>CM068826.1:34325083-35525083 GCA_028554795.2 Sinohyriopsis cumingii
TTTCCTTTCATACTGGTTATATTGTTAATGGACATAACAGGAATGACAACACAGTAAATATCAGAACCATGAATGAAGAAGGATTTACAGTGGTTCCTTGACTTACGATTTTAATTCGTTCCATGACGGAGCTCATAACTCAAATTACTCGTATGTCAGATCAATTTTCCCCATTGAAATGAATCGAAATGCCATTAATCCGTTCCGGATCCCCAAAAAAACACTGCAATATTTTTGATACATGTTTTTAAATAAGAAAAATGTACTTATAAATAATGAATATTGTATAAAAACACAATACAATAGAATGTACTGCAATAAACTGGTTTTATTAAGTATAATGTACAAAAACACAATACAATAGAATGTACTGCAATAAACTGGTTTTATTAAGTATAATGTACAGCATTTACCTTGGAGATCAGATGACTTGAAGGTGCTGATGGAGGTGGAGGAAAAGGCTGAAGTGAATAACTGAATCTTATTCGCTGATTTTTGCCCTTTTCGCCACACTTTCCTCACTTTCATCTGCATGAGTTTTCGATAAAAACCTGTCCAATGAGGTTTGTTTCATCCTCTGTTTCAGAATGTTTCTGAAATGAGTTAGGCAAGTGTCATTAAATAGCGCTGTCACACGCCCAGTTGCAACTTTTTCTGGGTGTTTCTTTTGAATAAAGTCTGAAAGTTTCTCCCACATTCCCAACATTTCCTTTATCTCACTTGTAGAGATAACCTCCTCTGCCTCCTCCGCGTCACCTATTTCCTGCAAAACCTCCGTGTGCTGCTGCGTCTGTAACTCCTTTAGCTCCTCCGTTGTCAGATCCTCGGAGTGCTCCTTGATGAGCTCGTTGTTGTCACCTTCATCCATGTCCAGGCCCATGGACTTGCTGAGAGATACAATCTCCTTCACCACTGCTGCTTCGGGTTCGAGTCTTTCAAACTCCGTTTCAGACACAACCTCAGGCCACAGCTTCTTCCACACAGAGGTCAAGGTCCTCTTTGTAACACCCTGCCAGGCCATATTGATAATTCTGAGGCATATCATGATGTTATAGTGGTCCTTCCAAAACTCTTGAAGGGTGAGGTTTGTGCTCTCCGTCACCTCAAAGCAGCGGCGAAACAGGTGCTTGGTGAAGAGCTTCTTGAAATTAGAAATCACCTGCTGGTCCATGGGCTGCAGGATAGGGGTGGTGTTGGGTGGAAGGTAGAGAACCTTTATAAACTTGAACTCTTCGAGGATGTCATCTTCGAGATTAGGTGGGTGAGCAGGTGCATTGTCCAGGATGAGAAGGGCTTGCAGGGGTAGGTTATTTTCCTGGAGATATTTCTTAACGTCAGGACCAAAGACCAAATTCACCCACTCCACAAAGAACTGCCTGGTGACCCACGCCCTCGGGTTTGCCCTCCACATAACCTGCAGTTTTTCTTTCAGAATTTTATGTGACTTAAAGGCTCTGGGGTTTTCCGAATGATAAATGAGCAGCGGCTTAATCTTGCAGTCGCCGCTTGCATTGGCGCACAGTGCGAGGGTTAGCCTATCCTTCATGGGTTTGTGGCCTGGCATCCTCTTCTCCTCTGCCATTATATAAGTCCTCCTTGGCATCTTCTTCCAGAAGAGTCCTGTCTCGTCACAGTTGAAGACTTGCTGGGGTATGTATCCTTCTACTGCTATAATTTCAGCAAAAGTTTTGAGGTAATCCTCAGCTGCCTTCATATCCGCGCTCGCTGCCTCACCATGCCTGACAACGGAGTGAATGCCGGTCCTCTTTTTAAAATTCTCGAACCAGCCCCGACTGGCTTTAAACTGCTCGCCCAATGCCTCTTCCGTAGAAGTGCCTGGGGTCTGCTGCAGCAAATCAGCCTAAATAGCTCGTGCCTTCTCGCAGATTATATAGCCTTCGTCACGGTATCTCCTGCGAGCTGGTTCTCCGTCAACCACACCATCAGCAGCTTCTCCATATTTTCATGGATAGATGTCTGCTGTTTAGAAATTATTTTAATGCCCTTGGCTGGCATTATAGCCTTTATTGACTCCTTTTGCTTCAGTATGGTGCAGATCGTAGAAGTACTATGCTCGTACTGCTTCGCCAAGTCGACTACACGCACTCCTTGGTCATGTTTTTCGATAATTTCTTTCTTTAATTCAATGCACATCATCTGCTGCTTCTTCTCAGCACTGTCCTTCGCACTCACTTTCTTTGGATCCATGGTTGGAAAAACGAAGTTTTGCAAAATAACTGCAAGCACAAATGCGAGCACAACACTGATGCTTCCACTGCAAGCTAACCACTTAAAGTGAACGAGTGAGACACGGGATGCTGGGCGGATGTTGCGACGTTCACTGTGGTGTTCGCTGCACCAACTAGCGGTGGGGTATCTAAAGCTGGCTCGTAACCCGAATTTTAGCTCTCAACTCAAAGCAAAAAATCAGCCGAGAGACGGCTCGTATCTCAAAAAACTCGTTAGTTGGGACACTCGTAAGTCAAGGAACCACTGTATTTCAAAATTGTTTCAGATTGATTGGCTTATTTTTTTCTTGCTTTGAGGATGTTAATGGATCAGATTTAGAAATATGTATACAACACTTTTTGATGAGGTTGCTCCAATTTAAGAAGTTAGATTGAAGCAAAAGAAACAGAATCATGAATGGTTTATGAAATACAGGGAATATCTATTGAACATTTATATGAAAGATTAAAAGCTAGAAAATAGACGGTAACAGAATTTTCAACCTTGTCTCGACTATCATAGAGTATTTGTTACAGAAGAATCGCTGCTCCTATGTCACGGTGTATGCACATGCCTTTTGATATAGTTTCTTCCCTCATATCTTCAGTGTTCCTGAAATAAAATGATTTTACTTTCTGTTCAGCTATAAGTGCTTTTGGAACCAACAAGCATAGTTTTGCTGTTTGAAGTGTGGGACAGCAGGACGAGTAAGGCAGTTTTTCGCTATCAGAATAAGCTATTCTTCTGATAAAGAAGCAATCAACAACTTTTTATGACTTTATGAAGGTCATATGTTGCTATCCTGATTTATTTTACAGAATTACATATAGATTACTTATTGATTATATTCCAAGGCTAATAATTTTTTTATTAAAAGTTCTATATCAGCCTTATGCACTTTTCACAAGATTAAATGCACCTTATCCATCTTGCAATAATCCATTAGGGCTACCAGACTTTAATAGATTTGCAGCCCAGGTGCAGCATTCCGGTGGCCCGCAAGGACACCAGGCATAAGATTTGTTGCATGCTGCTATATGTGTCAAATAAAATGTGCACATTTTTTTGTTTTTCTAATTTACACTAAATAATTTGTGTTAGATGCTCATGGAGAAATTTCAGAATTGTGTTTTAACAGGCATATGCTTCTGATAGCACTCTACTAAATTTTTTTACAGGATGCAAGGGCAGGATATGTGTTGTGCAAACTTGATTTCTGGTTTCATCAGTATCACAGCTGCTAAACACGTGAAAATTTTACATTAAGGCTCAGTCATTTTAAATCACTGAAAGTTATGGATAATAAGTGGTGGGGATGAAATGTTATACTTGACTTGTTACAGTTTACATTTCATGATACACATATCAAATTTGATGACCTTTTAATCTTAAGAAGGTCTGTCAGTAGTGGGGTGGTGCCATGTTGGTTGTATTTCTATTACGCAGATTACATACATCTGTTCATACTTAATTTTCATCCATTACAAGATATAAAAAGTACTTCCAATCTGACTACCTGTTAGGTCTCAGTGACATTTTATTCAACCATTTAGGCCATTTCTGGCTGCTCCATTTGATCAGCTTCAGGACTCGTCTTGGTCACCATGCCCCTTTTTTTTTGCACTTCATGAATATTTTTTAAACATCTTATTAACATCTCCATGTCTTTATTTAAATTTGGAAGCCAGTTTGATACTATCTTGAAAAAGAAATTGTCTTCACGCAAAGGAAATCTTATATAGAATAGGTCTGAGTGGGGGAGTGGAGATGACTAACAGTCAAGTCCTTTACATTGTACCTCTTGCAGACATAAAACAACTGCAGAAGCCACAAACACTTGTTTCTGCAATTAATAGAAGGTATTACTGATAACACCATCTACCCTTATGCAATTTAACAAAATGACTCTAACTTGTGCAGTTTGGAATATGTTTCCTTGCAGATTCTGCGCTAACTTTCTTTTTCATCTCATTGGCACATTTAGTCACTGATCACATATATCAGCATATAAGGAGACATTACAAACTTGTTCTCCATGTATGATATAAGTAATTTATGGATCATTTAGTAGCTACTATTGCACCACGTTTGTCTGTTGCTTTGTATCTAATTTGACCTAGTTTGGATACCAATACTTCCTGTGTGTCACACAGTGAATATACTACAATTCTGATTGGTGGTTAATATTTTACTCTGGATTTAAACAATCAGTAACTACCAATCCAAATTATATGTGAAATATTTCTCTGCATGACCGACCAGAAATATAGCCCACATATTCAATGCAAGTAGACAAGATGCAAAGCAACAAAGAAACTTGACATATTTGTTGTTATTAAACGATCAGAAAAGTTCATAAATCATGTATGGAGAACAAATCTGGAATGTCTTCTTTACACTGATGTATGTTATCAGTGGCTGTACATCTTGAATGGATAAAATAAAATCAGCATGGAATTGGCGAGGTTAGGATGTGGGGGCATATTCCAAACTATCTGAGTTTGCTACCTTGTGTTTTGTAGAAGACAAGTAGGTATTGCAGATAGTTTTCAGTCTTACTGACAGAAATGAGTACATGATCATGATACAGCTGTGTCAGTTGAATTCTCAGTTTAAAAATTAAAAGCAAACTACTAATAATTATTCACGACAGCTGGAAATTAAAATAACATATAGGATAAGTATCATTTTATATTGTTTCTTCACCTCTTGTATCAATATCGGATTTGTATTGAAAAAATATAAATTTATCGATATATCTATTAATTGTTTCACCCCATCTAAGTAATTTGTCTCAGGGACACAATAAGTTTGGGGATATTCATCTTGTTAAGATTAAATCAGATAGGCGATGCCTTGTAACTAAGCTTTGCCCTGATATTTGATGAACCTTAACCAAAAGTATACATTCCTTCATAAGAGTCAGTTCTTTTTATACACCCACCTTATGGTGGAGTGTATTATTTGACAATATTGTCTGCCCAGTGGTCTGTTACCAGTTTGGTCTCTGCACAGTAACTTTAATTGTCCATAGTAAGAAAACTTTTGTAGAAGAATTCTATAGATTTTTGGATCATATGGTCAGGGTTACTGTGATTGAAGGAAGAAAACTTGTTTCCATGCAATAACTCAAGTTTTACACCAGTTACTAAATTTTGTGGATGGCTTGCACTTCGAGTAAGGAAGAACCTTATTGATTTTGGAATCAAAAGGTCATAGGTCAGGCTTACTATGACCAAAAGAACAGATGGTTTTTGCACAATAACATTACTTCTACATGACTTACCAAAACCAAACTTTGAGGATGGTTTGCACTATTGATTTTTTTGGTCAAAAGGGTCAAAGGTAAGATCACTGATAGAAAGAAGAAAAATGCACAATACTATTTACTCCTGCATCACAGACCTGACCCACATTTTGTGAATAGTGCACACTTTGGGTAAGGAAGAAACTTTTTGATTTTACACTTAAGGGCAATGGTCAAGGTCATTCTGATTGAAAATAGAAAAATGCATTGAGCACAGAATTTAAGTAGTGTGTATAAAGGACTGTTAAACATTGGCCGGCGGGTAATGTGCCATTTACTGTACTTTTTTTTTTTTACAGCGGAAGATTCTTGATGGCAGTCTTGGTTTTGCAGCTGGGGTGAGTACCTACAATACATTGAAATTTCTTGATTGAACAGGTAGCAGAGGGGTGTATGAGAGAAAATAGCATGTTTATACATGAAATATAAGATGTGTATGCCCCAGTTGTAATACTATATAGTTTTACCCATGTTCATCAGTCACATGTCTCATTCTTTCACACACCGCTCCAGTGGTCTAGTGGTTAGAGTGTATCGCAATAAACTGCCACGCTGCAGACATCATAGTGATGTGACTGAAAAATTGTTAAAGCTACGTTAAAAATCAAAATCACACATCTTAAATTAAACCTAGTACAATGCTATATATATATATATATATATATATATATATATATATATATATATATATATATATATATATATATATATATATATATATATATTATTATTAAAGACAACCTAGGTCAAGTTTAGTTATCAAACGTTTGTGACAAAACATGCCTCTTTATGACATGGAACTCAAATAATGGGCATGGGGCACCAATGTCATGTGAACATGCTTTGTTTGAAATATTGCTGGCAGAAAAATCAAAATAATATCCACATTCTTCTGACAGCTTAAAAGTAATGCATTCCCCATCACATTTAGTATGAACATTTTAATACATGGCATAAGTGATGTGGAATATTGTACATTTATTGCTACTATTAGGGCAGATAAGGCCCCCAGAAATGTGTCTTTCTTACTGCACTTCTTATAAAATTAGGGTAGGTAGGTAGTTTTTGTTTTTCTTAAAACATCGTGTATATTATAATGATAAGTATATATAATGTACTAAGTGCTTTGAGTACTCGGCAAAACCAGCTCAGTTCGCTGCACAAATAAATTTTGAAATGTTTATATATTTTTAATTTGTATTTTTTTTTAAAATTTATTTCTGTTCGAGGGAGTACTAGGGTTGGCACCAAAAAACAAGAATGTTTGACTAGAAACACATTTTTTTGCCTAACAGATTTGTTCACCCAAAGCAATTTGTTTCCCATAAGGATGAGGTCTGAATGCAAAATGATTTATCACAAGTGAACAAATTTGTGTATTTCCTTCAAAAAGAGAATACAGTTTTTTCTATTACCAAATCACAGAAGACAGGGAAACATGATTGTGTGAGAAGATATGATAGCATGAGGAGGATACAATGTTTTGCCTGACAGACATTCTGTCAACAAATCACTGTTACTTAAATGAAGTATAATAATAATATAAAAAAGAAACTCATTTTATATTTTGATGTCAGACACATGTAATATTATACTGGATATGTACAAATTGGATATCGCAATGCACAGGTCGTGGTTTGTAAAACTTTGAAAGGTCTTGGAATTTTTGCAAAGTTGCTTTTATCTCTTGGAAAGTCAAATTTTCCCCAAACTTCTTTGAATTTTTGTTAGGGAATACAAAACAATAACACTGAACAAAATATATAACTTTTGTAAGTTCAGAATTCCTTTTTTCATGTATTTTCAAAATTAAATACTTGAAATGGGATACAATTAGGTTGATCATATGACACTTTATGGAAGTGGTTGCAAGACAGAGTAGCTTCCCTTTGGTTTAGTGGCATACCAATTTTGTCTTCTTCATTCATACTTATTTATGTAGTAATAAACAAAGTAACATATGGAGATTGCCATAAGAAAATACTCTCCTTGAAAACTTTTGAAAGTCCTTAGAAACATTTTTGAAATGTCCTTAAAAAAGGCAACTCTTAGTGGCTGTATCAACCATACATTACTAGTCAGTTTCTGATGGAAAGTGCCAATGGCAAAAGTTTAGCCCCAGCCAAGTGCATTTTTTCATAAATAAACCATATAATTTTGATTGCATGATTGACACAGCACTTATTTTATGGTACTATTCTCATTGGGTCAGCATTTTTCTCACTAAACTTGGTTATAATTAGTTCATAGTACATGTATATGCCACTATGGCATGGAAATGTGACTTCAAAAATTGACTTCAAAATTAGTGTCCTCTTAGACGACCAGTGCCCAATGCCATTTTGTAAGTGACAGGCATAAGATATTAGAAAATTTAAGAGACTGTATTTTATGTTGGATAATTAAACAAACAAAATTGTCAATTTGTTTTATAAAATGGGCTGCCAATAATGTAAAATGATAATGTATAGTCATGCTAACAACATAAAAGCAAAGACACTGCAATACATCATCTAGGATGTAATAATTAAGTGTACAATAGTCACACATAACCAGTTACAGGTGTTACTCTTTAAAGACTCAGGTTTAATCATTAGACAAATGAAATTAAAACCAAAAAAGATCAGGGTCAGTGCTGTTTGTTGTAATGATTGCTCCTAACAAACTGCACAGACCCAGATTTGCCAGCACTTTATGCAACAAAGATCCTGATCTGCTTTAGCATAATGCATCGGCAATTTTAGGTCTATGTTGTTTGCTTTGATGATTACTCCTAACAAACTGCACAGACCCAGATCTGCCAGCACATTATGCAGCGGCAGATCTGGGTCTGTGCATTTTGCAGTTGGATTTGTCTTATAAGCGATTATGTATGGTACATACTGATCATTTCTCTCATTTGTAGGTCATGACAGCTGCTTCCTACTGGTCTCTGTTGGCCCCAGCTATAGAGATGGCAGAACATTCAGGGACCTATGGTTCTGAGGGGCAATGGGCCTTCATTCCAGTTTCAGTTGGCTTTTTGCTAGGGGCTGTCTTTGTATACAGTGCTGACATCTTTCTTCCATTGCTGGTGGGTAAAACTATAACATTTTATTAGACCTCGCAGGACAGTGAATAATGCAATAGAAAATACAGATTATTTTTTGTCTTTAGAGAACATTTTAATATCGTATTAATTAAATGTTTACTGATTACCATGCTTGTATGAAGTACATAATAGATTATGCTGTTGATATGCCATTATCTACATCATCCACAGTTGAATTAATATAATTAAAGTTTTGTTTCATTGTATTTGCATCAAGTTTTATGCATGAGATCTTCATGGAACTTGGGGGTATTCCAAGAATAAATTATTCTGAACTCCTCCCACAGTCACTGTGACCTTATTCGTACAGAGTATAACTTGACATTAAAGCTTAACCTAAGCAGACAAGTTTTGTCTATCAGTAAAGTCTACAGCTGTAGGTATGGTATGTTTGTGGTGTTTAATGCTTCATTATTACATAAAACTGAGTGTAGAGCATTGTTGAATGAGGTGTATGAATGGGGTCATATTCATGTATCAACATCAGATGCCCTGGTGTGTTGTTGTACTTATCATTTTTCCAGGGCATACAAATCAAATGACTGCATTTTGTGTGTAATGGCTGAAAGAAAACAATAGAAATTTTACAAGTAGAAAGACAAGATGTACTCTTATTCAGTCAAGTAATGGAAATAATGATACATGCAAATGAGATTTCAACTCATCTATTCCACAGTTATCGCTGCTCATTCTCATTTGCTTATTAGTGAAAATATGTTTCCTATATTATGTGATTTCCTGTAATTAACTGTAAAACATTTGATTTTTGCTATATTCCTCAGAAATAATAGATGTAGAGTGACTTGCTGAAGTGGCTATTTCTCAGAATATTTCTTAGTTGGCTGTATGTGACACTCATGTATCTTGATCGGGAGCTGCCATCCAAGAAAAGGAACAAATAGAGACATTGTACATGTACCGATTTTAGTCCTTCATTAGGAAAACTTTAAATTGCGTATGAAAATTTCAGAGGCTTCCTTTTATGTACAAATAGAATTCAGTCATTGGGTTATGTTAGCTGAATCCCTCTTGCTGTTCACAGACAAAAAAAACTCATTATAACAGGTTTTGTCCTATGGACAAATCCCGGGTTGTAGTTATGAGGGTGTTTATAAATCTGGGACAGGGTGTTCCTTGCCTCATTCATTTCCACCCAATGCAGAAGTTGGTGATAATGACAAAAATTACTTTACTTTCTTCATGTTAACCCCAGTGTAAAAGTTGTATTATCCTGAACTTTGTCCAATAGTAAACATGGAATCTACAGCTGTCAGAATCACCCCAGGGAAATTAGGACATGGTGAACTACTTATCCCACACTAATTACTTAGTGATTTACAGTTGATCAAATCATTGAAGTATTGCTTATATCTTCAGGTGTAGGTATTCTGTGTTCCAGGAGTTTGGTCAGGGTGTTACATCCCTTATCATAAACAAGTTTTAGCCTGTGTTGGAGTTAATAGTAAATGACTCAGTCAAGAGAAATTTGTATGTGCAGTTCCTGTGAAAGCTGGGAGAAACACTGTTAAGTAACCCGTGTCACAAATGAAAAAGACTTGCAAACTGTAATGATTTCACCATAAGGCTTCTTAAAACAACCCTTAAATTAAGGAGTTATGGAACAATAGCAGAAATGACAGAAGTATGTTCATTGTGGTCAGATCACTTGTTCAGATCTGGATTTTAACATTTGACTCAGTGTTGTTGGTCACTGTACCAAACAAACTAAAAACATTTTAATGACAAAAGGGACAGTCTGCATTAAAAATATTCAAACAATCGGCACCTGCAGATCAGGGTCTGATTGTTCTTCTGATTACTCCTAACAAACTGCACAGACCCAGATCTGCTGGCACATTATGCAATGGCAGATCTGGGTCTGTGCAATTTGCAGTTGGGCCTGACTTATAGGCATGTATATATGGTGCAACAAGCATGAATCCATCAGTAGACTTAAGTGGGTGTTCCTGCCATTTGATACAATTAGCCACTGAAAAGGATGTTTAAAAACTGCTGAGAGTTTTATGATATCTTAGTGGCAATATCATGTTATTTGGATGAAATTGTGAATAGACATATTTGCTGACTTTTACGATTTCTTAGTCTCTATATCATGTTATTTGGATGAAAGTGAATAGACATTTTTGCTGTGAGTGTTATGATATCTTAGTGGCAATATCATGTTATTTGGATGAAAGTGTGAATAGACATATTTGCTGAGTTTTATCTTTTTAGTGGCTATATCATGTTATTTGGATGAAAGTGTGAATAGACATTTTATGTGAATTTTACCATGTTTTAGTAGCTATATCGTGTTATTTGGATGAAAGTGTGAATAGACTTATTTCCTGTGAGTTTTATGATACCTTAGTGGCAATATCTATATAGCTATATCATGTTATTTGGATGAAAGTGAACAGACATTTTTGCTGTGAGGTTTATGATTTCTTAGTGGCTCTATCATGTTGTATGCATGAAAGTGTGAATAGACATATTTGCTGAGTTTTACCATTTTTAGTGGCTATATCATGTTATTTGGATGAAAGTGTGGATATATTTATTTCCTGTGAGTTTTATGATTTTGTAGTGGCTCTATCATGTTATCTGGATTTTTTCATGCCACTCTTTTCATGCTCCACCACTTACTTTAGTGGCATCTTGATATGACCCTTTCTGTACGTGTATGCATCCAATCTTTTCATGCCCCAATGCTTGCTGCAGTGGCATTTTGATATCCTGTCTATACATTCATACATCCAATCTTTTCATGCCTCACCACTTACTGCAGTGGCATCTTAATGTATGTGTATGCATCCAATCTTTTCATGCCCCAATGCTTACTGGTATGATGCTGTCTAAACATGCACACATACATCCAATCTTAATGCAAGGGCTTTTTGATATGACTGTGTCTATACATGCATACATCCAATCTTAATGCAGGGTTATTATGATTTGATTCTTTTTATACATTTGTACATCCAGTCATCTGACCCAAACAGAGGAATAGCAAGTTTGTGTTTTTGAAAAGCATAACATGGACAAATTACATTTTGAATGCATCATGCCCACAGTTTGTGTACCTGTTCATGAGAAACAGTAATCACCTGCATTGTTAGTGAGATGTCTTTTTAGTGATGGTTGTATTGTTAGTGAAGGGGCCTTTTTGTGAAAGATGCATTATTAGTAAGATGTTCTTATAGTGAGGGATGCATTGTTAATGAAGGAGCTTTATTGTGAGGGTTGTATTTTTAATGAGGTCTTATAATGAAAGATGCATTGTTAGTGAGGCAAACTTATAGTGAGAAATGCATTGTTAGTAAGGCAAATGTATAGTGAGGGTTGCATTGTTAGTGAGGGGGCCTTGTAGTGAGGGATGCATTGTTAGTGAGGGGGCCTTGTAGTGAGGGTTGTTGCAACAAGGCTGTTTCATAACAGAGCTTAAACACACAAAAGCAGGGTATGTAATGCAGCTGTAATTAGTATGTGACAGAATTTTGTGACTGCAGCGTCTCTTTAGTTTAATGGATTGCTGTGAAACTTAGTGTATATTATAGTCATTACTAGACATTGTTAGTATATATTATAGTCATTACTAGACACTGAGGCGGAATCATTGTATTAATGCCACTTTCAGAAGAGTTACATGCTTTTTTATGCTAGACTCATCTCCATTATGGGATAGTAGGAGAGGTTGGGGTATATTTATGTGAGAAATTGTTCACCATTCCTCAAGTTTCAGGCACAAATCTAGTTTGACTATCTTGGAATGCAATTTTTCAATTATGTGTACGAGAGAAACAACACCATGATGGCTATATTCAGAGATATTCTTTCTAGACTTGTCATCTAGGTGCCGTAATTATCGCCACTCACACTAAACAGGGGGAAAAATATATGCTGTAATAATGGTTTAGATGGTATGCCAAGTTGGTACAACTTAAACTTGTTTATCAATTTCAATTTTAGAGCAAAGTAATCCCTGACTTCCTGCTGTTGGTATGCCATTTTTATCTCATCATTAAAAGATTAAACAATGTACGATCTGTTGTTTGAACAGGGTGTGAACACAACAAACATTGCTGTGTCGCTAGAATCAGACACCAAGAAAGAAAAGGATGGACTTGGGGAAGAACTGGTTCATATTCAGATGGGGGACAATGAAGATATAATAGGCTAGTATTGATTTCAATGAATATACCCAGGACTGCATAAATATTTTATATTTGAAGACATTTTGGTGTAGTATCACAGCAGAGTTCACAGTAGTGAGAGTTTCTTCTTCTAGAACCTCTAACTTCTCGTCCCTTCTACTGTATTTCATTGTTCAGTTTTACTAGACTTGAAGGTATTTCATTTTCAGTGATTTCCAGTCCTTCCATCTTTGTGGTATATATTATCTATTCTTTTTTACCAAATAAAGTTTATGTAACTGATAATAGTAGCTACCTGTATCATCTTACAAAATTAATAATAATGTAGAGGTCAACGGGCATTTCAGGTCAAGGGTGGCAACTCAGAATTTCGGCTGATGAGTAGTAAGTATAGTTGTTATCGCCTTTGGTATTGTTATACTGGCAGAAAATTATTTTTAAAGGAAATAACTGCAAAAACTCGGCAGATGATATTTCAAGTGTTGGTAAGAAGTCTCCAGTGACATATAAGGAAATGTTTGAATAACTTTATAAAGATTTTTAAGAGCACTCCTTTTATACTGGTAGACAAGACATGATCATTGGCAGACAAGACAATATCATTGGAAGACAAGACATCGTTAGTAGACAAGACATCGTTAGTAGACAAGACATTATCATTGGTAGACGACAAGACATTATCATTAGTAGACAAGACATTATCATTGGAAGACAAGACATTATCATTGAAGACAGGACATTATCATTGAAAGACAAAACATCATCATTGGTAGACAAGACATTATCATTGGTAGACAAGACAGTATCATTGGTAGACAAGACATTATCATAGGTAAGCAAAAGACATCAATTGGTAGACTAGAAATTATCATTGGTAGACAAGAAATTATCATTGGTTAACCAAAACACCATTGGTAGAACAAGATAGTGTCATTGGTAGACAAGACATTATTGTTGCTAGACAAGACATCATTGGAAGACAAGACATTAGCATTGGTAGGCAAGACATTAGCATTGGAAGACAAGACATTAGCATTGGTAGACAAGACATATCATTGGTAGACAAAACATTATCTCTGTAGTCATCATCTTCCATCTGATTTTATTTCAGTTGGCATCATTTCATCATTCCAAGCCATCAGTGACTTCCATAATTTGATTTTAAGAATTCTTGCCTTGAAATACAATCCAACAAAGACCTCAGCATAGAAACTGCTGAATTCAGGAAGTATTTTATATAAGATCTTTATGTAAAGTTAGCATATATTCTCATTTATAAGTCGACCCCAGTTGCAAACTGTACAAACCCAGATATGCGATTGGATTATGTGCTGGAAGATATGGGTCTGTGCTGTTTGTTGGAAGTAATCAGTAAACCCTGATCTGCAGGTGCATTATGCTACAGCAGTTCAGCATCTTTGTTGTTTGCAGTTTGACTTATAATTGAGTACATATGGTAGCCTCATTTTGCAGAAGATACTCCAGGATGCTGGAAAAACATTTATGATATCCATAGGACTTCAAAAGTGTAGTGATTAATGACTAGTTTGTTTGAAAGTTAATAATTTGATCATGGCTTCTGATTGCCAGTTCCTAAATACGTAATGAATCAGATGCAAATTTTCCTGCAAAAGTTTTTGACCATGTTAGGTATCTTCTGTTTAGAGAAATATTATTGAAGACATATGGATCAAATCAATGTATGTTGACATTTTAAGAATATTTTGTCCAGATTGCAAAACCATTTCCATTCATTTATGACTTGATTTTCACATGCCTCAAGCATAACCTGTATTAGTATTATTTAACATTTGTTGTAGGTGTTACAAGACCAACTACATCTACAGCCAAAAGAAGAAAAGGAGAGCCGAATTCCACTCTAAATGACCACATTGTAGAGGACCAACAGCATTTATTGTCCATTAAAAAAACTAGCTGGAAAAGAATTCTTCTCTTAGTTATAGCTATTACTATACACAATATACCAGGTAGGCAAATATTGGTTTGACATGTTTTGTTAGTGAAATTTATCTTAGTTTTGTTCCATCATATTTTGTTGAATGATACATTCACATTTAGGAAGATGTCTTGGAAACAGGATACATTTTTGTCTAACTTGCTGTAAGAAAAAGAGACATAATTATCACTTATTCTGACAGCTGCAGCAATGTAATCAACATTTATTCAAAATTTGACTCAAGTTTTTATATCTTTCTATATAACAGTGGTAGAGATAAATAGTAATATACATGTCTGTCCACTTATTCTTCTGTCTGGCACACAATTTGGTTAGTGCAACTAGTCCATCAGGTTTTCATGGACTCCTCTAAAACTCATTATATTGTCAGATCACTTTGCTCCTGTAATTTATGTTAAAGTTATTTGCCTATTATGACTGCTAAAAGCAGTATATGACACAATCTTGTGAACACAACTAGTTCCACATTTTTAATGGATCACCTTGAAACTTGTTAAATCTTATTTTCATCATCTGAAGATGTTCTTAACAACAGATCTCTGTACTTTTTGCTTGCAGATGAATATAATGTGCAACAGAATCTTGTGAATGTTGCATATTGCTAGTTGATTTCTGTAGATTACCATTAAATTTGGGAAATATCATCATCATCTGGACATAAGCATATCAACAAATCACTGATGCTATGATTTTTGTCAGAGTTATTGCCCCTTTTGACTTGGAGCTATATGCAGTGTATGACAGTGTTATGAATACAACTAGTCTCACAGTTTCCATTGAATTGCTACATTATAATGGCCATCTGTTAAAATATACATGGACAAATCAATGTGATTGCACAATATTTGTTGAGTTATTGTCATTTTTGACCTACAGCTGAGTGTGATGTATTACAGAATTATGTGAAGGAAATTTGTATTGCATTTTTGACAGTTTGCTGTGAAACTTGGTACATATTATGGTCATCATCCAAAGATGCACATATTGGCCAATCTTTGTGCTCCCATTAAATTTGTAAGAGTTAATGCCCTTTTTTGCTTTCAGCTGGATGTAATGTTGGGCAGAATTTTGTGAATGCAACTTACTCATACAGTTTTTTGACATATTCATGCTGACCAGTCAGTGTACTTAAACTTTTTCAGAAGAATTATACTTAGTTTTTGCATGTAGACTTGTCACTTCATGGGTATGGGGTGGGATGTGGGAGAGACAAGGGGTATATTTATCTAAACAAAAGTAAATTGATGAACATTCCTCTAAGTATGGTGTTATTTCACAAACCTTATGGAATGTTTTTGACTGAAACATCACTAGATATTTTTAATCATAAGCAAGCACCATCTTATACTTGCAGCGTCACGTGAATTTGAATGTTAAAACCCCCTCAACACAAAAAGAGAAACATGGTCATGATTGGATGGCCTTGGTCATGTTTGGGAGGTGGGGGGGAGCAGATTCTCAAACACTTCTACATTAGTCTCATTCTCATATCTTGATTTGGGACACCATTTATCCAGGAGAATGCACCTTAGCTGCCATAGAAGTGACCTTCTGTTGGTTAACAAAGAAAACATAATGCAGGGGAAATAACTGAGTTTATACTTTAGTAAAGTTTTGAACACTAACTCAGAAAATGAAAATCAGATACAATGAAGAAGTATTATTTAATGAAATAAGTTAATTTGTGCAGAATTTTGTGCATTGTCTTTGAAAAGGTGAAAAGAGGAAAGATGAATTAGACTATACAAAATATCAATAGAAACCACGTATCATTTTATTGAGTTAAAATAAGTTTTTTGGTGTCAGTTTAGTTGTTGTATACACAACATGTTTTATTTAGATATTTGAATCAGGTAATATCTATCACTATTTTTGTCCCAGTTATTTAAATTTTTTGTTAAAGTCAAAGACTTTTAAATCCAGTTAACTATATTAATTTAATCTGTTCATTCAGTATTAGCATTCATTAACTTAGACTGTATGCAGTGACCCCTTTTTTTGATGACAAAATCCTCAGGTTTACTGCTGTTCTAGTGTTAGCAATATCCTTAACTGGTTTCCTCTTAAACTAATTGTTTATTTTTTCTTTCAAAATAACTATACTTTTGAATTTTATTGAATAACAGTATTTTATTCCATTCAGTCATTTTTAGAAATTGATATTAATTGACAACTAGCTGACTTCTTACATCACTCCCTCGATAACTCGCAAACCCACTTATAACACTGGGGTCAGGCATGGATCCCATTTTTTAAACCAGAAAATGCCCCAGAAATTGATCCCTATTTGTTAAACTTGAAGAAAATCATGATCAAAGTTGGTAAAAGGAAACTTTGATGTATTGCTAATTTTATCGTTGAAAATGGTAGACAGGACCTGGAAATTTTAATCAACACTATGAAATATCAAATTTAAAAATAGGTCATACAGTTGTTTTACATTTTCTTTCCAGACGACTTTCTTAGTACACCACAATTAATGATATGTAAGGAAATTTCTGTCAATGAAAATGTCTCTTACGCCAAGTGGAGGCAGAACTTAAATAAATACAAATTAAATAAAACATTTATCAATTTAAATTTGTGTTCTAGTTTTATCTTTTAGTTCCTTTTAAGTGTAATCGTCATAAATGTACTGTGTCCTCTTGTAATTAAACGTAAAATACGTCAATCTGCCGTAACAGCTATGACTGCGAGTATTTCTCTGAGAACCTAATGAAGTGCCAACTGTGTTTTGATAACTGACTTGCGGAAGTATTTGTTGTACTGTTGCACTGAATTAAAAGCTGGACTCCTTTGTATTATCACATTAATTATGTCTTTTGAATCAAATAAAGGAGGTGGAATAAAAGAAAAATTAAAAGGCATGCAAACCCTACAAACTTAAGATCTTGCAGCCCCGGTCATATGTCAGGTGAACTCACTTCATTTGATCAATTGAACACTTATAAATGTGATTGTGTATGTAACATAAACTACCTTAAATTAACTGACTTTTACATAACTTTGATCAAAGAAAACAAGGCATCCAAGAGAAATGAATAATTCGTAAAATAAAGAGCTTTATTTCACAGATATGGACCATTGTGGGCCAGCGAGTTTCAGAGAATTCTTGAACTGGCACATAGAGATATCCTCACAGATGATAAGAAGTTTCATTATTACTTCCAATGAAATCATGACATCAATATTGTACTGATTGAACAATACAAAAATTGAGTTTCAATGTAGACGATTGTCTCACAAAATAAATGTTGTGTGTTTTTGTAAAAAAAGGAATCTTGTTTGGGGGTGTATCAACAGTTAGTCTAGTTCTCTGCTCTATGGACTCATGATTTATTTAGGATACTATTAAACACCACTATGGGAACCAGACTCATCAAGAAAACAAAAAGCAGTGACGTAATTTACAGATTTTTCACTTACACATGATGGTTGTTGAAACCAGTTGGAACAATCTTTCATATGTTGGACATTTTGAAAATAAATGTTAAACAGAATAACAAACAACTTAATTAGAAAAAGCGTGTTATTAAAAATGATTATCGATGTGATTGCAAAATGAGGATTTAGTCATTAAACAGCCCAGTTCCCTAACGCCGCTCCTTCCCCATGGTTTTTTCAATGTCAAAGCCATTTTTTTCTCAATTTTTGGAAGTCTCTCAGTAACTCACGCCTCACTTATAGTGCAGTCTATGTTTGTGGGCCCCATTGTGTGCGAGTTATTGAGGGAGATGTGTACCTTGCAAATACATAACACCTATTAACAGACATTTCAGGTAAAGCCAGATATTGAAGATTTAATTGATTGTATTCCCAAATAAGTCCCAGAGAATGATAATAAAACTTTGTTGTTACTGTTATCTTTTTTTGGGGGGTGGGGCATAATTTGTTCAAAAAGGTATCATGTGTTGCTTTACCAAAATATGAACCACGTAGTGTGAGAGACTGATACAATGTCCATAGTGCATACTCTGGGGCAGTCAATCAATTACATTTTGATAAGTTGATATGAAAATCTTTCACACCTCATCTATCTTGAATGTTGTGGTTAGAGAGAGTGTTCATAGCTGAATGAATCAAAGACAAGTTGATATATTGGTATTTGAGTATTTGAGAACAGTCGTATGACTGATATTCAGCTGTTTAGAGTATGTGCCTATAAAAACTCATGATCTACTTAACATGTTTGGCAAATACAGGGATTGTACACACACTGTGTGTATATATATATATATATATATATATATATATATATATATATATATATATATATATATATACACATATATATACATACATATATATATATATATATATATATATATATATATATATATATATATATATATATATATATATATATATATATATACCAATGAAATCATCTTTTGTTGAAGTATACACATATATTTTGGATTTTTTCTTCTTCAGAATATGTTATGCAATCCAAATACCTTTAGGTGAACTACTACTACCTCACTAATACAGCTCTCCCAGGCTAAAACATTTTTTTTAGCTGAACGGTTAAATGTTATCTGCCCACCAAAGTGGCAGTTAGATAGAATGATACTGGGATTAGTGCCAGATCCCATGAATTTATTAGTTACTATTTTGCTCATGCCACGTAGCACCCGCTTGTCAAGAGAGATCTTACAAAAATCCTTTACCAGGTTTCTAGAAGTTATATACTTACAAGTTGGAGGAGTCTTCACTTCAGAAGGAAAGTGTATTATTCCATCTACATTTCAAACTTTTCTTTTTTCCTTTGATGACAAAGTTCTGCCTTTACAATTATCACTTTGCCGTCACATGATAGTACATGTATTTACATACTTGCACAGGTGGACTATACGACTTCAGAATAGCTATGGCTATATTTTTAATTTATGTGTGTGTGCAAGTCTGTAGTGGGCAATATAAACTAATAAGATATGTATAATTTCCACTACACCTGGGTACATACCAGTAAGTTTTCTATGCCAGTGCATTCTTTTGCTTCTGTGCACCAAGCTTCACTGAATTTACCTGTACAGGCCATCTTTGAGCTTCTCTACAGGTTGCATTAAAAATTGCTATTATATTTTGATACCTCATTGCTTTCATTAGGTCATGTGATGGCACAAATTCATAGTCAGAATTTGACACCCTACTGATTTGTCTGTATAATAATGTCATTTAGTCTTTTTCCTGAAGGTAAAATTGTCTGTTAATGGATATTGTAGCACCTGCTTCATAAGTGTCAATAATGATGCTTCAATTATCACCTATTTAGGCAGACAACTTTTAGCTAAAAGTTTTTACTCTTGGAGGGCTGGATTTACGAGGTAATAGTAGTTCTTCTAAGTTTTATTATTGGGTAAATATTATCAAAGTAACATATTTACTATTAAAAAAGGTTTACGTGACCTTCACCATTTCACACCGTATGAGGATTATCTTTGCAAACGACCCACCTGACTGCATTTCTTTCAATGAACCATTCACCGTTCAGCACTTTATGATAGATTGCTTCGATCTCCATCCCACACTTATCATTATTACAATGTTGAACATATGAAGCAATGTTTTTGATACAATAAATGTCTCTTGCATTTTAAAATTCCTGAAAGAAGCAAACATTTTTTCTAAGATATAACTTTTGTGCTATCACTTTGAGTATTTTTATGTAATGTATATACTGTGCCTCATACTAAGTACCTTTTCATCAAAATATTCATTGAAAAACATGATTTACATTCCCAGTTGATTGGGAAGCTTCATATATTACCCTCACCATCTCATCATTTTGTTTTTAACTGTTTGATTTTATAATTTCTAGTCTATAATAAAACTTTTATCAGCTGTAAATAATCTTACATATAACCTTTTCTGTGATGCTAAATAGCCTTACAGTGCTGGAGTACAATCAATCAATTAGTCAATCAATCCATTATTAACATTGCATGTAATTTATCTTACATGAAATCTCAGTTCCTGATTATCATTTGTCCTTGATATACTCAGTGAACAAAGTGGGAAAATAAACTTATTGTATTAGTACATCTCTGTTCTTACAGTCATCAACCAGCTTAACATATTGAACAATGACCAAGACCTCAGATTTGGGAACAAATAAATATAGACGTTGAGTAAATAATGAAACACATGTGTTTTTGTAGTGAATTCCAGTTAATTCTCTATCACTGAAGCAGGCTGCATGTTTGATTGCATGAATAGATTTATACCAGTTTAAAAAGCTTTTTCTTTATTTACAGAGGGCCTTGCTGTAGGTGTTGGGTTTGGTGCAATAGGTAAAACTTCAGCAGCAACTTTTGAAAATGCAAGGTGAGCATCTTTCTGGCTCGTCTTAAAGGTGTATTAGTTGGTAATGGCTTTGAAAGAAAGTCACAAATAAAGAAAAATCACTGCAGGAAAAACAAATAATGAATAACTTGCTATTGAAATGAAATGTTTCCGTACATAACAAGGTGAGATGTCAGGTTGTGGAAAGAATGGTTTATCGCTAGAGTTTGAGTTGATATATTAGCTATGCATTGCTGTGTTTTGTAACATGTTACTTTTGAGTTGATAAATTAGCTATGCATTGCTGTGTTTTGTATCATTTTGCTTTTGAGTTGATACATTAGGTATGCATTGCTGTGTTTTGTAACATTTTACTTTTGAGTTGATACATCAGGTATGCATTGCTGTGTTTTATAACATGTTACTTTTGAGTTGATACATTAGGTATGCATTGCTGTGTTTTGTATCATTTTACTTTGAGTTGATACATTAGGTATGCATTGCTGTGTTTTGTATCATTTTACTTTTGAGTTGATACATTAGGTATGCATTGCTGTTTTTTGTCATTTTACTTTTGAGCCTTTCGTACTTACCTTGATTTGCAAGATTTTTGAAAGAAATTTGTATGTCACAAGAAATTAGCAATGTTTAAAAAAGTAATTGAATTTTCTAACTTACTTATGTTGTATAAATTGCACATTTTGAGATTTCTTTTCTTGTCATACTGATTAGCTTTCACTGCAAAGTCAAACAGAGCTCTCCCTTGAGTTGAGATTAATTACCATTTACACAAATGTTGTTTTTTTGTGGAAAAATTCTGCCTTGTGTCTTGTATTATTATTGTCACACCTTTTTCAGAGAATAATGCAAGAAATAGCATGCATGACATCATCTGTTAGCAGCTTTAGTTTGGTCTTAAGGTTAAAGTTTGTGTACATGCCAATGTTTTTTGCATGCCAGTGTTAACATTTTTCCATAAGCTTATAACTTAAAACAAAAGGTGCAACACCAAATTCTGTGTAGTCATTGTAATATACTCAAAAAAATCAAAATCTGAATGAATCATTCAGGCAGAGGATTCATGATTACAATAAATGCTAAGAAATTGTCAGCACTTTTTTATCAACAAGAAATTACTTTGTCAGGAATGTAATTGAATTTCTTTTTCTTCTTTCTCTAAAGAAACCTGTATTTGTACAAATAGCCATGCAAGAAGTGACCCAAACATACTACTGAATTAAATTACCATCTTTTTTCTATGTTTGCAGACAAAGGCTTAGGGATGCAGAAAATTATTCTAACAAAACTTTCTGAGAACTTAGGGTTTGGCAAAGATTTACTTTTGTTTCTGGAGTCAGCTGTTTAATGTTTGTATTTACAGTGTTGATTGCATGTCATTTGACCCAACAGTAAAACATACAATGCTCTTCATTCCATACAGTAGATACTCCTTTATAAGTCCCCATCCCCCCAGTTTCTCTTTGACCCTCATATAAGTCAGGGTGTATTTTGTAAGTCAGATCCATCTCATGTTGGTAGGTACATAGACATATTCGATAGATAAAGACAAAACCAGTATAAAATAAAATATATTTTTGAGCGGAATATGTTATAAATAAATTAACAACTTCAAATTTGTCATAATTAAGTGCAGTAAAATCCATAATGCTTGACATTTTAAATCAATTTATATGATAAATCCATGAATTTGTTTATGGGTCACATACGGATATAAAAATAGTTCAGAATGATCCAATTCACAGTATCTTGTAAATTTAACTTATGAAAAATTAAAATGCAAATTAAATAAACACTTTTAATGCATCAAACAATAATATTATACAAATACAGGTTATTAGGACTTGCATGAAAATGGAAGCAATATACTGTCTACTAAACACCTGCAGTAAACAACATTGACTGACACTTCACTTTGCAGTGGGTAGTATTTGATTCATCGTTAAGATACAAATAACTCTAGATAAAGTAATGTTTAATGAATACCATCAGGAAATAGATACATGATTTGTAAATAAATGCATACCATATATTTATTTCTGAATGGAAGTAGTGGCTGAAAATGTAAAAATATTTGAATTGTCCATATTTGTATGTACTGCAAACATTTAGAGTTTCCAGCATTGCCCTAAATTTATCAAATTTATTTGTATGTTTTACTCAGGGCTGTTCCATTTAAACATACAGTGTACCCAGGGAAGGCAGTTTTTAAAAATTACATGCTAGGGTACTTTTATTTCACAAGTTCATATTAAAATGATAAGAAATTCTAACTTGCATCAATGAGTGGGCAACCCATGTTAAAAGTGCCTTCTGGGGTTCCATGTAGTCTTTAATAGCCCTTATAAAATGACCCCTGTTTTGCATGAAGTAAGTTTCTTAGTAAAAGATAATTGACTTATAAGTGGGTATGTGTGATTGCTGTGTCTTTAAAACTTACATTAGAGGTGATTACTGGTGAGTGAAACAAGATTCGTAAGGTAATTCTGAAAAGTGTTTGAAAATCAGATGATTTCCACATTTAATTAATGGACATTAAGAAGTAAAAATTTATGTACATCAGGTTTTTTTAGTTTATCTTTTCTTTGTAGCAGTTGTGCTTTTTCTGCAGGAATAATATTAATTTAAAAGCAGAATTTCTTGCCACAATTGATATAAATTTTTTATTTAATATATCCATTGATAATTCTTAACTGTTTTCCACAAGATATATGTAAAACTATGTTTAATAATCATAAAACAACAACTGTTAATCTTTTATGAGTAGTATGCATTTTAGTGTATTTTGTTTCTCAAATACCATTGCTGTATTAAGTCAAATTACCTGTCTGGTTCTTCATGCAAACTGTAACTGGCCTAATTTAGTGTGTCCTAAACTTTGGATTACAAGTAAATTTACTGACCAAATCTACCTGAAAACATAGAGTGTAAAACAAATTGGGACAAAATATTTAGTGTGTCAAAAAATTTAGGGTGTCTAAAGACTTGGGGTCAAGATGAAAATAGTTTATTTATTTTAAAATGGTGGCATCATATGCCATGAGATTATGGTGTTGCAAAAGATAGATTTATTTCCAGTTATTTTAGGTTCTTATGTTACTAATTATTTCAGGAGCAAGATAATATATGGGTGTATTCAGTCTCAACTAGTAGATACCAGCCAAAGAATACAGACTCTGCAACAACAACAAATACATTA
This sequence comes from Sinohyriopsis cumingii, assembly GCA_028554795.2. Classification (NCBI taxonomy): domain Eukaryota; kingdom Metazoa; phylum Mollusca; class Bivalvia; order Unionida; family Unionidae; genus Sinohyriopsis; species Sinohyriopsis cumingii. Next base: position 34,349,345 of record CM068826.1, read on the forward strand.
AAAATGTCTTCCTTTAGGACCATGTAGAAATTTGCTACTGACTACATACTTGCTTAATGTAGAATAACTTCAAACAACATAGACCTGGATTTGCCATTGACTTATTCACTGGCAGATCAGTGTGTTTGTTGTTTGCTTTTCTAAACCCAGATCTGTCAGTGCATTATGTGGCAGCAGATCAGGGTCCGTGCAGTTTGCAGTTATTCTTAAAAGTGAGTATATAATGATAGCTTGAAATGTGAGCATTTCAGCAAATTCTGTAAATTTGCTTATTTTCATCTGTATACATTTTCGTGGCTTTGCAAAGATTTGTTGGCACTTAAATTCATAGATTTTAATAGGTGTTCTATTCTTTTCTTGGAAGAGTCTAAGTTTGTTGTTTAATTAATTTTATGGTTTGTAGCAATTACAGAATTCATAAAAAATTGGTACTTTGGGTAAACAAATGAATTCAGATTATACATATATTCACATCTTTATTTTGTTTCAGGAATTTAGCCATTGGTATTGGGATACAGAATTTTCCAGAAGGGCTTGCAGTAAGTTTACCTCTGAAGGGAGCTGGAATGTCAACACTTAAAAGTTTTTGGTTTGTATATTTCATAAGAAAATCACTTCTGGAGTTCTTTTGTTATGAGGGCAGTGCACATTGAACATGAAGTTATGGTCCATAGAATAAAGAATTTTGTATTATTGTTTATTAACTTGTGCAGTAGACAGAGTACCTTCTCATATATATTTTTAACAGCTTTCCCAGGGTAACATGTATGTTTAAATAAAATGGCCCTGAATATATATCTTCCTCATGATTGTATGATAAGCAACCGGCAAGCAAATGGCAACAGTATCCATCACATGTGATTTGTATATATGTAGTAAATTCATAACATTTGAAGTATATTTATGTCCATGTATGAAATGCACCCAATTTTTATTTATTATACCTAAAATTTCCATGATGGGTTATTTAAATTAAATATAAGAAAAATTGCAGACTCAGGACAGAATTAAAATGCTGATTTTGACACAAGAAACAATAAGTTCCCTGTGTGAAAGCTTACACAGCTGCATAGCCAGTACTATAAAGCATGACTCTGGCATAAAAGTCTTTTAGTTTCGTGAAAATAATGTTGATCAGCCATCAAATATGGCCACCATTGCTAAAAATAGAAAAACATCCACACAACTTTTGAAAACAATTTGACCAAATTTGATTGAAATCCTGATCCTGGAATGAAGGGTTTTCAAGATTTTACAAACGATGGTGTTCCACTGTAATATATGACTGCCAATACTAAAAATATTAAAAACTTGAAATGACTTCTTCACATAAACCACTGATAGGAATTTTACCAAAAAGTGCACAGATATTGACTCATTCAGCCCCAATCCTGCCTGTAAGCGTGATGAGATTGTACCCTATTTCTGAGCTCTGCAGCATCAAGGTCATTTAAGATACACCAAAGTGGGTGGTATTACAAAAACGCAGACAGATATAGCTCTACAATGATACAATGTTTCTAATACAACTAGGCATTAGTTCAGTGGAAAATCTGTTCAAAGTCGATGTATTACGATGTATTCAGAATTAGCCCCAAAACTTTCTTTCCTACTCACATTTCAGGCGAAAATGACAAAAACCTCCAGGGCTGAATCAGTTAATGGGTGAATTTTGGTGACATCACCAAATCTGAATATTACTTATCTGTTTCATCATTTGTGCATCAGTATTGCACATAAATTACACAAAAAAAAACATTCTTTGACAATTTCTAAATTTCCAAAAACTTGGTTAACTCATTTAGCCCCAATCCACCTGTAGGCATGATGAGGCTGTACCCTACTTATGAGCTCTTCAGCATCAAGGTCATCTAAGATACACCAAAGTCGGTGGTATTACAAAAACTCAGACAGATATAGCTCTACAATAATACTAAATAATCTAGACATTCTAGTTGCACTACAAAATACAGAGGGAAAAACCTAATATTTTGGACCCATTTTTTTTCCACCCAAAGTTCACTCGTGGTCGGAATCCAATTTTGTGTCCAGATTTTAGACCTTTTGGCCTCAGATCTGAGGCAGACTGGTCTGAACTGCACACAGACAGGTGAACCTTTGCAAAAACTACGATAAGGTGGGCATTTGGAATAAAGAGGGGTCTCCATTTAGCAAAAAAAGAAAGAAAAAAAGAACTTTTACCCTCCTGCTCATGCCCAAGCAAAATAACGAATCTAAAACATCGTTTCTAATGTAACTAGGCATTAGTCTAATGGAAAATCTGTTCAAGATGATGTATTACGATGTACTCAGAAATAGCCCTTAAAATGTGTTTCCTACTTACATTTCATGCGAAAATGACAAAAACCTCCAGGGCCAAATCAGTTAAGGGCTTTCAATTTTCTTTAACCAAAAATTGCTCAAAAATTGTTCAGCAAGGTTTGACCAAATTCTGGCATAAATAGCTTGCAGGTTTGTGAAACTTTGTTGGTCTGCCATCAGATATGGTTATTGCTGCTAAAAGTAATAAAAATACAAAAACGTTTAACATCTGAAGCAGAATCAGTCTTATTGTTGTGTTCAGTTTGTCATTTTGGGTGGATTTATTTATTTGAATTATTATTCACTGGATTTATAAAGTACTCATTAATAATCTTGGACTGGAACATTAATTTGGAATCATAGTAAATTCATACAAGGATATTTTGGATTATTGTGATACATGAAAAGACTGTTATCACATCATCACACTCCAGGCCAATGGCATATTAGCACATTCAAGATTACAGACACATCAACACATTCAACTTTTAAACTGTTTGGGATTTGATTCACAGTACTTGAAGTTCTTTTTAAATTTTCACTTTGTGTTCTACTGAAATAGATTATTTGTTGAATTTTTCAACACTTATTGGTTTTCATTCTTTTCTTTTACTTAGTTTAAGATATTAGAGTTGTAATACATAACATGCAATCAATATTTTTTAAGAATATAGCCAGCTTACCAAAAGATTTTTGGTCATCAATTCTTGCATTTGGTTATCAGATGTGAACCAGGTGAGTTTATCCAAAATATTAACCCATTCAGAATTCTGACCTGGTGTCAAAATATCAAGGGTCATTGGCCCCAATATCCCTGAATCCTGCCTCAGGCACAGCAATGCACAGGGATAAATTTTGAATTTTAAACGCTCGAGCTTGTTTGGAACAAAACATTTATTGTAAATTTGTGATTACTTAAATCAGTATTATTCTCAGTGATGAATATATATTTGTAAATGTTCCTTACTTAAGTTTACTAAATCAGTGTTCATGAAAGTATACAGTTTAAAGAAAATCATTTTCATGTTTTAAGAATTTTATACATAGTTTATATTACTGTGAACATTCATACAGTAATGCTTCAGCCTGTCCATCTGTTCAAATCATGCATATAATGCAACTTGAAACTTTATGTAGGCATATAACACTGCAAGTAAATGTGTAACACACTTGACATTTGTCATTGTGATGTTCCATAGTTCCATAGTTGACTGAATATATATATATTCATCTGTTATTTGACCTGTTCCATGTAGTGGACTGACTGAATATATTTACATATGTTTAATTAAAATGAAATCACTTGTATTAAATAATATTGAGGAAATCAATGAAATCTAATATACTTTCTGAACATGTGTTAAAGAAATTTGCATTGATTTTGTGATCATTTGATTTATTTCACCCAGTAATTCAGCTTAAACTATTTTGGTGTATTAAGATATTAAGATAAGTAGAAAATTGAAAATTGAGCACTTTAGGTATTGTCAGTTTACTTATTTCTCCTTTGAATGTGTTCCCCAGTTGCATTAACATTTGGAATATAATCCCTACTACTTCTTGAATCTATCCCTCGCAAGGAAAAAGCTTTTCTGTCAATAATATGTAAAGGGCAATAATTTCTTGCCCATTACCTCCCCTTGTCACCTATAGATGGTACTAGTTGTAAGCTTTCACTGATGAACCAAGAGACATCATTTGCTTCACCTCCCAAAACCAAGTGGATAATGTTATTTTCATTCCATCTATTGAGGATTTTGTTATTTTTAAGGCTTATTCTGCAAGTGATACACATAATTTATATAATTTTGACCAAAATTAAGTGAATTCTGTTCACCTATGCAGACTTAATTTCAGCCTTTTCTGACTGCATGGCTCTGCATGACTACCTTGTAATAAAATGTATTGAAGTTCATGTTTGTGCACACTATATATTTATCATCCCTGGTATAACTGGTGTCTTTGACATTTTTAATGCAGTTAACAATGCATTTAATTTTTTTCTCTCTCTCTCTCTTTCTTGTTGCAGAATCACAGTATACATCACATCAGTTGACCATCAATGACATGATGACTGCCCCACACATCCGCTCTATCATCATTGACTTGTGTCCCTGATTGTCCACAGACAACAATCCCGACTTGTCTTTTTGGGGATCAATCTCTTTCCACCAAGTGAGTGGACAAACCAAGATGCCTCAGAAGTGCTTCAGTTTTGCCTACTCCCTCCCCTTTGTCTTCTCCATTCCTGATGGAAGTAGAGTTAGACTCAGTAAAGGACACACTTTTGTTGCAAGAGATCTGGATGCTGATTGAAAATAGTGCAGTGGAGATTGTTCAGAATCCACAATCTGAGAATTTTTGCTTCAAGCCTTTTCTGGTTAGGATGGCCAATGGTATTTAAGATGGAGATGGCAAGATAAGTCCTTCTCTCCATCTCTGCAAACATATTTGCCATTTGTCTCAATCTAACAAATGTATATTTTCATGTTCCCATCCATCCATTGTTATGAAAATTACTGTGGATTACAAACTGAGGAAATTGTTATCAGATTTGCACTCTCGCCTGGCTTGAACAAAAGTCCATGGGCCTTTATGAAACTTCTTGACTATATTGTGTCCCTGTTCTGTATGACTTCATCTATTTCCATGGTGGTGTATATGCCTGACATCCTCCAGAAATGTTCTAGGCAAAGGAAAGAATGATCTCATTTCCCTTTTATATCATCAAAGTTTGCTGGTCAATTGGGAAGTCCCATCAATTTGTCCATCAGCGTATGGATTTTATCACCCAAATCAACCTGGCATGTCTTCCTAACCATTGGGTGGTCTGAATCCTCCTCCTCACAGAATCCATTTCCAACATAAAATGGATCACAGTTGGAGTTTCTGCAAGGAGTTGCATTGTGTTATGCAGCAGGAGATCTTTTCCCTGTACAGGCACCCATTGCAGATGACCTTGCTTTCTCTGGGGCGTCCATCTTCCATGCTGCTAAATTACAGAATCAGCATAATGAGTGAGATAGTATGATTCCTGGACCAGTGGCATAACCATGGTTGGCTCGCAACAGGAATAAAAAACAGCTTTACTTGGATGTGATCATGTGTACAAACTGTGATTGAGTAGCCCATCTGTTACCGGACTTAGATACTGTCAGTGACTAGTGGGGTCCAGAGGACACAGGTCTCCATATCAGTCTCTTGGAGATGAAAGGTATCATTAAAGACTTTCTTTTTCAGAATGACCCATTTTCAAAATAAGATAGTGCTAATCATGTAGGACAACTCGGCTGCAGTTGTGCACCTCCTCGAACAGGGCACTACCATATCACCCCAAGTCTGCATTTTGGTCTGGGCATTCCACCATTAGTGTACACAGTGTAACACTGACATCCAGATCAGACATATTCCCAACAGACTCATTATGCTTATGAGATAAGAGTAATCTCTGCTAGCCTTTCCCCTTGACTGTCATATCTCTATCAAAAATATTGTTGAGGCTATCAGTTAATGTGCACATTCAACCTTCTAGAGTTTTATCTACAAGTCTTGGCTCAGAAGAAACAAAATTTGGATCTGGTAAATTCACAAGTGGTGATCAGAACCAGTAGAATTAGCACAACCTGCACATAAGCACCTACACAGCTTTCACTAGATTCACCTGTAAATTTTATGCAGTAAGAAGATTTCATAATTTCTTCTGTCCAGACATAATCCACATTGCCTCTGGTTGCACTGCTTGCATTTAGGAGAGTGGGGGATCCAGTATTCTCCCCTAAGAGGTTGCCTGGAGTATAGGTCAGATGCACACATTCCCTGTTACCTAACGTTAATGTGATCAGGGAAAATATTAGAAGGAGAAAGCAATTATTTGTAGTAAATTATGTTTCTCCTTGAATATTTACCCAATCATATTACTTTATTACCTTCCCTCCTCCCCACAATGCAAACATCATGTTACATGATGTTCTGCTCAGTTTTAAACCAGTGCCACGTGTAGGTGGCAAGGGTATGTAATTGGCAAGAATTATTGCCCTTTGCCTATATTATATTGGCTAGATTTGGGAGATAGTAAGGCTTATATTCTTAACATTAATGTGATTGGGTATGTGTTCTAGGAACATAATTTAATAAAATTTTGCTTTTTGTGGCTATCAATTTTTTTAGTTTTGTAGAAAATGACATCTTTGAATACTTAAATTTGTGGATTGGAGAGGAAGTTGTATAATTTCCACAGAAAAGCATTGTTTGTTGGGTATTTAAATTCATCGTTTGAGTACCAAGAAAACTGAAATTATTTTTACAATGAGTCATTAAATTTTGTCTTTTATAATGCTCTGTATGCATGATATCTGTCAGAAAATCCCAGTGATCTAAAGCGCTTGCCTTTAGCAGTCACTGCCACCTGACCTCTGTCAGCAGTTTCAAGTCTCGGGCTCTGCCAGTATAGGTATTTGGTGAAAGCTGCCAGTAGCTTCCTATTGGTCAGTGATTCTTACTGGGGTTTTCCCAGGTTCTTCCTCCACAAATTATACTGTCTGCCATGCATAATATATCATGTGCATTAATCCCACAACAGTGGCCAAAAAATCCTAACATCAAATGGAAGGTTTTATTTGATAGGATACAAAAAATATGCAGACCAGGAATTCCAAAGTTTGTCAGAAAAAGAACTTTTTTGGTGTCTGTCAGATCTCTGTAATATTTGAGATATCAGTTATAATCAGACTACTGTATACACTCACTTTTAAGATGAGCCCAGTTGCAAACTGCATAGATCCAGATCTGCCATCATATAATGTGTGGGCAGATCTGAGTCTATACATTTAGGAATAATCAGTAGAACAAACAACATAGACTCTGATCTGCAGGTGCATTATGCTATGGCAGATCAGAATCTTTGCAATTTGACTTATACGTGAGTATATATAGTACCGTTTCTTGAGTATAAATTTGATTCCGTCATGGTTCAGTGATGGAACTTGTATTTCAGCTTGCCAAGTATTTATAAACTTTCTTTACCCATAGCAAGCCCTACTATAATTGTTTTAATGACAGATTCAAATTTTAGGTCACCAGCACTAATAATTTCATTGTTGCCGACAGTGAGACCATTCTTGAGTCAAATGGGGATTTATGATGGAAGGTGTCAAAAAATGAAGGTTCTGTTTAAGACTAATTGAAGAGTAATTATTTAAATGCAGAACTTATTTTTAATATTATATTTCAGTCTAGAGCTGATGGTCTGGTTCTGCAGGGTTGAGTTAGTATATCTCACATGATTTCTGGAAACAAAATACTTTACCAAAGTTAAAAAATAAAATTGGATCTTTAACATTATTCAGTTATTTGCAACAAGGAAATTCATTTCAAATTTGATTTGAAATATAAATCTTGAGGGATATACCTACTCAGGCCTCCTGAACTAAATTTCAGTATTGCAGTAGTTAAACCAAATCAGCATCACATTCTCTGATATAAGATTGAAAATAATACTTTTGTGGAGATCCATTTTACTGGCACCATTGTTAGTATCATCAGATCTTCAAATGCAACAAGTTTTATGGGTTATTTGCTATTTCAGGTATGGTCAGCTAAGTGGAATGGTAGAGCCTATAGCAGGGCTGTTTGGAGTATTAGCTGTTGTGATAGCAGAGCCGATTCTGCCTTATGCGTTAGCTTTTGCTGCAGGTGCTATGATTTATGTTGTTGTTGATGATATCATTCCGGAATCCCAGACTTGGTAAGAATTATTTGTGTATATTGTATATAATGTATATTCTCACCTATAAGTCAAGTCAACCTGCATGCAACTCATTACTCCTAACAAACTGCACAAGACGCAGATCTGCTGACACAATTATGTGACATCAGAGCTGGGTTTATGCAGTTTGCAGTTGGACTCCACTTATAAGTGAATATATAAAGTAATATTTTGTTTAAAGACATTTAACTGTGCACCAGCAATTTTCAGAGATTTGGTTCAGTTTGGTTTTTTATTATAGTTATGGTACAGCAACACAAATAGGTTAGTTCCTTGCCCAGGGACACACATTAGTTGATCCAGGCTGATTCTGTCATAAGGTTCCAACCCACACCTATTAGGTGATTAGGCTAACCTCTGATCCACTGCAGCATCTGTCTCTGTTAGTCATCTTGTACAGAATGCAAAGGGTGCTTCAGATGATTCAAAATCCCTGAGACTGCAGGTAGCTGTCTTCAAAGACACAAAGAGAGGTTAATGTCTCCTTTGCTTCAGAAGAGCTGCTGGATGTATGATGGTTATTAGAACTCTTCTTTAGTATGCATCAAAAAATTATAAAGTTTAACTATTAACTAATCATTATGTATGTTATTCGGCCATAGGCTTCTGATACAATCCCTTCACTGTTCTGTTAGTTACAACAGTGTTTTAGTAATAATTTCAGTACATTACTAGTTTCTGCTTTAACTTGTTTTTTGGTGTGGTTGTAGTAGAATGGAAATTTAAATGATTTAAATGCAACTTTAGAAAATGAAAGTCTACCATGACTATTGTTGTGTTATGTATACACCGTTTATGATATGCAGTGTCTGTCATACATAGTCAGTGGAAGTCTGAGCTTCTATTCAAAGCAGTTGTCCTTTCAGCATTGAAGGGAAGGATAGCTGGAATAAATCGAGGAAGACAACCTATGGCTTGTTGTTGGTGATACTAATTCATTGGGGAGTATTCCCTAATTATAGGTAGCCCACAAGGCTTACCCACCCCCACCCCCCACCTCATGTCTGAGCATGGCTTTTAAGCCTGTAAATCAGGGCACATGGAGTTCATGCCAGACCCATTGGATCTAACTCTTAATCCTACTGTACTGTTATCAGCCATCCAGCTGTCACCAGCCGTCCCGATATTGCCAACTGTTGAGCCAACACCAGCAGTCCAGCTGTCCCAGCAACCTTTTCATTGAAATGGTCCATTACTATTCTGGAAATTTCAATGAGAAATTTGTTCGTTCAGCCAGACCTTTTGGTGTGGCCAGTACTGGTGATTGCTGGACCATCTTACATACCGCCAGCATCTGGGCTGACAACATGCCATTCACACCAAAATCATTGGCTCTAATGCATAATAAAACTGCACCATCTCAGGCTGTCCAGCCATCCCAACATGAGACCTTTTTGTCTAATTGGTCCAGCTAACTATGATTTACAGGGATCTCAGTACCAGATCAGTCTGTCCAACCTTACCGTTGATGAGGTGCCTTTCCTATGACAGAGATTTAAGTGAGAAATCTCTCTGTCCAGCCAGGCCTTTGGAGCGGCCAGTACCAGTCATAGCCAGACTGTCATCTATACCGCCAGCTTAAAGGCCGACCTTTTGCTGTGCAAATCAGCCGGCAGTGCTGGACTTCTGTATGTTCACTGCTTGCCCACAAGGGAGAGCTAGTGACTTTTTCTTCGGGATGGAAGTTAGTATTCATACCACTTGGTATGTCTTCTCTAGTGCTGCAAGTAGACCCAGTTGGGCCTCAGCACACAGTGAGTGCACTGGAACTCCTTCAGATCCACCATCCTTCACATCTTACTCGGATCCAAACATGGAATGGAGTGAAGTTAGGCTTTCAAGTTACTGTCAAGAACATTCTTAAGGTGTTGGCTTCTTCAAAATGCCCTTCACCCTTATCGTTGCTCAAAAGGATCAGTAGATCTGACGTGGAGGAAGAGATGGACTTAAGGCGACAATTGCCTTCAGAAATGATCTCCCAGCACTTGACAAGAATGTAGTAACTATTCTGTTTTATAGAGCAAACAAATCTGCTCCATGCCCATCAGAGCTTGTTAGGATGTTGTTGCAGACACCTGGCAGTAGCCATGCTTGGGAGGCGATGGCACACCTGGCAGTAGCCATGTGTGGGAGGTGATGGCCAGGATTGCTAGGGTCAATGACCAGGTGTGTGGACAATACCATGGCCAATACTTTGACAGGTTCACCCAATCTGCTGATACGACATATTGCATGTTTCTCCAACCTTATCATACTGTCCCTTTCCAGACAACCCAGTTCAGGTCACCATTGCTTTGGAGGAAGAGAATAGAGGAAGTTCAGAGGCAGGCAGCTCAGGAACTGCCCTTCCACCTCACTGCTAAACCCACATGGGTGTTTGGAACCACTCAGTTCCAATCAATGTGAATGGATGTTAAGCAGCCACAGGACAGGGGATCTTCTCAGTCACATGTGCTCCGCCATTGATTTCTAGGAAGTAGTCATACAAAGGCAGTAAGAAATCGATATTTGAGCTCACTATTCCCTCAGAATGGGGGGAGTGTTCTAGGTCATTCAAAGGGGCTGTAGGTTTCATTCATCAACAATCCCTCCCACTCCTCCTCTCCCTTCTTCTCGAATATACTGTCAGATTGGGAGAAGGATGCCTTTCAACAACAGGAGATACTTTTGCTTATCAAAAAAAAGCAGTGGAGTTTGTGTGCAAAGGCCACAATCCCCAGGGTTTTACTCAAGGCTGTTTCTTTTTTGGAAAACAAAGAGCCATTTGAAGCCTACCATCAACTGGAGTTGCCTCATCCAATTCAAAATTGAGACGGTGACTTCAATCTGCATTTCCATTCAGTGGGACAAGAATGCCATCATTTTCAATCTGATCAACACATTTTTTTTACATCCCAATCTGCCCTGTGTCACAAATATTTTAGTTCCATTTTTTTTCTGACAGCGACACAATTTATTAGTTCACTGTTCTTTCCTTAGGCCTCAACATTAACCCTTACTCAGATTATGGATTACGTGGTGCAGCTTCCTTGTGTTTGAGTTACCAGAATCATCTAACTTTCCCAACAAGACTTCGATTTCATCGAGAGAGTTCTTGCAACTCATCGGTTTAATCAATGCGGCAGCAGACTTCATCCCACTTGGCTGTCTTTTATGCAGACCTTGCCAGCACAGTGGTGCCTCTTTTCAAGTACTGTTGATCAGACATTAATGATCATTCTCAAGATTTGATCATTCCTGCATCAGTGAGGCAGCCTTGGTCTCCTGACCATGGGAATCCTGCTGGAGAAGCCCCAAGCAGAAATAATGGTAGGTACTGACGCCAGTGCACACAGTGGAGGTGCCTACCTGTTGCCAACCTTCACAACTGTCTGCAACATGTGGAAGCCAGGGAAACATCCTCTGCACATCAACATCCTAAAAATAAAGGCTGTAATCAATGCCATTCACTTCTGAAAAGATCAACTCTGAGGCAAAATTGGTCCAACAACTCTATAGTGGTGACCTGTCTCCTCAAAGAGGGTGTCACCAAATCACCTGACCTGTTAGTTCTGATTTGGCAGTTTCTTTGTTGGTGCATCAATCTCCATATTAACATACAAATCAGACACTTTCCTGCAGACTAAGTGTCTTGGCCAAGTCTCAATCCAGAAGCGGTCAAGTCCTTCACACGGAATGGTCTCTCCATCAGTTGGTCTTCACTCAGATTTGCACACTTCGGGGGCATCCAATGATTGACTGCTTCGTGACGAGATGGAATTAAAAGCTACCCACCTTCTTCTCTCCAGTTCCTTACCCAATAGCTTTGGCCATAGGTGCACTGTCAATCATTTGGGAGGGGTTGTGGGCATTTGTCTCCCCTCCCATGGTGCCAAGTCCAAAAATAATCCAGAAGTTAAGGGGTCACAGTGCAAGATTACTCTGATAGCCCCTCTCAGATGGGACAAGTCCTGGGTCACTGATCTGCTCATTCTAGCGATAGATCTGCCCAGGAAGATTCTAGCCAACCTGAGTCATCTCAAGCATCCACTGTCACTGGAGATCCTTCCCTCCATGGACCATCCTCTTCTACATGTGCAGCTCTTACTAGGATGGCCTTGTGAGAGAAACAGTTCAAACCTTCAGTTGTGGAGAGAATCTTGAGAGCATATATACACTCCACTCTGTAGGCTTATGAGGGAAAGTGGCATGTTTTCAGGGACTGGTGCTGTACCAAAAACATTGACCCACTGTGTGCCTCAATTCCTTGCTTTAGTGATCTTTTCTCTGGATCTTTGAAGAGAAACAGTGGGGCCCCAATCTCCATGATATTGGACACATTCTGGCATCATAGCAGACATATTTTTGGGAAGAATATAGACCTATTGGATCTTTTAGGTAATATTAGTTTCAATCGACCAATATCCCTCATTTTGCCTCCAAATGGAACTAATCCTAGATTTTAACCTGGCTTGATTCAAATCCATTTGAACCTCTAGCATACACTTTGCTAAAGTCACAATCATACAAGTCATGTTTCCCGATAGTTTTTGCTTCTGCATGCAGGTTAAGAGAGTTACATTATCTTTGTGTTGACAGAAACTCTCTTCAGTTCAGATGGAAGGGTCAGGTGGTTCTCATAGGTTACTGTCTGTTGGTAATCAAGAAGAGTCGTCACTCGTTCACTCACTCTTCCATAGAGAACAGTAGCCATGCAAGATCCTGTTAGACCGCTCCGGTGGCCTAGTGGTTAGAGCATCCGCCTTTAATGTGGGAGGTCACAGGTTCAAACCCCTGCTAGCAGCTGCCTCACTTGATGCTCAGGTTAGTGTTAGGACTGGTCGGCCTGGTGTCAGGATAATGTGACTTGGTGGGGCATGATGCTACATATCTGTGGCATAATGCCCCAGTGCTAGACATCGCTATAAGCTGCCACACTGCAGATATCATAGTGATATGACTGAAATTTTTTTAAAGATATGTAAAGGTTTCAAATCACACACACACACACACAAGATCCTGTTTATGCTCTCAAGCATTAACTTGAAGCACACAGAGACAAATCTTGACACATGCAAAGGCCTCTTCCTTCCAGTGTGAGCCCGGACACAGGATATCACTCTTCATGCTCTTTCTTCATGGCTGAAGTGGGTTGTACATTTGGTGTACTCTGACATCCACCAGATCAAAGTCACGTTGCCTAGATTACTGCTCAGAAGTCTTGAACAATCTCTGCGAGCCACAAGTTCAAACACAACGTTCTGACCTGAGATATAATAGAAGCTGTTGGCTGGCATACAGAGTCAACCTTCTCAAACCTCCATCTCAGAGATCTGGCATTGCAGAGGCAATCTCGTATCTGGTAGGTCCAGTGACTGCAGCACTGACAGCCAACAGACCCAACTGGTTCAATCAACACAGCCTGTTAGCTGGATTCACTGGTGATATTTTGCAGGAAAGAAGATTTTAATAATAATTCTCATAACCGTATGTTAGGGTCACAGATCAAGTGACCCCAGGCTGTATTGCTTATGTAAGTAGGAGAACAGGTTATTGTTTGCATGGGGGAATTAAGCTGTTCTTCCCTAGAAGGATACCTGAGGCAGAGGTCAGATGCTCAGCATCCCCTCCTATTACTTATTCTCCTAATGTATTGATTGGGGAACATAGTTGAAGGAGAAAGCAAATTTTCAAGTAAATTATGTTTCTCTGAGAATACTTACCCAACCACATTTCTTAAAAACTCCCCCAACCACTCCACTCTGTGAGCATCCTCGTTAGTATCTCAGCTAAAACTAGTGACACCTGGCTGTGCCAAGGGGAGGTAATGGGCAAGAGCTACTGCCCTTTGTCTATTGATCTGGCCAGGTAAAGTCGATTTTTCATCTTTTAGTAGAGATGGATTCATGAGGTAGCAGGCTAATATTCCTACCATACTGTGATTGGGTAAGTATTCTCAGAGAAACCTAATTTAATTTAAAAAATTTATATTGCCAAGTATTTGGAACTAGTAGACATATCATATTTGAAACCAATATGTGGAATCTTCAATTCACAAATTAGTGACTGCAAGGCAGCTTTGGCAGCTTTATCTGCCCTTTATGCCAATGTGACTAGGTAGCCAAGCATATATATAATACTTTTTACCAGATTGTATGTGCAAATCAAGTTTCTGTAAAATTCAGGATATTAACAGGTTGTTAAATATAAAGGTTTTTTTTAATGCTTTTGGTGTGGAAAGGGAATCTGAAAATATGATATAATTTGTTTTTCAAGAGTTTTTTTCATCTGTGTTGAATTAAACTTCTTAATCCATTCTGCACAAAATGCAGATCAGTCCCAATCATATTCCTAAGTTTGATGTCTGTCCTTTATAAAAAATAGTGGGACATATGTTTGCATGCACATCATATCCAGACTGGCAGATTTACACATTTTTGTAGTCCGTCAGTGTAACATATCATATCCGGACTGTCAGATGTACACATTTGTGTAGTCCATCAGTGTAACATATCATATCTGGACTGTCAGATGTACACATTTTTGTAGTCCATCAGTGTAACATATCATATCCAGACAGTCAGATGTAAAAGTAGTCCATCAGTATAACATGTCATATCCGGACTGTCAGAAGTACACATTTTTGTAGTCCATCAGTGTATGGACTACACTACTGTGGTATTGGCTACAGAGCAAAGAATTCAACCCCAGATGCAAAATCCTGACCTGTTACAGAATAGTCTAACAACTATAACAGTGATGGAAGAAAGTTGGGACTCTGGCTGACAGTTTTCATCAAAATTGATGAGTGTGCTAAGAATTGATTTCTCATGAAATATCCATAGAAACCAAGAAAACATTTGTTCTGTGAAATTTAGTGTGTCAACTTACTGATACGTGAACTTCCATTATTTAAATGTAGTGCTGATATCAAAGTCAGAAGCAATTATCATAAAATATTTTGATGTCTTAATATTTGACTAAATGTATAAACGGATAAATGATAGATTGGCGCTAAGCTTAATATTTTGTATTATGTTAATTGAAGCTGATACCAGTCTATGATTTATACTGTTGGCCTTAGATGAGGTTTCCAAATGAACTTTCATTTTTATCATTCATTGGAAACTCAATAGGAGTACTTGTGTTTGAATGAAGTTTTCTCATTAGTAATGGTTTATCAGCATGGTGTATGGGTCAAGATTTGTTTCCTGGAATCAGTGTTGAATCTACCACTGTAAAGTGTCTTTTTTTGTAATACCATATATACTCAATTAGAAATCAACTTGACCATAATGTTAACCACCCCCAACCTCACCCCCATTTTAGGGCTATGAAAAGGTAACTAATCTTTGACCCTCCTATAAGTCAGGGCAGAGGGTGTATTTTGCAAGTCAGACCCATCCGAAGAGGTGACTTGTCTTCAGTGAGTCAGAGTTATAATTTGGAAAATAAACAAGCCAAAGTGAATGAATTGATGGATAGATAGGAAAAGTAAAGACAAAACCAGTGTGAAATAAAATTATATTATTGAGTGGAATATACCTCAGATAAATTGACAACTTACATTTTGTCCATCTTGATGTAATAAAATCCATAATACATGACATTTGAAACAATTATTATAATAAATTCTATTGTATGTCATATATTAGTATGATGATAGCCAGAATGATCTGATTCACAACATCCTGTAATATCTTAATTCCACACATCTTACAAATAAACAGTAAAAGTAAAGTCCACATTTTTGGGATTCACAGTATCCTATAAAAGTCACTGTCTAATGTCATGAGTTACAAAGTCCAAGAATTCATCTTCATTGTCTGAGTCTTCAGATACAGTTCAGAAATACTCCATTGTCATCTTTTCTTCATAAATATCGTCAGACTCTGATTCCTCATCTTGACTCTCGTATGCGGGTACTTATGTGCGGGCTGTGTAATTGACACTTTGTCTTCGCAGTCTGTGAAATCTACAAAAGGATGCAACAAAACATGCCTAATTGGGCTGCAAGATCAAAGGTGGTTCAGTTATCCAACCTCTTTTACTTGGCACTGAACAAGTCTCAAGAGTAAGGACTCGATCAGAGGATTTTCATAAAGAGGGTGCTACCTATATATGCCAACGGATTAAGGTCAAATCCATGCAGGGAGTTGTAGGACTACTTGGCACTGAACAAGTCTCAAAAGTAAGGGCTCGATCAGAGGATTTTCACAAAGAGGATGCTACCATTATATGCTAATGGATTACAGTCAAATCCACACAGGGAGTTGTAGGACTCTACTTGGCACTGAACGAGTCTCAAGAGTCAGGGCTCGATCAGAGGATTTTCATAAAGAGGATGCTACCTATATATGTCAGTGGGTTAAGGTCAGATCCATGCAGGGAGTTGTAGGACTCTACTTGGCACTGAACAAGTGCCAAATTCACAACTCGATCAAAGCATTAGCAACTTCAAAAAAAAGTGGGTGCTGCCTTTACAAGCCAAGGGTACTGGCAGATGCCTTGGGAAATATTGCTTGAGATTTCAATATGGCTTGTGGAAAAAGAAAATATAAATCAAATAAAACTTTTACTGCATCAAACACAAAGAGTGTTTATACAGCGAAACCCAAATATATTACAAATATAGATTGTTTGTACTTGCATGAAAATTGAAGCAATGTACATTTTAGTAAACATCAACAGTAAACAACATTGGACAACACATTACAGTGGGAAATATTTAATTTACTGGTAATATATTCAGATTATTAAAATCAAAATAACTTTTCATGAAAGTATTGTGTGATGAATATCGTCATGAAACAAAGGGTGGTACATAACAAATATGCATTTCTGGATGGGACATAGTGACATACAAATGTGAAAATATATGAATTGATCTTAAGCAGAAAGGTATGTAACTTTCATCAAAATAGAATTAAAACTTAAAAGTTCCCTTTATTTAAATCACAATCTCTCATAATTCCGTGAATGCAGTTATTTTCATGGGTATCAATTTCAATGGCTTTAATAAAGAACCACATTTTATATCAGTACTTAAATTTATAACTTCACATTAGAATTCCAGTTTGTTGGGTCTTTATATTTGTTGTTCACAGCAACCATGAAATTCAGCAAAATTTGTGCACCCCTTAAAAAAGAGTGAATTACAGATTTAAAAAACAGGTTATAGAAACTTATTCAGCATAAGTATAACTTTAAAATCCTTTCATGCATTAAAAGCAGACAAAAGCTAAATCCTTTTTAAAAAATGAAACATCAGTAAAAATACAAAAGAATTTACAAGTTAATGGATAAACTTCAGATTATCCAAAGCTATTATTTGTAACAGATATCTCCAGAATAAGGAATTCCACTATGAGATTAAAACTACATTAAACCATGCAATCTTATCATTTTAAAAGTAGAAACAAAAACTATTTCACAAGTTACATGCCAGATAAGTAAAATAAGTGCAAATAAGCTGGATGGATGGGGATTAATTAGGCACTCAGAACTTTATTATTCCACACACAAACTGAACTGATGAGGAAAATAAACAATTTATACTGCTCTAAGACTGCATATATCATTCTAAGTAAGTCATGTGACCAACATGGAACAGCATAGTGCAATTCAGATCATGTGATTTCAGAGTGACCTGGGAAAAACACCTTATTTAATTAACTTTTTTTAACTACAGAGAATTGTTACAAGTTACAGTTACAGACACCATTAAATAAACAAAGACAAACACATTTAATAATAAATTATATTGGCAGCATGTGTTAAATAAATTAATTACACATTTTATCACAAGCGCAAGGTATGTCAGTTTTCTCTAAATATGCATTTGTTATATTCAAAATCAAAAACACTTCTCAACTTTTATTACCCACCAAGCCCTAAGCCCTCACACAAAAAAACCACTTTGCAAATAGGTCTGTGACATAAGTTCATGCCCAGCACAATTCTACTTAATCTGCAATCAGCCCAGATACAGTATGTTGAGATTCACCTAACAGAGATTCCACTTAATCTGAGATCAGCCCAGATACAGTGTGTTGGGATACACCTAACAGAGATTCCACTTAATCTGAGGTCAGCCCAGATACAGAATGTTGTGATAAGCCTTACATAGATTCCACTTAATCTGCGATCAGCCCAGATACAGTTTGTTGGGATAAGCCTAAGAGAGATTCTACCTAATCTGAGATCAGCCCAGATACAGTTTGTTGGGATAAGCCTAAGAGAGATTCTACCTAATCTGAAATCAGCCCAGAATACACTCTAATGTCAGAATTAGCCTAACACAGATTGGGAATCATCATTGTCATGTACAGCGTGTTTCAGGCAGATTCTAGATCATGAGCACCCTCCATAGAGAGCCTCATCTTAATTTTGTTTGTTGATTTGGAATATACATAATGATTGAATAAGGACATGCATTGTGAATGGAGAGTGCAAAATATTCGTTTGCTTTTTGTGTTTTGTTTGTTACAAAACATGTATTAAATATTCCTTATTGTGACACTGTAATTTGTTGTTTATAAACGGCAGAATTAAGATGGGTGGTCGTATTTGGGTAATCTTTCCTGCCATAACCAGGTATGCTCCTGCATGGAGTAATCATTGCTTCCAACAAATTATTAGAAACCAACAAAATGTCAAAATGTCAAAATTATTGTCAGTCAGACACCAAGCATATCTTTTCTTTTTTAAACAACACATCAGTCAACTGCAAGTAGTTTATGTTTCTGAAAATGGTCAAATTTTTCATACCTTGATGTTATATTGTCATGTGTCATATAGAGAAAACAGTGTGTTCATTTCCTATTTATTTGTTGAATAATTCCAGTCTCTTACTTTCTTTGGCTTGTAAAAGATAGAAATTATTTCTACTCACTACATAAATTTATACTCATGTATAATTTGCATCCAGCTGCAAACTGCATAATCCCAGCTCTTCTGTCGCTTAATGTTCAGGCAGATCTGGGTCTATGCATTTTGTTGGGATTAATCAGCAGAACAAACAACATAGACTTTAATTTGCCACCACATTATGAATATTATATCAGGGTGAATGCTGTTTGGAGCTGACTTGTTTGATGAAGACTCATTTAAGGCTCTTCATAAAATGATTCCTGTATTTTCAGTGGTAATGGGAAACTTGCCTCATGGGGTGCTATAGCAGGATTTGTTGTTATGATGGCTTTAGATGTGGGACTTGGATAATGGTAATGTATGAAGAAGAGCATTTTACCCCACTGTATAAAATTCACTATAATGCATTAATATTCATGAAATATTTATTTTATCTTGCCTCCCCGTGTGCAAAATATTTAAATCAGTCCACAGATCTCAGATGTTACACAATGAATTAGTACAATACGTCGACATACAGTACAGCTCCTGTGACTTTTTGTTTCTCCATGCATCCAAGTGGGGATGGAGAGAGTGTGAAGAAAATTTGGAAAAAGCCTGACTATCATCTCTTTACGTGTCATAATGGAGTTGCCATAGCTTTCATGCAGAGAATAGCTTTGTTCACCACAGTTCATGTATATTCGTGTTTGTTGATCACCATGGAGTTGAAATGTTGTAAATAAAGTTGGCATGGTTTACTGTTTGTGACCCCAGCCAGTATTCATTGAGGGAAAAGGGGGGAGAGCATAGCATGGTGCTGAGTTATCTATTTTGATGCTGTTATAAATTAATACACATGTTTTGTAATGATTTATTCAGATGTTAATAACTGTATGCAATTTGATTATACAGACGAAACTTTTCTTGAATGGACAAAATACCTTCTTCATAAAGAAAGCGATAGATGTATTGTCACATGATTTTTTGGTCTTTTTCTGGTATCCTATTTTGTTCAAGGTTAATTTCTCAGTGTGTGTTAATCCACAAAATCTATATTTAGTCTATGCTGACCTTGTAATGATCTCATGCACTTATTTCAATTGAAGTTCATATGATTTGTTATTCTTTTAATGATCTTAAGAAAGCCAGTATTGCGATTTAGAATTTGCTTTGAAGACAAGATAAATGTTAAACCGATTGCTTTTTAAAATTATGTTTACACTTGAATGAAAGTGAAACAGAATCATAGTTTCCAATAATTATCCAGTGCATTCTCTTTTAGAGGTATTTGCTTACTTTGATATTACTTCCTGATGTTGAAAATACATGATCAATCAATTAATGCATTAAATGAACATTTACTGGTTCACATGAAGATAAAATATGATTTCTTCTGACATCCAATTATATTATGAGGATTTATTAAAGCTTAAGAAAGCAGAGTTCTGGAAGTTGCTGCATAAAGATTAAAAAATATTTCCCAGCAGCTAATTGACAATGTACTGTTTGGGAAATAAGAAAATAGTGACATAATCATTACTTCTAACAATTTCATTACATGATTGAATCTCAAGATGTTGTGAAAAAAATAAGATGCATTCATGCCCATAACCCTTTGCCTCATGCAAGCATCTTTGGACACCTCTACTCCATTCGCATGGAAGCGCCTTTTGAAGCCTGCTGTAAACATCAGCCATTTTAACTGGTTTTCGTAGTGCAACCTTCGGGGAAACCCCCCATTAGATACTACATTCATTTCTGCAAATGACAATTATGTCAGATCACATGGTCACTGTTTATGCTCTGGTCGATATCTGCTATTTAAAGTACCTGGGATGTAATCTCCACTTTCCAAAATGGTGGTCGCAGATTTCATTCAGTACTTACAAAGTTTTCACGATTAGAATCACAACAATGAAAGATTCAATAACTTAGGTAAAGGCTCTGATATTGATGTAGGCAGCAATTATTTTTTATAAATTATCAAATTCAGATGACTTAGTAATGTAGACGCAGACAAAAAACTTGTTAATTTCGAGTATGAGAAATGGCAGCTATGGTTGGTCATGCGGCCTCATTGACATGATGGTGAACAAGTTCTTTCAAGATTTTAAAGCTCATAAAAAATTCTTCCGTGAAAAATAATTAAACAGCTATAACAATCGGACTTTACTCTTAAATTTTTCCGCACATAATAGATGTGTACCAAAAATGTAAAATGGTTAAAATTGCTGTTAGACGTAACATACACTACATTGCTTAACAGTTAACAGGCAGGCCTATGTGTATGGAGTTGAATAGGTAACAGGTGTTCTATTTATAGCACGCTGCACTTTGTAACTATGCTGTATGAGGTAAAGGGTTAATAACAGGTTGTAGGGATACTGTATGTGTTCGTTTCAGATTTGAGAGAGAGAGAGAGATGCACTCTGTACTATAATTACCAGTTACAAAACTGACACTTTTGCCACTTCCAGTTTTCAAGGTTTTGGTGTCGTTTCAATTCTACTATTTTGTCATAATTATCAAAGAAGCTGTGTTTTAAAAAAATACTCAAATGGTCACATAAATATCATCCCATGTATGTTCACATGTAAATTTGTAGATTATTATTGGACCTGCACGTTCAGATTTATTAAAATCAATCACATACACACATACATCCATGCATCCATCCATCCATCCATCCATCTTTTTCTCGAGGGTCGGTAGTTCTTTCTGGGGATTTCCCGGGTTCTTCCTCCACCATTAATACTGGCCGCCATGTATAGCCTATCATGTGCTGAAAAATGGCGTTAAAACAAACAATAACAACTACAACAACGATACATACATACATGTATATACATGCATACATACATACATACATATGCATTGCAAATTAATTATGGCTGTAATTATCATCAGAGACAGCTAACACATTTTGTATTAAGCACACATACAAAATAACAGCATTACATCATTAAATCTTATACATGAAAGAGAAAAAATATATATTTGTTTTAAAAAAATTGAATATTCTTGTGAAGATAATAAGCTTGTAAAAATTGAAAACTTCTATTTAGAATATTTAGAAAATGAACTTGAGACATGGAAATGGATATAGAATTAAAATCTGTTATTCCTAAGCCATTTAAAAATGAAATAAAATGGTACTATTATTATATTGTTCCATTTTGAAATCTTGTTTTTCTTTTCAGTATTCCACAAATATTTGACAGTATCATCTGACAATCACTGAATACTCTTATCTGCATTATTCTAGATGACAGATCATTATGTCTATTTGATGACAGATTGTTATGTTTATTTGATACAGCTACTATTCTAGATGACAGATCATTATGTATATTTGATGACAGATCATTATATCTATTTGATGACAGATCATTATGTCTATCTGATACAGCTACTATCCAGCTTTAAAACATCAATTTTATCGTTTGTCAGTAAATAAATTTGAACATCAGGTGAAATTGATGTTTTACTATTTTCTTTTTTGAGTTTGGTTTCCTATTGTATACTTCTCATAAAATGAAGATCTGATATGTGTATTGTGACTATCTGTTACTTTTTCAAGGACCACAGTGCATTTTCCACATACAGATTTATGAAGACTTTTCCATAGTATTACAATATATAGCTGTTTGTTTGGGGCTTTTCCTTACATATAATAATTACAATCCACATTTCCAATGGACATGAGTAGTGTTTGAAAGCTGAATTTGATATTTTGCTTTATAAACAGTATGTAGGAAGAGTTTCTACTGTGATCTTGAATCCACAAACAAGTATTATGAAGTAAACACTGATATAATTTTTGAACAAGTTAAATTTGATCAGCTTTAGCAAATTCATGTTAAAAATTAGTTCACTATTAATCGCTTTTGATGAGTAAATTTAGTTCAGTCATTGGTGCATCCAACAACCAACAACCCCCATGAAGGGAATAGAAGGGGGATAATAAGAATAATGATTACTTTGAGTATTTGCCCTGACAGAGAATTTGTAAGCAATAATGTGGCTTTATAGTTCTTAAAGTAACAATGAAAGCATTAGCCAGTTTAAAGTTACAGATTTAGTGTGTGTGATTTAGAAGTTTAAGGTAACTTTAACAATTTTAGTCATATCACTACAATGTCTGCATTGTGACAGTTTATAGTAATGTCTAGCACTGGGGCATCATGCCGCAGACATGTAGCATGATGTCCCACACAGTCTCATTATCCTGACACCAGGCTGACCAGTCCTAACATTAACCTCTTATTGCTCAGTGCCTAGTGAGTCAGCTGCTAGTACCATTCTTAAAAGTCTTCATTATGATTCAGCCAGGGTTCCACCCCACAACCTCCCACATCTGTTGCAGGTTCTCTAACCACTTAGGGGAACCAGAGGGGTCAGACAGATTCATTTGAATATGATGAAAATACACCATAGTGGTCAGACAGATTCACTTGAATATGATGAATGTACACCAGAGTTGTCAGATTCACTTGAATATGATGAATATACACCAGAGTGGTCAGACAGATTCACTTGAATTTTGATGAATATACACCAGAGTGGTCAGACAGATTCACCTGAATATGATGAATATACACCAGAGTGGTCAGACAGATTCACTTGAATATGACGAATATAAGCAAGATAAGGCATATTCACACATCAGTTCATATGACATGTCTTAGCCTTAACAGTGCCTTTCTTGGCAAAATAAATATATGTTTGGTATATTCAGGTGACCACTTTAAGCCATAAGAAACCACATTTTGGTTAGAAACCCCCAGTCATTGACTGCAAAAAGCAGGTAACCATTTACATGATTCTGGTGCAGGAAATATCATGAAGTTGTGACCTGCTGATTGCTATATAAAGGTGGCCATTGAGGCAGGTTTAACTATATTTTACCATTAGCACTTACATAATTTATATTACAAGGAGTTTATAGGCCTATCATTTTGCATATGATCTATTTATTTTACAAAAGCAAGATGGGGTTTATTTTACACTTATTTTCTTGAACCCTTTCCCATTAAAATTTAGGTGGCAAAACTACGAAGCTGTTTCTTGTTATATTTACACAAAAAGATATGATGTGCCCAAAGGACACTCCTTTTCCAGCCATCAATCCTTACGTATATTTGCCCTAATTATTGTAAACTCCCACAAACTTGAGATTTTATTTCATATATTCTCACATACAAGTCAGGTCCAACTGCCAGCAACATAATGCACTGGCAGATCAGGGCCTCATTTGTTTGTTCCACTGATTAGACCAGGCAAACTGTACAGACCCAATCTGCCATCACATAATATGCAGGCAGATCTTGGTCTATGCAGTCTGCAGTTGGATCTGACCTGGAAACAAGTACAGACAGTGACCTAGAAACAAGTACATACAGTGAAAATCCAATTACATGTCCACACCTTCACTGCGGAGATTGATATTGGTGAGCATAAAGCCGCAGTGATGGAAGCTGAATATGAAGGGGATTAACTGCACCACCATGATGGATGGAAAAACAAATAGTTTCCTGAGCTGTATTGTACTTGTAAGATTCTTTGACAGACTTTGTTGTCTTACGGTGTTTTACTTGTTTTAGTCAAGTAAACAAATGCCAAAATCTTTGTTCATTTTGAGAAGTTAAATTTTCAGTTCAATTTAAATATGATTAGATTGAAGGACAAGGAATATAGTGAATGTCTACTGTTTTTCCAGTAGATAAGGTGAATGTCCAGTGTTTATCCAGTAGATAAGCTGAATGTAGATAAGGTGAATGTCCTATGTTTTTCCAGTAGATAAGGTGAATGCCCAGTGTTTGTCCAGTTGATAAGTTGAATGTCCTATGTTTTTCCAGTAGATAAGGTGAATGCCCAGTGTTTGTCCAGTAGGTGAATGTCCAGTGTTTGTCAAGTAGATAAGGTGAATGCCCAGTGTTTGTCCAGTAGGTGAATGTCCAGTGTTTATCCAGTAGATAAGGGGAATGTCCAGTGTTTACCCGATTAGATAAGGTGAATGTCCAGTGTTTGTCCAGTAGGTGAATGTCCAGTGTTTATTGAGTAGATAAGGGGAATGTCTAGTGTTTACCCCATTAGATAAGGTGAATGTCCAGTGTTTGTCAAGTAGATAAGTTGAATGTCCAGTGTTTGTCCAGTAGATAAAGTGAATGTCCAGTGTTTGTCCAGGAGATAAGGTGAATGTCCAGTGTTTGTCGAGTAGATAAGGGGAATGTCCAGTATTTACCCCATTAGATAAGGGGAATGTCCAGTGTTTATCGAGTAGATAAGGTGAATGTCCAGTGTTTATCCAGCAGATAAGGTGAATGTCCAGTGTTTACCCCATTAGATAAGGTGAATGTCCAGTGTTTGTCAAGTAGATAAGGCGAATGTCCAGTGTTTGTCATGTAGATAAGGTGAATGTCCAGTGTTTTTCCAGTAGATAAGGTGAATGTCCAGTGTTTACCCTATTAGATAAGGTGAATATCCAGTGTTTGTCCTGTAGATAAGTGAATGTCCAGTGTTTGATCTATAATATAAGTACAGAAACTGTCATATTATTCATTCAAAGTTACGTTTATCAGATGTGATCAATCCATGCCAGATATTTTGTTTTCTAATCCTAGGGTTTTAATTACACATTGAAGGATAGTTTGTGTTGATTGTAGTATATGATCTGTGTAAGGTAAGAGCTTGATAGGTCAGTGGTTCTTAGTAGATGTTGACAACAAAGCTTTTTCATGAGTGTACTTGATAGGTCAGTGGTTCTTAGTAGATGCTGACAACAAAGCTATCTCATGAGTATACTTGATAGGTCAGTGGTTCTTAGTAGATGTTGACAACAAAGCTTTTTCATGAGTGTACGTGATAGATCAGTGGTTCTTTGTAGATGTTGACAACAAAGCTTTTTCATGAGTGTACTTGTAGGTCAGTGGTTCTTAGTAGATAGTAGATGTTGACAACAAAACTTTTTCATCAGTGTACTTGATAGGTCAGTGGTTCTTAGTAGATGTTGACAGCAAAGCTTTTTCATGAGTGTACTTCATAGGTCAGTGATTCTTAGTAGATGTTGACAACAAAGCTTTTTTATGAGTGTACTTGATAGGTCAGTGGTTCTTAGTAGATGTTGACAACAAAGCTTTTCATGAGTATACTTGATAGGTCAGTTTGGTTCTTAGTAGATGTTGACAACAAAGCTTTTTCATGAGTGTACTTGATAGGTCAGTGGTTCTTAGTAGATGTTGACAGCAAAACTTTTTCATGAGCGTACTTGATAGGTCAGTGTGGTTCTTAGATGTTGACAGCAAAGCTATTTTATGAGTGTACTTGATAGGTCAGTTTGGTTCTTAGTAGGTGTTGACAACAAAGTTTTTTCATGAGTGTACTTGATAGGTCAGTGGTTCTTAGTAGATGTTGACAACAAAGCTTTTTCATGAGTGTACTTGATAGGTCAGTGGTTCTTAGTAGATGTTGACAACAAAGCTTTTTCATGAGTGTACTTGATAGGTCAGTGGTTCTTAGTAGATATTGACAACAAAGCTTTTTCATGAGTTTACTTGATAGGTCAGTGTGGTTCTTAGTAGATGTTGACAGCAAAGCTTTTTCATGAGTGTACTTGATAGGTCAGTGGTTCTTAGTAGATGTTGACAACAAAGCTTTTTCATGAGTGTACTTGATAGGTCAGTTTGGTTCTTAGTATATGTTGACAGCAAAACTTTTTCATGAGTGTACTTGATAGGTCAGTGGTTCTTAGTAGATGTTGACAACAAAGCTTTTTCATGAGTGTACTTGATAGGTCAGTGGCTCTTAGTAGATGTTGACAGCAAAGCTTTTTCATGAGTGTACTTGATAGGTCAGTGGTTCTTAGTAGATGTTGACAACAAAGCTTTTTCATGAGTGTACTTGATAGGTCAGTTTGGTTCTTAGTATATGTTGACAGCAAAGCTTTTTCATGAGTGTACTTGATAGGTCAGTGGTTCTTAGTAGATGTTGACAACAAAGCTTTTTCATGAGTGTACTTGATAGGTCAGTGGCTCTTAGTAGATGTTGATAACAAAGCTTTTTCATGAGTGTACTTGATAGGTCAGTGGTTCTTAGTAGATGTTGACAACAAAGCTTTCTCATGAGTGTACTTGATAGGTCAGTGGTTCTTAGTAGATATTGACAACAAAGCTTTTTCATGAGTGTACTTGATAGGACAGTGGTTCTTAGCAGATGTTTACAACAAAGCTTTTTCATGAGTGTACTTCTTTTTTTTCATGGAATAACTAGTGCTGCAACAAGGAGCAGCACTTTTTTAGCTACTAAAGTGTGTCATGGTTTTAAATAATTTACTGCAGAGTTGTTAGTTTCTTAAGAATGCTAAAATGAGGGAAAGTTTAAGATTGACTATTTATAGAGTTCAGTGAAGTATGGTTCATACACAAGTTTCCACAGTGTTTTTCTAGTTCATACTTCACTGCAATTCACAGAACAAACTGGTCAATCACTAATGTTAAATTTTACACCTTTAAATGACAGAATATCTCAAATTCTGTCCCAAAAACCATTATGACTACCTTTTTTTCCCTGTGCTTCATATCATTAGAATACCAATCTTTATCTAGCGTGGGTACGTGGGAAAGCCTGCCAGTAGCTTCTCGTGGGTCGGTGGTTCTTTCCTGGGTTTTCCAGGGTTCTTCCTCCACCAGTTATACTGGCCGCCATATATGGCCTATCTTGTGCTGAAAAATGGCGTTAAACCCTAGAACAACAACAACAACAACCAATCTTTATCCATAATTTGAACACAGCTAATCAAAAAATTCCGGACAATCTGGCACAAATGTACCCCATGTCATTAAAATCATCATACCTACAGCCTCTGCTGGATAAATAAGTCAATTTAAACAAATTGAAACCCATGGAAGATAAATGTGCAAATGTTTGGAAGTACTATATTATTTCCTACTTGTATAATTCCTGTGCCCACGTTTACCATTGTTAAAATGAGGTAGTAACACCAACTGCAGTAGCATATAGCTTTCACGCCTCAAAATCGAGTTAATTTTTTTCTTCTAATTTTCAGTATATGTGTGATTTATGAAAAATGTATAACTTTATAGCGAACAGGAATACTTACCACAGAGAAAGAAGGGGTGGGGTGGGGTTGGAAGAGTTATCAATGTATATTGCGATGTGACGAAAACATGAAGTGTTAAACATGCTGAATATAAACTCATCCATTAGTGTTAAACCACCAATTTTCTGGCACCCTTGGTTTGAGAGCCTTGCCAGATTAACAGTTTTGCTGGACCAACCAAGGCCATATAATAATAATTCAACAAAACACCTCTGACCTACTAATTATACACCACCAGTGTCTCTAAAGCACAATGGACTGCTAGAAACTCAGATTAAGCTAATATTAAATGTAAATTAAATGATTAAATGAAATACAGGTATAAATGAAACAGGTTCATAAATTTACTGTTCTTGCAAGAATTTTGCAGTACTACCACTCCCAAAGTGGCAAATTTTGGAATTTTACTGGAACTGTAGAGTTAATCATAAAGGTCTGGAAGTTGATGGCTCTCAGGATTACTGTCTGTTACATAGATGAGGGCTGTCAGGATTACTGTCTGTTACATAGTTGAGGGCTGTCAGGATTACTGTCTGTTACATAGTTGAGGACTGTCAGAATTGCTGTCTGTTACATAGCGGATTGCTTCATCATGGATTTCTGATGCTGCAGGTGGGACTTGAAGTTGAAGCCACAGGATTTTCAGTTGTACTGCTCTGATACCCATTTTTCTTGGCTATCTTTTTAAACATTTAATGCAATCGAAGTTTTTTATGTGTTTTGATCTTTCCCTGTTTAACTTTTCATGCATCATATTAAAATGCTTTAGCTCTTGTTCCGTCACGAAGGTACATTGCTCTGACCCTTTGATTAATTCACCCGACAACTCAATTAATTTGTGAATAGCAAGTCTTTCAGCTACATCTGTTTCATATTCATCACTGTTATCTTCATCATTTTCATTGTTTTTTATCAGGACTCAGAACAATATCTATAATTTCAGAATCAATTTGGTGATAAACAACAGGTATTTCTTCGCCGACATTCATCCACTCGGCCACATTTTCTTCATTAAGCCTACTTGCTGTATCCTTGGCAACACTTTTTCCATACTCAAGCAACTCATGAACAACTTCTTCCTCCTTTTTGTACATTAAATCCAGTGAAATCATAATCAACATTTTCATCATGTGAATTTTCAAACAAGGCAGGCCACAACTTGTGCCAGCATTACTTTAGTGTTGATGCTTGTACCTTCTCCCAGCCATGAGCAATAAACAACTGCACATCTTTCATGCTGAAATCTTTAATAAATGTCTGTATCCTAGCCAGCATTAACCACATCTAACATACATTTCATGAAAAGTGAGCAATACTTAGCCTTCATAGAGCACAGTATTCCTTAGTCTTGGTGTTGGATAAGTGATGTACAGTTTGGTGGTAAATAGACTGTATAAACATTTTTCTTACACAGGAGTTCAGCTTTGGGGTGAGCTGAACACTTGTCCAGAATAAGTATAATTTTTTCAGTCTTCTGGCAGGCCATCATATGTGCAGTGTGCTCTGGCTTTGGGCACAAGAATACTTTCAAACCATTCTAACATAATCACGTTGGTAATCCAGCCATTTTTATTAGCACAGTATGTTACTGGGTAAATTTTAACACTTTCAAGGCCCTAGGGCATTTACTTTAAAGTCTTTTTCCTATCACCAGTGGTTTACATCTGTGCATGCCTGCTGCATTTGAGAATCCTTAGATGGTAACTCTATCCTTAGACTGTTTGAATCCTATGGGCCCTTTTTCATCCTCCATTGTTAGCATCCTAGGTGTGAATCGCCAAATGACAATGCAGTTTCATCTGCATTATACACCCTTTTCAGGACTGAGGTGCTCGTCACTACAAGCTTCTGAAATTTGTCCACAAACTTTGCAGCTCGTTTGTGGTCTGCAGACCATTTTTCTCCACACACTTTATGCATGGAAATTCCATGACACTTCTTGAACCATTCAAGCCATCTTTCACTATAGTCATACTCATGTTCTAATTTAAGTTTTTTATGAAACAACTGATTCTAGTCCATTACCATCCTACTTAATAAGTCCACTCTGACATTGTCGAAGCCATTCCGTCATCACTTGGTCATACTCAGTACTCTTACCATCTTTCATAGTTTATCTAATGTTCATTTGCTTCTTGGAATCACTGTCTGAATAGAATTTCATTATTTTGTCCGTCTGCTTCTTTATATCATAAACAGTTGATCAACCAATACCACACAGCTTTCTCACAGAAACACCATGGTCCAGTTTTTCCAACAGTTCTACTTTAACTTGTATTGATATTGACTGGTGTTTACACTTGACAACACCACTGACACTTGCATCTTTCTTAGAAGCCATATCTAGGGTTAAATGTAAATAAAATAAGCCAAGAATCGCACAAAATACAAGGATCACCACCAACAACTGCAGTGTAAATGATCCAAGTGAGTCCACGCCACCTATTGCCACCCAGTAAACTAATTTGGTGGTGTCAGGAATTTCAAGTGCCCTCTCATAATTTTGTCCAGACCAGTTCCGGACCATCCATTACCAGAAAATCGGTGGTTAACCTGTAAATACAGCTAATAAGAAGTCTCTGTGAAAGACTACAAAACAGGAATGCTTGTGGTCACTGGCAGTAAAGGATACCTTTTAAAATAGCACAAAGAAAAAGCTATCTTGAGTGATCGAATGGAATGGCAAATTTAAGTGCTGCACTGAATTCACCTGATTAAATAAATGTATTTCTGATCAACAGCATCATCAAATATGTGTGAGAGAGAAAGAGATTGCCAAGCAGCAGTCTCAATATGAACCAAGGCTTGACTTACTGCTGAAATCAGGCTATACTCACTAAGTTCAGGTTATCCAGTCAAGTTTTATGCATCCAATTATAAGGCTTTGAAAAGTAATTTTTTGGTCACTGGACTGTAAGACCAAGGGATATTATTTGGGTCCACTGTTTGTCACCAATTGTGACCCATTTACAACTGCTTGTTACCATCAGGAGTTCATCTCTAATTCAGTTTTTACCATACTTAAATTATAAGTTTATGTGACTAATATCTTGGACAAGTATGAATATGAGCTATATTCGCACATATTAATGAGCTGATCTTAAATTTACAACTAATTGGCTGAGCTTGTTACCATTCTGAAGGCCAATTCTGACCAAATTTGAAATAAATCTTAATCTAATCAGTTTGAATATTGGTGACATCTATACATATTAATGAGGTGATCTTGCATGTGTTTGGACAAGTTTGTCATCATGCTGGATGAATCATTTACTCATTTTTATCTGATTCAGTTTTTTTGTTAATCAGTTCAAGATCTGGGACAAATTTGATTATAAGTGATATTCACACCTATTAATATTGTAAACTTGCATTTGATTGGCTGAGTTTGTGACCACTTCAGAGGCTTCAGTTATTGATTTGTATTTATCAGTTTGTTAAGTAAGCTTATTTCATTAAAATCTTGGGCAAGTTGCATTTTGAGGAACAGCCTATGAATGAGGTGATTTTGCATCTGATTGTCTGAGCCTGTTACATTTTAATGGGAGGTACTTTTAACATCATTTGATCACACTAGGCATATGAACCTGTACTAGTAAGAATTTTGACAGATTTGATAATGAATATTATGTATGCAGAGTAATGAAAGTTACTTCCACATCTAAGACGTAAGTGAAATGCATTCAGGCAGAGCTATCTTGTGTCAATAAGCCACGTGAGCATTATAAGGCCACTTGGGCCTTTTTTTTATTAACATTTAAATCATGGAATAAAATGTTTGATGATCAACAGTATGAACTAGATTTGAAAAAATGTCAGATGGAAGGAGAAAATTTGAGCAAGCACAGCAAATCCAACTTAGTATATAGCAATTATTGTATGCAAACTGTGTATACCTATATATATATATATATATATATATATATATATATATATATATATATATATATATATATATATATATATATATACATACATACATACATACATACATGCATACATACATACATACATACATTTTACACAGATCAGGGCAAAGTAAGTGAATTTTCAATTTTTGGGAAAAGTCTGGAAATTTTACGACAAGTCTGGTAAATTTGAATTTTTTTTGAAAAAATTGGGAAAAATCAGGGAATTTTGTATTCTCATAGAAATTTTACTTTGGACAAGCATGTGAGGAAATGTGTTCCTTGAAGTCAAAATAGCTTCAGTGCAAAATATTTTAAATAACACCTGTTCATTTTTATTACTTGAGCTTAATTCAGAGTCAGCTTATCTTCAGTAGAGAATAAAATAAAAGGGTTATATACAAGATGATATTGAGTTTACTGTAGAGGGGTTGACTTTAGAGGAGCTGGAGGAGGACTTGCATTAGTACTACTCCCATTATAAACATGGGACCAGCTACATTATAAACATGGGACCAGCTACATCAACTTGTTTACAAATTTGTGGATGGCTTATCATAGAATATTGCTTTCCTAACAAACATTTGCTAAATTATTTTGGTAAAATTGCAGTGGGGGTTGGTCTTATCATCAAGCAAATGTGTATCATGCGCAAAATATTGTGAATTCCATTTTTGACCTGGAAGGATTCTAACTCTGCAATGTCTTAGGCATGTTATCGATTCTTTTTTACCAAATATAGATTGTTCTAATAATAATAGTAACAGATTGTATGATGTTAGAGAAAATTGTCAACAAAGTAATGATCCTTGGCCCCAAAACAAGATTCCCCAGCCCCTACCAGTACATCAAGGGAGGAAACTCACATTTAGGTAAATGATTATACCATATAGTAGTTATCTCCCATGGATATTCACTGGTGGTAAATTCCTTGAAACAGTAGTGAAAATGCTTTCCAGGGAAAGCACCACAATAATTCTACAGACATGTTTAATCTATGAATACAAAGTCTCTGGTCACATATAAAGAAAGGAAAATTTAAAATAGTATAAAAAGTATAAAGCGCAGTCTAGTTCCCAGACTAAAAATGGTCGTAAATACATGTAGAGCATACAGAACAGTCTGTTTCTCAGACTAAAAGGGTCAAGAAAAGATGATATAGAGCAGTCTTTGTTAGTAAAAATGGTCATAAGTAGAGGATATAGAGTAGTCTATTTCTCATAGTAAAAAGGGTCATGAATAGAATATATGGAACAGTCTGTTTTTGATGGTGAAAAGGGTCTTGAATAGAGAGTGTATAGAGCAGTCTATTTCTGGGAATAAAAAGGGTCATGAATAGAGCATATAAAGCCATCTACCAATGATAGTATAAAGGGTTGTGAATAGAGTATAGAGAGCATTCTATTTCTGAGATTCAAAATGGCCATGAATAGATCATATAGGGAGCCAGTTTATGATAATAAAAATGGTTATGACAAAAGTATATACAGCATTTTATTTCTGAGAATAAAAAGGGTAATGAATAGAGTAAATAGATCAGTCTCTCGTAGTAAAAAGAGTAATGAATAGAGTAAATAGAGCAGTCTCTGGTAGTAAAAAAGGTAAAGACTAGAGTAAATAGAGCAGTTTATGGTAGTAAAAAGGGTAATGAATATAGTAAATAGAGCAGTCTATGGTAGTAAAAAGGGTAATGAATAGAGTCAATAGAGCAGTCTATGGTAGTAAAAAGGGTAATGAACAGAGTCAAAAGATAAGTCTATGGTAGTAAGAATGGTAATGAATAGAGTCAATAGAGCAGACTATGATAGTAAATAGGGTAATGAATTGAGTCAATAGAGCGTCTATGGTAGTAAAAAGGGTAATGAATAAGTCAATAGATCAATCTATGGTAGTAAAAAGGGTAATGAATAGAGTCAGTAGAGCAGACTATGATAATAAATAGGGTGATAAATACGGTATTTAAAGCAGTTTATTTCTGAGAGTAAAAAGGGTCATGAGTTGAGTGTGTAGATCAATCTATGATAGTAAAAATTATCATGAATAAAGGATATAGAGCAGTCTGTCTTTGATAGTAAAAATGGTCATGAATAGAGTATAATGTCATGAATGGAGCATACAGAGCAATCTGTGTATGATGGTAAAAATGGTCTTGAATAGAGTATAATGAGCATTCTATATCTGAGAGTAAAAAGTCATGAATGGAGCATATAGAGCAGTCTATGATGGTAGAAATGGTCATGAATAGAGTATAATGAGCATTATATATCTGAGAATAAAAAGTCATGAATGGAGTATACAGAGCAATCTGTTTATGATGGTAAAAATGGTCATGAATAGAGTATAATGAGCATTCTATATATGAGTAAAAAGTCATGAATGGAGCATACAGAGCAGTCTGTGTATGATGGTAAAAATGGTCATGAATAGAGAATATTGAGTATTCTCTTTTTTAGAGTAAAGAGTCATGAATGGAGCATATAAAGCAGTCTATGATGGTAAAAATGGTCATGAATAGAATATAATGAGCATTATATATCTGGGAGTAAAAAGTCATGAATGGAGCATACAGAGCAATCTGTTTATGATGGTAAAAATGGTCATGAATAGAGAATATTGAGGATTCTATATCTGAGAGTAAAGAATCATGAATAGAGCAGTCTATGATGGTAGAAATGGTCATGAATAGAATATATTGAGCATTCAATATCTGAGAGTAAAATGTCATAAATGGAGCATATAGAGCAGTCTGTTTATGATATTACAAAGGGACATATGACTGTTTCAGTGGCCTAAGTAGTTAGAGTGTCTGTCGTGGATGCAAGTTGTCACAGGTTCAAACCCCAGGGGATTCATATCTTATAAAAATGGTACTAACAGCTGTCTCACTTGGCGCTCAGCATTAAAAGATTATTGTTAAGACCATTTGGCCTGGTCTTGGGATAATGTGACTGGATAGGACATGATGCCATGTCTGTGGCATGATGCCTCAGTGCTAGACATCACTATAAACTGCCATACTGCAGATATTATAGTGATATGACCAAACAATTTTTAAAGCTACATTAAAAATTGCAAAAAAAACCCACAGTGAGTCATGAATAGTCTTTTTAGTAAAGAAAAATTCTGTCGCGAATAGAATATATAATATATAATACAGTATATTTTTGACAGTAAAAAGGGTAATGAATAAGAATATCTGAGGACTTGTGTTTTCCACATGATTTTATTTAAATTAGCATCATTTCAACCCACAAAGTCATCATTATTTTGAATTCTTTGATATGTTTAAAGTGGAAAGAGTTTGTGCCTGCATTTGTCATTAAGTGTTTGGTCAAGGAAAGTTTGCCTTTGGTCAGAGAACAGTCAGGGAATTTGGGTGGGAACTTGGCTAAGTAAAAGTAACATTATATGGGGAATAGTACCATTTCCACAGAAGAGTGCAAGAAAACCTCCATGCTTAATTTGGTTACATTATTCTTTTATGTTCTTTGCACCATCAGTTCTTATGAAAACCTCTTGTAGTTACCTACTACAGCATACAATCTTAGAATCAAATGCAATTAAAATATACATCAATTATCATTATAATGATAGACAGAATTCATTAAAAGTATTTAATTTCTGAGTTTAATGTCTCTGTTAATTAATCAATAATGGAAGTTCAAAAGAAGACCAGGAAATTGACTAGTTAATCTGTATACCAAAAACTGGAGGAGCCAGTATGTTCATTATGTATCCATGTAACCAACAGCAGTTAATGTTAAATTAAGTCATTGTTCAGTAAACTGAAAACAAATTTTTTTTTAAAGCAATAAAACAGTTTTATTTTACACTAATCAGTTTTGAGCAAGAGTATAAGGGACAGCTTTTATGCACAAATTTAATGCTGCATTCGCTGGCATAGCATATAAAATATCATAAAAAATTAAATACACAAGTGAGGTCAAAAAGGTCCATATCTGTAGATATATATGTATCTATATTAATAGATAGCTATATTAAAACAATGCATAATAATGCTCACTTGATCAGAGAAGTCAATGGCAGTTCATAACAAAAGAAGTTTATGCACCCCATCCCCAAATTTATAGCTTCATTTTTCATGTTTGGTCGTTTTTGACACCATGTCATGCTCACAGTGCATACAGAAGCCATTTTTCTAGGTGATCATTCTGCAAAACTATGTGTACTAAACAGACTGATGCAGTTGAAAATAGTTGTCATCCAAGCCATTTATGAGATATTTTACTTGCCATGAGCACATTTGATACTGCTAGTGCTATGGGGGCAAAGTCTCCTTCCTAGCCAACTGTTGGTATTTCACTATCTACATACTACAGAGTAACTATGGGAGGTGTACAGGCCTCATCAGTTTCAAGAACAACACAAGCTTGAAACACATAATTCACAAATATATCCATATCTTTTTAATTAGTAAAAAAATAATAGCTGAAAAGTCACACCATAGCCAAAAGTTAAGAAATTTTACAGTGTCCAATTTACAAAACTATCCCCTGCCACCTAAGGAAGTTATTCCTCTTTGAAAAGAAGGGTAGTCAAGGAGAGTAACTTTTACCAGAATTAATTTATGGAGAATTTTGTGTAAAAGCCAGTACGAACAAATAACCATTTGAGAGAATGAAACATGTTTAATAGAGCAGCAAGGAAACTGAAAAACATTGTATCTATTTATACAAGTTCACAGATTACTGAAACAAGCGCTAAATGACATGCATAAGTTAAAAACATTCCAATGTCACTTTGCATTGAGCAGAATTGGCAAGTGTTTACCATTACATACAGAAGCTGTGATTCAAACAACACTGAAAAACTGGAAAAGGGACAGATTCTTCCAAAATTTGTATAAGTAAGGGAGATAACCTTTGAAAGCTTAGTGACCTGGATGAAAATGACTTGAATATGGCTAGGAATAGGTGAAGTGCTTGCTTATGGCATGTGAGGCATAGATATGTACATGGTAGATAACCTACAACTAATACCTTTGACTAGGTTCCATTACAACACATATATATAGGTCAGATCTGGCTATAAACCATTAAAGAGTCTTATCATATGAGATGACATTGTGTGAACTTTAACCTTTTTCATTACAAGTGTTGGATATGCTTCCTTAGAAGTACCTGTAGAACTAGTTGTCTCCTACTTTCCTAATCCAGTTCCTGTCAAGTGCTGGGTACAGGAAACTGACACTTTAAAAGTAAAAATAGGCGACCCAGTTGACCATAATCTTGTGATGACAAGTGAGAGACATTGCAAATGAAATATATGTAGGAGAGAAACTGGGCTAGGATATCATTAGTTTGACTCAGTAATTTACACAGATGATGCATTTAATTAATTATAGCAAGACATGTATAATGTGAGTCATTAGATTTGTTTCAGTATCAGGTATTTTAAGCTATTACAAGCTCTAATGTCTTTTAGCTTCAAAAGTTTTTTGAGTTTTTTGAGTTTTTTTCTTCTGTGAAGGCTGATTATGATTGGCTAATGCAGTTTCAAATGCATTCATGTCATATTAAAAAATTTAACTGGTCATCAATATGACTCCAAGCATAATGAATGTTTCCTTTCAAGTCGTGGACACTTCCCAAAGTCACAATATTTAGTAGTGTACAAGAACAAGTAGTGATACACAATTAGACTGCACTTCTGTTTGTTCATCACTAACCCCCAGTTTTTTGCCACATAAAACCTCCTCCCAAGACAATTTGACAGTTCTTTATGTGTGAGAAAAAATGATGGGGAAAGGAGTTGTGCATGTCATTTGTGCACTTACTAACCTGGTGAGAAACACAAGAGTTGTGCCACTTTGTTGAATCAAATACCCCAATATCTCGAAAACATGATTGGATTCCATGAAGATTATTTATTTGCTAAATTAGCTTCCATTTACCAACATCCTTCAACTTCATGCACAAAAAAGTGAACAAAAATGACAAAACATAACATGCATTGTGTGTAATTATTGACCTCTGCCCCCACCCCCAGCTAGCAAACTGACTAAACTTTGGATAAATAACCTATAGCATGATGACATTGAATATTTTCTCCCTACTTTGTAAAAGCACTCTGTTTTCATTATATTGGAAAAGCTTAAACAGCTAAAACTTTATAACTACAGGAAGGCACACAAAGTATCGATTCTTCCCAAAATAAGCCTTTGAAATCTTACCCCAAAAAAGAAACCAATACATGCTTCCTTGTTGCTCAGGTATTGCTGTTGACCTGATTTTGCTATCACCAAATCAATAACAACCGCATTTGTTTTTCACAAAAGTGATGACACCTGTGTTATTATCACTGGTTATACATACAGTACTGTGTTATTATCACTGGTTATACATACAGTACTGTGTTATTATCACTGGTTATACATACAGTACTGTGTTATTATTACTGGGTATACATACAGTACTGTTATTATCACTGGGTATACATACAGTACTGTGTTATTATCACTGGGTACACATACAGTACTGTGTTATTATCACAGGGTATACATACAGTACTGTGTTATTATCACTGGGTATACATACAGGACTGTTATTATCATTGGGTATACATACAGTACTGTGTTATTATCACTGGGTATACATACAGTACTGTGTTATTATCACTGGTTATACATACAGTACTGTGTTATTATCACTGGTTATACATACAGTACTGTTATTATCACTGGGTATACATACAGTACTGTGTTATTATCACTGGGTACACATACAGTACTGTGTTATTATCACTGGGTATACATACAGTACTGTGTTATTATCACTGGGTATACATACAGGACTGTTATTATCATTGGGTATACATACAGTACTGTGTTATTATCACTGGGTATACATACAGTACTGTGTTATTATCACTGGGTATACATACAGTACTGTGTTATTATCATTGGGTATATATACAGTACTGTGTTATTATCACTGGGTATACATACAGTACTGTGTTATTATCACTGGGTATACATACAGTACTGTGTTATTATCACTGGGTATACATACAGTACTGTGTTATTATCACTGGGTAATACATACAGTACTGTGTTATTATCACTGGGTAATACATACAGTACTGTGTTATTATCACTGGGTAATACATACAGTACTGTGTTATTATCACTGGGTAATACATACAGTACTGTGTTATTATCACTGGGTAATACATACAGTACTGTGTTATTATCACTGGGTATACATATAGTACTGTGTTATTATCACTGGGTATACATACAGTACTGTGTTATTATCACTGGGTATACATACAGTACTGTGTTATTATCACTGGGTATACATACAGTACTGTGTTATTATCACTGGGTATACATACAGTACTGTGTTATTATCACTGGGTATACATACAGTACTGTGTTATTATCACTGGGTATACATACAGTACTGTGTTATTATCACTGGGTATACATACATTACTGTGTTATTATCACTGGGTATACATACAGTACTGTGTTATTATCACTGGGTATACATACAGTACTGTGTTATTATCACTGGGTATACATACAGTACTGGGGCCCCGAGTGGCCGAGTGGTCTAAAGCGCTCTTCGTTACGGATCACTGCCATCTCACCTCTGTCTGCGGCGGTTCGAGTCTAAGATTCAGCCAATGTGGGCATGTGAGAAAGCTTGTCAGTAGCTTCTCGTGGGTCGGTGGTTCTTTCCAGGGTTTTCCGGGTTCTTCCTCCACCATTAATACTGGCCGCCATGTATAGCCTATTGTGCTGAAAAATGGCGTTAAACCCCACAACAACAACAACAACATACAGTACTGTGTTATTATCACTGGGTATACATACAGTACTGTGTTATTATCACTGGGTAATACATACAGTACTGTGTTATTATCAATGGGTATACATACAGTACTGTGTTATTATCACTGGGTAATACATACAGTACTGTGTTATTATCACTGGGTATATATACAGTACTGTGTTATTATCACTGGGTAATACATACAGTACTGTGTTATTATCACTGGGTAATACATACAGTACTGTGTTATTATCACTGGGTATACATATAGTACTGTGTTATTATCACTGGGTATACATACAGTACTGTGTTATTATCACTGGTTATACATACAGTACTGTGTATGTTCACTTAAAAATGGGTTCAACTGCATACAATATTGACCCTGGTCTGCCAGTGCATAATGTAGGTCCAGGTCTGCCAGTGCATACCCTGATCTGCCAGTGCATAATATAGACCCTGATATGCCAGTGCATAATATAAACACTGATCTGCCAGTGCATAATATAGACCCTGATCTGCCAGTGCATAATATGGACCCTGGTCTGCCACTGTATAATATAGACACTGGTCTGCCAGTGCATAACGTGCCATTAGATCTTAGTTTACTTAGTTTAAAGTTGGATCTGATTTTAAGCAAGTATATACAGCAAAAAGGCATTAAAGTGCATCAGAAGACTTAAAACTGGAAAGAGGAAATGCATAATAAAGACTTTAAATGAAGACTAAAAACTAGAAATGAGGAAATGTATAATGAAGACTATAAATGAAGACTTAAAACTAGAAATGAGGAAATGCATTATGAAGACTATATAGGAAGACTTAAAATTAGAGATGAGGAAATGTATAATGAATGCTTTATATGAAGACTTAAAACTAAAGATGAGGAAATGTATAATGAAGACTTTATACGAAGACTTAAAACTGGAAATGAGGAAATGTATAATGAAGACTTTATATGAAGTCTTAAAACTAGAAGTGATGAAATGTATAATGAAGACTTTATATGAAGACTTAAAACTGGAAATGAGGAAATGTATAATGAAGACTTTATATGAAGACTTAAAACTAAAGATGAGGAAATGTATAATGAAGACTTTATATAAATACTTAATGTTAGAGATGAGGAAATGTATAATGAAGACGTTATATGAAGACTTAAAATTAGAAGTGATGAAATGTATCATGAAGACTTTATATGAAGACTTAAAACTGGAAATGAGGAAATGTATAATGAAGACTTTATATGAAGACTTAAAACTAAAGATGAGGAAATGTACAATGAAGACTTTATATGAAGACTTAAAATTAGAGACGAGGAAATGTATAATGAAGATGTTATATGAAGACTTAAAATTAGAAGTGATGAAATGTATAATGAAGACTATTTATGAAGACTTGAAATTAAAGATGAGGAAATGTATAATGAAGACTTTATATGAAGACTTAAAACTGGAAATGAGAAAATGTATAATGAAGACTTTATTTGAAGACTTAAAATTAGAAGTGATGAAATGTATAATAGACTATAAATGAAGACTTAAAACTGGAAATGAGGAAATGTATAATGAAGACTTTATATGAAGACTTAAAACTGGAAATGAGAAAATGTATAATGAAGACTTTATTTGAAGACTTAAAATTAGAAGTGATGAAATGTATAATAGACTATAAATGAAGACTTAAAACTGGAAATGAGGAAATGTATAATGAAGACTTTATATGAAGACTTAAAACTGGAAATGAGGAAATGTATAATGAAGACTTTATATGAAGACTTAAAACTAGAAATGAGGAAATGTATCATGAAGACTATATATGAAGACTTAAAACTAGAAATGTATTGAGCATCATAGATAGCCAGATGAATTTATTCCATACTTTGTATAGCAAATACTTGTTGGACCATCTAATGGAGGTCTTTGTGATCAGGTGGTCTTTATTTACAGGTGAATTTGTATTGTTGGTTGGTTCAAAGCCAATTTAAAACATTATTGGCTGTATCATGCTAAGGAAATGAGAGCTAATTGTCTTTGCCAAGGACACACTAGGACAACTGTTCCTTACTGGCCTGTGTGGGTATCAAATCCAGGACCATTAGATTACAAATGCACCATTCTACCAAATCAGCACTCTGCTCTCAGTATTGATTGATGTACAAATGGGATCATTGAAACCAGGTCTTTATGCAAAAGTCATAAAATGAAGGTGATCACTCAAACATATTTGACTATTTATCCAATGAATTATTCATCTGTATTGTTACAAAGTGAATAAATAAGTAAAGAATATACTTGTGTTGTCTTCACATAAATAAACATTTTTTTCTTGATTATACTAATGCTTTGAAGTATATAGGGTAATTCATGTGTCTGTCTTAAACAGATTTCCCCCCTTGCATTGCAGAGAATGGTGATTTACTGTGGAAAAAAAATGCCTGATGCAGTTGCTATATCACAACAATGGCAGCCAGTTGAAAGCCATTTCCATGGCTTACACATGCTGTTGTCCTTAGGTGCTGTCTGCAGTTCAATGCATGCAAAGTTTACCCTTGTTTGGTATTAGTTCCCTATACATCTTAC
Source organism: Sinohyriopsis cumingii (assembly GCA_028554795.2). NCBI lineage: Eukaryota > Metazoa > Mollusca > Bivalvia > Unionida > Unionidae > Sinohyriopsis > Sinohyriopsis cumingii. Next base: position 34,391,671 of record CM068826.1, read on the forward strand.
ATTTGGTAGCATGTGTTCTATTTACCTCATTATATAACCTTTGACCCATTTACAAGTGAGTTTCAACCAGAATCAAATGACCTTTAGTTGACTTTTGCAGTAGATAGGTGAATTCTGTAGTTAATTTGTAGTAGAGTATTATGGGTAGCTAGAGGTGTGCTTTTCAGTTTCTGATAGGTTTATATAGGAAATTCATGTCATAGGTGACTTGACAACTTACAGGATCAGTTGATTGCTAACTGAAATCTTGTGATCTTTCAAGACTTTTTCAGTTCCTGAGAGAGATCATATATTACATAAATGCTTTCTGTAAATGTTGGTGTGAACTAAAAGATCAGTGCAGCACATTTATATAAGTTAAGGGTTTTTTCCCCCAGAAAGACAATGTAGTTCCTCATTTCATGTAGCTTATAAGCAAAACTAATTGTTATAAAAGAAACCAATGTTCTCTGTATGGATTATTGCACAGACCCAGATCTGCCTGCACATAATGTGATTGTGGCCACATTTGTGGTTTGCCAATGGACCTGACTTACAAGCCAGTACAGATGGTACTTTGCCCTCTTCAGCTAGAAGGTGAAGCACATGTTCATGTATTTTGAACCTTGATGATCATTATCTCATTTTGTTTTTGGTTGTTTCCACACCAAAATGTTTCCATTGTTTAAAATACTGATGCTCTATACCACTTTTGCAAGAGGTATCTGCAATAAGAATCTGCTTCAGTCGATTTTTTTTTATCACTTTTGTCTTCTCGCTTCACCTTGACACATGACAGATCACTGACATCACACTGCTGTCTGTGTGGGCTCAAGTCTAGACACTGCCAACATGGGTATTTGAAAAACTTGCCCATAGTTTCCATGAATCAATGGTTCTTCATGGGTTCTTCCTCCACCAGATAGACTGGCCACAATGTATGGCCTATTGTTACTGAAAAATGGCTTTAAACCCACTAAAGCAAACCAAACCTTAACACCTGACATTTATGTGCAACTGTGCAACTCATATCTCTATATATATCTCTATATATATATATATATATATATATATATATATATATATATATATATATATATATATATATATATATATATATATATATATTAGCTAGTCAGCCTCTTCCTCAATCTACCTAGCAGTCTTTCTGTCATCTTCTGTTCCTCCATTTCTTTAGTTTCTGAATGCACAGCTGTCTGTTCAGTGTGTCTGTCTTTCTGTCTCTCTGTTAGTCTTGAACACAGACTCAACTAACTAGCAAATTCATGTGTGATTGATGATACGAAAAGATTATTAAATGTGTGAGTGCTTAAATGTGTGATATAATGTTTTCTCCATTGTTAAAATTATTTATAATCAGAAATGTTAATATGCATTTTATAAAATGTTATACATTAATGTATCATGCCTGTAACAGATTGACTCTAACCATTGTGACTCATTCGTCATTCAGCCCGGGCCTTGTGTTTAGATTTCCATTTTGATCTGCAGGCACATTATGCTATGGTAGATCAGGATCTGTTGTTGTTTGCAGGTCAGTTTGAATTAAATAATTCCTTAATCTATAGTTAGACTAGTCATTTTCCATTGATGATTGAAACAATTTTTGGTTGAAAATGTTTGATTTTTGTTGACTTTGTAAAATGCAAAAAATATTTAAGAACTTGTCAGATCAGATCTAAATTTATGTTTTTGTTAGTGGGGTTTGGAAGTTTGATAGTTAGTGTTCGTGTTTGTATAAATGTAGTTCTCTTCCTTGTTTCCTACAGGGCAAAATCTGCTATATTTTCCTGAATATTTGATCATAGATAAAACATAATCCTGAACCATACTTTGGTAGAGAACTGACAGTGAATAAATGATAATTTATCATGGTTTAAGTCGGGACTTTAATTCCAAGTGTTGCAGTTTTGATACCCACTCATGACATCTCAGATAGCAGCTTGGTTTTGTCCTTGGTAAAGACAATAAGCAGCCACTTTCTCTTCATGACAGAGTCAGTGTAGCACCAAATGTATTACCGCATGTACTTGATTATAACTCCATCTGCTGTTGTATAAAATGACAGCAGATCAGTGTCTGTATTGTTTGTTGTACTGATTAATCCTAATAAACTGCACAGACTCAGATCTGTGATGGTAGATCTGGGTCTATGCATTGTGCAGTTTGACATATTATAACCGAGTATGTACAGTATTAACACCAAAGGTACCAGCCAACCAACAAATTTGAAGTGGAATGATTTCAGATTTTATGAATGAGTTCTCAGGTTAATAATAAAAGCAACCTAGAAAAAAAACTTTAACAACTGTTACCACAATTACTCGATAGAGGTTGTAATTTTACTTTGAATACAATTTTGGACAGATTTTCTTACATGGATATTCTTTCTTACTAATGTGCTTTAATATTATGTGATTTTACATTTAGGTATATGTTACTGAATACAACCCTGGTTGGCGTTTTTTATTTTCTGTGTACTTATCCATAAGATGACCGCTCCAGTGGCCTAATGGTTAGAGTGTCTGCCTCAGATGCAGGAGGTTGTGGGTTCGATCCCTGGCCGAGTCATACCAAAGACATACAAAAATGGTACTAACAGCTGCATTGCTTGGCGCTCAGCATTAAGAGGTTAGTGTTAGGACTGGTCGGCTTGGTGTCAGGATAATGTGACTGGGTGGGGCATCATGCTACATGTCTGCGACATGATGCCCCAGTGCTAGACATCACTATAAATTGCCACACTGCAGACATCAGTAGTGATATAACTGAAAATTTGTTAAAGCTACATTAAAAATCCTAATCACATACAAACACACTTATCAATGAAAATCTGAAATTTATTTTGACATTTTATAAACAGTATACCATATATACTCACTTAAAAGACAAGTCAGACTGCAAACAACAAAGATCCTGATCTGCCATAACATAATGTGCCTGCATGTTGGGGTCTGTTTGTTTTTTGTTCTACTGATTACTCCTAACAAATTGCACAGACCCAGATCTACCAACGGATTATGTGATTGCAGATCTGGATCTGTGCAGTTTGCAGTTGGACTCAATTTGAAAGCAAGTATACATAGTACTTGATACTACTGGTATTTTATGCACTTGTACAAATAAAGGTACCCATAGATCTTGTGTGTAAAATAGGACATAGATCTGGTTTAGAACTAGGATAGGCTTTTCAATTTGCTTCATTCATTACTGTTAATTAGATTAGAAATTCAATACCTTTCATTGTTAACTGATAATCAATTAAAACACCATTCCTTATTTTAGTGTACATGTCTTGTGTAGGCTGTTAAGTGCTACAGTATTTCATCTTTATCATGGAGTATTAGTCTTTCCTTTGGGCTTTTTAAGTCATCTTATGTTATAAGAGAAGAATGGCCAAAATAATGCATAAAAACATACATTTACAATATATAAATTGATGCCTTATCAACCAAGGGCTAAAATTTAGTGAAATAGATTAAGAAGCAATAATGAAAGGTTGCTTGATTCATTGGGATTCACTGTCATATCTGCATTATAAGAAGCGAGTAGAAAACTGAAAGAATTTTTATGGCAGCATCACTGTATCAAATGTAAATATTGTTTTTAAAACAGCTATAACCCATTTGGTATCATGCCATATTGAATCACTGTCAGTCCGTGACAAGCTTGTGCTTTGGACAGTTGGTATCATGCCATATTGAATCACTGTCAATCCGTGACAAGCTTGTGCTTTGGACGGTTGGTATCATGCCATATTGAATCACTGTCAATCTGTGACAAGCTTGTGCTTTGGACAGTTGGTATCATGCCATATTGAATCACTGTCAATCCGTGACAAACTTGTGCTTTGGACGGTTGGTATCATGCCATATTGAATCACTGTCAATCTGTGACAAGCTTGTGCTTTGGACAGTTGGTATCATGCCATATTGAATCACTGTCAATCCGTGACAAGCTTGTGCTTTGGACAGTTGGATGGAATAACTATAGTTTAATGTGTCCAGGTGAACATGGGGGTTGGTGGGGTCAGTTTTACTGGTCATAGACCAGATGAGCTTATTGGATGGTATTTCATCCAATGTTCATCTGACCATTAACACAGAACCTAAACTACTTGAAGGATTGCCATGAAACTTTACAGATACATTCATCACATAGTCTGGTTGGTCCTAAATGAAAACAGTGCCAAACAGATACGCTGACCATAGTAACCTTCTTGAAAATATGTCATAGCTACTCCGCCTACATGATACTCATACCAGCTTGGGTTTTTTAACTAAAACTGATCCAGTCTGACATCCAATATGGCCACCATGGTAGTCATCTTGAAATTTAGTTATTGCTACTCCTCCTCAATGGAAAATCATGTTAACATGAGGTTTTCATTCGAAGACTACTTAAAAAGTCCAGGTGGTCCTAAATGAAACTGTTCCTATATAGCTGCCACAGCAGCCATCTTGAATAGCTTGTTGCTGTTACTCATCCTGAATGAATGGTCAAATCAACATGGTCATATCAGCATGAGTTTAGTGAAAGATTTTTGTAATGATGTTTGGTCCTAATGAAAGTGATGTCAATCTAACATCCAATATAACCACCACAGTGACCATGTTAAAAATATTGTTTTCTCAACTCTTCTCAAATGGATGGTCATATCAACATTGGGTTTTCACCAGTAGAGTTTATATGATGCCTACTTGATCAATATAACCACCACAGTGACCATGTTAAAAATATTGTTTTCTCAACTCTTCTCAAATGGATGGTCATATCAACATTGGGTTTTCACCAGTAGAGTTTATATGATGCCTACTTGATCCTAAATGAAAATGGAGCCAATCATACAACCAGTATGTCTGCCATAAGAGCTATCTTGAAATGTTGCTGGTACTCCACCTCAGTGTTTGGTCACATTGACACAGAGGTTTTCAAAAAAAGACTTTTCTGGTAATACCTCCTTGATTGGAAATGGAAATTGTGCCCATCTGTTATCCACTCTATCCATCACAACAGCTTCTTGGAAAGTCTTGTTATTGTTTAAGAACATCAGAGTTGGTTTCAACACTTGACAACTAAATGGAAGAAATCGTCTTGAATTCATGGAGCATCTTTTTGACAGTACTGTCAGACCCTTCAAAAGACTACTATTTGTTGATGTTTCTCATTTTATTTTATTTATTTTTCTCAAAAAAGAGAAAGGCAGAGAAATATTAATAAAATGTTAAATAGTGAAAAAAAGCCACAAACTACATATTGTAGCATGGTAATTATCAGTAGAGAGTTAAAGATGAGAACTATATTGAAGTATGCGTTTAATTGGGTACCACAATATCTATCATTGATGTCCTGCATTAAATTGCAGGTGCTCTACAGTACTCACATTTTCTCTCTGTCCATCTTTTGATCAGTTCATCAGTACATCCATCTGACACACTTCTTGTAACCACCAAGGCTTGCATGTAATTAGATGCTAATTGGTTGATGACTTGCCTATAACATCCTTTGCAGGGCCAGGTTTAACAGAGTTATTGCTCTTTTTGATGGAGTTATAAAACTTTCTACAGCAGATTCTTGTAAACTGCATAGCTCAGGAACTATTCTGCATTTTTTGATGCAGTGTTGGTGTGAGTGTGTTTGTAAACTGGCACAGTTCAAGAACCAATCAATATATTTTCATGCAATTTGGTGTGGTGATGTTGCTTGTAACCGGCACAGCTCAAGAACCAATCGACATATTTTAATAGTTTGCTATTAGCATCATCTCATTGACCTAGATGTGCCTTTTATGGGTTTTGTCTTTTCAACTCTACTTTTGTATTGTATTGTAGTTATTGGCAAGTAACTTGATATCTATGGATGGAATGTTGCTTGTAACTGGCATATGTTTTATGTTTCTTGAGCAATACCAGTTACAAGCAATGAATATTGTCTCATAGATTTGCATGATCCTATTTTGGAATTAGTCTCATCTGCTCCATTTTTGGAAAAAGTTATACCCCATGTCTAGCATGTTCTTGTGTTCACATGAAACTTTGGACGTTTTTGTAGTCGGCATAGCTCAAGAACCATTCAGCATAATCAGTTGGAATTTGGTAAGCACATTGTCTGCTAGACCTAAATGTACATTTCATGGCTTTATCTTAGCCACACCATTTCTGGGACAGCATCATAACCCCTGTCAATCAATTTCATATCTTTACATGCAATGCATCTTGTAATCAGCATAGGTCTTACACCATTCTGTTTCATAGACCTATGTGTCTCAACTACACTGTTTTGGAGAGAGTTATGGCCCTTGGCAATCAACTTTATATCTTTATTTTAAAATGGGATATTGCTTGTATTGATGAGACCTTAAAGGGCTGGATTTAAAGCATATTACAGCATCATTTAAAGGAGTAATTGCCCATGAATGCCCATCTTCTCCCAACTTTGGTTTCCCGATAAAAGCTCCTCCATTCAACACCCTATGGAGCACATTGTTGTAAACAGGGCTCTTTGCAATGAACCAGTCCCTTATAGGTCAGGTTATTTAATATTTATTGAATTCAAATATACAAAGAGGCTCATTATTTATTTGTACACTATCATTAAATGGAAAGATTTTAGGAAGTTAACATTATACTCACACTTGTTCAAAGAATTTTTAATTTAGAATAAGAAAGAAACACATCTGACAAGGTAGTAAAGTTTAGGGTCAGCTTTGTTTGACACGTGTCTCAAAGCAGGCAACAGTGAACACTTTTAATAAAATTTATGAATAAAAATCTAAATTAGAAAATACAACTCATTTTGATCAGTTGTAGTTTTCCATGCCTTTATATATTTGGTTGATACTATTGAATCTTTACACTTTCCTTATTCATCAGCAGTGTTGAAGTGAGCTCACAAATATGAATCCCTCTAGAATTTGTTTTCTTATATTTATAAGCTTCCAGGATCAAACATAACTAAATATTGCAGGTTACCAAAATGTTACACTTAATTAATGGTATTTAAATATATCATTTCCAAACTTCATCTTTCTTAAACCTCATAATTTCTAAACCTCATCTTTCCTTAACCTCATAATTTCTAAACCTCATCTTTCCTAAACCTCATCATTTCTAAACCTCATCATTCCTAAACCTCATAATTTCCAAACCTCATATTTCCTAAACCTCATCATTTCCAAACCTCCTCTTTCCTAAACCTCATCTTTCCTAAACCTCATCATTTCCAAACCTCATCTTTCCCAAACCTCATCCAAAGTCTTTCTTTTTCTAAGATAATGGAGCCCACAAAGAAATGACTAAAAATATATCTGACAGTTGTATATATAAATGAATATCTCTTTCAATTCAGGGTTTATTCTAGTATGTGCAGTTAGGGGAATTACCTAATTTCTATGAAAAAAATACTGATGAAAGAGAAAAGAAATGTTCATAAATAATGCATTATTTGATAATCCCCATCTTCATTTACTTTGTTAAATCACCCCTCTGTTTAGAACATTCTCCATTTAAAAACTCCAAAGATGTTTTTGTTCTGGAATATTGATTTCCCTTCCCTACACTAACAAATGGCAAAACATGATTTTTCATGTTAGCAGCATTGGCAATGTTAGATGGGGGGTAAATATATTGCCAGCCAGTCTGTTCAGATTCATCAGCTATTTTGAAATTTTCAGTCCACAACTAACTGAAAAAAAGGTAAAAAGTCTAAAGAGTGTCTTCTCATTATCTTAGTATTCCCTCAAGATATTTTGACTCCAACTCCATATAAATTTAGACTGGTATTATGAAATCTTTCAACAGGTTTTATCTGTGGGGAGTGATTGGCTTATCATGTCAAGGGTTCCAGTCTGTTTGAAAGGTCAAGCAAAGGCCAGGAGATGAAAGTCCCAGTCAATGTTGTAATTTCATGAGTGTTCTCTATGGGAAGATCACACCTCTCACAGTTTAAATAGTGTTCTTTATTCTTTCTCATGCCCTCTTATTAACATTCTGTATTACTGTATATACTCGCTTATAAGACAAGTCCAGCTGCAGACTACACAGACCCAGATCAGCCATCACATAATGTGCTGGCAAATCTGGGTCGGTACAGTTAATAGTAATAGACCCTGATCAGAAGGTGCATTATGCTATGGCAGATCAGAATCTTTATTTGCAGTTTTACTTGACTTATAATTGAGTATAATCAATACTTTTATTTGGATATATTCTGTTCACAAGAAATTCACAAGCATCAGGTCACTATTTCTCTTGTTTACTTCCATTACTCGCCATTACTCACTATTACTCACTATTACTCACAATTCTAATTTACTGCATGATAAGAACTGAAAATGCACCTTCAGTTTAATTGTTAAAACCACTGTTGTAAAGAAACACTTGCACAATAATTATCATATGAAATAAGTTATATCTGTATATTTTACTGACCTGTCCATAAGTAACAAGATTTGATCTGAACTTTTTGTTCCTACTTCCTATGAATAGTAATTTATGCCACAGCACACAACATGTTAATCATACCTGTAGGTACCCTGATTTATTCAGTCTGGACTGACCTTTTGCTGTTGATCCCAAACTAAAATTCATGTTTTTTTTCAAATCACTTTATTGAATTGGCTTATGATTGTTCAGTGGATTGGATATAGACTGAAATGTCACTTTAGGGAAACACTCACAGAAGGAAAACTCTAGACATTGTATAATTATTTTGCTTTCATTAGTCAAATGGTACTGCACATACTTGCTTATAAGTCAAATTGCAAACTACATAGTCCCCTGATCAGCTGTCAGATAATGTGCTGACAGATCTGGGTATTTACAGTTAGTTGGGGGTAATCAGTAGAATATACAAGATAGACCCTGATCTGCCAGAACAGTGTGCAATGGCAGATCACAATTTATTTTGTTTACAGTTGCACTCAACTTATATGCAAATATGGATGGTAATTTAGTAAAATATTGAAAAGTTCATCTTGCAAAGAGTCAGAAACATTATTTTCTAAACCTCATTTGCAGTAGAAATCATCAAGAAAATAGCTATTTAAAAATAAACTACACTTTGCAAGTGTGCAATTTACCTGGTTGATTGTGACAAGTTTACCCCATGATCAGCAGAGAGCAATCCTGCAGTGTTTACAAGTTATTTATCAGAAATGGTATCTTTCGTTAATAAGTAATTAGTGACAAGTCTGTTTCCAAGATTTCAGTTCCTTCAAATATAAATGTTCCTGATGCAACTAAAATGACTGACCCCAGTGAATGGGCAGTTAGAAATGCTATATTGATAAAACATTATTACTGACCCCTGTTCATGGTCTGTCACTAGTGCCACATTCATAGAGTATATCAATATGGATCCCTGTTCATGGTCTATCACTAGTGCCACATTCATAGAACATATCAATACTGACCCCTGTTCATGGTCTATCACTAGTGCCACATTCATAGAGTATATCAATATGGATCCCTGTTCATGGTCTATCACTAGTGCCACATTCATAGGACATATCAAATCTGACCCCTGTTCATGGTCTATCACTAGTGCCACATTCATAGGACATATCAATACTGACCCCTGTTCATGGTCTGTCACTAGTGCCACATTCATAGAGTATATCAATATGGATCCCTGTTCATGGTCTATCACTAGTGCCACATTCATAGGACATATCAAATCTGACCCCTGTTCATGGTCTATCACTAGTGCCACATTCATAGGACATATCAATACTGACCCCTGTTCATGGTCTGTCACTAGTGCCACATTCATAGAGTATATCAATATGGATCCCTGTTCATGGTCTATCACTAGTGCCACATTCATAGGACATATCAATACTGACCCCTGTTCATGGTCTATCACTAGTGCCCCATTCATAGAGTATATCAGTATGGATCCCTGTTCATGGTCTATCACTAGTGCCACATTCATAGGACATATCAATACTGACCCCTGTTCATGGTCTATCACTAGTGCCACATTCATAGGACATATCAATACTGACCCCTGTTCATGGTCTGTCACTAGTGCCACATTCATAGAGTATATCAATATGGATCCCTGTTCATGGTCTATCACTAGTGCCACATTCATAGGACATATCAAATCTGACCCCTGTTCATGGTCTATCACTAGTGCCACATTCATAGGACATATCAATACTGACCCCTGTTCATGGTCTGTCACTAGTGCCACATTCATAGAGTATATCAATATGGATCCCTGTTCATGGTCTATCACTAGTGCCACATTCATAGGACATATCAATACTGACCCCTGTTCATGGTCTATCACTAGTGCCACATTCATAGAGTATATCAGTATGGATCCCTGTTCATGGTCTATCACTAGTGCCACATTCATAGAACATATCAATACTGACCCCTGTTCATGGTCTGTCACTAGTGCCACATTCATAGAGTATATCAATATGGATCCCTGTTCATGGTCTATCACTAGTGCCACATTCATAGGACATATCAAATCTGACCCCTGTTCATGGTCTATCACTAGTGCCACATTCATAGGACATATCAATACTGACCCCTGTTCATGGTCTGTCACTAGTGCCACATTCATAGAGTATATCAATATGGATCCCTGTTCATGGTCTATCACTAGTGCCACATTCATAGGACATATCAAATCTGACCCCTGTTCATGGTCTATCACTAGTGCCACATTCATAGGACATATCAATACTGACCCCTGTTCATGGTCTGTCACTAGTGCCACATTCATAGAGTATATCAATATGGATCCCTGTTCATGGTCTATCACTAGTGCCACATTCATAGGACATATCAATACTGACCCCTGTTCATGGTCTATCACTAGTGCCACATTCATAGGACATATCAATACTGACCCCTGTTCATGGTCTATCACTAGTGCCACATTCATAGAACATATCAATACTGACCCCTGTTCATGGTCTGTCACTAGTGCCACATTCATAGAGCATATCAATATGGATCCCTGTTCATGGTCTATCACTAGTGCCACATTCATAGAACATATCAATACTGACCCCTGTTCATGGTCTGTCACTAGTGCCACATTCATAGAGTATATCAATATGGATCCCTGTTCATGGTCTATCACTAGTGCCACATTCATAGAACATGTCAATACTGACCCCTGTTCATGGTCTATCACTAGTGCCACATTCATAGGACATATCAATACTGACCCCTGTTCATGGTCTATCACTAGTGCCACATTCATAGAACATTTCAATACTGACTGGTGCCATCATGATTTTGCACAAGAATGTGATAATTTTCATTCTACACCAACTGACATTCTCGTGTGATGTAATCTATGATGTGGAGGAGTAGAGGATGGTTTTTAGTTTTGTGTTTGGCAGAGAATTGGATTCCAGTGGTTAAAATCAATCAATAAATTACATTATCTAACCTATAGCTGTTTAGGCATCCAATAACATTGTTTTATCAATGCATTTCTGCCACCACTGATGTACCTATATCTTGGTACACAACCAGAGTTTGTTCATCTTCTAAGCACTAAGTGCACCTGGATATGCAAGATTACTCAGTTGTTATTATATGTATGTCATCATGTGATATAAACCTACAGAATGCCACGACACCATCTATCTCATACCATATTGACTCTAAAAAATAAGCACACAGGCTGCAGGTCACAAGTTGCCAGTACAATGCAGAATTTGGCAGGCATCTCAGTACATGGTAAGGAAACCAGAACCAATGGCTGCAGGAAGTTTTCTATCTCATCCCTCCCTACCTCCCCTACAACCCATGTTTCCTATCACCACCCCCCACCTCTCTTGGTTGAATGGTCAAGATTTTTAATGACCTGCTATAAATATACTTGACCCTGTCTTTATTTGAAGCAGCCTAGGGGCACCATGGGGAAATGATTTATCTAACATATCAAATATCGGATTATGCAGTCTCCAAAAACATGTAATCTCTTTTAAACTTCATTTATTAGCACATGTTTAACTCTGTGGCACTGAATTTCAGTTAACACATTAGTTATTTTAACAGAAGTTGAATGTATGAGGCTTAACTGTATATAATAAAACCTGTCTTGAGAGACGGACCCAGCAAAAAGTTTGAAGTCAAAACAATAATACAGCACTCCCTCACTATAAGACCTATCATTATAACACATTTGTATTATAAGGCAGGTGTGTATGTGTGTTTTTTTTATTATTTTTAACATGGCTTTAACTATTTGAGTGATCGATATGATATCTGCAGTGTGGCAGCTTATAGTTATTTCAAGCACTGGGACATCATGCTGCAGACATAAGGCATTATGCCCCACCCAGTCACGTTATCGTGACACCAGGCTGACCAATCCTAACACTAACCTCTTAATGCTGATTGCCAAGTGAAGCTGCTGCTAATACCATTTTCATAAATCTTTGGTATGTCTCGGCAGGGGTTCCAGCTCAGACTTCCTACATCCATATTGGATGCTCTAGCCATTTAAGCCACCAGAACGTTCTTATAAGGCAGGTATGGCCATATTATAATGTACCTCATTATAAGAGACTCTCACTATATGGCAGGATACACTTTGACTCTAATGGATAGCATTATAATGAGGGAATACTGTATAATGTGTTTCATTACAAGGTGGACTTACCCGGCACTATATGGCAGTATACTCTATAACTCTTCATTGCAAGATAATCTTACTGTATGGCAGTATACACAATGACTCCCATGGATAGCATTATAATGAAGAGTATGTACTTGCAAATTAGTCTCAATATAAGGCAGTATACACTCTGATGCCAATGGGTGGTATTATAATGATGGAGTACTTTATAGTGTACTTTTATGATCATGTAGTCTCACTGTTTGGCAGTATACATTATGACTACCATTGATATTATTCTAATGAGGGACTACTGTGTAATATATTTCATTATAAGTTAGTCTCACTATAAGGCAAAATACTCCATGACTCCAATGGATGCCATTATAATAATGGAGTACTGTATAATGTGTTACGTCTAGGGCTTAAACTTAAGTAACAAGATAAGTTTGACCCAATTCAATTTTTAAAAATATACATTTATTTCCCTAAAATATAAAATTTGTGAAAGAATGGTAAAATATCTTACAGTATGAATTCCAAGAATATCATAAATTGTTCTGTCAGTTTCATATTAATCCAGAAACTGTTGAGAGAGATACTCCGAATGAAGATTCTAATTTGTTTATGTGCTAGCATGCTAGCATCACTGAAGAATCACAGTTCTAGATTCAAATGATCACATGAATATAGAATACCACTAAAGTCCTTGAAAGTTTTACATAACTAGGTTAATTGCCCATCCTACAATGAGAATTTTCAGAAAAATTATAAAATCAAAATGATTTAGATGAGCAAGTATAAAAGAAAGTTTGAACATAAAAATACTAAAAAGTATAAGCAAAATTTAGAATGCTGCCACAAATTTTGAACTCACAACCTCTTGTTTGGAAGCTGGATTACCCATCCTAGGATGGGAATGATAAAAATGAAAAAATTATTATTTTTTTATAAAAAAATGAGATGAGCAAGTTTATAAGAAAGTTTGAACCATATAATACAAACACATTAAAGATAGACAAAAGAAAGACAAATCTAGGTGTTTATATATATGTAATATTTTCAGATAAACAGTTTCATTTTATAGAGACAATCAACAATTAGAGCATACATTATATCTCTACAGAACAAATGCACTCCTAGTTTCACATATTTGCATGATCTCCATTCAAACTAAATGTGTAGCATACTTGACTGTAATAGTTGTTGAACTGACCTCAGCAATAAACCTTTGGGAAAAGTACGTACTTGTACTCTTTTTATTACTGGACAGCTGCAGAATAAAAAATAAATTTCTTTAATCCTAACTACTTAAATAAAACTATATTATAAAGGTAATAGATGATACAGAGATCCAAAACAAATGTACTTCGTTATAAGGTTGTCTTGTTGTAAAGAAATTCACATTGTGACTTCCATGGAAAAGAGTTTAATTCTATGATATTGTATATAACAAAACTGATCCAGGCATTAAAGATCTTGTCCTAAATGACAGGAGGTTTGTCTAAACAGTGGTATGTCACATCAGGTTTTACTGTATTTCATATGACCATAGAGTCTACTGATGTTTTTGTTTCTTATCTGATGAATGTCCTGTTAAATTGTCCTGAAACATCCATACATAATTTGTGAGATAGTGTGGCCTATTATGTGTTCTCTGCATTTTGAATTTTAATTGTTAGTAGTAATATTTTATCTCTTTAGATTAGGTAGCAGATAATCATCAGATTTTGCAAATCAATTAAAAAAATATATATATAATATGAACTCAGACAATAGTGTGACAGCTATTTAGGGAACTGTCTGTTAATGGTTTTCTTGCACATGTTGTGTTTATATGGTAAAAGACAGATATACAGGTAATGTAGTATTGTGTTCCATAGGGATCTATGGAGTATGGCCTTGATGCAAAGGTAGCCTTTATATGCAATTTGTTGCTTTACCAGGCTTGACAGTTAACGATTTTATGGAGCTGTATAATCCAATTATAATACAGTCACTTAACAGACATCTAAAGCATGGATGGTCATTACTGATAATATTACCCAAATATGAATTCCAAGGACATCATATGCAGAGGTTCTTTTAACGCAGATATAAGCCCAGGAAGTATATGCAAGTCCACCCAGAACTAACTGAACCTGTCCCCAAAAATTGTACAGACACCTTTATTGTTATAGATGAAATTGTAAAGTCGGTTTTGAAAAAACACCTCTTCTACCAAAATATAATATTCTTTTAAGACAGGTGGTCTCAGATGAGAGGTCAAAACATTATAATCAATGTGTCCATTGAGAACCAGGTCATTCAAGATGGGGTTTTTCTGCATCAATAAATAACATGTAAGGAGTATCTGAAATATTCATACTACATGTAAATACATTTAACCCTGGGTATAGATGACACTCAGATAACCATTTCTGTCCTTTTTTTGGACAGGTATCCATTATTTAGAAGTTAAATATAAATACGTCTAAGAGGTTCATAAGAGTTTCCTATTATAAGTTGATTGCTTTTTACGAGAGTAACTATTGCAGGCAAGATAAAAAAAATTAAATGCTAAATTAGTTTACAAATCGAGGAAGCCAACATCATGAAATATTGGAATTATGTTTCATTTTTGTACATATCAGATTGCAATCCTAATTTGACTTGAGAAGCAGAAAATATTAATATATAAATAAATATATAAATGTGCACAAGAAGCAAGGAAAATATTTTTGTCCAGGAAGTTCTAACTAACTCGTATGGTATATTGATGTGTGCTGTCATGCATCAGTCAACAGTTTCTATTTCAAACTTCTTTTTAACAAAAAATACTGGACCATTTCTTACTAAGTTTTGCATAGAGACAACTGGCATCACTGAAAGTAAAAACAAACAAAAAAAAATTAAAATGTTAATATCTTATTCTAAAAAAAAACACTTTATGGAGCCTGATCGAATTTGACAGAAAGCATCCATACTTGAATACCTCTCAGATTTGTACAGATGATTTTTTTCCACCGTCAAGTATAGTTGCCATTACTAAAAGTTGATAAACATTAACACTACTTTACATATATAAAAAAAAAACTGCTCAACTTGAATTTTACCAATTTTGACACAAAACGTCCTAGCATAGGGGCCTTTCAGCATATGACAAATGAAGTAGATGTGTCATCAAATGAACCGATAAAATCTTGAAACAATTTTTCATAGTATATTCAATTAACAGCACTGGAATATATTTCAACAGAAAGCATCCAACTGACCCAGAGTTATTAGCCAACTGCTCTTGCATTATGCAGTTAGGCAGATGTCAGCCAGATGAGTGATCTTGTATGCATGTAGGCCTCTTGTTATGTTCTTTTGACATATTGTTTCATTTATCTGATAGAAAGTCTGGTCAAAGTAAATGCACCTTTAATTATTATTACTGGTTCATTTTATTTATAGAGGCATAACTTTTCTTTTTGTTCCTTCTCTGTACACTCATACTAATGGCAAAAGAATTTTTCTTTTTCCTCATGACCAGATAGCATTGCCAATTAGCCATTAGCTTAGTGTGTTGATTAAACATCCATATTAAAAAATTGCAATAATAAAGAGGTGGGTCAAACTGATTGCAGGGAAGTTTGTTATTTTCTTGATAATGTAGTTATAAGTGTGTGTGTGTGTGTGTGTGTGTGTGTGTGTGTGTGTGTGTGTGTGTGTGTGCATGTGCATGCATGTGTGTGTGTTTGTCCATAGGCTTTAATGGCACATCAGTAATCCTGTCTACATAGTACCAAGCAAAAGTTAGCAAGCATTTGCAGACTTACATCCAGGGGAAACTATTAATGAATGAATTGCATCCCAGGAGCCTCAGTGGTATGCTTAACTCTTGACCAGAAAGATGCAGTTCAAAACCTGCCCCAACCAGTCCAGTTTGGCTGCCCATGAGTCCCTGGCAATGTTCCCTCTAAGCTGCGCGCACGCGTGGCTTTGCAGCTGCTCAGACATCCCCGCGCAGCTGAATTGTTGTCCACGCAGCAGATCAAAATTACCAAATATTCTATCCAACATTAATGCTCAAGTCACCATAATGCTTGCACAATGCAGCGCGCATAGCGCGCACATCTTCCATTCACTTAGAGGGAATGTTGGTCCCTGGGCAAGGTACTTTTCTCCAATCACCTCAGCACAAAATAACTTATCATGTTATGTGCTTTAAACACAGAAGACACAAACAGTAAGAATTAATATGAGTTTCCCAATAATATGAATTAATCTGAGTTTGCCCAACAGCGTAAAATAATTTGAGTTTGCCCAACAGTGTGAATTAATTTGAGTTTGCCCAACAGTGTGAATTAATTTGAGTTTGCCCAACAGTATGAATTAATTTGAGTTTGCCCAACAGTGTGAAATAATTTGAGTTTGCCCAACAGTGTGAAATAATTTGAGTTTGCCCAACAGTGTGAATTAATTTGAGTTTGCCGAACATTGTGAAATAATTTGAGTTTGCCCAACAGTATGAATTAATTTGAGTTGGCCCAACGGTGTGAATTAATTTGAGTTGGCCCAACATTGTGAAATAATTTGAGTTTGCCCAACAGTATGAATTAATTTGAGTTTGCCCAACAGTGTGAAATAATTTGAGTTTGCCCAACAGTGTGAATTAATTTGAGTTTGCCCAACAGTGTGAAATAATTTGAGTTTACCCAACAGTGTGAAATAATTTGAGTTTGCCCAACAGTGTGAAATAATTTGAGTTTGCCCAACATATTCATTTAGCTTGTATATGGTTTCTAGTGAAGAAGAATCTCATTGGAAAATAGTAAAAATGAGAGTTGTGAAACAAGTGAGTGGCAAAAACTGTTACACATATGGTAGGTTTACAATTGAATTTGTTGAATTCATATTCTTAAAAATAAGGTCTGATTATATGAAATAGCAAGATAAATATGCTGAGGTATAGACAGATACAAAGAAGGTTAGGTCCAGTCCCACTGCAGCATTGTCATCTGCTGCAAACTGGTGGCATATATTGGTCTAAAAATGACTGTTGAATTACAAAAAAGACTACACAAAGTCGCCATTTTGTTTAGTTCCAAATGTGCCCAATTTAGGGTGTTTTCCTGTATTTCTTTTAAAAAATTAAATTACAGTCATGGAATGTAGCTATAAGCAACCCACCCAGTTACTATGAATTCATTTATTTTTATAGGCGTCAACTTTTTGGGGCTTTTTCAAAAAGTGACATTTGTGTGGACACTTTAATTTATTGATTTCAATGTATTATTCCTAGGAAATGAGAGCTAAGTGCATTTCCCAAGAACACACATAAGCAGCCAAACAAGAGTGGTCAGGTCTGCCTCAAGGTGTGCTTCCCAAGGGCACACAACTTCCATTTCCTCACCATGATTGAGACAATAATGTGTTGAAAACACAGTTAAAAATGCTACCAAGCAACCAAAATCCATGGATTTAAGTGCAAAAATGTGGAAGCAGTCCTATTGTTTTCCGAGTAGACTTACTGTCAGAGATTTAAATTCATGGTTGATAGCAACTACGATATCCATGATAATTTGTGCTACGTGAAAGTTTTAAAATTTAGTAATATTAGAGTGTTGATACAAGTTATGAAATTTTATTTTACTAGGGATTTCATTTGCTTAACTTTGGTTTTTGCTTAACCATTGGTTACATCAAGTTATGAGCATGTTATAATGAGGGTTTTTTCTATATAGACAATGAACTGTGTCATTTGGTGTCCAAATTATGCTTTTTTCTCATAGCCAGGAATTTGTAAATGCATGACTGTCTAAAAAGGAGACAAATGTCTTTCAGGCCTTTAATGATTCTTCTATTAGACAAATTAACACTCAGTTTATTGCTTCAAAGATGACAGGAAGGTATGTTGAATGTTCTGCTACCTACAGCCTGTAATAAATGACAGCATGCTCAAGCTGTCATTGAAAACCTACTTGAAGACATTTATTATAACTTTTGTTGGTATTTATGGCCAAGTTTGTTATGTGAGGTATGCCGATAGTTTCCATATTACCATTTTTGTCTAATTTTGGACTAATTATGTGCATAATAATACCATATATGTTCTCTTACAAGTGACATATAAGTGCAAACTTCACAGACCCAGATCTGCCAGCGCATTATGTGCCAGCAGATCTGGGTCTGTGTAGTTTGTTAGGAGCAGTCATTAGGAAACACAATAAGGTCCCAAATCTGCATGTGTATTAATCAATGGCAGACCAGGGTCTGATTTTTTGGCAGTTGGGCTCAGGTTATGTACAAGTGGTACTTGCAGATGTTGCATACAGATATAGTTCAGGATAAGACTGTGCTAGTCCATTTTTTGATAAAGCTGCTGCTGCAGATTAATGCATGTTGATGATGATGGTGATGATGATAATGATGATGATGCCAACAACATAAAAACAACAAAAAACATTTAGTATGACTTTGGTTCAGGACTATTTTTTTAAAATTATCTGTCAATTAATGCCCTTCTCATTCAAATGCAGATGAGACTAAAATTGTATTAAGTTATAATAAACTGTTGATAGTTTTTAAGGTTCTGAAACACTGTGTTAGGAACAGGTACATGTAGATAATAAGGTACAGTACTGCTCCAGGCTTGACAAAGGAGTTAAATATAGGGCAAGGGTGATAAAGCTAATTCATGTTTTGTTTAATGCCGAATTCTTGTCATGCCTTTGGATAGATCTAAAACTGACAATTTTTGTACCTTATATCCTGGCAAAACTGTCAGAAGTTTTATTTCTTGCATAATAACAGGACTGGATCAGATCTTGAAGACACATCAGATGTTTTGACATAAACTGTAATGAAATATCAATCTTATCTGAGGTGGAAATTTAATACCATATCTACTCACTTTCAGGTTGAATCCAAATGCAAACAGCACAGACCCTGATCCGCAATTGCATAATGTGACCAAAATATATCTGGTATATGATGCAATAGCAGATCAAGGTCTATATATGAAGTTTGCAAATGAATGCAACTTGTACATGAGTATATATGGCATGTTGTTTGGCCAGTTTGTTTTCTTTCTCAGTGTCCATCTGCAATAGGAGGGCATTTGGCTGCTGCCCACCTGTACATCCGCATGTCTCCATCCCAAATTTGAGTGCACCAAAACTATTTTACTTACAGCTGTGAAATTTTGCATACTGTATTATGGTCATAGGTAGATGACCTGATTATATTTTTAGGTCATTACTGTAACAGAAGTTTTGAACGTTTTTTTAATACACATTTTGAATGATTAAGAAAAATCACGCTTGACAACGGTACAACAATGGTTCCTTACAATGTCGGGTTCCTCTTGTGACGTCACACTGCCTGAGATCACGGAAACTGCCGAAGTTGTACTTGATTTACGGAGAATATTCATGACATGTACATTTAAAATAAATATCTCGCCATCCGTTGATCGCATAGGGTAGAAATTTTCAGATACTACATAAATAATGATATTTAATAATTTAGAGTTAAGTGATAAGGGGGTCTCAGGTCTACCTTTAAGGTAAACAAATGAGAGGTTGGAAGCACATTTGTATTCATATATAGTTCATTCATATATATATATATATATATATATATATATATATATATATATATATATATATATATATATATATATATATATATATATATATATGAATGAATGAACTATATATGAATACAATAGCAGCATTTTTCTTAATTTTAAAGTTGTTAGATTTAAACTTATTAGGGTCTGCTGTGAGGATTTTTAGGGTCTGTATTGTTTGTTTAGGGTCTACTGTGGGGCATTTGTAGGATCTGCTGTGAGGATAAGCATATTTTACAAATACATATTTGTTACTCTTAAGATGTTTATATGACTGGTAAATGTTTACATGACTGGTAAATGTTTACATGATTGGTTAATGTTTGTTTGACTGGTAAATATTTACATGACTGATACATGTTTGCATGACTGGTAAATGTTTACTTAACTGGTAAATATTTATGTGACTGGTAAATGGTTTTTCATGACTGGCAAATGTTTACATGACCGGTAAATGTTTGCATGACTGGTAAATGTTTGCATGACTGGTAAATATTGACATGACTGGTAAATGTTTACATGACTGGTAAATGTTTGCATGATTGGTAAATGTTTACATGACTGGTAAACATTTGCTTGACTGGTAAATGGTTGCTTGATAGCAAACTGAATGATTGATGTCCTTCAATTAATTTTGTATTTATCCAGGTATAACAACACCAAACTGGACATGTTATTGTCAGTAATTTTCATGTATTTGTTGTTGTATAAAATTTCAGGTGTAAAAGTAATGAAAGGTGAATTTGTTGAATATAATTTTCTTTTGTATCAAAATTTTGATTACAGTTAAAAAGAAAGAAAAAGTTATTAATAGATAAAAATATTAAGTTTTTTTATGAATCAGTGTTATACAAAAAAGTAGAGGATTTGAAAAATAACAGGCAGTGCAGGCTACCCAGATCTGCCATTGCATGCTATGAAGGTAGATATAGTTCATAGGTGTTCATTTTACATACACAAATACAATAATTTATTCTTTTATTTGTCACTTAGATTTAACGTGACCATACTTGTAATTGTTGTTGTTTTTTTATAAATTGTTTTGAGCACACAGGACATACATTTGAAGTTTTACCAATTTCATGGGATTTGTGGACTGATATTAGACCTACAGATATACTTTGCTTCTAATATTCTTTCAGAAGTAGACTAATATATTTCAGTTCATTACTTCACATTTCTCAGTAGACCATTATTGCTATAGATGCAATTTTTTTTTTAAATATATATATATATATATATATATATATATATATATATATATATATATATATATATATATATATATATATATATATATATATATATATATATATATATATGCCATAAGCTAAAGCATATTATAATATGTTGTCTGTCCATCTGTCCATACATTGCCAATTTTGGTTCCCACATTAACTTGAGTAATCTACCATCAATAGCTTGCAAACGTTATGAATGGTGTACACTTGGGTAAGGAAGAACCCAGTACATTTTGTGATTGAAAGCTCAAAGTTCAAGATCATTGTGACTGAAAGATGGAAAATTATTTTTGTACAAGAACTTGAGTTTTCCACCACCAACAGTTTTCAAACTTGTAGATAACATGGTTTAAGGAAGCAACTTATCAATTTTAATGGTGAAAGGTCAAAGATCAAGGTCAGTGCAGCTGAAAGAAGAACAACAGTTTCCACAAAATAGCTTCAGTTCTCACTGTTCTACAGTTATCAAAGTTTGTGGATGGCTTGCACTTGGGATAAAGAAGAACTAAAAAGTCAAAGGTCAAGGACACTGATTGAAAGAAGGAAAAAGGTATCTGCACAATAAATGTTGTTCACCATCATTTACAGTTAGCAAGCTTTGTGAATGGTTTGATCTTGGAATGTAGAAGAACCTTCTTGATTTTTGAGTCCAACAGTTAAGGTCACTGACTGAAACAATTAAAAAATGGTTTCTGCACAATAGCATTTGCTCTGCATTACGTAACTCAACCAGACTTTATGGATGGCTTGCACTTGGTTAAGGAAGAAGGCTTCTGATTTTGTGGTCATAAAGGTCAAGGTAAAAGTTACTGAAGAATAACATTACTTTTACAAGACAGACCTGGCCTAAACATTATGGATGTCCTTCACTTAGGGTAAGGATGAAGCCTGTCAGTTGCAGTGCCAATGGGGCCAAGGTCAATGTCAGTCTGGAAAAAAACATGGCTTCAGTGGAAAAGTATTACTTTCCTACATAAACTGCTATTAAACAGGAAGCATGCATATAATGTGCCATTCTCATTACTCTTGGAAAAGTATTTTAAAATCTCTTCTACCTGCCCACCGCACCCTTTCAATCCAGGTTAGGAAGTTGCTTATGCTTCAGACATTTGTGTACATCGATATACTGGTATGTAAAATATATGTCAAGTCCACATTATTGGGAAAGGGAGAAGACAAAGCAGTCACCCCAGCCAACCCCCAGCAACAGCTTCAACAGTCAAGATGTTTTGGTTAAAGTTCTTTAAACAGTACTTTGTGTGGCTCGATACACAGGTCATGACCTCCTAGTTTCTGAATATTAGTTCGGTCATCCAGTGTAGACCAGTATCTTGCAATGAACAAAGACTATCTGAGTTTTTACAAATTATCGTGGATCAAAATAAATAAAGATTTTCTAGCTTTTAGTATATTACCACTAATAAAAATAAATCAAGATTATATTGGTTTTATGTTAATCACCAGAGATCAAAATATCTCTTAAGAATTTAGAGACATTTTCATTGCAAATAGTTGGGTTGGTTTCGTAATTACTGTAAACTATGTTGTTGCAAATAGTTGGGTAGATATAGTAATTATGATAAACCACATTGTTGCAAATAGTTGGGTATATATAGTAGTTATGATAAACCACATTGTTGGAAATAGTTGGGTAGATATGGTAATTACTGTAAACCACATTCCAGTGTATGATTAGTAAACAATGTTAATGAAAGACAATGGGAGGTACAGATAAAGCTGAGAATTTTGTAGTGCATGTACAAGACTCTGGCTTGAAATATAAACAATATCTGTCAAATAATCAGTCTATAGGTAGAAACCTTCCAAAGCCAGCTCTGCACATCTGTCATAACATGTTTCAGACATACTGGATATTATTAATAATAATAATAATAATAATAATAATAATAATAATAATTTTATTACAGACAGTCCATTGACATTTACACTAGATAAAATGCAAAGATGTTTAGACAGGTATCTCTGTAGTGCATTTTGTTTGGCATCACAACCCAATAACAACTATATGATGCCAATAAAGAAGTTGGAAAAGGAAATTAATGCAACAGTTTGCTCCAGTAATGAGCCTGTGTTGAGTCAAGATTGAGTTAAGAATGGAGTTTTTTAAATGTTATTTCACTAGCTGTCAGCTGTATTTAAAAATGATACAGCTTTAAGACTATGTGTTAATTATACGTACCATAATACTCGCTATAAGTGAAGCCCAACTGCAAACTACACAGACCCAGATCCGCCATCATAAAATGCACACACAGGTCTGGGTCTGTGCAGTTTGTTGGAAGTAATCAGTAGAACAAGCAGCATAGACCCTGATCTGCAGACACATTATGTAATGGCAAATCAGGATCTTTGTTGTTTGCAGTTTGACTCCACTTATAAGTGAATACATTTTGTACTTACATGAAAAATTCTGTAGAGTACATTAAAACTTGGATTATCCAAATGCTGATTATCCAGTTATTCACTTACACTACAGTGTCCCCAGGCACATTTTCCTTTATGGTTGTTGTTGTTGTTGTTGTTGTAGGGTTTAACGCCATTTTTCAGCACAAGATAGGCCATATATGGCGGCCAGTATAACTGGTGGAGGAAGAACCCTGGAAAACCCAGGAAAGAACCACCGACCCACGAGAAGCTACTGGCAGGCTTTTCCCACGTACCCACGCTAGCCGAGCCTTGGACTCGAACATTCGCAGACAGAGGTGAGATGGCAGTGATCCGGAACGGTGAGCGCTTTAGACCACTCGGCCACTCGGGGCCCCTTCCTTTATGGCAGTGTACAGGTATCTGTAACATAGAAAAGAGTGACCCTACAAACAACAAATATCCTGATCTGCAATGCGCCTGCAAATCAGGGTCTGTGTTGTTTGTTCTACTGATTACTCCCATCAAACTGCACAGACCCAGATCTGCCAGCACATTATGAAACAGCATATCTGCAGTTTGTTAGGAAAAAGCAGTTGAACAAACAACATAGACCCAGATCAGCCAGTGCATTATTCTGAGGCTAATCAGGATCTTTGACGTTTGCATTTTTGCTTGACTTTTCAGTGAGTATATATGGTAACACTCTGAATGTTATCTGAATTTATTAGATATGGAGTTTTTTTTTTAAATTAAAGCTGTTTGCCAGTAAACCTAATATCAAACATTAAGTAAATGAAATCTTGGAAATTACAGGATGTCATTAATAATTATGTTAACAATAAAAGTACTTATCACATTTACACTTATACTTTGTGGAACAATTTTGATAAAATCTATTAGTACTGAAACTCGCAAAAAATCTTAAGTTGTGCTCATTTGGTAAATTTTACTTTTAATTGGCACCATTCAGCCATTATTTTGCTGATGTGCTGTCAAACCCTAATACATAGGTACATAACATTTCCCTGAAAAATATAGAAACCTGTCTGGCCTGAATATTTTCTTTGCTGATCACGAGAAAGTGCAATATTCAATATTGAGGAAAAGTAGATTTTATAGATAAAGTCAATCATCATATTTTTTAAACCTGCATCAACTATTTGTATAAAATGGATTAAATATACAATCTTTTTACATTAGGGCATTATTGTCTGCTTCAGGTATTCCCTTTGGATGCTGACCAGACATTAGATGTTACATTAATGTCTGCAATTCATAAGAGACCTTTATCTTAACACCAGCTACATTGTTATCTGAGGCTGTGGCCAAACAAGCAGAATGCAAAATACAGTCTTTAAATGATAATTGCTAAGAGTTTGAATTTGATTCCTAGGCCACAGACTCCAAATAGTACATAGCTTGCTGAACAAAATCTGTTCTGATTCCAGTTCCCTGCCATAATCAAGATGTTTGTCTGGACTGTTAAAGTATACAAATCCAATGTAGACAGGTGCTTGTGTCTACTGTAAGAAATACACTAGAATATTGGAGCTTTTTGTCTTTTATGTTAATTGTTTTACTTATTTAAAAACTGTATAAAAATGGCTCTTACAGAATGGTAATATAGTTTTCCTGTCCGTGAATGAAGGCTAAGGGCCTGCATGATGTTAATTAATAACTGATAAGGTCATAAATGAAGGCCAATAACTCTGTCAGATGTTGGTTCCAATCCAAGGCCTTGTGCTGTGTGCATGCGTGCGTGCATGTGTGTTTTCCTTACACATGTATACTTCTGGTGTGATGTGAACAATTAAGATTTTATCCGCCAAAAGTAGAAACATACCTGCATCTGGGTCCATTCTTTATGGCTTTTCATGATAAATATCAATGTTTTTTTATATCATTGTTAGTCTGAGAACATTAGATTGGTTCAGACCTCTCACTGTCTCTTCACGATTAATATCAATGAAGTGATCATTTATTATATCATTGTTACAATCTGAGAACTTTAGAGTGGACCAGAGCTGCTCACTGTCTTTACTAGATTGATTTATTTACTATTGTCCCACAGACTTGTGGAAGTTATTTAAATATGGTTGCCTAAGTTACTTCAAAAACTGATTCCTTTGAGATTACCATCTCATGATATGACTTGTGAACATGCAAATCTCCAGTATGTCAGTTTCTTTATATGACCTCTGTTTTGACTACAAATGTATTAGGAAAATGCATGTCGAACCAAACAGCAGGGGAACCTTGGTTGTTTTTGTCATGATAATTTAGAAAGTACCAGATGCATTGATATAACAGCGAACAGGTCTCAATCAATGAAAAGGAAACCATGGTAGCTGTATGGTAGAGCATCGACTTATAATTCAAGCATCGTTGATTTGATACCCACCCAGGTCAGCCTGGGTCAGCTTCCTCTGTGTCCTTTGGAAGGTACTTAGCTCCCTTTTCCTTGGCATGATATAACAAAACTGTGTTAACAGTGTCAATAAAATAAAAAAAAGTAGTAAATAAAACTGAAAATGTAAAAATCATTTTAACAAAACCTCAGTGTTGAGTTAGTAGAATGATTGCTTTTGGTGGCCTTGAAGTTAGACTGCAACATGTACCACTATATCAGGTCCAGTAGTCCCTCATTATAACACTGAGGAATATAATATATTGCCTTTATAGCAAGACCACTTGATAGTGAGTACTCCCTCATTATAACACTATATGGTAGCAATATAATATATTGCCTTTATAGTGAGACCACTTGATAGTGAGTACTCCCTCATTA
Source organism: Sinohyriopsis cumingii (assembly GCA_028554795.2). Lineage (NCBI taxonomy): Eukaryota > Metazoa > Mollusca > Bivalvia > Unionida > Unionidae > Sinohyriopsis > Sinohyriopsis cumingii. The sequence goes on from CM068826.1 coordinate 34,418,285, forward strand.
TAATGCTGTCTGTGGGAGCAATTAAATATATTGCCTTTATAGTGAAACCACTTGATAATGAGTACTCCCTCATATTGCTATGGGAGCAATTAAACATATTGTTTTTATAGTGGGACCACTTGATAATGAATGTTCCCTCATTATAACACTGTCTATGGAAGCAATAGAATATATTGCCATTATAGTGAGACCACTTGATAGTAAAGTACTTTTTGCATACAGTTATACTGCCAGTTAAAATTAAACAGGGTTCCATTCCTTCTGTGTCTTAGGAACTGTGTTCTATTAAAGGGTCCACTATATTTATAATGAACTAGTTTTGTTGTTACTTTTAAGAATAGTTTAAAACTTAATTGTGCATTGTTTAGATGTACTGCTCCCGTGACCTAGTGGTTAGAGCATCTGCCTCAGATGCAGGAGGTCTGTGTTCGATACCCGGCTGAGTCATGCCAAAGACTTACAAAAATGGTACCAACAGCTTCCTCACTTGGTGCTCAGCATTACGAGGTTAGTTTTAGGACTGGTCAGCCTGGTGTCAGGATAATGTGACTGGGTGGGACATCATGCTACATGCCTGCGACATGATGCCCCAGTGCTAGACATCACTATAAACTGCCACACTGCAGACATTGTAGCAATATGACAGAAAAATTGTTAAAGCTACATTAAGATCCAAATCAAATACACACACACACATACATTGTTTAGACTGCTTCAGATGGGAATATTTGTTATCAACATTACTATTTTAATCATATTTTATGATGGTCCTAATAGTTTTGTGTATCAGCTGCTTATGATTTCTTCCACAGATTATCATATCTAATTCTTATCAGTCTTTATGGTAGTGACCGGTATGATTTTTCTTGTTTTTGGAGGGTGTGGTGGATTTCCACATAAAATTCCTTTAAACAAGTTCAGAGTTTTGAGTTATTGCCAGTACTTATTTACAGCTTCACATGTGGCCACCATTGTAAATTGGAAATAATCTTGCCCAGTAGATAAAAGATTAAAAAAACAGCATGATATGGGCGCAACAAAATGCCCATGTAGCATATATACTCACTTATAAGACAAGTCCAACTAGAACCTGCACAGACAAAGATCTTCCATCACATAATGGGCCAGCAGATCTGGGTCTGTGCAATTTTGCTTGGAGTACAAACAACAGGTGCATTATGCTATGACAGATCAGGATCTTTCTTGTTTGCAGTTTGATTTGACATAATTTCACTTGTTAGGTGTTCTGTTTCAGAGCTGTTAAATACGGTCTTGTTTGTTGGAACTATTCTTATGTCATCCTCACATTTGTTTCCTATATGGGAACAATTTTGTAAAAATGTATACCTTACGCAATGGTGGAAGGTTTCCTTTAACACTCTTGCATAATTTCTGACTTTCTCAGAAATAAAGAGTAAAATTAGAGGAAATATGAGTATCAGGAACTCTTTTATAATCTCTATTAGGTCAAGAATCATCAAAATACTTGTAATGAAAACAATGAGTAGTGTTGTCATTCATCTTTAATTTTACCAGACAGTCTGACCGCTCCAGTCGCCTAAGTGATAAGATCATCAGATGCAAGAGGTCGTGGGTTCAAACTCATGCAAGTCATACCAAAATACTTATAAAAGTGGTACTAGCAGTTGCCTGGCTTGGTGCTCAGCATTAAGAGGTTAATGTTAGGACTGGTCAGCCTGGTGTCAGGATAATGTGACTGGGTGGGACATGATACTACATGTCTGCAGCATGATGCCCCAGTGGTAGACACCACTATAAACTACCACAACTACCACACTGCAAACATTGTAGCAATATGACTGAAAATTTTGTAAAGCTACATTTAAAATTCCAAATCACACACATACACATACACACACACACACATATACACACACACACATAAAGGCTCGTACACACACAAGCACACACCATACAGTCCAATTTTCAACTTGTTTGTCCACCATTCAGCACTCATACAGCACCAGATGCCTTTATCTACAGTGTTTTTTAAATGACCAGCCTTTAAGAACCACAATTTAGAGTTTCTATATATTATTTGTCTTCCATGGTTAGTATAGGTGTTGTTTATTTAAGATTGCAATTACACTATATGGGCAGGCCCCGAGTGGCCAAGTGGTCTAAAGCGCTCTCCGTTACAGATCACTGCCATCTCACCTCTATCTGCGTGGGTTTGATTCTTGGATTTGGCCAATGTGGGTATGTGAGAAAGCATGCCAGTAGCTTCGCATGGGTCAGTGGTTCTTTCTGGGGTTTTCCCGGTTTCTTCCTCCACCATTAATACTGGCCGCCATGTATAGCCTATCATGTGCTGAAAAATGGTGTTAAACCCCACAACAACAACAACAACAACAGTATATGGGTTCTGCAAATGCAAAGATCCTCATGGACCTATCTGTGTGTGCATCCTTATGATACGTTTATATAGGTTTCATTGGGATGACAACACATGCTTATGTTCACTGGCAATGTTTTTATGACTCTGTGGTCTTAAACTAAGTTACAGAAATGATTGAAAACCAACAAGTTTTTATACAATTCAAAAATAATTTATATCATTAGAACACAAAGTGAAAATTTAAAAGGAACTTACAGTATTGTGAATTATCTCAAATAGTCCCTAAAAGTTCTATTACAAGTCCATATGTATGAAATTCCAATTGAATTCCAGTGGTTTTTCAAATAAATTCCAATATTCAATGTATTGATGTGCCTGTAGTCTTGAATGTGATAATGTGCCAGTAGCATCGATTGTGTCAATGTTCTAACAGTCTTTTCATGTATCACTAATATAAACCAAAATGTTTTTGTCTGAATTCACAATAATTCCAAATTAATGTTTTAGTCCAATAATATTATTTATTGAGCACATTGTAATTCCAGTGAATAATTGAATAAATAAATCCATCCAAATTAAAAACTGAACACAACAATAAGACTGAATCTGCTTCAGATGTTAAGGTAAGAATGAGTAATTTTTCAAGTAAACAACATTATATAAAAAGAAAAGACACAGAGATGTAGCAAGAATGTAGGTCAATCTCCTCTCTAAAATATTAAAAGATGTCAGCAAGTTTAGGAATTGAAAAACTAATATCCTACATTGAGATAGATGTAAACATGTTGATTTCGATTTATAATGATCCGAATATTTAATCTTTACTCATAGAGAAATATTAGAAGTGTATTTATTATCTTGTTTACAAAATAAATGTTCCTGTTCAGGTTCATTAACTTTATTTTGGACATAGATCAAGTACAAAATATAGATATACATAACATATAATATTTAAAAAAAACAACAAAAAACCAATACAAATTAATATACATAACAATCTAACTTCCTCAATGTGGTCATTTGTGTGTATGTACATGGGAGTAGGCTGAGAAGTGTCCAGTATTCTTGAGTTCAGTCTGTAACACTAAGTCAGATGAAAAAATCTTGACCTTTATACCCATGTTAGAGATTGGCCATTCAATGGGGAATATTTTGTTTAAACTTCAGGCACCTAAATATCTTTAACAAAGAAAATCTTGCTCCTCTTTGTAGCACACAAAAATGATATCATATCCATTGTATTAGATTGACAAAATCAAGTATCTTCAGGTAACAGAAAAAAATTCTCCTTCTTTAAAGAAAATCCCAGCTTCCCCCATCACTACAAAATTCAGTGATCAGTCCACAAATACAGTGGAGTGGTAGTGTACCATACTCTCGCATTCTGCTGATACAAGCAAAATCTGTAAGACTATAATGAATGTATATTGCACAATTGCATGCACTTTGCAGAATGAAGATATCTCAGCTTAACATTTCTCTCCAGAATGATACACTAAATTAATATGAAATTAAATGCATGGAAATAGCAATGCCTTGCATACCACAGTAAATAAATCTCTTGTCAGCGGTAGACCAGTTATAGTTTCTATCAGATCCAGCAATACTGGATGATAATTACTGGACACCAATCAAAAGTCAGTTATGTGGATGATAGTTACTGGAAACCAATCAAGTAAATTATGTGGATGACAATTACTGGAAACCAATCAAAAGTCAATTATGTGGATGATAATTACAGGGAACTAATCAAAAGTCATTTATGTGGATGATAATTACTGGAAACCAATTAAAAGTCATTTATGTGGATGATAATTACTGGAAACCAATCAGAAGTCAATTATGTGGATGATAATTACTGGAAACCAATGAAATGTCAATTATGTGGATGATAATTACTGGAAACCAATCAAAAGTCATTTATGTGGATGATAATTACTGGAAACCAATCAAAAGTCAACTATGTGGATGATAATTACTGGAAACCAATCAAAAGTCAATTATGTGGATGATAATTACTGGAAACCAATCAAAAGTAAGTTATGTGGATGATAATTACTGGAAACCAATCAAAAGTCATTGATGTATAAAACATGATAAATATGCTTGAAAATATTGCAGTTGTGGAACATTACTGTTTTAATAAAGCAAATAAATCTCCATGCACAGATTTATTGATTAAAGAGTGTAATGACCTGTTATAAAAGAACACCTGTCTTGAGAGACCATTAGTTTGTGGCTAAGGGTTGGGGTTCTTTTAACACAGGTTCTACTATACCATATATACTGGCATGTATGTTGGCTCCAACTGCAAAATGCACAAATCCAAATGTGCCGTCATATATTCTGCGGGGATATCTGGATCTGTATAGTTTGTTAGGACTAATAAGTTAAACAAATATAACAATGACCTTGATCTGCTGGCACATTGTTTCACCGGCAGATCAGGGTCCTTGTGTTTCGCAGTTGAACCTGACTTATGGGTAAGTACCATATATACTCTCATTTAAGTCAATTCAAATTACAAAGAACAAAGATCCTGATCTGCCATAGCATAATGCACCCGCAGAACAGGGTATATGTTGCTCCTGATTACTCCTAACAACTGCACAGACCCAGATCTGAAGATGCATTATGAGGCTACAGATCTTGGTCTGTGCAATTTACAGTTGGACATGCTTTATAAGCAAGTATATACTATTTATATGGTATTCTGAATAAAAATTGCAGTAATTAAAAATAAAACATTAAAAAGGATTGATACAGCAAAATGCCAGATATCCATATGTTGGTTATATGGATTGCTCTCCTGTATGTACTCCTGCTATGATGCAATTTATTTTAAATCCCATCAGTTGAAAATTGATTATCAGGTTGACTAATTTTTTCAAGAAAATAAATTCCTTTTCTCATGGTACTGGGTAAACAACTGTTGACTGTTGGGCAGGATTAGATGACAGTTTATTGATGGGTGTGGATAAACAACAGTTAGTGATGGGCCTGGACAAAACAAATTCTGATGGGCATATGTAAACAACCTATAGTAATGGGCTTGGATAAAGGACAATTTTCTGGTTGGCCTGAATAAACAACATTTGACTGAGGGGCCTGGATAAACAATATTTGTCTGATGGGCCTGGATAACTACCATTTGACTGATGGGCCTGGATAACCAACATTTGTCTGAGGGGCCTGGATAAACAACATTTGTCTCATGGGCCTGGATAACTACCATTTGTCTGAGGGGCCTGGATAACCAACATTTGACTGATGGGCCTGGATAACCAACATTTGTTTGAGGGGCCTGGATAACTACCATTTGACTGATGGGCCTGGATAACCAACATTTGACTGATGGGCCTGGATAAACAACATTTGTCATAAGGGGCCTGGATATCAAACATTTGACTGATGGGCCTGGATAAACAACATTTGTCTGATAGGCCTGGATAAACAATTTTCAAGATGGCCACATTGGACAGCAGATCAGCACCATTTTTTACTTAGGACCAACTAGAAATCATAAGAAGATTTTCCAGATTGCTGTTAATGTGGCCATATTGGAAGTCAGATTGGCACCATTCTCATTTAGAACCAACTAGATTTCATAAAAAGGTTTTTTTGTGAAAACCCTTTGTTGATATAACCATCCATTCATGACTGAAAAATTGTTAAAGCTACATGAAAAATCCAAATCAGACACACACACACCATCCATTCATGAAGAGTAGCAATAACAAAATTTTCAAGATGGCCACTGCAGTGGCCATATTGGATGTCTGTTCAACACTTTATAATTATAACCAACTATACCATGGGATGACTGTGATAATGGACAGACAGACTGATGTCAGATGGTAGACAACATATCATCCTGTTTGCACCTTTGGCCTAGAACTAAACAAAATTAAATATGGCTATTAAAATTGGAAAAGTAAAACCATCTGAAGATACATATGGCTTCTTTTATCATCCCGTTAAATAAAAAGCTTGCACCTTTTAAAATAAATTGAAAAGTCATTATTTTGAAATGAAAGCTTTTCAGTTTAATATTGTTTATCATGGATTTTGTTTAAATGCCTGGCTGTCTTAATAGAGAAGGCAACTGTGCAAGCATTTTATAGTATATCTGGAAAATTGTAGATGAATCATTTACTGAGAATCATTCACCAAGTGAGTGGCATTAGAACCAGATCACTGATTGGCAGACTGCCATGTCATGTGACTGTGTCAGGTTTCATAGCCTTACACAGGAAGTGGATAATTTAGACTGCTCACCAAATTGTTTTCAGTGATGGTTTTAGTCCTTAGTTCAGGTGCCCAGTTTATTTTTAGTGCCATGATAAGGCAGGCTCCACAAGTGGTTGGTTATATTGATGAGCTCAACAGCAGCAGCATTTATTTCTGCCATAGAATTACATAGCACTCAATCAACCTTAGGCCTCTGTTTTGATTTTCATTTCACCCTTTCAGCTTTTTTTTCTAACACCTTTACAGCAATTATGGCATTTTAGAAAAGGAATTATTGAGCCTTTCCCTGTGGGGTTAGGGAAAAAATATTCACATTTATAAACAAGAAAAAAAACATAAAGCAGAAATGATACATATTTTCTAGCAGGGGCCTATATTGCAGCAAGCTGTTGAAATATTAACTGGCCAGCTATAACTTACCTTTTATTTCTGTTAATGCAGTAAATCATAATCTTAGTCACTAAAAATATTCAAATAAAATCCTTGCAGGTTCATATTTTTCCTGAAAATTCTCACTTCTCTACTTGAGCTGGTATTTGGGTGATTGGTTGTTGTAGAGAAATATTCAATTCTTGCAGCTACAGCCATGACCAATGTTCCAGATTTCATAATAATTTTTTATGTGCAGTTCTTTTCATTTTAAAAGCCTGAAATTGGTTCATGTTTAGTCTGCAGGGATTCTGACCCCATTTTCAAAAGTGCTAGAAGCATTGTTGTGTTTAGGTTTGCTAGATTTGGAAACATGATGGACTTAAGCAGACAGTAGACCACAGTCTTGATACCGAAGGCTCTTTTCAAAGTGAGAATAATTTCATTTTCAAAGATTTTTATTTTTATTTTCTGCAAAATGGTATTATTATTACAATCCAAATAAGCAGATGTGTTAATGCCATATATATATATATATGAAGTTACAGGAAGTGACTTTTCGTGATCTATTTGTTGATGACTGTTCCCTGAATGCCAAATTTGAGTCAAAGATACAACAGGGTATGGACCATTTCTCTTCACTTGTGACTATTTCAGTATCACTGTTAGTATCAAGAAGATAGTCAATGAACCAAACTGCACCAGGAAAACCATAATGCCTGCCATCACAGTATATGACAAAACCGACATGTCTCCATAATGCCTACCATCAGAGTATATGACAAAACCTTCGTGGCAATGGACAATTTCTCTTATTTCAACAGTCCACTGTCATATGCAGTCTACATTGATGACGAAACCAATGCCAGAATTGCTAAAGCAAGTGTGGCCTTTGGCAGACTTCACAAATGTGTGGGAGCACAGAAGCATCAGCCTACAAACAAAACTGAAGGTCCTCAAGCCGTTTTGTTACCATCCCTGTTGTGTAGGTGTGAAACCTGGATTGAAACATTTCTGCACTGGCTGCCTAAGGAGACTGATAAGGACGAGGATAAGATGGCAGGACAGGATGCCAGGAGATAGACTATCAAGAAAGATTTTAATTCGCGGAGCTCAACGAGAGAAAGTGATCTCAGAGTGGTCAGAAGAAATACTTCAAGGGGGAGGGGGCACTCAACAGAGATATTGAACTTCTCAGAGAGGGGCAAGTGTAAGGTGAAGTTTTCATTTGCAAAACAACAATGGAGAGAATGTTGGTGTACTTCTATGTTACTTTCATGTACTGTCACTGAAATTTCTTTGGATATTGTACTTGTGGAAATTGTACATGATCTAAGCACACAGTTAACTAAAATGACTGCTCCCTTGTGCTAAAAAGATCAGCCTAAATTTGTTTAAAGTACACTTTGAAATAGAAAAAGAATTTTGCCAGACAGGACAATAGCAGCTTCTGAAAGTGTAATGAATAAATTACCAAATATATAAAATTAAAACAAAGTTAATCAGCATTTTTTGGCAATTTACCTGTGTAGTACATGAATATAAAATGACCAAGCAGAGTTTGCATGTTTTTTTAAAGGTGCACATCTGAAGTAAGGCCAAGCCGTATGTTCTATAAAACCCATTACACACATCAATCATACACTAAAACAAAGTGAATTATAAATATATTGAACAGTGGAAAGTCATTTTTTTTAAATAGCCAGTATAACCAGTGAGGAAAATCTGGGAAATTCTTTTTCTTTAAAAATCTAACCCTTAGCAAAATATGAAACTATAGAGCACCACCTCAAAGATTCCCTCAATTCATCTTGAAACACTTTAGCATTGACTCTAAGCTTTGGGAAGATCTCACACACTATTGCTCCACCTGGTGGAATCTCGTGCATACTGGAGCACCAGACTTTAACCTGGGGAGAACAGAAGAGATTGTGCAGAAGTGCAAGCAACATAAGTCTCAAAACTGCAACGCGTTCTCAAGTATTGGTCAAGTAAAGTCAAGCTGTTTTTCCCATTGTGGGTGCAACAGGCAGTTCAGAGCACAAAAACTGGCCACTCATGTGCTCATAAGAACTAGACCAGTTAGTGATGTGATGGTCTTCTTCAAGTTTGAAGGACCAAAAACATATGGATTTTTTTTTACTTTTTCCAAGTTTAATTAATTTAACCTATCATATTTAATTGCTCATATTGTTCAGCTATATTGTTCCTTCTTTATAACACCATGTGATCCATCAGTTAGCAGTGTTATAGTGAGGGAACATTATAATGAGGTGTACTCTAACAAGGATCGTATTAGTGCAAAAAAACAAAATATCATATTTTTGTGAGAAAGCATATGTTACAAACCAAAATCAGGTGAAATTCTTTAAATAGAAGTAATTAAAGGTTTAAAAAAAATTAATTTAATTTAATAGGATTTTAATGACATCTTAAGATGGGAAGCCATTTATTTAGTCAGGGACTTTATAGTGATAGATTATTATATAAAAAGCACACTCAGTTGGGAATGAAGCATATCAGGATCTGTTGTCATAAAATGCACCTACAAATCAGGGTCTACAGTGTTTTATTTATGGTTGTAAGCATATAAGATAGACCATGACCTACTGATGAGTTATGTGCCAGCCAAGCTAAGTCACCATGGTTTGCATTTTTAGTAGCCTTAATAAGGTACATGGAAAAATCTCACTGAATAACATACCCTATATACCCGCTTATAAGTTGAATCAAACTGCAAAAAAAACAAAGATCCTGATCTGCCATAGCACAATGTGCCAGCAGATCAGGGTCTATGTTGTATGTTGTACTGATTACTCCTTACAAACTGCACAGACCCAGATCTGCCATTGCAGTATGCAACTGCATATCTGGGTCTGTGCATGTTGCAATTGGACTCATAAGCAGAGATATATGGGTTGACTATCCAATCAGAGCTTGCCCCCAGTGAATACAAAGATATGAAAATTAGGGTAAAAACTGCCTGCTGACAAGTGGTTGCAGGATGGAGGTTCCTGTTTCTTGTAGTAAGATTTTTTAAGGATTGTTTTCTTGTTGTTGTTGTTGTTGTTGTGGGGTTTAACGCCATTTTTCAGCACACAATAGGCAATATATGGCGGCCAGTATTAATGGTGGAGGAAGAACCCGGGAAAACCCCAGAAAGAACCACCGACCCACGAGAAGCTACTGGCATGCTTAAGGATTGTTTTCACTTGATGTTCAAGACAGACACATGAATTGTGAAATCAGATGTGTTCTTCACCTCACTTCTTCACTATCAATGACCAAAAACACTGCCAAGAATATAAAATAAATTTGCTTTCTCTCAGCAACAGTTATGATGCTTTGAAAGATTCTAAAACGTCATTCAAAATATTTAGTGAAAATCCCTGTTTTATTCTTTGCAACTGATTTCTGTATATAATACTTAACAATTTGGGCATATTAAAACACAATGGAAATTGGGAGAAAAAAAACACAGCAACTGTACATAAATGTAACAGTAAGGAAAATATCTTAGAGTTATAGATAATTTTAGAACCTGACTCCTAGAATTCAGTTTCCTCACAGAACACATGTTTCCTACAACCTTTGAAATTTTTCACAATCCTTGTATGGAAAAAGCATTTTTTGTTTTGGGGTCAAAAGGTCAAAGCTCCAGGTTACTGTGACTGAAAAAGAAAACACAGTGTTTGCATAATAACATTAGTTCTATACCACAGACCTGGACCAAACATTCTGGATGGTTTGTACATAGTGTAAGGAAGACACCTATTGAATTGGGGTTAAAAGGTCAAACGGTGAAGATCACCTTGACTGAGAGAAGGAATGGTAGTTTCTGCATAAATAGTTCCCTTATCTACATAGAGTATGCCATTTTTGTGACTCCTGTTTGTAAATATTTTGGTTAATTTGATTGACATTTAATGCAAAACTTTAAGTGGGAACCCAAAGGTTATAAATGCTTTCATAATGTAAACCAGATGAACCAGTAAAAAAAAATCACAGTACAGCATAATGGTGTGCATATCATACAGATGTATATAGGTGCAGGAAAAAAAATCAAATTTTGCAGGCTGGTACTAACATATTATAGGTGTGAATGGTACAGGTCCTGAATTTTAACTTGGTTGAAATTGTAGGAATGGAAAAAAGTGTTATCCTTTATTGTATTGATATATTAAATAAAACATACACTATTTTATCACATGGGCATGAATATTGGCTACCACTATACTCTCAAAGACATTGTTATGCTCTGACCTAATTATATTGCTAATCCAGGTGTGTGTGCATGTGTGTGTCTGTGTGTCTATGTGTATATTTCCAAGGGCTTTGCCATGCTCTGACCTAATTATATTGCTAATCCAGGTGTGTTTGTATCTGTGTGTTCATGTGTATATTTTCAAAGGCTTTGCCATGGTCTGACCTAATTATATTGCTGATCCAGGTGTGTGTGCATGTGTGTGTCTGTGTGTCTATGTGTATATTTCCAAGGGCTTTGCCATGGTCTGACCTAATTATATTGCTGATCCAGGTGTGTGTCTGTGTCTATGTGTATATTTTCAAAGGCTTTGCCATGCTCTGGCCTAATTATATTGCTGATCCAGGTGTGTGTCTGTGTCTTTGTGTATATTTTCAGAGGCTTTGCCATGTTCTGACCTAATTATATTGCTAATCCAGGTGTCTCTCTCTCTCTCTGTATCTATGTGTATATTTTCAAAGGCTTTGCCATGTTCTGACCTAATTATATTGCTGATCCAGGTGTGTGTCTCTCTCTCTGTCAGTGTCTGTGTTTATATTTTCAAAGGCTTTGCCATGCTCTGACCTAATTATATTGATGATTGTATGTGTGTGCATGCATGCATGCATGTGTGTGTCTGTGCATGCATGTTTGCATGTGTGTGTGTGTGTGTGTGTGTGTGTGTGTGTGTGTGTGCACTTAAGGGTCAGGAGAAAGAGAAGTGGAACACACAAATTAATATAAACTTAGCAGCATGGTTTCATATACCAGGTACAGATCAAGATGCAACTAATTCCCAGTGTACCATACATTTTTAGAGATGGGCTCATTTGACCATCATTAATATCACACTTAGTAATGTTTGTTTATTTGTAATGATTTTGTAATTTATTTTTGTTTAATTTTTGTTCCAAAATCTAAAGTAAGACTTCTTTGATAAACAAAAATATAATACCTGTTCAGATTATAGAAGAAAATTAGCAGAACACAAGAGAACTTTGTGGAATGTTCTTTTTTGCAGTTTCTGTTTTTCATTCACTACATTTGTTAAAGGTAATTTGACCACATATGTAGCATTTAGAATCATTTGGTTGACCTATTTCATGTGCTGATATTTCCTTTTTTTTTTTTGTTTACAACAGATCATTTTCTAGAGCAGGATATGAAGTTTACTGCCAGTGATAGTTGGAATTTAGGTTGACATATTTGGAGGGAAATTGTTACAGTGTGGGAGGTGGTAGTGTGTCTGCTTGACTTCCTGTGGGTGTGACATTCCCAGCCTGTTTTTCTGGGAGAGCAGTGTGTCTATTAACCTTTTCAGTTCCAGAAATCTGGCTAACATGTAATGACTTTTTTTTAGCCTGTCTGAAGTGTTAAAAATCAGACTCAGTTTAGGTTATTTGACTCAAATCAAAGTTGTTCAAGAATAATTTGGGTGGTTGGATGGATGGGGTCTGGACTTTGGTCCTTTGCCTTGCATGCTAAATTTAAATAAAATTGATCTTTTGAGAAACCATATTGGAATTCACATCATAAAGAAGCCCCAACTTCATTCTTTATCACAGTGTTTAAAAAATTATGGTCCCAATTGACCCCACAGAACAATGCCATTTTAACACAATATATGGTATGCTGTGTTCAGAATAGAATAGTTTAAGAGACAAGAAGATAAATTTGACTTAATCCAAAGATTGAATGGGACCTAAGAAAACTCTACCAGTACACACCTGGGCACAAAATGGGGGATACAGGATTCCAAGTAACAGGAAGTTTCCAAAATACCATTCTGGATTTCACAGCAAAAAATAAGAATTATCAATGGAATGAAAATTATCTCAAAATGTTTAACATCACTCCTCCTGAAAAAAATGCATGTAAAGATCCATCATAGTTGTGTTAATGTAGATCTTGCCCATTATGCCAGTTATCTGAACAAATAGTACAGGGTATTTTCTTCTGTTATGGATACGTAGCTTTAATGGAAACATATGTTTTCACTGTTGACTCTGAATTGTGCTCATCATGATGCATTCTGAACTTTTGTCCTATGTTTTCTTGTGTCTGTTTAGAAGCATTGGAATTCAGATTCCAATGAAATTATGTTTCATTCCAAGTTAAGTATCAACAGCTTCGTAGTTTGAAATGCAGATACTTCTGGCAAGTCTTCATCACATGACACAACAAATAGACAGATGACAAAAGTCAATAAATGGGAGTTAATGGACCAATATATAATAAACATAGAACAATATGGGATGAGATAATTAAGAGACTGACCACATTGCAAAATAAAATTATAATAAAATAACATAGGCCTGAATTTAAATTAGTGAAATGACATCACCATGTCTAACATTTATAAAAAGAAAACACAGGCCCATCAAAATATGATTTCATATTTTTGATCATTGGCCCTATGTTGTGCCAATGTTGGCCCAACTAATACCAACTTGTCTCCAATGTTGGCCCAGCTTTGCTAAATGGTGCTGGGCCAGAATGGTTTAGCCATGTTGGGCCAATGTTGGAAACTAGTTTGGAAAACATTGGCCCAGCATGGGTGTACTGTCTGGGTTCTTACTCCACTGAAAGCACAATGCCATAAGGTCTTAACCATTTTTAGATTTTAATACCTTGATCCCAATCATCTCCCAACACCTAAATACAGTAGTAGTTTTAGCTCTACTGTTGTCTGTCATCTATCTATCATCTTAGCAGATTGCCATTACAATTTACACACACATGGTCTAGCTGGTTGTAAATGATAATAATGCTTTTTGGACAATCATTTAGGCTGCTACAGGGACCATCTTGAAAATCTTGCTATCACTATTCCTCCTGAAAAGGATGATTGTATCAACATGAGGTTCTCACTAAAACACTTCTTATGATATCTAGCCATTCCTAAATGAAAATGGGGCCAGTGTGATATTCAGTATGTCTCCAGCAGCTGCCATCATTAAAAATCTTATCCCTACTCATCCTGAACAGAAAGTCATATTCAGGTGGAGTTTTCACTTGTCTCATGATGTCTAACTGATACTAAATGAAAATGGGGACCATCTTGAAAATCTTGTTAATGCTATCAACATGGGTTTGTTAAAAGAATAATTCTTATGTCTAGTTGGTCCTAAATTAAAATCAGGCCAATTTCTTATCTATTATGGCTGATATAGTGGCATAAGTATAACACTGGCCCTAATGCTACACACTTCAATATAACACTGACCCTGACATAATACATTAATTAAACTGTCCTTGATGTCATACACATTATAAACATTATCCCTGATATAAAACACATTAGTATAACACTGTCCCTAATATAACACACATTGGTATAACACTGTCCCTGATATAACGCACCTATGTATAACACTTACCATGATAAAATGCACATTAGTACAACTCTTTCCTTGATATAATGCACATTAGTATAACCCTGTCCTTGATATAACACACAATAGTATAACACTGTCCCTGATATAATACATTTAAGTATAACTCTTTCCCTGATACAATGCACATTAGTAAAACACTGTCCCTGCAATAACACACATTAGTATAACTCTATCCTTGATATAACATTAGTTGAGCACTCTCCTTAATATAACATGGATGTGATCATGGATCCTAGTATATCGTAAACTACATGTAATATAACCATGAGACCATTGTATTACATTTCCTTTATATTTTAGAATATCAATTTTTGTTGGATTTGGTTTAAACAACAAAAAACATTTTACAGATATACTGTACTTCAATATATTGATGTGTCTGCTTGCCTGAAGTCCACCCAAAAATAGGTACACCACCAATAAAAGTGAATAAACAGTGACACAGAAATGGCCCTTGACTGTTCCAAATGAACCTTGAAAATTTGTATACAAGTAATCATGATTAGTTACTTAAGTACTTACCAAAATCTTTTTTGCATTCAAAGAACTAAAAAAACTGCTAGAGATATATATGTTTGGCTATTTATTTTGTAAATGCAGGCACACTGTAAATTCTCACTACAGCGACATAACCAACCGTAGCATCCTGGAGCCAGACCAGGATCCTGCAAATGATAAGCAAATGTAGATGCTATCCCAAAAATTATCTTGGCTTACTCAAAATGTTTTTTATACCCTCCTCTCTCCACCCCTCCCCCACAGCAGTACCACCACCACCACAACAAACCAATGGATATGGCAGTGGTATATAGGATTAGTCTTGCCTGTCAATCTCATATATGTACTAATGTCCCAGAATTCTTCTCTTTGCAACCACTCACACATCTTTTGATGGACTGGGTTGAATGTTTGCAGTTGTTATTGTTATTGTTATTAACATCAGGTGAACAAGCATATCTGATTTTTATTGTGCTCCGTGTTTGATTTTTTTTAACTGAGTATTGCCCCTTTGTTGGTGTCAGAGATAAACTTTTTATGTTACATTTTTTATGCACAACAAGTCCCATACCTTTTATGCAATTTCTCTGAAATTTGGTAACTATCACAGGAGCACGTATGTAGTTTTCTTGTCAGACTTGGATGTGTTTGTCAAGATGTATGCATTTTTATGTCAGATATACATCCAGTATATGATAATTTTTGTGTGTGCACCAGGTCTCGCACATTTTAAGGAATTGACTTCAGTCTTATAAAACATAACTGACAAGTGAATATGTACATTAATTTGTGTTGCCCCACTCCAGTAATTTTGTTTGTTATTCCCCTTATTTTGTTAGAGTTATGCCCCTTATTTTTTATACTTTTTTTATTTTCTGTTGATCATTTGGGACTACTTTTACTTGTTCATATTCAGGGTCTGTTCAAGGACGTGTGATTGTGGAATTCACACTTAATTATTAATTATTAAGCCCATCATTATGTTTTCATTCATTTCCAAAAAGACCGCTCCGGTGGCCTAGTGGTTAGATCGTCCGCCACGGCAGCGGGAGGTCGCGGGTTCGAACCCAGGCCAAGTCATTCCAAAGACTTACAAAAATGGTACTAACAGCTTCCTCGCTTGGCGCTCAGCAATAAGAGGTTAGTGTTAGGACTGGTCGGCCTGGTGTCAGGATAATTTGACTGGGTGGGACATCATGCTACATGTCTGCGGCATGATGCCCCAGTGCTAGACATCACTATAAACTGTCACACTGCAGACATCGTAGCGATATGACTGAAAAATTGTTAAAGCTACGTTAAAAATCTAAATCACACACACGCAATCCCAAAAATATTTTGAAGATTCTCCTCTCCTTTTCTCTTTACATTAAGGGAGAAAAATTCATGACCTTTCTTGTCTAGAATAGGCCCAGCGTGCATAATGCATATTTACAGGGGTCCATGTGGCCGAGTGGTCTTAGTCGCTGCCTTTACAGATCACTGACATGTCACCTTAGTCTGCGTGGGTTCAAGTCTGGGACTCGGTAAACATGACTGAGAAAGCTTGCCAGTAGTTACTCGTGGGTCACTGCTTCTTCCTGAGGTTTCACTGCGTTCCTCCAAATTCATGAGCTACCATGTATACCCTATCATGTGTTGAAAAATGGCGTTAAACCCTTAATAGGCAGCCAACATACACACATACATTCTAACAGCCAACGTTGTCTTTGTTACTTCCACCAGTTAAGCGGAAGGTCGTGGGTTCGATCCCCGGCCGAGTCATACCAAAAACTTACAAAAAATGGTACTAACAGCTTCCTCGCTTTCTAAGAGGTTAGTGTTAGGACTGGTCGGCCTGGTGTCAGGATAATGTGACTGGGTGGGACATCATGCTACATGTCTGCGGCATGATGCCACAGTGCTGGACATCACTATTAACTGCCGCACTGCAGACATCGTAGCGATATGACTGAAAAATTGTTAAAGCTACGTTAAAAATTCTAATCACACACACACACACTGCCACCAGTTTTTCATACAGAGTGGGGTGAACGAATCTGTGTTCTATCGATATAGATCTGTTATTTGAAGGGTTTGTACATAATGACTGTTACACCACGGCACTAGGCAACCACCACACTCCACAACTTTCCTTTTTCTCTATTCCATCGCATGTTCAGTCAAACCCACTATACATTGCAAATAGTGCATTTAAATATCAAATAGAACCACAAGGCTACCTTGCTACATGATGGAGGCATACATAGCACTACATGGAAGGAGGCCCGGCCCTAGAATGCGCGGGGCCCAAGGCATTAAAAGCGATGAGCGGGGCCCCAAGCAAAAAATTGCATTGCCTGAAAGCGCGGGGCCCAAGCCGGGTGCCTCGTTCTCCTTGCCCAAAGCCGGGCATGCATGGAAGAATAATTTTTAAAAAAATTGCTGCTTCTCTTGAAATTAGATTGCTGTGTGATTTTTTTAAAATCCTTCATATTTCTTGGAATTTAACATGAATTTCACATGCCCAGTACAATTTTCAACATATGTAGGCTGACACAATGTATTATTTAGTTCTGATAACAGTTCTCATATTATTATCCCGCACCTCTATGTTTCTAGTCCAGCCTTCTATCCATCCATGCATCCCGCTTTCCTTTCTGCTCCTTAACTTTGAAATTAAGGAATGAAACATTGTATTCATCATCAACAGATGTGTTATGAATTACATAAAATTAGACGTCCCACCTTCAGGTTAAGGGGAACCGATCATTAAGTATCTTTGTATTCCACTCTTGAATTTTAGAGTTGTTTCAGATTAAGGTATGGAAACCTTCTGTGCTTGTCACTAGAAGATGGTTTGGCTCGGTATTTTCAGTTTTCCACCACACTTTCCATTCGGCTGTACAAGTTTAAAGCTGCTTGAAATCAAGGAATGAAAACTAAAGCATCTTTATGCATCCTCTTTAGAAGGTCGGTTTTGTACCACATTTTGGGTCATATCTTAAACTTCAAGATGAAAGGTTAATATTTTAACTTTTCCATCTTGCTTAATTTACTACTCTGACTTTAGTGCTTTCAACTTTAGGGATGAACTTGGTATACTTGTACTATTATGACTCGATTGTCTTAAACTAAGTAACCGAAAGAACCGAAACCGAAAAGTTTATGAAAGTTAACAAATAATTTATTTCTCTAAATTACAAAGTGAAAATTTAAGAGGAATTTACAGTATTATGAATTAAAACCCAAATAATCCTAAATGTCCTATCACTAGTCCATACTTACAGAATGTTCTGAATGAATTAAAGTAATCTTGAATGTGCAGATATACCAATAGTCTTGATATATCACAATGACCTAATCCAGAATAACTTTGAATGACTTCTCAGTAATCCCAAATTAGTACATTAGTACAAAAAGGACAATGCGCACTTTGTAATTCCAATGAATAATTTAAATAAATGATTCCTCTCATTTATACCTGAACACAACAGTAAATGATTCCACATATTGAACTTAAAAAAGGAATCTGTAATTGTTTACTTCGTACTATATATACTGTTTCACTTGACCTAAGACACAATGACTTGCCCATGATGTTGGTAATTTTAAATGGAAAATTTAGTCAGATTGTAAACAAGTGTGCTTCTAGAACATTCTGAGTTTGTAAATAAGGTTTGGCGTTAAATTCAAATCAAACTAAACATCTTTAAAACATGACATAAGTCAGGTAGGCCAGAATTTCGCTTTCAGTCACGGACAAAGGTCAAACACGCAGTATAAATAAATATGCAAATACATTATCATTAGAAAGGTTCTTGTGTATTCCATTAGGGGCCGTGTTTTCAAGGTCAAGGTCGTGATCAATATTTTAAGCTCTCTATCTTTCCTTTTCATTCAGTAAGTTGAAAACTGTTCCTGATTAAAAAGTGAACATTGGTATATGTATTCATCATCATTATTGGGTTTGTGGCATACCACATTTAGGGTCCTTTATTTAAGGTCAAGGTCACAGGTCAATATATTTAGCATTCCTTTATACTTTCCTTTCTATTTTGCAACTCCAGAGCCATTTGAGGTTAAAGAATGAAGTTTCGTAAATATGTTGTGCACCATTTCGTCAGAGATGGTCCAATCCACAACGTCAGGGTCACGGGCCGTTTTAGGTTTCAGTGGCATTTCCCTTACATTCCAAAACTTGAGGTTTTTCTTCAGATAAATAAATTGATCTTTTTATATAATTTCGGGTTAGGAATAAAACAGAGCATTGTTGTTCTGTGCCACTTTGTCAGCGGTGGCTGTTTCATCAAAGTAAAGGTTGCACAGTTTTAGGTTTCAGCAACATTTTTATTTCCAGTCTTATGAGCTTTTAGATAAATAAATGAATTTTTTTTATATATGTGTATTATCACTAGTAGGTATGTTGAATTCCAAATTTGCAGTCCTATCTTCAAGGTCACAAGTATGTATTGTTACGAGTCTATGCTCTTAAAATAAGTAATAGAAAAGAGTGAAGACAACAAGCTTTGTAAAATTTAACAAATAATTTATTTCCCCTGACTACATAGTAAAAAAATCTGTACAAAGAACTTCCGGTATTGCGAATTAAATCCAAATTATAATCCAAGAATTAAAACACAAGTCATATCAACGAAACGTTCTAAGTTAATCACAGTTCAGATCCCAAATAAATCCAAACTGGAAGGCGTTGACGTATGCAATAGTCAGCGTTGTACTGATGTGTCAACACTCTCTTGCTGGATCACAGAAAATAATATTCCAGTTTTTATAATTCCGTATAAATTCTGGTAAATATCTTTGTCCAAGAATTAATTTAGAGTACTTTAGTATTTCCAGGGAAAACAATCACTTGAAATCAATAATTTGAAGAAAATAAAAATTCAGCCCCAAACTGGACACTGCATCAAACAAGTGTTAAGGCACGAGTGATAGAATTCTTATCATAACGTAAGTATAAGACTAACTAAAACACAAAACAAGTTCACGGATGGGGGTCAAGAGTTCATCCTTCTGGAAAAAATTGAAGTTTGTTTAAGAATTAGCACGTGCCTTACGTCACGTAGTCCAGGTATGACCTTGACTCCTCAACAAACTGATTCTTACTTTGAGAAAGAATTATAACATTTTTTTTTTAAAGTTGTTTACCAAAGCTGTCACTGATTTTAAGGTCAGCAACTAGATACTGTGTTTCTATTATTAGGTATTTACATCAATGAAATAAATATTTCAAAAAAAAGCAATCAAGTCAGACAGAACTGAACTTAATTCTGAAAACAACCAAGTCCAGTAAACAATATTACATTACAATAACATGTAATGGAATTTTTTAAAAATTTAAAACTAAGAAAGAAACAAATTAAATTAAATATACACAAAAATATTCCATGGTTGTTTTTGCTTTTTTTATATCTTAAAAACTTTTTGAGGTTCACGGATGAACCTTGGTGCGCTTATAATTCAGTATTGATAGCAATTTGAATCACAGTTAAGGTTTTTGTCTTTAAAGTAATGTCAGTTACCAATTTCTTCACTTACGTTCAAATGCCTTTTGTGACAGAGACATTGAACTTGGTTGCTTTTCATGACTGCCTAGTAATCATGCGGCTGTGTATCATAGGTCACGGTCAGATTTCATGCAGTTTTGACCTCACACTATAAGCAGGAACCAAAATTTCACTGAATTTGCTTATTTAGTCAGTAGTCAATCTAGCAAACATATCAGTGGTTGCACCTGTCCAAGTTACATTTTTGTTGGTATATGTACACATACATGTAGGGTTGTATTTTTTCCCCAGTAAATAATTTTATTCTGAATTGTATTTTCACTTACCTAAAGACAAATCCCTGATCGACCCGTGGGAGATCAATGTACTGAGGTAATTAGGTAGTTCGATCATTGATAATAATCGTGTCTTGAAGTTTAATTGCACATGTCTGGTGGACCCAGTTGAGTGAACCAGTCTTTAGTCGCTTCAGGATGAAGGAGGGGAATCAATCTTTTTTGCCCCCTTTTTGTAAGCTCTACTGTTCATAAACCAGAAGAGCTAATGAGATGGTCTATTGTCTTGCGTTCGTCCATCCGTTAGCACAAGATTGTTATTGCTACTCTGACGAAACTAATTGGATGATTGCCATGAAATGTTTCACACGCATTCATCCCAAAGTCTAGTCAATCCTAAATGAAATTTGTGCAGCTGAAACATCCAGTATAGATTCCAACAGCCGTGTAGAATATCTTGTTATCGCTCCTAAATGGGAAACCTTTATGGCGTGGGGTATTCATCAGAATCAGATGAGTTCATCAAAAAAGTTTATTTGGTGTCTGCTTGGATCTAAATGATAATGACGCAGACTGACCCTCCATGTGACCAGCTTGGAAATATTGCATCTACTCTTTCCAAAGGGATGGATATATCAATATGGGGTTTTCACCAGTAGACTTCCTATGATACCTAGTTAATCCTAAATGAAAATAGTGCCAAGGGCGCATTCAATATGGCTGCCACAACGGTTAACCGGAAAAGTTTGCTGTTGCTACTCACCACTAAATTGATAGTCATATTGACGTAGAGTTTTCACCAAAAGACTTCTAATGATATATGATTGGTCCTGAATGAAAATGGTGCCAGTCTAACATCCGGTATGCTCACCAGAGCAGCAAATTTGAAAATTTTCTTATGGTTCAAGAATATCGGAGATGGTTTCAACACTGAACAGTTGAAACTTCTTGAATTTCTGAAAATTTCTTGTCACCCAGTAGAGCGCCATTCTCATCGAGGGACTGTTGATTAAATTCTACTCACATATCTACTAGATGAATTTCTTGATTAATTTACACCAGACAACATTGAAATAATAACATTGAAATAATATAATAATGAAGCAAAGTTTAACTGTTTCAATTCCCCATCCACAAAATTGTTTTGCTTGTATTGATCTTCATTAATCTTCATTAAGGGAACAATAAAGGATCAATTAGCAGTGCAGAAAATGTAAAAATTGAGAATTAAAGAAATTTGGTCAATTGATCGTCTATTTGAAAATAATCTTCCAGGAGGTAATCAACTGCACATCTTATTTTAAAGTATTTTGAAGTACAATACTCCCTGGTTATGACGTTGTCCGTTGAAGTCATAGAGCATACCGCTTCTTAATGATACTGCCTTATCATGAAGTACAGTACTCCTGATTATGACGTCAATAGAAGCCATAGAGCATACTGCCTTGTAATGACACTGCCTTATTATGAAGTACAGTACTCCCTGATTATGACGTCGATAGAAGCCATAGAGCATACGGCCTTGTAATGATATTGCATTATGAAGTACAGTACTCCTGATTATGACGTTGTAAGGAAGCCATAGAGCATACTGCCTTGTAATGATTCTGCCTTATAAAGTACATTACTTCCTGATCATGACGTTGTAAGGAAGCCATAGAGCATACATCATTGTAATGATACTGCTTTATCATGAAGTACAGTACTCCCTCATTATGACGTTGTCTAAGAAAGCCATTGAGCATACAGTCTTGTAATGATACTGCCTTATCATGAAGTACAGTACTCCCTCATTATGACGTTGTCTAAGAAAGCCATTGAGCATACAGCCTTGTAATGATACTGCCTTATCATGAAGTACAGTACTCCCTGATTATGACGTTGTCTAAGAAAGCCATAGAGCATGCAGCCTTGTAATAAAACTGCCTTATCATGAAGTACAGTACTCACTGATTATGACGTTGTCTAAGAACATACTGCCTTGTAATGATACTGCCTTATCATAAAGTACAGTACTCCCTGATTATGACGTTGATAGAAGCCATAGAGCAAACGGCCTTGTAATGATACTGCCTTATTATGAAGTACAGTATTCCCTGATTATGACGTCGATAGAAGCCGTAGAGCATACGGCCTTGTAATGATACTGCCGTATCATGAAGTACGGTACTCCCTGATTATGACATTATCTTATGAAGCCATAGAGCATACAGCCTTGTAATGATGCTGTCTTATTATGAAATACAGTACTTTCTGATTATGACGCTGTAAGGAAGCCATAGAGCATATCGCCTTGTAATGATACTGCCTTATCATAAAGTACAGTACTCCCTGATTATGACGTTGTAAGGAAGTCATAGAGCATACCGTCTTGTAATGATACTGCCTTATTATGAGGTACAGTACTCCATGAGTATGACATTGTAAGGAAGCCATAGAGCATATCGCCTTGTAATAATACTGCCTTATCAAAAAGTATAGTACTCCCTGATTATGACGTAGATAGAAGCCATAGAGCATTCGGCCTTGTAATGATACTGTCTTATCATGAAGTACAGTACTCCTTGATTATTACGTTGTCGAAGAAAGCCATAGAGCATACAGCCTTGTAATGAAACTACCTTATCATGAAGTACAGTACTCCCTGATTATGACGTTATCTAAGAAAGCCGTAGGGTATACAGTCTTGTAATGATGCTGCCTTGTTATGAAGTACAGTACTTCCTGATCATGACGTTGTCTAAGGAAGCCATAGAACATACTGTCTTGTAATGATACTGCCTTATCATGAAGTACAGTACTCCCTGATTATGACCTCGATAGAAGCCATAGAGCATACCGCCTTGTAATGATACTGCCTTATCACGAAGTACATTGTACACTTATGATGGAATATATTATACACATAGTTTTACTACTAAATACCAAACGGGAATCGATGACTGTAACTGCATTTTAAAAATATTCTGTTTTATAATGAAGGGCAATATAGTGAGAGAATCCTGTACACCTTCTTGCACCATAAATCTCAAACAGTTAAACGGCAAAAACTTTAAAGCTTTTAGTGATGCAAATAAATATAATATTCGGGTACTTTGATTATATATCCTGATCAGGAATTTAGGGACCTTTTATGTTTTATATTTAATAGTTGTATATTTTTCTAATGCTCTTTACCATCTGCACTAAACTGTTCGCATTACTTAAATTAGCCTTCCTTAAAACCCTAATTGATTTGATGATAATTTAATTTATATGTATTCAAATCCATCTATTGTTTAACAGCTTCATCTAGTCATCTGCGTTGGTCTTCATGGGTTGACGTGTATAAATTTATCAAAGCTTATGCGTGAAATGAAAATAATAAAGGGTTTCAAGCGGTTCATCATAGTAGACTCTAAGGTCAAGTATTATATGCAAGGGATGGAATGTCCTCGCATGTTTTACAGTAATACGAGTTTAACCCCATACACAAGAATGTGTTTTATATCCTAAACACATACATACAGGTGTAACTATGTCTCTTATCTTAGTTCTATTGTACTTCTATTGTCTGCCGAGATGTTTGTTGGAAATGACCTTTGACACCTGTGCATTCCGGTGATATCTTTATCACCCTTTCAGGCCATAGGATCACACATTGAGAGTTCCTCAATGCAGGCTGTAGATAAAACTTATCTACATGAAGACTTTGGAAACTATGGTAGAAATCGGGTTACATTAGTTATACACATTAAGCCAATATGTGTTTGTTTATTATTATATATATATATATATATATATATATATATATATATATATATATATATATATATATATATATATATATATATATATATATATATATACACTGTTATTATTTATTATTACTGTTTTTGTTATTATTAGTTTACTACTACTACTATTATTATTATTATTAGTATTATTATTATTATTATTATTTGAGGGATTGGGGGAGGATTGCAGCTTTTTTTGTCAGGGTTTATACCTAATACTGAAACTATTTCAACTTTTCAGATGCGATGTTCCAGAAATCCTTCAAAATCTACAGACCTCAAGTTGTTCACTGCCCTCCCATGAGGAAATTTAAAATACTGTTCAGTTTGGCTGTTATGTATATGTATATGTTGACTTCTATACAAAAGTTAACTAAAATTCAGTATGAAGCATAACATTAAGGAGAACCAAGTCATGTTCAATTTTCAGCTTTATCTATTAAATTCATTGAGTAATGGCTTTTGACGAGACATTTGTACTTGCATCATTGATTTAGTTTCTGCTCAATAATTTTAGCTCTGCTAGTCGTAGACAAGGAGATAATGTGCTATGGTCTGTTGTCCTTCGCCCGTCCGTTAGCACAAGTTTGCTATCTCTACTTTTTCTAAACTACTTTGAAGAATCATCCCAAAGTCAAGTCAGTCCTAAATGAAAATGGTGCCGCTTGGGTGTCCAGTATGGCCGCCACGCCATGGTTTGGTGGCATTGGCATGGTTTCATCGCTAAATTCTGTCTTGCAATGCTGATTTGTTTATGAATGTAACTTGTGCAGATCTTGCCTGTTCTTGCATATACACACTTTTGTGCCCTAGTCAGATGTAATTATTTGTTTTGTTTTACGTCACTGGATTTGTACATATACAAGTGAATTTCGACCAGACTTTGTATTTAGTTGCATTCCAATGATGGTAAGAACGCTTGTAGTTCAAGTCTTGACTCCTTTATTTTAGCTGTACGGACATGTGAACATGATAATACAAACAAGCTTGAATGGAATTTTATTAAATCCATTTTGTGGATATATCTAATGATACTTTTTAAATACAGGCAACTTTTTTTTGTTTTTCTACTACAAAATTGTATATATCTTGTCATTGTCTGAGACAGATTCAATGATTTTCTGTTCATGATATCACGTTCAAGGTCAAGGGCATGAAAGATTATATCTTGTTACCAAATTTGACATATTGTAGTTGCTGAAGCATCTCAGAGATAGTTTCAATATCCAGTAGTTAAGAAGAATGAAACAACAGAAGAAACGGTCTTACCTGGAAATTATTTTCAGCTAGTAGAGCGTCAGTCCCTTCAAGGAACTCTCGTTGAAGGAATTCATGGATTGAAACCAGATTTGGTAAAAGGTTTAATATTAAAAACACACTGTTCAAGTTCAGTTTTCATAGTTTTGCATCTAAATGTGACTGGCCCATTTCGATTTGAAAGTTCCCTACATAACAACTTTCATTTCCACCTAATAACTGTTGGAGGACTTGCTTGGTGAATTCAGTTCATAATTGGTAGCAGGTCTTATATTCAGAAAAATAGCGTTGAGTTTGATTTCTAACTATTTCTACCTTTTCACATCGTCATTTAACTGAATAAGTGTGCCTTTATAGCTTGAAGTTCAACCATGTTGCTTGAATTTCGTTTTCTCCTTGATAAATTGTCGAAGTACTGCAAGGGATTTAAATAAAAGGGGTGAGTGTGTCTTATGGTATGGTTTAATTGTCATCTTTTCCCATAATATTTAACTAAGGTATGGCCCCTGTTCGACTTAGAAGTTTGCATATGCACATGAACCAGTATTCCATCAGTTTTCTTATTGGTAGGGCCATCTTTATCATCATGACATTAAAAGCTGCCGGGTTAAAAGGGAGATTAGATGTTTTTGCCTCTTGCTGAACACTTTCAAATGTGCAGCAAAGCATATTCCTGTATATTTTGTTCCTAAATAATTCGGGCACATGTTAGTATTTTTGTCTTTTTCCATGTAGAGAGTGTGTGTGTGTGTGTGTGTGTGTGTGTGTGTGTGTGTTTGGGTATTGGTGAGGTGTTTTTTTTGCATGCATGGGGATCAAGGTTAATACTTTAATGAATTTGCATTTATTTTAATAGATATGCATTTTTAAGTAAATAGTGGGTTCATGTTGTTGTATCAATTTACATATATTTCTAATTGTTTTTGTTTTCTAATATAATTACTTTACTTGAAATTAAATGATTTCTTATATTAATTTGAAACTTGATTGCGGAAAGATATCGTTCCCTTTGACTATTGAAATCCTTTGTGTTTATTATAGTCTACACGGCAAAAATCATATTGAAATTTAAACTCATATCCCTCATTTAAGATATTGTCAGTGTCATTTATTAAATGTTCCTGTCAATATATAATTTTCCTCATATTGCCTTGGCATTTCTTGAATTAAAACTGTCTTTCTGTTTGGATCGGTTTTTACCTGTGTAAACATCGTCCAAAACTGGTTAGGTTTTATTTATCTATATCACTATTTTAATGGCATTCGTAAAAAAAAAAAAAAAAAAAATATTTTTGGTCACCGAAAAAATCTTTTTTATTTTCAATTCCTTGTACGTTAAGCGCCATTCCCCCGTGCATCCAGGCGTATTGGGGTCTAGTAATTATTATTTTGTTTCCTTTTATTTATTAAGCACGAGAACTATGCTTGTATCATACAGTGATATTCTTTTTCATGTCGACAATTTAAAGATTTTTATTAGATGCTTTAAAAGGTAAATGTCATTGATCGGTAAAATGACCTAAAATAATATACAGAACGAAGAACGTGGCCAGCTTATAACTTGCAAAACAACAGACTCGGAAGCTTTAAACACAACTTGGAAATACTGACAGTGAATTTATTCATTAAGCAGGCGTTTCAGAAGAAGAAAAAGAATGTTTTGTATAACTCTATATCTTTTGGTAAAGGAATGAAAAATACACGTGTTGATGTGATGTGATGTGATGTGATGCGATTTGGATTTTTAACGTAGCTTTAACAATTTTTCAGTCATATCGCTACGATGTCTGCAATGTGGCAGTTTATAGTGATGTCTAGCACTGGGGCACCATGCCGCAGACATATAGCATGATGTCCCACCCAGTCACATTATTCTGACACCGGGCCGACCAGTCCTAACACTAACCTTTTAATGCTGAGCGCCAAGCGAGGTAGCTGTTAGTACCATTTTTTGTAAGTCTTTGGTATGACTCGGCCGGGGATCGAACCCACGACCTCCCGCATCCGAGGCGGACGCTCTAACCACTTGGCCACCGGAGCGTGTTGAACTTATCGTATATTCTGTGATGTTCGTTTCCATTTATTTTTTAAATATAATTTTTAAACCTTACACTTTCTGGCATGTTCGAAAAACAAAAACAGGTTAATGTAATATTTTAAGTGATTTTATTACTTGCACATTCTTTAAAAATTAATTGATGCATTTTGATATTGTTACTCATTTCTTTTTTTTCCTTTTGCAATAATTTTGTGTAGAATTTCCTTCAGATTTCACGCCTTTAACGAAACCTGATGTATTTTTTAATAATTTTTTAATGAAGTTAGTCATATTTAATTTATTCTTTGTTAGATTCATTTTCAAAATAATTTGGTTCTGGAAAAATATTATTTAAATGTATAAATATTTTGTTTTTCGTGAATGATGTCCCAAAATAAATCTGTTTTATCTTATTGTTCATAAATTTGTTTTTTATTTGAACTTAACAGCATGCTTGACTTTTCTTATATCTTCTCAATGTATTAAGAAAAGCTGTGCTTGAAAACAGTCGTTAATAACGAAATCTTTTCTGTTGCAGTATTCAAAACAAGACAGGCGACAACCAAGGCTTTATGATGAGCAATTTAAAACTCACATGACTATCTTGGATCATGTCTACCGACAAAAACAGCTAAAAAAAATACAGCTTTAAATAGCATGATGCATATATATTAAGAGTAGTAGTAGTAGTAGTAATTGACCTGTGGACCACCTAAGAAACAACTTGAGGGATAAAAATAATACGGGGAATAAGAGTTTGTGTTGGTTTTAACAACACTTTTAACATGAATGGCTGTATCATGCCAAGAAAATGGGAGCTAAGTACCTTTCCCCAAGGGCACGTTGGGGCACTTGACTCGGGGTGGCCTGGAAGGGTATTGAACCTGCGAACCTTGGATTACAAGTTCTTTTCTTTACCAGCTGAGCTACGGCGACTCCTTGTGAAAGGGAGGAAGAAGACAGGAAAGTTTTATACTGCAAATTTTTGGGATATTTAGATGAATCTTTACAATCTGGTTGTCGCGATATACAATTTCGAACATATATATTTGCTTTCCGTGTTATAATATGTCAATTTTGATTTAAACTAGAGTGTGTACATTTGAAAGTTTGCTGTATACAGCGTAATATATTAATATAAGAGTTCACTATATTTAGTTATAATTTGTATTCAAAAGGGTTTTTACAGTTCGTGTCCAGACAACTGTACAAACGGACAGATCAAAAGATTCCATGGGGGGGGGGGGTAGAGATTATCAGTTCTGAACTAACATATACGTAGCCTAGACGAAGGCCTCTTGAGAAAAGACAAAAAAGAAAGCTTATAACTGTTTTGGAAGCCTAAGTTGGTATTAGTGTGATTAAAAAATTGACATACGACAACCTTAAAATATCTGAAAACTTGATCGCATCAGACAAGATCTACGGGTAAATAACGTCATACCCCTGATACTGAATTGTTATAACGGATTGTCTTTATCCACAAGATAGCTCGCACCTTGATAATTCAATCAAATCTACATAACTTGTTCCATAGCAGATGTTTAACGCGCGTTTTATATTTCTCGTGTTATATACATTTTTCTAACTACATTTCAGCGATTCGTTTTTCATTCCTTTCTTGTCTTTACGTCTTATGTCACGAACATGTACAGTAAGATGAGGACAAAATAAGTGGAAAAACATCCACTCTTTTGTTAAACTTGTAAGAAACATGCAAGTACGGATCTAAGCTCAAGAAGAGTCGATTGACTTAGAAAAACGTAAGCAAAACAAATGAGCAAATGGAGATTCAACCAGAAAAAAGGCAGCAAAATATCCTATCTCCCCCACCCCCAAAACTCCAAGAAATAAATAACAGCTAAACACTTGTATGATTTTTGTTGTTGTTGCTTGTAAGAGGTTGTTTCACCACAAGAAGTCTCCATTCAAATAAAGCACGTATTCTTACCGACACGAGTATCGGGATATTATCATGAAATATTGACTTACAAGACGCCCAGTTACACACAAGGATGATCAGCTTGCCAGAATAAAAATGGAAATGCAGCCCCAGCTTACTAGGTTAGTAGGCTAACACTAAACACACAGTCGATGAAAATGCACCTATTTTCTTCTCTAGTGTAGAGAGTTTAAACCGCATTCCTTTCAACTCGAGCGCAAAGTCGGTACAAAGTAGCATCCCACTAATTCCCATTTGCTGCTATCCTAGCTCAGCCGTCTAATCCCATATTTCATAAGTGCAATAAAAACCGTTGATCATGCTCGTACTGTTCTTGCACAGTGTGTACCATATGCAGGCCTACACATTTAGTAGATCCCACTTATTTGAGTAGATACGTTGTCAGTCATCTTTATACGAGTCATGTCCATTTGTTTCAGATCAAGGGTCATTAGGGGTAGACTTACGAAATGCTTAGTAGGGTGGCCATACATATTTATTTTGAAAAAATGCAAGTTACAAACTTAAGTTTAGAAAGGTTTATATGTGTGTGTGTGTGAGTGTTGGATTTTAACGTATCTTTAACAATTTTTCAGTCATATCGCTACGATGTCTGCAGTATGGCAGTTTATAGTGATGTCTAGTACTGGGTCATCATGCCGCAGACATGTAACATGATGTCCCACCCAGTCACATTATCCTGACACCAGGCCGACCAGTCCTAACACTAACCTCTTAATGCTGAGCGCCAAGTGAGTCAGCTGTTAGTACCATTTTTGCAAGTCTTTGGTATGATTCGGCCGGGGATTGTACCCACGACCTATCGCATCCGAGGCGGACGCTCTAACCACTAGGTCACCGGAATGGTAATGAAAGGTTTATATATAAGATACCTAAATTTTTCATTATATACACGTAAAAAAATGCCTTATATATGGAGACTGTTTTACTCCAAATGACTTCTGACCTTTGAAGTACCTCACTGAATAAATAGAAAGCAGCATTGCCAGTGATCATTCGCAACATCGAGATCATTCCTACGATTTATACCTCGAATGTATGTTGCTACCCGACTTACTTACTAAATCGGATATTTACGAAACAACGATTGACTAAGAAGCTACGAATGATCGAACTATTTTTTTAATCGTAATACGTATTTTAGAAGTAGAAATAGCAGAGGTAACTCAAAAAGTTGGGGGGGGGTGCGGTCTTCTTTTGGCGGAGAAATTTTCAGCGAACAAAATGTGTAATTTTCTATAAATTACTGCACCGACGTACATGCTAGGCATAATTTTGTCCTTAGAATTGGCCTTTGTAGTTACAAACGTGAGAGCGATGTCAATACGTTTATTTTTTTCGTGCCCACTTTGGTAGAAACGCAAGGCACTGTGTTTACTTTTTCCGCGGGCCGCGGTGTTAGCAGTATTGTTAGGTTTTGTTTGTTTTGTTTTGTTTTGTTTTGTTTCTTTTTATTTATTTATTTATTTATTTTGATTTAAGCAGGGCACGCAGTCCATAGTCCGCTAGCTGACAAATTAGGTAAATCATGTTGATTCTTCATTTCGTACTGTGTTTCACAAGTATTTATTGTATGTGCATTTAACACCGTCCATCTTACGGTTACTTTTTTAATGTGACATTAGATGAAACCGATTTATATTTTGAGATAAAAAAGAAGTAAAAGGAATTAATTCAAGACGTGACGAAATAAATGACAATTTTAGTATCGACTGAGAATATCTGCTAGTTTTCAGTCCATTTTTTTTTCCAATAATGGTGCTTGTTCAGATATATGGCTCTATTAACCTTGAATTTATTTGCTCTGTTGCAGAATAAAGAGCAATCAATATATCTTGATGGCGTTAGATCATAAAACACGGCTATATATTTTATAACTAAATATATAGCAACGTAACGTAAATATCCTGTCAATCAATTATATTTTTTTCATGAATTAGTTTAGCGAACAAACGACACTGAATTCATAAATTCGCTTCATTAACGGGCGTCCAGCATATGCGATTTTCAAAACATTTACGTGCATTGATAATCGTGAGAGATTCGGGCTCCTCGCAAATTCACGTGAAGATAAATGTCACAAAATAATTGGAACATCATCATACCTACATTTTTTTCTTGCATGCGACGGAAACCGAGACCGTTCTGAAGGCAAAACTTAAGGAACAACTGATGGCAAACGGTGGTCTTCCTGTTCGAGGAAATAGCGTTACCAGAGGAAGACTATAATTCGGTTACTGACACTTTCTTATGATGATATTGGGATCGAGCCTTAGATTGATTAACAGGCTGACTACACTAGATTCCTGAAAAATTTATCAATAGGAAGTTTGCGGGGCAATCAGCCTTTTACAGAAGGAAGAAGCAGCATTTTTCTATACCTTTTGAGTGAAACGAAGGTCTAAATAAAACTTTTTAATCTTTTACACCTTACTTGAAACAGTGAAGGAATTTTATTTTACATTGTCCTTGAAAAATTGTCATGATAGATTAATAAAATGTGTTGGCGTCCGTCAGAAAAGTAACAAAGCACTTTATCTTACATTCAATTATGTATACATTATTTTTAATTGTCAGACATAACATTTACCAAGGACCTGCAAAAGCGACCGAAAGTCTGTATGTAATCTGTAGGAGGGGAAAAAAAAGAAGGCGGTCCAAGCTTCATACTGTGTGGTACGATGGATTTTAAAGGTATTATGGTTCTCAAAAGACCTGGTCCCTATTTACACTTACATGATGATTATGATGGCTTTGCCATCAAAAAGAAGAAACGTCCCAAGAAAGTAGCAAGGCTGTACGTTCTTTTTGTTATATGTCACTAATTATTTAACTCCACCCAAGAGCCACTACCACCATTCCGCTCTTTCAGCAAGGAACGGATCGAAAAATTTTAAGACCGCTTTGTAAATGTAAAACCCAGACTTTTAATTCTGAACAATTTTGCTGGCGTTGTGATTTTAAGACATACGCGGACAATGGCGCGATAACGTACTTCGTAACTTCTCTTAGAACGGGGGGGGGGCAAGAGTTAGCTCTGTTGGTAGAACTCGGAATTGTAATCCAAGGATCGCAGGTTTGATACCAGACCAGGGCAGCCCTTGTTGTCTACATCGATGTGTCCTTGTGAGACACACTTAGCTCTAGTTTCCTCAGCATGGCATAGCAGATAATGTATTCAACGTGGATTTAAAAGCAACAAACCAATCCAAACGCCTTTAAACAGACATGGAAAGTTTTGCG
This sequence comes from Sinohyriopsis cumingii, assembly GCA_028554795.2. Lineage (NCBI taxonomy): Eukaryota > Metazoa > Mollusca > Bivalvia > Unionida > Unionidae > Sinohyriopsis > Sinohyriopsis cumingii. The sequence continues at coordinate 34,451,462 of CM068826.1, forward strand.
CTAAATTGGAAACACTAACACACATCCATCCCCTTCCAAATATATGTGCCGTCTTTTGTCTCACTTTGCTTTTGGTTCTGATAAGTACGCTATCTTACGTGTGCTTGAAAACTGTACCATACGTTCATATTACAGGTTTTTGATGGTGTATCTTGGCGAGGTTAATAACTAGAGAAAACCAACAACAGCAGAAGGCATGCACGTTCTGCAATACGGCTTATACAGATCTGGTTAATAGCTCAACAAAAAGATTACAAAATATTCCTGAAATGTATTTCTTCTTTTGCAAGGTACATATTTCTGGCAGGTTTACCGGGAGCTGAAAATGTTACATACCGACTCGTATTCCTCAACTATTTCTATATTCACTTCATTAATTCCATTAGTGGGGCCACGAGTTCATCTTAATTCGCAAAGTCGTTAAAATTTTAAGCTTTTACAACATCTTGTTTATAGTTTTTTTTTAATTAATGTAAGTGCTGTTTATTCAAACACAGAAATAGTAATTTAGGGAACGAAATATAATTTTGGATGTTATTTTGTATGTATTTTTATTCAGCAAAACAAGAGTTGCATATTTTTTACAAGTATGTCCTAACATACGATTAAAACTATGTTATCACTGAAGACAATGAACAATCTTAAACAATCTCTCACCATAGAAAAGAATTTGTTGTTGATGTTGTTATAGGGTTTAAGGACATTTTTCAGCACAAGGTAGGCTATACATGGCGGCCAGTATAAATGGTGGAGGAAGAACCAGGGAAAACCCCAAAAGGAACCACCGACCCACGAGAAGCTACCGGCAAGCTTTCTTACATACCCACATTGGCCGAACCAGAGACTCGAACCAACGCAGACATAGGTGAGATGGCAGTGATCCGTAACGGCCACTCGGGGCCCCGAAAAGCATTTGATTTTCCGTTCTTAAATGAAAATGGGCCTGACACTTATCTTCCACTATTAAGCCAGAGCCTCGTTATTTTAGCCCCATCACTTTCCAGAATCGGCGTTTCAAAAGATCCGTGTGTGTGCGTGCGTATGTGTAGAGAGAGAGATTTGGATTTTAACGTAGCTTTAACAATTATTCAGTCATTTTGCTACGATGTCTGCAGTGTGGCAGTTTGTGGTGATGTCTAGCACTGGGGCATCATGCCACAGACATGATGCAGCTACTAGTGACATTTTTATAAGTCTTTGGTATAAATCGGACCAGGCTCGAACCCGCAACTTCCCACATCCGAAGCGGACGTTCTAGCCACTTCGTCCACCGGAGCGGTCACAAACGATTCGTCCATCACGCTCTGTTGCTACTCTGATGAATTAAAAAGATTTAATTCATAACTGTATCGAGTACATTAGGTGGTATGTCCATAAATGTGACTATCTAATACGCTGGATGGCATGTCCATAAATGTGAGTTTCTAGAACACTGGATGGCCTGTCCATCAGCGTGAGTATCTAATGTACTGGATGGCATGTCCATACATGTGAGTATCTAGTACACTGGATGGCATGTCCATACATGTGAGTATCTAGTCTATTGGATGGCACGTCCATAAACGTGAGTATCTAGTACACTGGATGGCATGTCCATAAATGTGAGTTTCTAGAACACTGGATGGCATGTCCATCAGTGTGAGTATATAATGTACTGGATGGCATGTCCATACATGTCAGTATCTAATGTACTTGATGGCACGCCCATAAACGTAAGTATCTAGTACACTGGATGGTATGTCCATAAATGTGAGTATCGAGTACACTGGATGGCATGTCCATAAATGTTAATATCGGGTAAACTGGATGGCATGTCCATAAATGTGAGTATCTAGTACACTGGATGGCATGTCCATACATGTGAGTATCTAGTACACTGGATGGCATGTTCATGCATGTATCTAATACACTGGAAGGCAGGATATCCCATCCAGTGTTAAAGATACTCACATGTATGAACATGCCAGCCAGTGTTCTAGAAACTCACATTTATGGACATGCTATCCAGTGTACTAGACACTCACATTTATGGACATGCCATCCAGTGTAATAGATGGATAATCAGAGTATCTAGTACATTATATGTCATGTCCATACATATGAGTTTCTAGTACACTGGATGGCATGTCCATAAATATGAGTATCTAATACACTGGAAGGCATGTCCATAAATGTATCTAGTACATCCGATTGCATGTCAGTAGTGTCACTACACTACTCATGTCCATAAATGTGAGTATCTCGTACATCCGATGACATGCCCATAACTATATCTAGTACATCCTATGGCATGTCCATACATGTGAGTATCTAGTACCTTGTTTCTGATTCAGAATTGTATCAGTCTGCCTTCATTATTTTCTCGTAGTCATATAAGATTGCAGTTGTCGTTAAACACTTTGAGGGTTAGTTAGTTTTGCCCGTCACCCCTGCCGGGGTATAGGCCGCCCACAAAAGATCGCCAGAGGCTTCTGTCCTGTGCCATCCCTTCAAGCTGACTCCAGGTGTGACCCATCTTAGTGATGTCCGCCTCAAGGTCGCGTCGCCAGGTGTTTCTTGGTCGTCCTCTTCTACGCTTGCCTTGAGGGTTCCATTTCAATGCCTGTCTGGTAATGTTGGTTGGCGGCTTACGTAGGGTGTGTCCTATCCAACCCCACCTTCTCTTCTTGATCTCGTCCTCTACTGGAAGCTGGGAGGTTCTCTGCCACAGGTTGGTGTTGCTCATGGTGTCTGGCCAGCGGATCTGAAGAATTCTTCTTAGGCAGCTGTTGATGAAGGTCTGAACTCTCTTTACGGTCGACTTGGTGGTTCTCCATGTCTCTGATCCATAAAGTAGGAATGACTTCACATTGGAGTTGAACAGTCTGATCTTGGTAGTTAAGGACATTTCATTGGAGCTCCAGATGTTATTGAGCTGTATGAAAGCTGCTCTCGCCTTTCCGATCCTTGCCTTGACATCTGCATCTGTGCCACCCTGCTGGTTGATAATGCTGCCCAGGTACGAGAAGGACTCCACCTCTTCCAGGGGACTTCCCTGCAGTGTGACTGGGTTGTTACTGGCATTATTGATATTGAGGATCTTGGTCTTGTCTTTGTGGATGTTGAGGCCAATCTGTGCTGATGTGGCTGCCAGTATGTCGGTCTTGTCCTGCATTTGCTGCTGACTATGGAACAAGAGTGCTAGGTCATCGGCAAAATCCAGGTCCTCAAGTTGACTCCACAATGTCCACTGGATCCCATTTCTCCGCCCATTGGTGGACGTCTTCATAATCCAGTCGATGACGAGAAGGAAGAGAAACGGCGACAGCAAGCAGCCTTGCCTCACGCCAGTCTGCACTAGGAAGCTGTCTGTGTGCTGTCCTGCATGAATGACTCTGCAGGACATTTCGTTGTAAGTGTTCTTGATCATGTTCACCAGCTTGGTTGGGATGCCATAGTGGCGAAGAAGTTTCCAGAGTGTCTCTCGGTCCACGCTGTCGAATGCCTTCTCATAATCGACAAAGTTGATGTAGAGTGAAGAATTCCACTCCAACGATTGCTCGACTATGATGCGAAGAGTAGCTATTTGGTCTGTACACGATCTGTTCTGCCGGAGGCCTGCTTGCTCATCTCGTAACTGTGGGTCAACGGCCTCCTTCATCCTCTCCAAGAGGACCCGGTTGAGGACCCGGTTGAAGACTTTCCCTGGTACTGATAAGAGTGTGATTCCTCTGTAGTTGGAGCAGTTGCTGAGGTCGCCTTTCTTTGGGATCTTGATGAGGTGTCCCTCCTTCCAGTCAGTCGGTATTTCTTCTTCCTCCCAGATCTTCTCAAAGAGGTGGTATAGCATTTCCACTGAAGCATCTAAGTCTGCTATGATGGCTTCTGCTGGGATGCCATCAGGTCCAGCTGCCTTGCCGTTCTTCAGCTGGGTGATGGCTTTCCTGATCTCGTCTCTGGTGGGATTGTCACAGCTTATGGGGAGATCTGCATTGGCTGGGTGGATTTCTGGGTGATTTAGTGGGGCTGGCCTGTTCAACAGTTCTTCAAAATGTTCTGCCCATCTCTTAATTTGGTGTTCTGTACTTGCTATGGTCTTTCTCTGCTTGTCCTTTACGGGTCTCTCTGTTTTGCTGTACAGACAGCTTTTTGGTGATGTTGTACAGCTTCTTCATGTTTCCACTTCTTGTCACTTCTTCTGCCTCTGCTGCTATTCCTTCAACATAGTTTCTCTTGTCTATCTTGATGATTCTTTTCACTTCTCTGTGGGCATCAGTGTACTCTTTTTGTACCTTTACTTTTGTGGTTCTTGTCCTACTGCTATTTACTGCTGATTTTTTTCTGTTTACGCTTCTGGATTTTGCGCAATTTTTCAGCTGAAATCCATTCTTTCTGTTGGTGCTTCATGGGGCTTAGTACTTCTTGGCATGTTGATTTTATTGCCTCTTTAACTTTCTGCCATCTGTTGCTTGCATTGTCTTCCTCATCTTCAAGAAGCTCTTGTAGCACTTGGTACTTGTTGTTAAGCATCAGTCTGTATTCTTCTTTAGTTTTTGCATCTTTCAACAGGCTGATGTTATACTTTGTTTTCTTCTCTTTGGTGCCCATCCAGTTCTTCTTCAGCTTAAGTTTCAGCCTTGCGACAACTAAGTGGTGGTCAGATGCCACATCCGCTCCCCTCTTCACCCTAACATCTTGCAGGGATCTTCTGAACTTCTTGGCTATGCAGATGTGGTCAATCTGATTTTCTGTCACATGGTCTGGTGATGTCCATGTGTTCTTGTGGATTCTCTTGTGGGTAAAGATGGTACCCCCAATGACCAGGTTGTTCAGTGCACAAAGGTCTGCAAATCTCTCTCCATTTTCGTTCATCTTGCCCAGGCCATGGATCCCCATGGTTTGTTCACTCCCTGTGTTGTCTGACCCAACTTTGGCATTGAAGTCACCCATGAGGATGTTGATATCTTTGTCTGGGAATCTTTCTACTATATTATGTAGTCTGTTGTAAAACTGGTCCTTATCTTTTTCTTCATCTTATCTTGTCATTTGTTGGGGCGTTGCACTGTATGATGTTCATCTTTATTTTCTCCTTCTTGGTCCTAAAAGTTGCCGTGAGGATTCTGGGCCCATGTGGTTCCCATCCTATCAGTGCATTATATGCTTGCTTTGACAGCAAGAGCCCCACCCCCTGTGTATGAGGTGCATTATTTTCTTCATGTCCTGAATACAGTAGCATCTCTCCTGTCATCAGTCTTCTTTGTCCGGATTGAGTCCATCTTGTCTCACTAATGCCCAGTAGGGATAGGTTGTAGTTCCTCATCTCTGCTGCTACCTGTGCTGTTTTTCATGCCTCATACATTGTCCTCACATTCCATGTTGCGATGTTAATTCTTCTGTTTGATAGAAGAGTGGTCTGCTTTATGGCTTCAGCGGGCTCGCGGCTTTCACCACATATCATCATAAATCTTCTAGAAGAAGACCTTTCCTCCCTCAGGCTTTCAGTTTCTGGTTTTTCTTCTGTTGGCGTTTTTGTAGCAAGTTGGGGTTTTACAGGGTCGGGTTGCTAGCCCCACGCCCAACCCTCCTCTTTTTACACCCGGGCTTGGGACCGGCCATGGCGGAGTTAGAGTACCGTCTATACTTGCTTAAAAGTTTAGTCCAATTGCAAGAACCAAATACCCTGATATGCTATCACATAATGCGCTGGCAGATCAGGGTTAAGTAGAATAAAGAAGGAGTATAAAGTAATATGCTGTAAAAGTTATGCATAAATCAATTTGCCATATACATAAATCAAATTGACCATATCAGTTAATCACTGATGTAAACCTTGTGGAAAATTATATGAATATGAGCAATATTGAACATTTAGAAAGCGCCAATATTTCTGAAATTTTATCCAGTCTGCAAATCTTAGTTGAAAGATTTCCAATTTTCAAGCATACAGTTCGCTAATGACATCAGCTCTACGGTATTAAGTTTTCAGTATATTTATAAATGTAAAGCTTTTTCCTATTACCATTATTGAGGTAAAAGGGGGAAAATATAAGAACAGAAGGGCGGACTATGTTGCTGTCCGTGCGTCATCCATCCTTGTTCATATGCCATTGTGTATAACCGCGCGACAGTTCATTCCGGAAGTTGTTAAGCTGTCAAGCGGTAGATCTCAAAACGGTAGCCATGTACATATGGTTTTTCCTCGACAAATAAGCTTTTACAGTCGGGGGGGGGGGGGGGGCAAATGAGGTTATTCATTAGACACAAAGAATGGCTGAATAGAGAACAATAAACGGTTTATACGTCATGTTTTTTTTTTCTTCTCATTTTGAAAATGCATAGCGAATGGATATGCCACGCCAAATATGCAATCTTCGTCTATATATTTGGACATAACAATGAACTTTTTTGTTAGAAAACCCACATTGTGCAATATATATATATATATATATATATATATATATATATATATATATATATATATATATATATATATATATATATGGGGGTATACAGACAGACAAAGAGACAGGGAGATGGAGAAAGAGACAGAGAGAACTACTACGACCGGAGAAAACTGATGGAGAGATATATATGTAGTGTGCTTTCCTCTTCCAAACATGTAAACAGTGTTATTTTTAAAATATACTTCATTGCAGTGGCGATGGGGAGGGGGCTTAATGCTCAATGGGGGCCAAAAATTCCTATCAAACAATTTTTAGGAATTCAGTTTTGAGAGAGGTCAGGCATAAATTCTTGCTGCGTCTCCGTTTCAGTGCCAAAGACCAAACTTATTTGTCAGCAACAAAGTTCTTTGTTTTAGAAAAGAATTAAAATCTCGAGTTTGTTGCAACATAGTTTTGACTTTGTCTGTGTGGTTTTGACTTTGTAAGTGAAAACGAGTGCGCGGTCACGAGACCTTACTGTGTGTTAGCTTTGTAACTGAAAAACGAGTGCGCGATTACGGATTTTACAATGTGTTGACTTTGTAACTGACAAATAGTGCGCGATTACGGATTTTACGACGTGTTGGGTGTTACAACGACTGTGTGATTACGAATCTTACAATTTGTTGATTTTGTAACTGAAAACGAATGGACAATTACAGATCTTACAGTGTGTTGACTTTGTCACTCTAAACGAGTGGATAATTACGGATCATACAATGTGTTGACTTTGTAATTGAAAACGAATGGACGATTATGGATATTACAAGGTGTTGACTTTGTAACTGAAAATTATCGGACGATTTTGGGTCTTACAGTGTGTTGACCTTGTAACTGAAAACGAGTGAATGATTATGGATCTTACAATGTACTAACATGTTTCTTGGATGCAACGTTCACATACATGCACGTGATGATACGATTATGATCCGTATCGTACAAAGCAAACGCAGAAGAGTTTCTTAACTTGAATAAATGTAAATTGTAGCGGATTTTTCGTATATTGCCAAATAAACTGCTTCGTCCACTTTCTGGTGTGCAATTAACATGTTTTTCATGGTTCAAATATCAAATAACGAAAATGAACTTATTTTATTATTTATTCATGAATTCAAACTTAGGCCAAAGAGACAGCCGTCATTTTGTTTATTTGAGATATAGTAGTTTATTTATTATTCTGGGTAGAATTTTATGTTCAGGGCGAAAATTATTAAATCCTGTGAACATCAGACATAACTTTCTATAACGAACTAAGGAGTTCGAATGTTGCACCATGAATTATGTACATCAATGAAGTGCCTTGATGGCTCAAAATAAATTAGATTGCCCCGTCGTTTCAGTAGTTCATTAATACAGTTATTAAGGTTATGTCTGCTACACAAACAAATAAATTGATTTATGAATAAGAGGCTATTCTTTATTAATACGATTTATACTTTTTGATCTTCAGGCGCGAGAATATTCATGTTTGCAGGAATTTTAGTGAATCCTTGAGGATTGTACCCATGTGCTAACTGGAGAAAACGGCTAAACGGGGTGTTATTTAAACGGCTAAACGGGGTGTTAGTTAGTTAAACGGCTAAACGGGGTGTTAGTTAAACGGCTAAACGGGATGTTAGCTAAACGGCTAAATGGGATGTTAGTTAAATGGCTAAACGGGGTGTTAGTTAAACGGGGACGGAATGTTAGATAAACGGGATTTTTACGTTTGGTTTAGATGTACCTTTCAAATAAAGACTTCGCCGACAAAGTCGGTCACTCAAAGTACTGAATGGAAGCTATGGCCTTCTAACAAAATGAGAAACTGGGAAAATTATATAATTTTCTCATGAGGCTCAGTTGCAATTACAAGTTTGCATGCACAAATTTTACTGATGTACTTAGTACATTTTTTTCTAATTATTTACATGTAGTATATTTTAATGGCTATTCAGTACAGCGTTTATATGCCAGTTATAAATGAACGGCGTTTTCTGTTATTTCTTTTTGATTTTGTTGAGGCAAAGAACTATATTGTTCTTCAGCTTTGTGTTAGTCCAAGTCTGCTAGGATGCCTTACGTAAATAACCTGTTTGCACATTTTGTCACTCCTTAGGCCGTCAGTGACCTAAATATCCGATGGACTGGTTAACACTTTTTCCCACCCTTTCAGCTCTTCTGATCTGGAAAAAAATCCATGCACTGTGTGATCTTAAAAAAAAAAAAAAACATTATCATCACGAAGTCAAAATTTGTTGAATTAGAAGAGATATATGTGACGATAAATTTACCCGGAAATAGTATGGGATGGATGAACGATTTTGGATATAAACAAATATGAAAATGATCTTAAGTGAGGTGAAACGATTTTAAATTCTTTCATGTCGGAAGCTCACTCTTAGCAGATTCATATTTGGACATGCGCGGTATATCATAAAGAACATGTATCTCTTGCCGTTCTTTTGCTGGTAATAGAGCGTGCATCCGCTGACTTGTCAAACTGGTATATTGTAACATTCCTTTCTTCCATCTTGACCCTTCCAAAACGAACTTATGGAAAAGGAACATTATAAATGAGATTTATCCATCACGCTACCATTTATGTTATGATGAATCGATTGAAGTTACCAGACTGAATATGTAGTTTCAAAATAAGTTGAGGATAAATGCGAGAATAGATTGCGCTGGATATCATACCCAAATTGTGATTCTAATTCAGACTTTTGTAAATCCAGTATATTTGTTGTGACAAAATACAATCTCTGACAAAATTAAAAATTTATTTTATCCAAAATAATTCATTATAAAAAATTATACGGAGAAGAAAACCCACGATTGTTATGAAAAGGTTCATGCTTGCTAGTGTGGCCATTTTTCCAGCTTGATCAAATCGCTTCTTGATGTTTATACGGTACAATTTGGCATTTTAGTCAGGTTCTTGTTTTCTGTTGTTCATAACGATATACATCTTTGTTTGTGAAAGAGGTGTAAGTGGGTAAACTAGTTTCACAGGGGCTCGTATCTTTGCTTACAATTTACCTGTCAAACATGTACTTATGATGTAGTACATGTATGACAGGTAAATTGTAAGCAAAACGATACGAGCCCCTGTGAAACTAACCCCACACAAACTGTCAGTCTTGACACAAGAAGATAATGCCGCCATTTTGAAAATATTACCCTTTGGCTACATATGGCGACACTCAAGCCATAAGGATAATTTTTAACATGGAGTATGACACTACGTCCACAACGAGAATTTAATGGCAAAGAGAGAGAGAGAGAGAGAGAGAGAGAGAGAGAGAGCAATTTTAAAGTGAATGAAGAAAATTTTAAGTTCCATATAATATAAAACTTGTTTAAAAATTTATTTCCAAATGCAGTGCTCACGGGTGGACCCGAGGATAACTCAAGGGGGCCTCGCCATAATTTTCCAAATCGGGGCCCGCGTTTGCTAAGGCTGTTCCTGGGAATGTGGTACTCTGGCCATAAAAGATATATAATGTTAAAAACATCCATAGGTTGAATGTTGTGAGGTACGGTGTGACCCTATGAGAAATTAATATTTAAAACGTATTTTTAAAATAATAAAAAATTAAATTTTTCGGCATAATATTAACATATTGAAAAAAAAATTACAAATTAGTTAAAACGTACATTTTCAAATATATTAATTTCAGAAATTGACCTGGAAAAGAAAATGTAAAATAAAAGATTTCAATAGAATTTAAGATAGACACTTTACAAAGGCTCAATGTGATATTAAAGAAATTGTCAAAAATTATGTAAATGTATAATTAACGTTTTAAAATGGAAATTGAAAGTGCAAACATTTGCAAATTATTTGTAACAAACTTAGAACTACAATGATACAAAATTTAAATACAAAATATTGAAAAAATAAAATGTTAAAAATATTTTTAAAATTCAGGGAGATGTGTGCAAGCACTAATGCATGCATACACACAATCAGGTACATGCAAGCATACATAGAACCATACTAGACATTAATTGGACTTGAGTCATCGATGAAAGCAGGGTAAACTGATTTTAAGAAGGAAAAAAAGAGTTAAAGAAAAGAAAAAGATACAAAATTGCAAAAATATTATTTTGTAAAAGGATTGAAACCACATTAAAATGTTCAAATTCAAAAATAAAAAAAATGCAACTTGAATAAATTTAAATTTTTTAAATAATTACAAACAAATATTTTAAAAGTACATGCTAAACAATTTTATGTATTATGTTTATTTTTTTAATTGTATAAACTTTAAAAGAAGTGTTACAAAATTTTAAAAATACAATTCTTGCCAAAAATCTGCTGCCCGTCCCTCTCTGACTTCATATTGGTATATGTGATTTTTCATGTACATGTCTGTACGATATCCTAGTAGCAGTATTAGTCTTTACTTCTTGTAACAGTCTGCCTAACTCATTATAGACCAAAACATTCTGAGTGTGTTTTGTATTGCCAATAATATAATTACAACCAGACGTATGTACAGCTTCAATGTCATTTGCTTCGTACAGAAACCAAATGTATGTTCCATAATTCCAAATTGGTGTTACTTTTGTATAAATTATACGGAACAGAGTGTTTATATAGGCAGATTACCGAAACGATTCAATCTAGCCTACAAACTATAAAGTACCTTCGCCGCTTGTGCTGCTAATGTTCTTTGACTCATATATATCACGAATTTAGAAGAGAATACACAACCAAGACGTTTATAATACGATACTGCCTCTATCAAGCAATCAATAAAATTCCAACTTTGCGCGTATGTCATTCGGACTTTTAAAGTAACTTTAACAATTTTCCAGTCATATCGATACAACGTCTGCAGTGTGGCAGTTTATAGTGATGTCTACCACTGGGGTGTCATCAACGTTCCCTCTAAGCGAATGGTAGATGTGCGCGCTCTGCGCGCTGCATTGTGCAAGCATTACGGTGACTTGAGCAAAATGTATAGATCTTCGTCGATTGCGATGCGCAAGGATGTCTCAGCAGCTGCGCGGCCGTGCGCGCGCAGCTTAGAGGAAACGTTTGGCGTCATGCCGCAGACATGTAGCATCATGTCCCACCAAATCATAATATCCTGACACCAGGCCAAGCAGTCCTAACACTAACCTCTTAATGCTGAGCGACAAGTGAGGCAGCTGTTAGTACCATTTTTATAAGTCTTTGATGTGTCTCGGCCGGGTTTCGAACCCGCGAACACGCTCATCCGAGGCGGACACTCTAACCACTAAGGCCACTGGAGCGGTGCAAGACCAACTTTAATTTAATTTCTAATATATATCCCCTTTTCCGAAAACGATAATTTTTAGTTTTTTTCCCAGGTTTTTCTTCACTTTCCAGATGTTGCAGTATTCTTTTAGCTTATTTAGAATTCTTTAAAGGTGAATACCAGGTTCGGCTAAATTAACCAAGTCATCTGCAGACAACAGTGCAAATAACGTAGCAAATTCTGACGTTACGCCTTTATTCTGGTTAGAAATGTGTGTCATTAAATCATTTAGAAATAATGAAAATGAAATATGCAATAAAACACAACCTTGCATTATCCCGGTGGGGCAGTTAAATATTTCTCTCAAGTCATTTTCCGTTCCATACAAGCGTTAACATCTGCATATAGAGCTTTTACTATTTTAGGCGTTTTACTGCTGATACGTCCATTTATTAATTTATGATAAATGAAGCTCCTGTCCAATACGGTCAAACGCTTTTTCGTAATCAGCAAAAAAGAGCATAACACTTATATCTTTTGTGTCCTTAGAAACTTGCATATCTACGTGCTTCGGGTACAGTGCTACGGTGGAATATCCACTTCTAAATCCAAACTTATCATTTTCTTTGATCCGAATAGCTAGTCTTTCATTTAAAACGTGAGTAAACGTTGCTGAGGACTGGTAGAAGGCTTCTGTAATTTTCAGGCATATTTATATTCCTTTATTTGTGAAGTTTCTAAGTGCGTCAAGTGCGCGATATTTTGTTGCGTTACAGTCTGCATCATACCAAGGCGGTTTGTTGACCAAACCCCGATCGATTCTTTTATTGGTATCAATTTGTTCTACGTTCATCATCTGTTCTGATTCACAAACACTTTCCATAAAGAATTCAAAGGAGTTTCGAGTTGAGTTTTGATGAATACTTTCATAATTTCCAGATGTGAGGGTAATAGGTTCGGCTGGACCCTAGTGAAATATTATTGGTTCATGAATATATTAAATTATGTTGCCAATTCTGAAGGTGCAAATAATGATCGATCTAAAAGTAAGTAGTCTAAGGTGCAGCAGCGTTATCTTGTATGCATGTAAACTTCCCTACACGTTTATCATCCCCACATTTACCATTTATGATCCTCATTCCAGATAGCGGACATTATTTCGGTAAATTTTCACCAGAGTGATTTAACACCTTTTTGTCCTTGTTGTCCCTTCTCCCTAAGTCTACATCCTCGGTATAGGCTGTTATCAACAATGACAGTATTGCTATCATCTATAATAAAGGCAGGTCCTGTGAATAATAATAATAATAACAACAACAACAATAATAATAATAATAATAATAATAATAATATTATTATTATTATTATTATTATATATATATATATATATATATATATATATATATATATATATATATATATATATATATATATATATATATATATATATATATATATATATATATATATATATATATATATATATATATATATATATATATATTATAGAGATATACGAATCAGTTAAAGTTAACAATTTAGCACAAAGTTCTTTTGTTCTTATTAATGTATTTTCAAACATCTTCATTTCTAGTCCTTTGGGGGGGGGGGGCGTTTTGGACACTCCGAATACTAATATCATTGATCGTGATAGACAATTTAATTGTCTTGGCTTTTCTCTTGGGACCCGATTTATCCTTTCTTAGGATAACAAGTTACTTTCCTTTGACGTCGTGGGTCACATCTTCATTTCTAGTCCTTTTTTTTGGGGGGGGGGAGCGTTTTGGACACTCCGAATACTAATATCATTGATCGTGATAGACAATTTAATTGTCTTGGCTTTTCTCTTGGGACCCGATTTATCCTTTCTTAGGATAACAAGTTACTTTCCTTTGACGTCGTGGGTCCAGTATCCTTTGTCTTAACAGACATCTCTGGAGAAGTGTTGAGTTTCCCAATATGTGTTGATGGATGTGTATTATCGATTCACTTTCTGCAAATCTCTCACTATAAGTGTAATCTTTTGCTGTTCTTCCAAGCGAACGATATTATCTTCGTACGCCGGGTCTGTCGTGCGTGTGCATGAGAGACAGACAGACATGCAGAGACCAAGAGTACAATAAAATAAAAAAAAAATATACAATGAACAGATGTTATCATGAAACAATCGTAAAAATTCAGTCGAGAAGATGCAAACGAAGCCACGCCAACGATAGTTAAATTTTAAAAGTACAAGTGAGTGAGAGCGGCTTATATGAATCGCTCTTTTTAATCTTTTTAATATTTAAATTTGCAATTGTATCAATCATTTTTGATTCAGGAATAAGAAAAGCATACCATTCTAAATATAATGTTTAATAAACTGTGAATTTATCAATGCTTTACACGGATTCTGACGAATACAAAATCACGTTTGTTACACCTGATAAAAATAACAAGATCAAAAGTCTCTCAATTTGGAGTAATAGCTCCGTGTACTGTTATTTAAAATAGGGAGTCACACGTTATGTTTATATTTTGTTAAAACATCAAATCTAAAGTTCATCTGTATTGACTTTTGGTAAGAAAAGAATAACTTTATCTGTAGTCGATAAAAACAAAGGAAGGTTAATATAGCTCACACACTCGCTGTCCTTTCTATACTAGTTCATGAATAGAAAAAGCAAAGAATAGATGACAGAAAGCGCGTGTGCTTCTGTGTGTGTGTGTGTGTGTGTGTGTGTGAGAGAGAGAGAGAGAGAGAGAGAGAGAGTACAATCAAATAAAAATATTAATTAACACCACGGACTTTGTTTGTGAGAGTCGTACTGTATCTAACCTGCGAGCAAGTCAACTTTATAATATTTAGAACGACAGACTATGCTTACACTGTCATATTTAAGGATTTTTAAGTCTAAACACCTCACAGAGAATTTGCCGGATTTAACTTGTTTGAGTCTATGTTTGTTCAAGTTGAAACGACAGCGTCGGATCAAGCGATAGGAATGTTTCTTGTCTGTTTTTTTTTCGGCGAGATATTTCAAAAGCAAATACGCTATTAAAACGATCGTGGGCATAATTCACTTGCAATGACGATTACTGATGATTTATATTAGTCATAGGATTCAAATAATGTTCTCCTAGTTTACGTTTTGTTTCCCTAGTCACATGAAAAGAAATAAATTAGTCATAAAGTTCTGTTTGTTGCCATATTTGCAAATCTTTACGATTGCAGAAGTTAGAGGTTTTAAAAAAGTCAAAAGAGAAACCGTTGAAGAATGAATAGGAGATATTTGTATCACTGATGCAATTTTGTATCTACAGTCGACGACATTCTTAAGTTTTCCTGTCGCTTGTCATTACTTTCTTGCTCCGATTATTGCAAATGTTAAACTGAACAACAACGAAAAAAAAAAAAAAAAAAAACGGTTGTAAAAGCATATAAATTATTAGTTTATTTAAATTACGAAGGTCCAGTCTTTCTTATCAGTGAAGCGTGCCAACGTGCGCTTACTTGTACTTTGTTTTCATTTGTATCAGTTTTTACGTTCTCAATCAAATTTACAAATTTGAGACTAAACTGATTTATGAAAACTGCAAGAATACATCATGATCCTAAGATTCAATTAATTTCGATGATACTAATAATAGCTATAATACATATAATTGTATTATGCACAAATTCCAATGGTGCAAGTCACACATCTTGCATTAAACAGCAATGTGTCAATGAATACCCAATAATAGAGTATTTGGTTTCTTTGCAGAATGTGCTTATATTCTTGCACATATTCATCAAGGTGAGAATCGAATCAAGAAAGTATCGACTTACAAAAAAGCACTTTGCTGGTCAAGCAGACTGTATTAATCAGTAAATGTGTATTTTAGTCAGTAGGAGTTGATACTTGATATCATTTGGTTTATTTTGGTTAAATGTAATTATAATTATTAAAATATACTTTCAATTTTGATTCTAAAATGTGCTTTCATTTTCAAAATTTATCTGTAAATTATTTGTGTAAGCTTTTATCTTTGCCTTTTTTATAAATGTCAAATTTTTAAAAATCTTTTTTAACAGTTGTATTTTTTATTCTAAACTCTTTTATATTTTATTGTTGGGTCAGTTTTCTGTCTAAATTGGTTAATTGTTATTATTTTCTGTAAATTTTGCTTTTTAATTAATACCTTCTTTACTTTTGAATTTGTTAGAATAATTTACAACTTTTGTGTCTTTTTATTTGTCATCATAGTTAAAAATTAGAACATACTTTTAACTAGTTTATAATTTTTCAATTTAACATTTCACAATACATTTAAATTTGTTTCCTTTTTTGTGTTTCAGTATTCTGCTTTTGTATTTTAATTATCTTTTCCTTTTTTTGTTTTCTTTTCTTTAGTTATTAATTTTTATTTGTTTGCAATCATTGAATTGTACTTCATAAATTTTTAGTTTCTTTTCTAATTTGTATTTATCAGTATTTTATTTTTCAGTCTCTACTAAATTTTGTGTCCGTTTCATAATTCTAGTACTAATTTTGCCTTTGCATTTTTTTACATAAAATATTCCGTGTTTCTTTTTCTTCATTTTCGCTAAATTCCGTGTCAGTTTTGTGATTTTGTATTGCTTTTAGCTACTGACATTTTAATAAAAATATTCCAGTTATTTAATTATAAATGTTTCTTGTCAGTTTCGTAATTTCAGTATTATTTTCAGTCTAAACCATATTAATAAAATGTTTCTGTATTGTCCGTTGTATAGTGTAAATCCTGCTGCGTACTTCCTTGTAAGATCATCAGCGTTATGTTCCATCACTCCTGGTAAAGAATTCCTTACATTCCCTTTTAAGTATTGTGCAAAATGTTCCCATTTTGTACTAGATCCAATGAGATTTTTTCTTTCTTCCAGTTATTGCGATCTAAACTGAGTTTGATGCAGTTATATAAGTTTAAGTGTTTTCTCCAAGTGGGATTTCCCCACCAAAGATACATATTTGTGGGCAGTAGTGTTGTCCTAACCATGGAAGTAGTTCACTTTGAGGCGCACGTGTTACTCCTTTATCTATATATATACCTACTACAACCGCCATTTTAAACGTTTCCTTGTCACGTGAACATTCATGTTAAGCCCTTGATCGCTTTAGTTTTTTATCATCAGTTTAGTAGTGCGTTAGATCCCCACAGTGACCAGCAATATTAGACCCCACACCATCCTATTTATGCAAAAGTGGCAGCCCATGTAAAAGTTCCGCTAACGACAAATAAATCCAATTCATTCCTTAAAATGGCAGCCCATGGTACATTCACATAATTCCCATGCCTTTTCACATTACTAATCTTAGTGACGTTTCAAACATTAAATTCGCACAGGGCCCCACAGTAACCCACAATGTTAATCCTATGGACGTTTATACTATTAAAATTCAATTCAGACTCCATAGTGACACACATTGTTAAACCTATTGACATTTTTAATATTTAACTCCCATAAGCGCCCATACCGACCCAATCCAAGATGGCGAGGTTGTTATTAATTCCTCTTTTTCCTCCAAAGTGATCCACAATGTTAAAGCATTGCCCTTGTGCTCATGGTGACCCACAATTTGAATGATGTGTACGTTTTAAACATAAACTTCCCTTTGTGGCCCGAGTGTCATTCTCAATGTTAAATCTCCTTTGTGGTCAGGTTGTGATCAAGTAAGTGTTAGTCTTAATGGGAAAAATTCTTCTTGTGACCAGAGTGCCATACCGTATGTTAAAATTTACTTATGGATTGAGTGTCATCCAGTATTGGTTCTGTGGGCGTTTTTAACATTAAATTCCCTTTGTGGAAATATGGTCATATTTTGAAATGGTGACGTAATGTTAAATATATATTGCTAGCAGTGTGCCATTTTTGGCTACAATGTCTCCTTAAACTATTTTCAGATGCTTTTTGTTTTCTTTCTTCAACTTGAACTTGTATTTATTTATAAAGCTAAAATTATGGGTTTAAATTTATTTATTTATTTATTTATATGTTGTCCGTGGCGACATGCATTATGGGTTTAAATTTATTTATTTATATGTTGTCCGTGGCGACATGCATTTTTGTTTGTGAATGCATCGCTTTGATGTAAAATCTTCATACCAAAAATAGCTCACTGTAACCTGTATGTCTCACCGAATTTTCTGCGTATAACTTAATATTTGCATGCACGTTTCACCGCAAATTGCATATATCTTTATTCTTTACGGAAACGGGCGGGTGAGGTGAAGGATGGGATTAGTTTGAGGCATTGGTAAACACGAGTTTAGCTGAGATTAATTTGATGCACACACACACAGACATACACAACATGAAACATGTTCTCAACTGCCATGTGTTTATTGTAGTTATGGAGTTTTTCGATGTTAGATATGACTTATCCTTAGAGAGTGTTTACGTTACAAGGCGCACCGTTTGTTGGCTTGCTTGTTTGTTCTTGTTTTCTAGACTTTCCAGCTATTGTACCACTTACACATTTTAAATACAGATGCATTTATTTTTAATACTTCATGTAATTAAGATGCAAACAATGCCAACCATAATACCTAGAAATATTAACCGAGGAAATTAATGTTTTCCCCACAAGTGTCATGTCTCGTTATGTCTCATCTCTTTCATTGTTGTCTGCAATTTACCTCGTGAAAAAACATTTTACTGTTAATTACACCCTGTGCCATATATAAAAAAAATTTAAATTGTATAAAACCACGTTTCAGACAGATCCCGTAGCTCCGACTGTCGGAACATCCATTCTACCTAGAATATTTTGAGACAACACACTAGACATCCCCGGAATAATACGACACATTTTATACGCCCATTCCAAACGTTCTCACATTACTATCAATCCAGTCGCTCGTGTGGAAGATATTAAAGTGTATACTTATTATGGAAGGCATGGTCTCATGGAAAGCTCATTTGCTTATTCATTTGCTATTAACAAAATGCATGCAATCATGCTATTTCGAGTCATTCTTGATATACAGCGGTTCAGTACAAAAGGCGGTCAGCAGTTATGGACACCAACTACTGTCTTAAAACGAGAGAGAGAGTTATATATCTGTTAAAGCAACCGCGATGTCCTGGGTTAGATTCCAGTTATCATCATAGACGATAAGTTCGTTGTTTGTTGGTTTTACAGCAAAGATCATGTTTATTCCACCTCAGTGATAACAACGAAGTCATGTATTCCGAAGAAGTGCCTACTTATTGAAAAAATTATCGCGAGCTTACTTAATTCGGACCCTCTATAACACGGTCTCTTCTGCAGACTGGATGAATAATTTGGTCAAAATAAGGCCGTCCTTATCCTAATCGAATCTCATACATGCCACCTCTATGAAAAGGGAAAATATGTCTCATCCCGACAGTGTCAGGTTTAGTCAAATTTCACTGTAAAACCAAATAGAAATGAAGTCCAAAACTGACAAAGTTAGTTGCAATCATTAATTGATGACACATATGCCGAGAATTAGAAAAAAGTAAATAAAAAAATAAATAAAACGAAGCACGGGGTTTTGAGAGCTGGAGAGGGCCGTCAACTTCAGGAATTTACCTGAATGTAAAGTGTATCCAACTTTAGCCATGTTTGGGCACTTCTCGACGAATACAACATGGATTGTATTCACAGGTGAAAAGGGCGTGTAGGAAAAAAGAACGGTGACCTTCAAAATTCTGGCGTGAGTACATAAGGTAAGCGTAAATATCATGCCCAACCGTATCCACAATCCTGCTTCTTTCGAACCAAGGATAAACCACGGTTACACTTTTGTCGGGCCACTGATGTCACGTCATCGTACAAGTTGATTCACACGTGGCGCTCTCGCTTCTTCATGAGTCTAATCTGGGAGATATCTTGTAGCAATACTTGAATTTGTTTCTTCTCAATTTTCACGGAAATCGCAAAAAGTAACGTGAAAGTAATTGGGGGGAATATCGTGATAATAATCAAACGCCAAACACTGGCTAATATCATCGAAAATATAAAACAATAAACCGACTCTAATTGCGGCGAAGTGATAGGACTGACCATATCATGCTTCAATGTTTATCTTTCAGTTTCACTACGTTATTAAGTTTTTCAAATCAGAATTTAGATATTACTGTTTTGCCTGCATTAGACAGTCGAAATAATGTATTAATGATTTTGTCAAAAACATCGACAAAAAAGAAATTGAAAAACAAAGGCAATATCAACACTCTTAAAAGTGTACTTGATATATTATGGTGTCCTTCCAGTTATCAAACAATACAAATGGTTTAGACTTTCCCGTAATCTAAGATAATCCTTTGCTTGTGCTCAGTAATTGAAACGACACTCACTAAAGATACTAAAAATCACAAGTTAACAATTTAATGATAGTATTTGATGTTTAATTTAATGAAGCTGGGGCCAAAACAGCTTTCCACATGTTAACGTCACCATTTCTTTTTGAAGCGGCAAGAAATATATATATATTAAAAATATATAATAAAAAAAAACGTGAAGTAATAACTATATCAGCCGGACATTCAGATTACAAGCGGTTTTAGACATCTCAGAGAAAGAGCGACAGACAGAAACAATGTGTATTTTCTGTTTACTACCTTACATTACCATGAAATTATTGTAAACCATGCAACAGGGGCGCCCGCATAATTACTTTAAGGGGGTGGGGCAAACATGTAGTATTCAGCTACTACGTTTTACGGATGAGAACCAAAATATATTTAGAGGTGAAATCGGGGAGGGGCGGGAGCATGTTCCACACCCTTGCCTCTGTGTGTGGGCGCCCACGCCATGCAACAGATTGTGAGATATCCAGGATGCAAATAGGTATTATGTACATGTGATACGATATATTTTGTCCATACACACAGAGAATGCAATTGAGGATTTGTGTTACTATCTATATTTGTAATGTGTAAGTTGATCAAGCCTCAGTGTGCCTTGCTCAAAATAACCCATGTTGGTTGTCGCTTATAAAAGAGAAACTGCCAGGTTGCCCATCGTCCAGGTAATAAGGGTAGAATATTGTCTACTAGTGACCTTATCGGGAAGTATCAATGTTAGAAAAAGATTGATAAGTAGCATTTCTAAAATCACTAAAGCACAAAATAGTACAGAACTACATATACTAGTATCAGAAGTAATAAATCTTGTACATCGATAGATGGAGAACAACGTGAATATATAGACAGATGAATGACTGGAAGGATGGATGGTTGGAGAATCAGGCAGACGGATACATTGAATGATGGATGGATCAAAAGACACATAGGAATAAATCTTTTCAACTTATGCCGTAAATCCTTATATATTAATGCGTTGCAAAGTTTATTGGCATGTTTGAAAGACCTTCATCACGAAAATACCCTGGCCTAAATACGAAATAGATTTACCTGTTCGGACCTGACTGTTTGCATACCTCCTTGACTTTATTTGGATGAAAGAATGCCGTGATATTTTATCTTCCTTGAATGAGCTGGCGTGAGAAACTTGTTACAACATACCGTACTACAGATTCTAGGTTTAGTAAGCCATTCAAAAAGGCGATCCAATTTCGGTCTTAAGAAATGCTATTTTTGCATTTGTTTAAATATTGTCTTAGGTATTCGGGACGTTAAACTTAGCACGAAATCGCGTGGACTCGGCCAAAACGCTGTTGTGTTTTCTTGCAATATAAATAATCTGCATTATACAGTGGGGGACACTTCATTGTGATACCGGTATGATTGACGCACGATGGAAAATCTGCAAGCTCAGCAGTATAGGTATATCCATTCAGTGCGATTAGGTGACGGTACATAATACATGTATGCTAGTTTCAGGTATGGAAGAGTAGATGTAAGATGGAAAGAAAAGGATCAGACTAGTATGATAAACACGGGTACATATTGCTTTCCTGTAGGTATTTTTTTTCTTTCTCTTTCTTGAGGTATATCTTATTCCCAGTTTCTTTCCGGAGGAGGCAAGAATAGCTTGTGATGTGTGCTGTTAACTTCTGAATAGTCATCAACCTCTATTCCACTTCACGCCCCCCCCCCACTTATTTGCACGCATTCCTGCATAATATCTTCCATTAAGATCTAAATATACATATGTATATCTGACATAGATAGCGTCGGGTGGGGCAGTAATTATGTCTGAACAGGTTGTCTTTGCTGTAATTAATGTAGATGACGTATATATGATACACATTATCTTGTATTCATAATCGTCGCATGGTTACTGATGTCTCGAGTGATCTTGCGTTACTCGTAGGAATAGCTAGAAGTATACACGGGTTGTACATCTCGTACCAACGTGGAATATGAATTCGACCTCATGCCTATGTAGTTTCAATCTTCGGTGTATAAATAGGTGTCAGTACGAGTAAATACTATTTATTCAACAACATACGAAGATATTCGATTCATTAAAGTCAGTCATGGTCAGTACGAGTAAATACTATTTATTCAACAACATACGAAGATATTCGATTCCTTAGAGTCAGTCATGGTCAGTACGAGTAAATACCATTTATTCAACAACATACGATTATATTCGATTCATTAAAGTCAGTCATGCGATGAAGTGATCATTGATTTCATTTCAAATTTTGAATTATTTTCCAGTTGTGAGTCTAATTTAATTTCCCACTTTATATATCGTCACCTTCTTTTGGTACTAAATGCATAAATACAAGTTATCGAATTACACATTTTCCGATAGTTTTAAGTTAATTTAACTAAAGGAAACCTTGTCCATCGTGAAATGGTTCCAGTCTCCATTCATCCGTCCGTCCGTTCGTCCATCTATCTATCTATCTATCTATCTATCTATCTATCTATCTATCTATCTATCTATCTATCTATCTATCTATCTTTCTATCACTAGCAGGCTTGTCTTACAACAACAACAACAACAATGATAATAATAATAATAATAATAATAATAATACAGGTGATTAATAATTAATATACAATGATCATTAACAATTTTGAGAAGCCTAAACGTTGAGAGCTACACTTGGGAAAGAACTTGAATTCCGGGCTCTCGAGGGAATACAATTAAAAATCATCCAGTCTTTCGAACGCTTCAAAATATGCTGATGATTCCGATGTGCACATGCGTTATCAAGATTTTGTCTGAATTAAGGAAGCCCAAAACAGTCAAATTTCTAAAACCGAAGCGCTGTGGGCCGAAAATAATTCGTTATAAAATTTTAGTCTGTCAAAGCTTTGTCCTGGGACTGAACATGTGTCACTAACGCAGAGTATTCGAGTAATTGATGCTATTGTCGAGATAATGCTTTATATGCAAAATTGAAAAAGTATACCAATGGAGATAATAATTTGATTGATTACAGTAATAAAAAAAGAAAAGAAAAACAACGAGCACGTTTAGAAAAGAAAAACTGCCGGCCACATATGTGGTTTCAGTAACAGTCATTTTTATTATCGCGGTTAGCTAGGTTAACGGTATCAACTGACGTTTCCAAATGAATAACGTCACTAAGCTTCGTAATTTATAAGAATGTGTGTGTGTGTGTGTGTGTGTGTTGGATTTTAACGTAGCTTTAACAATTTTCCAGTTATATTGCTGCAATGTCTGCAGTGTGACAGTTTAGAGTGATGCCTAGCACTAGGGCATCATGACACAGACATGTAGCATGATGTCCCACCCAGTCACATTATCCTGACACCAGGCAGACCAGTCATAACACTAACCTCTTAATGCTGCGCGACAACCGAGGCAACTGCTAGTACCACTTTTATAAGTCTTTGGTATGACTCGGCCGGGGTTCGAACCCGTGACCTCTCGCATCCGAGTCGGATGCTCTAACCACTAGGCCACCGGAGCGGTCTAATATATAAGAATGGGTAGCTATCAGATTTATTACAAACATAGTCCTTACATTAAGTTGTATCAGATTGAGTACATCGTCTTTACATTAAGTCCCATCAAATTTAGTACAAACATAGTCCTTGCATTCAGTCATTATCAGATGTAGTTAAACTGTCTTTGCATTCAGTCCCTATCAGATTGAGTACATAGTCTTTACATTAAGTCCTATCAGATTTAGTACAAACATAGTCCTTGCATTCAGTCCCTATCAGATGTAGTTAAACTGTCTTTGCATTCAGTCCCTATCAGATTGAGTACATAGTCTTTACATTAAGTCCTATCAGATTTAGTACAAACATAGTCCTTGCATTCAGTCCCTATCAGATGTAGTTAAACTGTCTTTGCATTCAGTCCCTATCAGATTGAGTACATAGTCTTTACATTAAGTCCTATCAGATTTAGTACAAACATAGTCCTTGCATTCAGTCCCTATCAGATGTAGTTAAACTGTCTTTGCATTCAGTCCCTATCAGACTGAGTATATAGTCTTTACATTAAGTCCTATCAGATTTAGTACAAACATAGTCCTTGCATTCAGACCCTATCAGATGTAGTTAAACTGTCTTTGCATTCAGTCCCTATCAGATGTAGTTAAACTGTCTTTGCATTCAGTCCCTATCAGATTGAGTACATAGTCTTTACATTAAGTCCTATCAGATTTAGTACGAACATAGTCCTTGCATTCAGTCCCTATCAGATGTAGTTAAACTGTCTTTGCATTCAGTCCCTATCAGATTGAGTATATAGTCTTTACATTAAGTCCTATCAGATTTAGTACAAACATAGTCCTTGCATTCAGTCCCTATCAGATGTAGTTAAACTGTCTTTGCATTCAGTCCCTATCAGATGTAGTTAAACTGTCTTTGCATTCAGTCCCTATCAGATGTAGTTAAACTGTCTTTGCATCCAGTCCCTATCAGATGTAGTTAAACTGTCTTTGCATTCAGTCCCTATCAGATCTAGTACAAACATAGTCCTTACGTTAAGTCCTATCAGATTTAGTACATAGTCTTTATATTAAGTCCTATCAGTTTTAGTACAAACATAGTCCCTTACATTTAGTCCCTGTTATATTTAGTACAGAGACCTTTCACAAGTAGTTTCTTCGCAATGTATCAATTTCCGTCGCTGTTTTAAATAATCTCAAACTACTGATTTGTGTGAAAGAAGGTTACGTAGCGACTATGCCGTCAACCGAAAGTGCAGTGTGCTTCGTGAGCCTGAAACAAAATCGGTTTTACTTGCTTGTTTGAAGGTTTACTATGGCATTTACACGAATGAAATATAATGTCGTGAGTTACTATGGCATTTACACGAATGAAATATAATGTCGTGAGTTACCATGGCATCTACACGAATGAAATATAATGTCGTGAGTTACTATGGCATTTACACGAATGAAATATAATGTCGTGAGTTACTATAGCATTTACACGAATGAAATATAATGTCGTGAGTTACTATGGCATCTACACGAATGAAATATAATGTCGTGAGTTACTATGGCATCTACACGAATGAAATATAATGTCGTGAGTTACTATGGCATCTACACGAATGAAATATAATGTCGTGAGTTACTATGGCATCTACACGAATGAAATATAATGTCGTGAGCATCTGCGTCTTCTTTTCTGCTGATTCGAAAGTAAGTACCTTGTTGAACGTAAATTAAGATCACTACTGTACAACATATTATTATGTGTACGTCTCAAATTAAGCTCCACATAATGACTGTCAGTGTGAAAATTCCTACTTCTGCTACTAACGTCTGTGTGCTCTTATTGTCCGTCAAAGAAATACTTAGCACCTTCTGCAAACCGTTGAATTAATTGGACTCTCTGTAAACAAACCATGGTTGGATCACCTTCTTTGTCATTAATATTGCATTTCTGTACCAAGTGTACAACTTATCAGGATTCATTTTACCCTTATTTACACAGAATACCAACATATCGTTCCACTTCATTCTGGGAGAATCAAGACTGACTTTTCCAGTTTTATTTTCTGGGTAAGAAGCTGCATCGGAATAATTAGATTCATCGGGGTAATTAGATACATACTGATCAAAGGCATCATCCGGGTTATTTCAATGCTGAATCACAAAACCGCATTCTCTCATTTTTTTCTTTCAAACAGTGAATTCTCTTTGCTCTGTTTTGGATGAACTCAGCAGTATTTCTCTGTAATTCGTGTATGATTCACACTTTCTTTTCATTCTTAATCGGCTTTGTCTGTACGTCATATTTAAACATATTGTTGTTTCCTTCAAATGCTAGACCGTTAGCTGGTCTACGGCACTCGCCTTTACAGACCACCGACATCTCACCTCTATCTGCGTGGATTCGAGTTCAGGCTCTGTCAGCGTGGGTATGTATGTAAGAAAGCTTGCCATTCCATGAGTAGGTGGTTCTTCTCGCGATTTGTCCAGGTTGTTCCTCCACCAGATATATTGGCCGCCATGTATATAGCCTGTATGTGCTGAAAAAATTGCGTAAAATCCAAACAACCACAACTAAACCGTTAGCTATTGTCCCTTCAATCATAACTGCTGCTGTAGACATTTTGGTTATTTATTTTTACGAATAATGCGCCGGCAGACCTTGGTCTATGCCATTTTGATAGGAGTTATAAGAGTAACAAACAACATGCTCCTTATGCAACGGCTGCTCAGGATCTATTTTGTATGCAGTTGGACCTACCTTATAAGCGAGTAAGTATGGTAATTACCAACTATGTTTGGGGTATAATTTCAGACTTAAAAGGACACGACTTATAAGACAGTCATTACGGTAATTACTAACTTCGTATAGGGTATAGTTTCAGGCTTAAAAATGCTCAACAACCCAAACATTGCAACGCGTTTTAAATGTTTGGGATATTTGTGCAAATTCAAATGCCCAACAAGATTAACTAATGTTAGAGTCAAATTAATAACAACCTTTTGCCCATTTTCTTATTCAAGTTAGTTTGGAATTTCCCTTTTTCATTTATTTCGATTTTAACAGTATCGTTTGCTACTCACATTATCCATTTCAATTTTGAATTCATATGTTGTTCTTTGCACAAGCTGATTTTCGTTGTTGTTCCAAATGATTGAAATTATCTTTTTTTTAATTAGTTTTATCTCATTGTCTACTTTGTCAATACTGCCTCGTCCCATACAGATATTAATACTGGTTCTTGATTCATATAAATGTTGCTTTTTGTTGTTGTTTTTTGGGTGTTGTTTTTTTTTGTGGGGGGGAAGAGTTATTACGTACGTTGTTTTCTGTTTATTTTGTTTTGTGTTTTTTTTTTCTTCTTCGCTTGTTTGTGTTTTTTTGATCATCATCAGCATGTAGTTCCCTAAATGTAACAGCTATTTTAAGGTTTTAATCAAAACCCTAAGAAGGTATTACATTTATGGAATTTTACAAATTGCATGCCAATTCAAACCGATAATTGATGCATCGTAAGTTGTTTTCAAAGTCTTTTATGCTTTCAGGCATGCACTTCTTGTTCTTGTCAACTCTGACATACAATTAGTATTAGCTGTTTTCTTGTTGTTCAAGTCAGTAAATTATGTGCCAAATTCATTTGTTACCATTCTAATTTCTCAGTCGTTTCTTGGATTTGTTTTTCAAACTTTTATCTAACTGTTCTAGTTGAAATAGAAAGTGTTAGTCCTTTAATGATTTCTTCACCATCTCCGTGTCACTTTCTAACGCATCCGTCTCATTTAGTATCCTCGAGTGACTGTAAACATTTGTGAATATTAGACGCATTATCCACTTTTGTCAAGGCTCTTACGCTGGGCCTGTTTTTCGTTTAGAGATTTCTTGGTCACATACAACAACAGATAAAAAAAGAAAGAATCCTGTTCATCTGAAATAATATTTCTTTGCTCACCAATCTGATTTTTTTCCCTGAATTTTTTCCTAAAGCTTTCATCACCCAAAGTCTATCCATGACCTCGTACCACTGAAATTATCATCGCCCAAAATCTTAATTATTAGACTGCCAACACGTCATTTTACAAAGCGACTAATGGCTGCATCAGTTAATTTAATAGAATCACGTAAATCTGTAATACGGTTTTAACTGAGGGTTTAGTCCACGTTAATAGGGTCACCTATTGATGTAACTACTTACTTTGTCTCAGTGCTGTGAAGTAAACCTAAGTCACTAGGACTACTCATATATATTTCTGTCATTATTTTATTGTTTATATTTCCATTTCTTCCTTTACGCTGATATTGAAACTGTTAATTGTACCACTTAGCATTGCATCTGATGGCCGTTAGCACTGTGTATGAAATAAAGCCATCGTAAAAAATGCTTGAAACAGTTAGACTGCCAAGCACAAATAATTTCTTTGTTACTGATCTAATAGAGGAAATTGTACATAGTTAAATAACACATCAGATGTCGGCATACTCTGGCTATTGAATCACCGTGATATGGAGTTGTCGTTGCTTGTGTACGCAGTGTTATTGCAAGAAGTCGTGAGAGGTGAAGAGCTGTGTTTCGAACATTCAGAAAATATAACTTCTGCATTGTCACTACTTGCAGTCATTCCCTCTGATTGTTTCATGTACGATTCAAGACTGTAAAACTCGTCATATTTAACCAGTCTTTGTTTCATTCTTGTCGTCTGTGAAGTAAAAGATATTGTTTTTCACTTCATCGCAATGTTCGGGCAATCATCAGTGGATTCTATTCTTTGTAGTAAAATGATTGTAATCAACAAAAAAGTCTATTCTCTGTAATGACATGGATAGATTACCATTTCCTACGTCGACTGGACTAACGACATATATTTCTTTCTTTCTGAAGGAAACCGATGATTGCAATACAACCTCTCATTCGTACAGAAACATTTAAATAGTCAAATGTTAAGCTATTCAATCTGCATACTTTATTTTTAAATTTCCCTAAGATGGAGCTTCTCTTCTCCTTCCGATCGGCTCCGTCATCTTGGATTTCCGACTTGATTATTTCGTTCGACTTCCTTTTCCATCTATTAGTGTATGCTGTACTTGCTCGTCATTGAAATCTATTTTATCAGTGCTGATATCATTTTTGATATCCAGTGCTGATATCATTGTTCATGATTTTCCTACTTATCAAATAGTGGACGCGGTTCAGCTTACTAACGCTAGATGTTAATATTTTATAATGTTTAGAAACTGCGTTGTAGATTAACTTCTTCTTGAAACCTCGGCCAAGAAATCCCACTGAAAGACGAATGAGCAACAAAAAGCACTTGTAGATGTTCATGCAACACCTAATCCAATTCTCTTTCCGCCTTATTTTTCGTTGATCTGACGATGCTAACTATTTGCATAACCACGTCACTCGGCAATGAAAAGCTGCTATAACTTCCAGCAGAATAGGACAAAGTCACTTTTGAATCTGCTACATAGTTCCTGAACAGCGTTATAATGGCTTTATCTGTGTTGTAACATTGCTGTCAAAACAGTTTAACAGTGTCTGATACTGCGGCGACAAACAGTGTAATAAATGTTCTATATATAGCTCGGGCACCTACATAACAGATCGCATATGACCTGATTCTCGGATTTAACCATGCAATGTCTTCATTGCTTTATCGTCGCTATCTTGCAAGAAAGAAGCAATTCCAACATGTTGAGTCAGCTGCATGAAGTATGTTACTAAAATATCAGTATCGTGATTTAACCTTCCAGCATCACAAACCAGATCCACGAAGTTATTTTTTCTCGTTAAATATATTTCAATATCTGACAAATCTTCATCTTGAGTCCATTAATATCTATTATTATTTGTGACATTTTTTAAATTTTTTGTCCATCATGTCTCCATTCAAAATGTCGCTGAACGTCAGAATCGAATGAAACCATGTTAAATTGTTTGATACAATGTTAGGATTGTTTGATTCGATGCTTGAATCGTTTAATACTATGCTAAATTCTTTCAGATTTATGTAATTTTTGGTTGGACCAAATTTATCTAAACTTGGAAGGATACTGCAAACTAATTAGTAATTCCCTAATCTGGAAGCAAAAGGGATACATGTTAATACAAAGCTAATAATGGAACCAGTATAAAGTACCCCCAAAAATCAGATGTTGCCATCCACACTGCCACTTTAGTTCATTCTATCAAATTTTCATGTCGCATTGTGCTCTGTATCTTCTCCGAGAACCATTACTAT
Source organism: Sinohyriopsis cumingii (assembly GCA_028554795.2). Taxonomy (NCBI): domain Eukaryota; kingdom Metazoa; phylum Mollusca; class Bivalvia; order Unionida; family Unionidae; genus Sinohyriopsis; species Sinohyriopsis cumingii. The sequence continues at coordinate 34,481,145 of CM068826.1, forward strand.
GAAAATATACCGTACAGCATAAGTATTTAATGGCTGTATGCTTCAAATTTAGTTTTTAATTTAGTGAATTTGTATCTCCTTCAAAATGTGTGCAATGTTTATATCAACTAGACTACTAGAGCGTTAGATTCAACCACAGACAAGGTACTATACTTTTTATTTCTTTCATTGTCTAAAGTTTGTTTTAAAAAATGTGAAATCGGCTTTTCTTGTTCGTTTGGGACTTTCTTTTTGAACATTTTGTCTTTGTAAATGTTCTCATTTGCTATCTATTATGGCGAAGCTCTTAGAGCTTCTAAAGTCTGTACTGTATGCATAAGCCAGCCTATTGTAATATATGCATAAGCCAGCCTGTTTTAATACATGCATAAGTCAGCCTACTGTAATATATGCAAAACCCAGCCTATTGTAATACATGCATAAGCCAGCCTATTGTAATATATGCATAAGCCAGCCTATTGTAATATATGCATAAGCCAGCCTATTCGTAACAAAGATTGTACATTATGCTTTATTGTTGTTGTGGGGTTTAACGCCATTTTTCAGCACATGATAGGCTATGCATGGCGGTCAGTGTTAATGGTGGAGGAAGAACCCGTGAAAACCCCGGGAAGAACCAACGACCCACGGGAAGCTACTGACAAGCTTTCTCACATACCCACATTGGCCGAATCCTAGACTCGAACCCACGCAGACAGAGGTGAGATGGCAGTGATCCGTAACGGAGAACGCTTTAGACCACTCGGCCACTCGGGTCCCCTGTACTTTATGCATAAGCCAGCCTACTGTAATATATGCATAAGCCAGCCTATTGTAATATATGCATAAGCCAGCCTATTGTAATATATGCATAATCCAGCATACTGTAATATATGCATAAACCAGCCTATTGTAATATATGCATAAGCCAGCCTATTGTAATACATGTATATGCATAAGCCGGCCTAATGTAATATATACATAAGCCAGCCTATTCGGAACAAAGATTGTACTGTATGCATAAGCCAACCTATTCGTAACAACGTAAGAGCGGCACCAACTATTATTATGCATAAATAGACATGCACATTTTGTAATGAAGTGACATCATGGAGTATCTTGTACACGATCGGGAATATACGATAGAAGGATCATAACATATACTCTAATATTCATTGTTTACGCTGTGTCTAAAGGGAAATGTACTATTCATTATTTACTCTGTGTCTAAAGGGAAATGTACTATTAATTTTTTATGTGTCTAAAGGGACATGTAATATTCATTGTTTACGTTGTGTCTAAAGGGAAATGTAATATTCATTGTTTACGCTGTGTCTAAAAGGAAATGTACTATTCATTGTTTACGCTGTGTCTAAAGGGAAATGTACTATTCATTTTTTATGGTGTGTCTAAAGGGAAATGTACTACTCATTTTTTATGGTGTGTCTAAAGGGAAATGTACTATTCATTTTTTTGTGTGTCCAACGTCAAATGTACTATTCATTGTTTACGGTGCGTCCAGAGGGAAATGTACTATTCATTTTTTTATGGTGTGTCTAAAGCGAAATGTACTATTCATTATTTTTTTAAATGTGTCCAAAGGCAAATGTATTATTCATTGTTTACGGTGCGTCCAGAGGGAAATGTACTATTCATTTTTTATGGTGTGTCTAAAGGGAAATGTACTATTCATTGTTTACGGTATGACTGAATGCAATCATCATAACTTCTGGCGGAAGCCCTGCTTCAGTCTGATGTGTCATAGCAGGCGACCACAACATAAGATTCTTGTCGTGTACAACAGGTTTATGAAATAGCCCGCGTGCCAAGTATTATCCGCTTTTTTTACACCGTGGGTTTTGCTTTTAAAAAAATCCCTTATGTGGCTCGCGCCCTGGAGGAAGCTGCACATGTCTGATGTACACTGTTCTCTTTAAATTGTGTGTGCCTGAGATACCATTTTATATTATTGTCAAGATTTCTCTCCTTTAAAGATGACAAACAAAAAAGTGGTCCAATTTTGTAGGACACAATGTGCTCTTTTAATCATATGTTCAATGTACAGAACAACCTTATGTGTTGCCAAACTTCTTTGCATGAAGCTGAGAAAGATGGTCCAATAAGGAAGTACTTGTTTGCTTCAAGAAATAAGAAGTCAAAAATACCCTTACCGAAGAAACCAAATCAAATAAAAAGCACGGTTTAACGTCCTCTGCTAAGCTATACTGAGAACATGAATACAAGAAATACTTTTTAGCATAAATTGTTGACGATACCTCCTCGAAAATAAACTGCACTTCTTTGAAATGGTTTTTTTTGGAACACCCCCCCCCCCCTTTAAATTTAGCCCGTTATCTCCTAACACACTTGCTCATTCACAACTTCGAAGTCAATCATGCAGATCATATAACTCGAATGTATGTGGAGAGTTCCATTTGGACCACTTTGGATATTTACAAAATAAGGACTCGTCGAGGAGTTACGACTGATCGAACTTTTTTCTTCTTCTTCATTCGTAACATTTCGGTCAAATCCAACGGTCAATCCAATTGCAAAAATAGCGAAGGTGGTCTTAATAGATTTGGCGAACAAAATGCATGATTTTATTGCATGCAAGTCTCGCAGAAATAGCCAATGTAGTTCCGTACGACACTTCGCCATCTTTTACTTGATGTTTGCTGCTCTTGTTTCTCCATTACACAAACCTATGAAGCAATGGCTTGATGGAAATATGTGTTTGAAGTTCAAAGTCATGTCCGCTATGAAGAGGGTACGATAGTTTTTAATTTTTTTCTTCTTGTTCTCCCCCCCCCCCCATGCTCCCTATACCATTTTTCCCCGATGAAAGCCTAAATGATACGTTTAAATCCCTTGTTTTAACGTTTAGAAGGATTTGTGATGATATGTCCTGGTAGGAAACAAACAGAACGAGCAGTTATACTATCCTATTAGACAGTATAATTGGTAGATCCCTGTTTTCTGCGTCTTTCTTGATTTAGAAAGTTAAAAAAGGAAATGACCGTCCTTTCCTGATTTTTAATCAGAATTAGCGAAAATAAAGTGACCTAATCTGTAGTGTTTAACTGATATGGCCGTTCAATCAATACAGTTCTCACAATAGTCGCTGGTCGACTTGTTTGGGTAAATTTCAGGAACTCGGCTATGAATAAATTTTGCCTGACAAACTGACTTTTAATCTACACACAACGTGCAAGAAAAAGCATGATAAATTTACATTTTGAAAATTTTCTCCATAACTGACCTGCAAGTATACAGTACATAGCTGCATAAAGTTGCTCTTCATCCCAATCCATATTAAGTAAATAATTCACCAACATGTCATATTGTGTTGTATTACTTGATGTTGCACAGATGGCTGCACATGCTTGCATGGTTTGCCCTATCGGAAGTTGAATCAATAAGTCAATTTACACATGGCATGATGCATTTCCCAAACAGACAGCTCGTGCTCCTTTAAGTACATAAATTATTAGTCATTTACTTTGCAAATAATCGCCTAGCTGACCTGCTTAATCACCAATATGTGGACTCGGAAAAACTCCCATGTCGTAGCATGTTTCAGAGTTTACTAGTAAATGCTATTCGACCGTTAAACCGTTAACAAGGATACGTTGTTGATTATATATATATATATATATATATATATATATATATATATATATATATATATATATAGTCATTAACATGTGACCCAGATAATTTGAACTTCATGCATCATTTTTCTTTTATTAATTGGAGGTATTTCTCATGTTTTTTTCGAGCAATATTACAGATGGTTTCTTCATGTAAATTTGAAAATTTAAAACTCTAACGTGCTTGATTCATTCTTGTACACCAATAGTCAAATAATACAACCCAGTGATAGGTAATAATAATAACACGATTTACAAGACAACCGAAATATGGCCTTTCGGGTTAGATGAATACTGTTTGCGTTTTCTTAGATGTAAGTGTACAATGGATACAAATGAAAAATGAAAAATGGACCTGCAAATTGAAATACACATTGAAAAAGCACATACAAATTGAAATACACAGTGAAAGTGCGCAAATAATTGAACCACACACTCAAAATGGACATAGAAATTGTGAAAATAGTCATAAAAATTTTAATACACAGTGAAAATGAACATACTAATTGAAATACACCGTGAAAATGGACATACAAATTGAAATACACAGTGAAAATGCCCATATAATTGAACCACACAGTCAAAATGCACATATAAATTGAAATACACAGCGAAAATGGACATACAAACTGAAATACACAGTGAAAATGGACATATAATTGAAATACACAATACACAGCGAAAACGGACATACACATTAAAATACACAGTGAAAATGGACATACACATTAAAATACACAGTGAAAATGGACATATAATTGAAATATACAGTGAAAATGCACATATACCTGATATATACATTGTGAGGCTGGAGGTGTTGGTGGGGTTGATTGGCGGATTGTAGCTTCTTACAAGGTGTCCGCTTTATTTGGTTATCGTTATCTAGACGATGATCGCCCTCGGTGTTGTTGCCCGGATCGAGTAAATATTAATATAAAGTGTGAAACTTATAGATGGAATAAATAGAGATCTGAGTAGATATAGAGAACAGAATGACACGAGCCCCCCCCCCCCCCGTACATGGAATTACATAGACAACTGTGATAATACATTACATTCGGAAGATACAGTTCTCTTTTGAAATAAATCATTCACCGAATTTTAAACACAAATATACTGATATAAATAGCGATATGTTTTTAAATGATTCATCATTGGATCGAGTGAACAATCGAAGCCATTGCCTTGTACAACTTCATAACCTGCTTATTTCCGGTTCACTCCAACTTTACTGCGCCTGTTCTTCTTGGTTCTTTCGCTTTTTTCTTCTCCAAACTCTATTGTCTCGCCTCTTTCGGCCCTCGTTGGTAGGTGGATACATAAGTACGTAGATACTTGGATAAATAGGTACGTGGATATGTCACTGGAGCTATTTCCCCTTTCAAAATAAACAGAGAAGTAACCTATATCTTCTGTCAGATATCCTACTGGGAATAGATCATTACTCCCCTCTCGTTATGTCAGATATCGTCCTATCGGACTTCAAACAGATATCAAAGACTATCTGGTCAAGCCAAACATGGCAGACCATAAACAAACCTAGTTTCATAAGATTAATGTACTTCATAACGGCTATTTCATCACTGACTCACATTAACATCACAAAATACATAACAGTTCCGTTCTCGTCTCAATTACACAAATGAATGAATGAAATTCGTTATATGACTTAACTACGATATTTTCAGCGAATACACACATTCAAGTCTTTAGCGTACATGAAATCTCACTTCATGGCTTAATAACCTTAATTTCAGTCAATATGCACTCAATTCTTTATCATACGTGAAATCATCTAAGATCGGAGAATTCACACTGATTCTCGTAACTCATATCAACTAAAGTAATCCATGAAATTCTTAGAATACCTGATTCCTATAACAATCAAGACGACAAATTCAAATAATTCGTCAGACTTATATAAAGAAGATCATTGTACGAATTCAGATAGATGAACTCAAACATAGTTATACTCATAAAAAAACTGATCTGACAATTTCGATACGAAGATCGAAGTTAACCTTTTCCATCCAGTCTGTCTGACTGTTAAATAAGCGAAGGCTTAATTAACGAATCACTTCCTCTCACGACACAGACATTAAAAATCATTGCAGTATAGCGATTTAACGCGCACCTGTCCCCATAAATCTAATTAATTGTTCTCTTGCCCAGATTAATGTGCTCTTTATAGATCGACAAAGATTTGCACCCTTACATACATTAAAATGAATATTTAATTGAAACAAACAGTGAAATGGACATAAAACTGAAAACACGTTTCCAGTTTAGTACATGTATGACCATCGTCGGTAGCCAAGGTTCCGATATGATAATCCTATCTACAGCCTGGCTAGCGAAGATGATGTATGACATGGCCGGGGACAGGTCTCGGCGCTTCGACTAAATGGTCAGACCAAGAATTGTTTAAAGAAGTTAACATTTTAAATTTGCAAGTTCATGTTAACAGGTATTTCGTTACTGTATAAAAACAAAATTGAGAAATTTCTCAACCGTAACAAACAAATTAAACTTTCCCCCGGAAATACATTTTACTCCTATGGGACAGTTCACAATTCTGTGAACTTTTTCTTTTTTCGTGGGCATCAACTGTCGTTTTGCGAACAGTTACATTTGCGTCGGTACTTAAATTCTTGCATTTAAGGAGTGATCTATTTTAATAGCAGGATTCTTGTTTGTTTGGTCCTTAAATTCGTGAAGCAATCATGAAATCCGCGAAATAGTAAATCTCAATATAAAAAGGACTTGTTTTTAGACTATACTAATCTTTTCGAATATAGAACCTAAAACAAGAGATATATGAAATAATCTCATACTGAAGATAAATTCTTAGAACTTTAGTGAAACTGGACCCGATGCAGGTCTGTAAACTATACACTTGTATTAGCTAAAAATTGACTCCGTCAGGAAGCAGGCTCATACCACAATGAAGGAAAGTACTATTTTAGAAATCTATATATTAGGGTGACCAGGAATGACAAGTCTCAGTTTATGATTTTTAAAATAAATCAGGTTTAATTTATAGCTGCGTACATGTATTACGTTATGTTAATCAAACTTTGTGAAAATCGATTTTTATTTAAGGTGGAAAGGAATCAAACTGACGACTTTACAAGCCTTTGCATGAGCTCTGATTCGTTCAGGCAACGAACACGTCGTGTACTTTTTCAGGATGACACTGAGAGATAATCGAACCAGATTTTGTACCGAACACATAGTCATGTCTTTCACCTACAGTCAGTGAATATACCTGTCACTGATCATTTTCAATTAATTTAATATTTTCATTTCATCAAACACTCCAAATCCAAAATAGTGTACATTATTTCTCCATATAAAATGCTTCTAATAGTCTTTTTTCTTTTTTTAAGAATATATATCGCACGTGCGCCAAAAGATGCATTCATTAGAATTTAGACAATGACTTACGAGGAGATCCAATTCTGTAAATCTAAGCAACTGTTCATCGCTGACTGAACTAAACCAACGCCTTTCAATTTGAAAATTGGTCCTGGTTTATGTCGAGCAAGGTTATGGTTGAATTACATCTTTGGTGCACCAAATAATTTTCTTTTTCTCAAACGCTAACACCGATGTCTAAAGAATGTGAATTAGTTATGCGAGTCCCGCGTCTCTGGAATTAATTCGTAGCAGGATCATACTCATTTCGTCGATGTGCCCAAAACAGATCTCTTCTGAGAGGGACTTTACAATTAAACTTGTGACTGTCATATTTACATACAATGTACATTTATTATGTTAAGGTGTGCATTCGACAAAGCAATTCGAAATTCCAACTTTGATACGGATTTCGGCCATAAGTGATAGACTCTTTATCAAGGCAAGTTTTATCCACGTTTATGCATCGAAATATGACACTTTCCAATCATGATGTGATATGTTAGAATAGCAAATCAGTTAACGTTGAAGTATTATTGAATTAAATAACGGACAAACTTCACGAATGTATATCCGAACAGTGTGGGTTATATGGCATTTAGCGATTATGTTGACAGTTGCACGCCGTGTGTGGTAGAATATCAAAATAAAAAAACGATGTCCTCTGTTTAAACGTGTGTCGGCACGTATTAGGATAACCATTCACAAGTATATCGATAAAGTGAACGTTACTTTGCTGAAAGTATACCTAAGTTATCTGCTTAGAAATCATTAGATAACAAAAAAAGAAAATAAATTAAACAGTCGAATACGTGCATGTATAACTTAATCTCCGAGCTCGGGAGGGAAGGTAAGATGGATTATTATTATTATTATTATTATTATTGCTTGACAAAATAGAATCACTCTTTAATCAGTTTGTAGCCATCCCGAAGGACCATCGCAACATGAAAGTAGTACAGATATCAAAGGAGTCAATGCCAGCTCGGTAAAGACCGACTGCGCTCCTTAAAACATAAATACAGCAACTTAACTCGCTCAACTCTATGCACAGATACAGTCGCCAAATGAAATATGCATAAAGACAAAACAAGGCTCAACTAGATTGAAATCATAATGCATTCGAATAAAAGACCGGAAGTTACATAAACTACACTGGCGACGGTGTGGGACAATGCTGACCACCTACGAGTCTGTGTCGATGTCAAAATAGCCTTTCACGAGTAAAAACTTTATCAATCCAGATGAAATTATGTAGGTGCAATAAAAAAGGTAAAATATTACATAATAGGTAAACGTATATCTAGATGTAATAAAGCTATGCGCTTTCGGTTCCGATTTGATACGTCATCTAACGCGAATCCAACTCGGACGGTAATAAAATATCATGAAGTCGACAAAAGATCATTCTAATGCTCTACGCGATAATAAGTAATAAAAACATAATGACAAGAACCACTGAACAATACTGACATTAATGCATAGACATACCGCGACACAATTTCGGAAGTTCTCGAAAATCCATCACCTCCCAACGCCCCTGCCCCCAAAAATGAAACAAAACAAAATGACCAAATGACACTACAGCCTTCAGCCTGGATAATCCGAAGTTTCGTTCATCCAAAGGGCATCAGACATAAGCAATAGAGTAAACTCGCGTTACAACGACATCCATTACAACAAACAAACAAAAATATTCGTACAAACGTGCTCAGTAGTATGATAAACGTATTTATCGTTATAATGGAATATCCAGCTTCCGACTATGACAGCAACTTCCCAGTAACAAACATACACATTTACTTGATATATTATTCCTAACAACGATATATAAAGGTTGAAGAATATGTGATATGTTGAATGGTTTTGTTGTTAGCTCGTTTTTTTCCCATCAGAAACACACGACAAGTAAATCCTAAAGACGCTATATATATTTAAATAATCGAGATAGATAAGTAATATGTAACCGAATATATATATATATATATATATATATATATATATATATATATATATATATATATATATATATATATATATATATATATATATATATATATATATATATATATATATATATATATCACCACCGCACAACGTACACGTGCTGAACTGGACTGAACAGGTAGTGTCCGGCATTTTGAAGTGCACACAAATATGCGGGTGTGTTTTTATGTGTGGAACTAAACCTGGGGTACAGCTATACAGCTTATCAAAGGTGCGATATTCTGTTTAATAATGTGGGAAGGGTTGAATTTCTAAGCGATATAATAGTCTTCGCACCCCCTCCCCTAATAAATATGAACTGCTCCCGAGTTGAAGTCTTGTAATAAGGTCGTATCTTTTTGCATCAATCTTACAACATAGCTGAATAAGGCCCAACACCTGGGTACATATATAGAATACCTATGTACTTTTGCGTGCATTACAAATTAAGTGTGTCGCGTAAGTGTTCCTAGTATTCATGACAGTTTCACAATAACATTCTTACTAAAATTCAGTTGCAGTTGTAATTTATAAAAACGTTTTTTTCAAATCCGTGCACAAATACACATTAATACCCATACTAAATAAACTAAGTACAGATTAATTTGTGAAAAGTTAAATTAGAAACCGTTTGCATAAATTTCAGATTTCTTAGCTGAAATTAACACACGCACACACACACACGCACAAATATGTGTGCGCACGTGCATTAACGAACACTCATTAACCCTACCCTGAATAAAATGAATGCAGAAAGGACTGATCTTTGACAAAATCTCTAAATATGTGCAGGTAGACTATATTATTTTGTACATGGGAACTTCAAATGACATGTGGAAATGGTGACTTCAAACAACATGGAGACACAAGTCTCAGCAACATTAAAGAAAATTAACACCTGCAAATTTTACAGATAGACGTATTGTCTACCTGCATACATGCATGCAGAGTGCAGCATACATACGCATATTCATAAGTTCATTAATAATTTTGTAAAACAAAAATTACAACAGGACTGATAGCTGGCTGGCCATCTTGCTAAGATGATAGATAGATAGATAGATAGATAGATAGATAGATGGATGGATGGATGGATGGATAGATAGATAGATAGATAGATAGATAGATAGATAGATAGATATTATTCCTTTGAAAACATGAAATATTTGTTTATATCTATCTTTATATGTACATGAAGCACCTCATCGAATAACTGGGGCAACGAACATTTTAAACCCAGCTATACTCTCTGGGTCAGTAGGAATCCGGAGCGAGGCAAACGGAACATAATGCGCCTGCTTGACTATTGGGCCATCTGTCTTTGAGGAATGTCAACAATGCGGGTTATGCCAATATTTGGAGATTTCCACCAATCGACGAGTACCTTCCAACGAGTAAGTGGGGGCGTGTCTAAAACGCAATAAGCGAAGGCAATGTAAAATCTGCGACGGTTCAACAATGCAACAAGTTGTTCTGTATTGTTGTCAGTAAAGATAAATTTGGACGAATGACACTTGGAAAAAAAAAATTGAAAGTCGGAAATATGTAACTGATACATGTGTGGAAAAATGTAAGAATAAGTTTCACTCTACCTGTGAAACGCGAGTTGTTGATTTGACTGTAGTGGAGACATGCCATCAGACGGGCTATCAGGAAAGGCCAATAGGCTGTGCGAGCTGTATTTTCACGAACAGGCATCATGATCAAATAAAAAGGTGGGTATTGGCACGTTTGTATGTCTGTGTGTTTGATCGTAAGTCTGTGGGCAAATTAATGGAGATGTGATGTCATCATTCTAATTTATGCGCATATGTGGAAACTGCGCAGTTAGAATTTTGACTAAAATAATAATAATAATAATAATAATAATAATAATAATAATAATAATTATTATTATTATTATTATTATTATTATAGACGATGAAGGTGACAAAGTCAGTATTGTCATTATTACTATTATTTGTTGTTGTTGTTTTATTGTTATTAATCTTTTCATTCTTATTGTTGATAGTATTTGTTTTTGTTGTTTTGTCGTTTACACTTCGAGAAAGCTGAAGAAATGCAACGTCAAACCTAGACATGCAAAATAATAATAGTTACACAAAAGTAAATAAATTCATTTCTAACCTATTTAAAAAGAAGAATGTTTATATGTGTAATTGGTCCCGTGGAAAAAATAAATAGCACCGCTGTATATCACCGGAAAACATACATGCAGATGGACGTGTGGTGGTCAGTACCCTACCGGGGGCAAAGGTGAGGTCACATAAGTCCAATCGTGTTCTGATAGTGTTATTAATTGGTTCGTCGAATGATGTCGTTGACCGAATGTTTGAAAATATTTGCGCAATTAATGTCTATCAAATCTAGTTACAAATTATGAGTTGTACGTAATCTTTCTTATACGTCCAGCATAATGTGAATTCTCCAGGTGGATGTTGCAGACCCAAATCGACTTGCCAATTATGTGTGGACAGATGAGAAATAAAATATTAGTACCACTATGTTTTTAATTAAATACGGGTTCAACTGTTTCGTTTATGTAGCAGTCGGCATTAGCGTTTCCTTAGTTTATTGTAACAAAAAAATTTAACTTTTTTTTATTCTCCCAAAGGATCACCACTGCTGATGACGCAATTTTAAGAAACCCTACACACAGTGTATCACTCTTTATCTATTCTGCGTGTAAATCGAATTTTCTTTCCAAGTTCCATCACTACAATGCACACATACCATGTACATACTACCTGGGTCAGTGACTAGCCAATATTGATCGATATTTTCTGTTTAACAAAATAAATCATAATACCTTGCAAAACTTGACAGACGTTTTGATTTAAATTAAGAATAGAAAATATAAAAAGCAAAATTGTAATTAAAAATTATTGAAGCTCAAATTTGAATATTTTGCACATTTTAGTCGAATAGTAATCGTGTATTTTAGCCGAATATTGATATTACGTAAATTTTAGTCTAGTGTCACAGGACATGCTCCCAGAATCTAAACTGGTTCATATAACATATTGTAATTCATTATATATTTCATAGATAATGAAATATCTAAGTGGGAGAAAATTGATTACGCAACAGTGTCAGTACAGCTTTTATCGGCACAGTGGCATTATCACTTTAGTTTCCCATTTAGTAAATATATCTCTCTTTATGTTTGATAGTCAAACTTTTATTTCCATATTTAGGCCTATGTCATTTTTCTTCTTCTCTTTCCCCCCCCCCCTCGCGGCCCATCAAGATGAACAGATTTGAAAATTTGTCAACACTGTAGAACCTCTAGTATAAAATTATGTAATCAACGAGGAACCGCCATCAAGAAAAGCTTAAAACTGAACTCCAGACCGCAAAAAAAAGGCTTCAGGTGTTAACTTGTTATAATTAGTTTTCCATTTGAATCATGCAAATTTTAAATGACTGTGCTTACATGGCTCGATATTCTGTCATCCCATGATACAGTATCGTATACCTGCTTACATGACTCGATATTCTGTCATCCATTAATACAGTATCGTATACCTGCTTACATGACTCGATATTCTGTCATCCATTAATACAGTATCGTATACCTGCTTACATGGATCGATATTCTGTCATCCATTAATACAGTATCGTATACCTGCTTACATGGATCGATATTCTGTCATCCATTAATACAGTATCGTATACCTGCTTACATGGATCGATATTCTGTCATCCAATGATCCGTTTGAATGTAGAAACAAAGAAAATAAAGAATCACAATCCGTACAAGTTAATTCGCAACCATTAAAACATTTTGCTTCAAGATTTTACGTCTAAAGTGTGTTGGATACGACCGCTCTTTATTTCTGCATTACCCCTCTCCGGACAACGTTCACTGTTTCAATCTGCGCAGCTAACATGTGTTAACAAAACAAAACAATCTTCATTTGTATATGAAAATAGTTGTTAATTTGACAAAACAGACAATTTCGAGCATTATAAGTTAATAGTCAGTATCTTTGAACTAATGTAAGAATTATGAATTTATTTTACATAGTAATGGAGCTGTTGATTATGTTGGCACAGAATGGGGAAAAAAATCCGTTCAAAACAATTTTTTGTATTATTTCCTTTAAAAATAAAATAAAAAATACATTTGTTTCGAGTAGATTTTGGTAAATATTTTACTCACGAAATGGAAACATTTTGTATTTTCACTCGTGACACATTTCCACTGAACACATGAAATGTTTCTTTATATCTACTGGGGGGAAAAAGACCAGATATCTTTTATGTTTTACATGAAGTATTAGGCGGATATCCGTCATGGGTATGTAAAAGCAAGCTGTTACGTGTATCTGATTAACATGCAAGAACTATTAATTAGTTCGATGTTATAAAGAATAATTCATCACTAATCACTGTTTTTTGTGTCTTTGTATTCATCAGATCCATTCATTCATTCAGAAAAACTGATGACTCCAAATGTATTTAGATTGTCAATGTTTACTTTAAATGACAACTCATCAAAGACGAGATGACCATTTCAATATAATCAAAACGTTTCTTCAGAAGAAAATATTATTATGTTGTTAGAGACACAAATACCCCACACAAAATAAAGAAAACAACAAAAAACACAACAACAATGCAATCTAATTTTAGTCACTGCAAATTGTAAAACTGAATGACAGATAACAAAGCGATACTAAAATCGAATGTGTAGATATTGTGTGTCAGACAGCGAGTGAACAATAGCCCTTAAAGTCACACGCACTTGGTTCTTTAAATTTTAGTCGTTTATCGGCAAATACTAACATGTACTAATCCTTTAATTTCCTTTAATTGCGCACTAATTCATTGGTATTATAGATTAAAATATTCCCAGAGCAAGCCACGGGTAGATGCAGGGTGTCTTGACTGCTTGTTGCATCCGTTCTTCCTCCCTCCCATTATCTTTCCGGTTCGTCTGTTCGACTTCCTCTTAACCACTAGCTATCATTTTATGCCAAGTTTTGACAAAGTGATGCCCATTTTCGTATTATTGTTTCTTTTGGTGTGTTTTTGTTTAGTTGTTCTTTTTTCTGAGTTGTGAATTTTCCTGCCAAGTAGTTGTGCGTACATGTTTGTTTACCGAAAAGATGTTCCAAAGAAGACGGGTAAGAGTAGCTGTCTCTTAGTCCATTTAGCAGTCTGCCAGTCAGGTTTTCGTCCAGGGCCACCCACCTCTATACATGTATGTAACGTTGTATGCGTTTGCCATTGCAGCACGTATGCTATAGATGTGTTCGCTTTGGTGGTTCTGAGTGTAATGATCTATACACATAGTGGTCTCTTGGGGGTCTTATTGTGGTCCTGTTATACTTGTGGGAGTAGCGAAGTAATTATTTTCATTTGTTGTAATCCAAAGAAGAACGTTGTGTTCATTTTCCCTGGCGGTTTACCTTCTTACTCTGCTTCTTCCCGGCTTAGTATCCTTCTATTTACTTCCTCTTATCCCTTCGTAGTCTTTTACGTATTTTTGCTAATGGAAGTGGTTGCCTCTCCCTCTGGTTTTATGCTCTGCATCGTCTCTTTTATTTTTCCTTTTTCCTCATCTTCTTCTTCCTCCTTGTTTTTGTCTTTTCCTTCATGTCTTTGTCGTCTTTCCTGGTGTTTCTGTTTCGTTTCTTACAGAGCCCTTCATTTGTGATCTCGTTTCCCTGCTTCAACTTTTCTTTTCTTTCTCGTACATATCACATTCATCCTTTTATGATTTATTTATATGGTCCCTAATTATATCTTAAGTTCTTATTTGTTTATCTACCAACCCCCCCCCACATTTAGTTGTGTAATTTGTATCTTTTCTCTTGATCTTTTTGTTCTTATATATTTTTCCCCTACACGAAGTCTTTTTCGTTAACACAATGTCGTCTCTTCGACATGGTGAACCATACGGCTAAGTGGAAAAGCGGACAGATGTCTTATTCTAGACGTCTTATTTTTTTTTTCTGTGGGGTGGCTCGTGTATCTTGTGTTATTTTATTTTGCACGGGCTTGACTTCTTTATTTGTGAGTAAAACATTCTTTCGAACCATGTCCCTTAAAAGGCCAGGTATAACCAATTCCCTCTTTTGTTAGCTATATATTTTCCTCTCCTGTCCTAGACAGCCGAGATTCTACCCTTGTTGTTTTCTTATGTTTAACCTCAGTTTTCTTTTTTTTTTTTTTTCGATAGCAATGCATTCAGGATAGTAATGTAGTTTCAAAGTTTTTATTATTATTTTGGCCTCGTTTTATTTTGGCATGTGCTTCGTGGGTTTTCTTTTGGGTGTTTATGAAATAATTTCCTTTCTTGGTCGTATTTAGTACATGTTCAATTGTTCCCGGAGTCGGTCAGTTTATAGTTGCTGCTACTTTTTATTTTTTTCCTGTGCATCCCGCTAACGGAGTTCTTTCTGATTGTTTCTTATTTATTATAGTTTTCGCATCGACCCTCTCGTGGTACAGTAATCGCACAATAAAGGTTAATAACTTTTCGAGTCGAAATACCATTTAATATTTTATGATCATTATAGATGTATATCTTTTAAGGAAAGACATTAACCTTAAATGCAAACAATTTCGATTTAATTTGCTTCTGTTTTGCTGATATACTGCTTTTCAGATGTCAAATACATACCGTATATACTCGCTTTTCCGACTGCTAATACATACCATATATACTCGCTTTTTCGATTGCTATCAAGGTATATAGTTGCTTTCCAGGTGGCAAATACATACCGTCAAAGTCAGCTGCAAACTACAATATGGTATAACTAATCAGTAGACCCTGATCTGCCTGTGCATTATGTGACGGCAGATCAAGGTTTGTTTTTTGTTGCAGTTGGACTCAAACTTATAAGCGAAAATGTACGGTATGCAATAAACTTGGGTTATACTTTAATGTTAAGTTATGACATGACAAGTCCTGCAAAGACTTAATGTGACTGGTATGTGGGAAAGCGATGCACGTTTCTACAGCAGCAGCTGCAATGAACAACAATTGCTGATGAAATTAGCCATTATACTGCTAATAATTACTCTAATTTTGGCCAATAGAAAAATATTCATGAAAATGATTCACATCGTTGTACTGACCTCTGCTTACACATTCTGGCCTAGGCCGATAAATCATCCCTTTTCCCGTGATGATATTGATTTTCGGATGAGGAGCTGATATCACCTATTCTTTACAATCTGCAATTATCTGCAGCCAAATTTGGCTGCACACATTGGTGTATATTGTATACACTTCCCGGTATTTCTCGTGTCTGGGCAGCTACCGTCGGCTGAAGGGTTCTTTTGGTGACATGTAGATTATATTTCCTGTGGAAATCACACGTTTGGTGATTGTAAATTCACGTGGAATAGCACAACCATCTGTCCTGTGTCCATTTTGAATTTCGCGCTTGATCTGGCTCTTACCAATTACCGGTACGTGTCTAAAGTGTATACGGGTTTTGTTCCGGAAAGATGTGTATGCAGCAAAATCACATATTTTAATGAACAGGTCACATCAGACCAGCAACATCGTCCATCAGTATTAATACAGATTTGTGAGGTTGATTTATCGGACTAATTCTGGCTTCGAAATAATAAAACTCACGAACTTGAGCTTGAGTTTGAAGTTTTGTTTCAACCAATTATAAAAGACATCAACTCTGAAAGGTCGTTTCTTTCTGACTGATAGTGAAAACTCCATCTCAGACTGAATCCCCGTGTACGTCAAGTGCTGAAAAGAGAATTATATCTATCTTTCGGGGACTGTTTCCATCTTTGTTTGTGTGTTGTTGCATGAAATATTCATGATTTTTGCATGTGTGTGTGAAATATTCTGATTTACTAGCTTATTATCATAATTTTGTACAAATCCTGATATGATTTAATAAAACAAAAATTTTGAATACTCATGATTGAAAATGATGAAGAAAATAACGCGTTGTAATGGAAACATGGCTGCATAAAAATGAAAAATAAAAATAGCCTTTATCATTAAAGGTTCTAGATCCAAAGGAAAAACGTCAAGGAAGTCGTATCTTTAAGTCTCTTTGTTATCTCGGATACCGATTTCTGATTGGTCGAATGATGATTATGACAAAGGAATATAGTGAAGGATCTAATGGGTATTTACCATAATTTTCAACACTCCTTTGTTAACTTTTACATAAAAGTTGGCTAGACGGAAGTTGCTGTATCATTCCTATTGGTGTATGAATGACATTATTTGTTTTTGTTCGGCCATCATCTTAGACCTAGTAATAAGATCAAATCTAGAAATGGCGTCAGGACATTCATTTATAGCGAGCATAAAGAGCAACAAATATAATTGCTGATTACAATTGTGTTTAGAATAATCACCGACTTCATAACATCATAAAAATGTAACATATTTAGAGACAAGATTTTTTGCTTTGATGTAATTAAATAATAAATTAGAAGTTATTCAAAACAAATACAACTGAGATAATTTCATTGCTATACTTCGATTATTGTATTTTATAACCTGACACGCGTTTGCATTCGAATCGTTTTGAGTTCCCCGGCAACTTAATACATTCGAACAATATTCTTATTAGTGTCTCTTCGTCCTTGCTAATATTTTACACGACTTCGAAAAATATCAGTATATAATGTATTCAAGCTTCGCACTGTTGGAAATAATTTTAGCTTATTTACTTCTTATTTCATGCTATTCAAATTAATTTTCTTCTGCAGTATATCCTCTAGGGGTGCAAGAAAGGGAGTTAAAATCCCCTTGGTGGCATAACTAGGGTCACATGGAGTAAATAGCAAACCTTGGTGTGGTGTCAAAAAAAAAGTGAGAGACGAGAAACAAGTATGGGGTCTCTGAAGCTCAAACGAGGATAAAGGGAAACACTGCTTCTGCCTGCATATAAATGTAAGTTCTATTTGTGGAATCATCAAGTTGAATCTCTCATTATAGTACATGTTGGGGATCAACCATTTAGTAGGGTGTTTTAGCTCAGCTGGTCTTAGAACAGTAGATCTTACGGGATGATCTCTTGTCCGTCGTCCGTCAGCATACATTTATAATCGCGACTTCTAAATTACTTGGAAGATTGCCTTGAAATTTAAGTACAAATTCATCTTATGGTCTAGCTGGCACAGAATGAAAATGATCATTAACAGGTATCAAATATGGCCACCACAGCAGCCATCTTGAAAATATTGTTGTCGTCACGCCTCCTCATTGGATGGTCATATCAACATGGGGTTTTCACCAAAAGGATTCTTATAGTCTAGTTCGTCTAAAATGAAAAAAAAAACCGATCGATGTCCAATATGGCCACTTCGGCAGCTGTAATTAAAATTTTGTTATTGGTATTCATCTCTAGTGGAAAAATCATATTAACTAGGGATTTTCGCTAAATGACTTCTTATGATGTCTAGTTTGTCCTAAATGAACTATGCTGGTCTAATGTCCAGTACTGCGACACAGGTTCCATGTTGAAAGGATTTCACTGAAAGACTTCTTATGATGTCCATTTCGTCCTATATCCAACTGGTACCGATCTGGCATCCAATATGGCAGCCACTGAGCCATCTTGAAAAGCTTGTTATCGCTACTTCTGAATGGATAGTCATATCAACATGAGGCTTTCATTAAAAGATTTATTATGATGTCTTGCTGGTCCTAAAAGAGGTTGCGTTCGATAGTTTCATACTTTGCAAGAAAAAGAAATGCCCGGGTTTTCCTCACTGGTTACATTATCTAAAAAGATCGTGTACACTGGCAATAGCTTATGTCTCTCTAAACAATCTCGTATTTTGACCCCCACGTAATGTTTAACGCGGAGGGCAAGAACATGAACAGCATGAGCCTTGTGTTTATAACTTCACACAGAAACTAAATCTGCGATTTGGTTTACATTTACTTCGAGTTAGGCTTGAAAATGGGTTGGCTTGTTTGGTGACTGCCTGTCACAGTGAGACTAGCATTGAAGATTAAATTGTAACTTAGATTGCAAATGAACAACCGACATGATGTAGGTATGTCTGCTGCAGCGGTAAATATCGAGTTGATGGAGGAACTTGTTCTAATACCAGTCTAATTTAAACATGCATAGGGTCCATACAGATCTTTTGAGCCGCCTTGACACAGGAATACTGTAAAAAAAAAATGAATGCCGAAAGGAGGAATAGGGGACAGTGCTAGTTCAACGTGAAAGCTAATAGTTATACATGCACAATGAATTAACTTAAATACCTTAATAAGCATGCTTTCCACAATAATGATTACTTAGATTTTATTTCTATCTTTAATGTAGAAAACATTGTAATTTTTCTGCATTTTGTCATAGTCCGATGAAAATTCGACAAAAAAATGTCAAATAAGACATAAGTTTGGTTTCTGGAGCACATGGCAGCAGTCATTTTGCTTAGATCATGCATGCAGTTTCCACAAACACAATATATAGAACTTTCCGCCACAATGCCTGCACGTAACATTGATGTATGCCAACATTATCTCCTCTGTGCATATTGCAAGTGCAAACACTTTCAACGTGCATCTTCTGTACGACTGTTAGAAGTATGTAATATCCACAGAGCGCCACATACAAGTGGTGCCGATCTGACATCCAATATGACCGCCGTGGCAGTCATTAAATTTTTTGTTTTATCACAACTCTACTTGACGTGGATGTTCAACAGAAGAATTCTTATGATGTCTACTTGGTCTTAATCTAAAATGGTACCAAATCTAACATCCAAAATAGCCGCCGTGGCAGTCATCATATTTTGCATAGTGTTCGTATTTGAAAGAAAAAGAATTTCCCACGGGTTTTCTTGCTCTTTATATTGACTATTTAAAAGAAACCTTACATGCCGTAGGTATTGTTCAAAGAACCTTTAACTCCCTTTATTTTTGTGTATGATCGATGGGTGTCATATGGGTTATTGAGTATACAGCTTGGCCTTACCTCAGATTTTTAGCTCCATTTGGTCATTTTAACTTCCTGGATTTCAGAGGTAAATTGTTTAATAAAAGGCCGAAAACTCTTTTTTTTTTTATACATTTTATATATTTGGTAATCCATTCATTGCACGTTCAGAATCTGGTATTGTGTAGTCTGGCAACATTATTTTCCTCTATTTTAATAACTGCTACTAAAGATAGCTTACTTAGACTAATTCACGCTAATTTCTTGAGCACAAGGGAGCAGTCATTTTAGTCTGCTGTGTGCTTAGATCATGTACAATTTCCCCAAGTACAATATCCAAAGAAATTTCAGTGAGAGTACATGAAAGTAACATAGAAGTATACCGACATTCTCTCCATTGTGCATGTTGAAAATGAAAACAACTTCACCTTACACGCACCACCATCACAAAAGTTCATAATATCTGCAGAGCGCCCTCAAAAATCTCATCATCACAACTCTACTTGAATAGAAAGTCAAAGTAAGGTGAGGTTTTCGTCAGATGACTTCTTTTGATGTCCAATTGGTCTTAAATGAAAATGGTGCCAATTTAACACCCAATATGGCCGTCACGAGAGTCGTCTTAAATATCTTGTTATCACAACTCTACTTGAATAGAAAGTCATAGTAACGTGTGGTTTTCACCAGAAGACTTCTTATGATGTCCACATGGTCTTAAATGAAAATGGTATCGATCTGATAGGCCACAGCGGCTATATTAAAAATCTAGTTCTTGCTACTCCTCTTGAATGGAAAATAGTACCCTGAAAATAGTTTTGATATCTTCTCCTCTCCAACAGATGGCTATATCAACATGGGTTTTTCACCAATATGCTTATATTATTATAATATCTATTTGGTCCCAAAGAAACATGTGGCAGTCGTGCGTCCATTATGGCGGCCACGACGACTGTCTTAAAATCTTGTTGTCACTACTCACCCTGAATGGAAGATGATTATGACTAGGGGGTTTCACCAACAGTCTTCTAATGGCGTCTACATTGTCCTACATGAAAATGGTGTCAGTCTAATAATCCAGTATGCGTACCATAACAGCTAATGTCAAAATAGAGCTGAAGAATGTTAGAGATATGTTTGAACACTCAACATTTAAAGGAAGAAACGGTCTTATCCCGAATTTTGGAAATTCTTTTCGACAAGTAGTTCATCGGTCTCTTTGAGGGCCTCTTTGTTTTAAATTTCCGGTTCCCAAATAGCTTGATAAAAAACCTTTCTGATTCTTAGAAACAAAGAACTAATTATATCCATTATATTAGCTGAAAAGTGAGGAAAAAAAGAAAACAAATGTAACCTGGTTGTGAAGAAAAAATTAGTTTTTCAAACAAAATACACTTAAACGAGGAACTATAAAGCTTTTTATCTCCCATAGTGGGTTGTAACAAAAACGTGATTTGCAAACACCTTTCATGTGTCCTACCTTTTAGTAGAAGCGTCCTGTACAAATTATGACTATTTAAAAGCACAAAGTAAATAGAAATCTGATGTTATTGTCTGATTAATTAATTTAACGAACATTAACGATGCGATAATTCGTATGTTCATGGATGTCAAATTCGCTTTTGACATTTTGGGCCAATCCCTATTTTTCAAGTGCCATTATGTTTATTGGGGCCATTAATGGATGCAGCAGGCGGAATCCTGCAAACATTGTCTAAGTATAAAGGTCAGTAGTTGGCCATCAAGTAGTCAGACTGGTACACGATGGTAATACGTGATAAGATTGAGTTCATGACATGGCATTATTCGCACTTCTATAGTACACCAGATGATTTTATGCCGAATGACCAAAGTGAGTGTTTTCGCTCTAATGACAAAACGTGTTTACAGTAGTGAATCCAAGCAATTATATGACACCTGTCCCAAAGCTGTGTTGGTTTGCTTGCATATTCATGTATTTAAGATTCCAGTGAATAAGTATTAGTTAGCACGATCCCAGAAATATTGTAGGGTGGGTCGACCAAAAGGGTATTAGGTAGAAAAAATGAGGGCGTTTTCACAACCAAGACTTCTCTAAAAACTCGCATGCTCTACAATATCATTGGTATCACACGGTTTTCAGTGAAAACTTTGTTTATGCTTAAAGATCTACTTAAATGGAAATGTACGCTGTATTGAAAGAATATCTGTGGATGGTCTGAAATGTAGATTTGACTGTTTCTTGATAAATCTCCGCTGCTGCCATTACTAGATTTAAGAAAAATTTACATCAAAGGGTACAAAAATTTCTTTGTAACAGTGCCACCATGGTGTAAACTAAATTGATCTAGAAGTATTATACTGCATTTGTTCTAGAACACACTTATGTGTTAGAATGATTTGTGCGGAATGTATACAGACAAGCCAAAATGTCTGAATATATACGGTCAACAATGCCATAATATATTTTTGCATTTAGTTCGTGGAGCAATGGTCAAAAAGGTTAGCAGGTTTTTTTTTCCCCATGCGCTTATTCATTTTTTATCTTTTCGCATTTCAATGTTTTCCTACATTGTCAATTATCACGAGTGTATAATAAATTCAAGAAATTTTCAATGTCCGCCATTTTATTTTATTTTATTCTTTATATCGTTTTCAAAAATATATTCACCCCCTCTTTTACGTCCTTTCTTTCACTGTTATATGGTTTTGTCTTTTGAGTCACTTATTCATTTCGCAACTTAATATAATTTTTCTGCCATTGTTCATATATAGCAGTTAGTAAGGAGCAATCAGTAGAACATACAACATAGACTCTGATCTACTGGCACATTAAGCGAGTGTACACGGTAGTTTAAATGAAGCAAATGCTTAATTAAGCCCGTATATATTTGCCTTTCTAAATCTAGTATTAACTAGATACCGTATGTACGGTTTGAGAACCGGTATATTTTGTCAGCCGTCAGAGACGTTAACCACCTGTATGTAAATGTAAGCGACATTCTTGTATTATGTGCAAGATAATAATAACGATTACGCGCAGCACGTGATATACTTGTCACATAGCCAGAGGTACGTTCAAATGGTGTGACAATTAATCTAAAGGGTGGAAGAATCAAGCGTTCGATTATTAATTTCCATAAAAGACTATAAACAAGTCAAGGAGTTTTTGTGTAAAAAAACAACATCTCTTTAACGAGGTATAACATTTTAACAGTAGATTACAGGATATACTTCAAAACACCAAAACACCAACATTAAACAATTGCATTCTCACAGAATTATATTCTAGATAAGTACAGTAAAGTAAACATCGAAATAAAAAGCGTGTCTGAAATTTTCACGTTTCGCACGATACTACCTTGGGTACATTTTTGCACTTGTTTACGTAGTGATAACTGAATAACAGTTACAGGTGCAGAATTTGTTTTAAAAACAAATATAACTTGATCATCTTTTTCCAGCGAAATCCAGCTTTTATTGACATAAATATTTCGGCTGTGACAGAATTCTTATGTGCCATACCGCTGTACTCGCTTACAAGCCGGATAAAACTGCATACTGGACATCCATATATACCGTCGCATAATGCGCAGGAAGATCTGGACCTATGCAGCTTCTTTGTTCTTAGAACAAATAACATTGACCCTGATATGTCGGTGCATATTGCTTTGGCATGTTAGGGTCTATTGTTTGCAGTTGGACCCAACATATATATATATATAAGTGAGTGCGATAATACGTATGTCAAAGTTTGAAGAAACAAAATATGATGTGTTTTAAGCAGGTCATTTGATTAGAAAAGTAAAACAAGAAGTTCTGGTGGATATTGATGTATTGTTTTCGCTTGAAGTCGAATGAAATTAACTATACTTGATGCATTTGGTTAAATAGCCTAATTTTGCTTTCGTAAAACACGCAACGAGATGAAAAGAGAGTCGGCTGGCTAATTATGTACTAGCAGTTCTGGGTCCACGCTGTTTGCATTTTGTTGCGTTTTTACACGGCAGATACATTAATAGCATTCGTCGTCTCGCACAAAGCTGCAGTGGCTAAGCGGTTAGTGCGCAGGCCTGGTTTACAATTAATTACTTGGTTCGTGCCATTATTATCTACATAACAGAATACCTGTAAAAAGGTAGATGTCGTAGTACCAACGTGTGTGTGTGTGTGTGTGTGTGATTAGGATTTTTAATGTAGCTTTAAGAATATTTCAGTTATATCGCTACGATGTCTGCAGCGTGGCAGTTTATAATGTTGTCTAGTACTGGGGCATCATGCCGCAAACATGTAGCATGATGTTCCACCCAGTCACATTATCATGACACCAGGCCGACCAGTCCTAACACTAACCACTTAATGCTGAGCGTCAAGCGAGGCAGCTGTTAGTACAATTTTTTTTAAAAAAGTCTTTGGTATGACTCGGCCGGGGTTCGAACCCGCTCTGACCACTAGGCCACCGGAGCGGTAGCACCAACGTAGTAAGGGTACTAATATTCGTACTAGTTAGAAGGAACACGTTTCACTGAGTGCAAACTTATATCTACAACTTTATCCAATAGTAGGTGCAAACGCTTAACAGAAAGTGTACGCCAGAATAACATGTTACAAAACGTCCCCGACCGCTCCGGTGGCCAAGTGGTTAGAGCGTCCGCCTCGGAAGCGGGAGGTCGTGGGTTCGAACCCCGGCCAAGTCATACCAAAGACTTACAAAAATGGTAATAACAGCTGCCTCACTAGGCGCTCGGCATTACGAGGTTCGTGTTATGACTGGTCGGCCTGGTTTCAGGATAATGTGACTGGGTGGGACATCATGCTATATTTGCGGCATGATACCAGTGCTAGACATCACTATAAACTGCAACACTGCAGACATCGTAGCGATATGACTGAAACATTGTTAAAGCTACGTTAAAAATCCTATTCACACACACACACACAACGTTCCAAAGAACAAGAGACATTTGAACATATTTTTTAATGTAAAAGTTGTAATTTATATTCATTTATACGGAAGTATTAAACTGACATCGTTGTGGCTAGATATTTTCATATCGATATATCTACATTGTCTCAGTGAAATATTGTCATATTATAGCAATCAAAATATGTCAATTTTGTCGTTAAGCCTATATAATCATGTCAACGCAACGAATCACTGATTCATCTTGTTAACGTAAAAGACGTATAACGACTGCAGCTTAGAGACCACCATAAACTAAGCGATTGCGTGGACAAGAGGTCAATGAAAGAATAAGTAAAAAGCTGTAATGAATACGAAATTAATTTCTTTTTGAGCAAATTTCTCAGTACTTCGGTGTAACTAACTATACAATCTTACTTTAGAAATATGTCGAAATGTGTAAACTTTTTAATGAAGAAAACATGATGTTCATAAATGGATTTTTGTTTATGCTCGGTTAACTGCCGTTGAAAAGTTTCTGCCTGACAATCTTTCTTGTGCGATACTGAAGTTTTGTCTTTCTTCCCAGGACGTGATGCAACACTACCGGAACTTCTATAACTCATTTGCCTTATTCCGTCATGCAGTTCGGGACATTTTACTTACTTTAGAGAAAATCAGTAGATTTTACTGCTACCTGCTTAGGAAAAGATAGATACAAATGTGAAAAATAAAGAATAAAAAATATGACAACTCGGGCACACACATTTGCGGAGATAAGACAAAATCGCAGATATTTTCGATCGTGTCATTAAATCTTTGCTTGATACTTAACACTGTGCACCAAACTGTTGTTCAGCAATAATTCCTCGTTGTGTTTAGTTCCGGTGACGTTTAATCCACGAAAACAATTACATTCTGTACGAAACATTTCTTTTCCATCATATCGTTTTTCGTTGTCTACCTCAGTTCTGAAAACAAACTGCAGTTGTTTTGCTTCCTTAAAACGTGCCAATAATACTTTAAGAATGGTATTCTCAAATACTTTTTGAACATTATAATATATTTTCAAAACGTTTTGTGGCACGATTCTCTTTTTGTGCAAGTCCTATACGGAGTGAGACGAAGAATAGACACCTCCAGACACCGAGCTGTTATCAATGTTTTGTGCTTACGAGTACTTTCGAGTTTGGAAGGAAATATGAGAAAGCCAAATGAATGTATGAGATATGTGGCGCTCTACAGTTTCGTATTTTGCATATTTACAGAAAAAGAATTTCCCAGGGTTTCCTCACTGGTTTTACTGGCTATTTAAAAAAGACATTGTATATCTTAGGTATTGTTAAAAGAACCTTTAATTCCCTTTATTTTGGTATATGATTGATAGGTGTAGTATGGGTTATAGAGTATGCAGCTTGGCCTTACTCCAGATGTGCGCCTTTCAAAAAACTGCCAGCTCCAGTTGGTCATTTTCACTTCGTGGACTTTAGAGGTAAATTGTATAAAAAAGAGCCGATAACGTTTTTTTTATACTTTTTATATATTTGGAAATTCATCAATTTCTTTTTCAGAACCTGGTATTGTCTAGGTGGGCAAAATTCATTTTCCCAATTTTAATAGGTGCTAAAGACAGTGTACTTTAGACTAATTCAGGCTGATTTTTTTTAGCACAAGGGAGCATTCATTTTAGTTAGCAGTGTGCTTAGATCATGTACAATTTCCATAAGTACAATATCCAAAGAAATGTCAGCCACATTATTCACAGCAGCATAGAGCTATGCCAACATTCCCTCCACTGTGCATGTTTCAAATGCAAACAGTTTCACCTTACATACGTTACTCTCTCAAAAGTACATAATAACTGGTCAGGGGCCATCCATAAATGACGTCACGCGATTTTGGCCGATTTTTGACCCCTCCCCCTCTCTCGTCACACATTTTTAAAACAAATTTCTTCCCCTCGTCACACATCGTCACAAATGTGTGACCCCCTCCCCCCTAGGTGCACGACGTCATTTATGAACGGTCCCAAAGAGAGCGCTCTCCACCCCAAGCAACAAAACGGCAGTGACCAAACCTCAACTGCAGGTCCTAAACGTCAAAGGCTCACATTACCAAGATGTCACAAAGTTTTCATTCAACAGGAATGAAAAAGAAACTTATTCGCTTTTGACTCAAGTATTTGCACACCCTCCCGTTTGTTTTTACCATCTACCGATTTTTTAATAAAAAAAAATACACAGTCATTTCATTCATCAATTTACAATTTCTAACTTGATTGTCGCCGGGGGATCCCAGAAAACTGTTATACTGTTAGCGTTTCGAATCGAACGGGAGTTTATTTAGGTACACGGTCGTCACCTATCCGTGGGCGAGTATGTGTTTTCAAGTAACAGATGTGATGTAGTTCACCGTCTTTGACAATATAAATAATTCCGTGAATTTTGGAGTTACATTATCTTTAAGCACGCATATACAATAGTTTATCCTTTCTAGACATTGCAAATATTTGACGAAGACAACAGTTTTTTTTAAAAAAAATGACCATTCGCATACCGTCCTGTTTGTTTGTACCCCCACCTCCTACCGCTTTTATAAACGAAAAGCACCAAGGATATGAAAAATGCACTTAGTCATTTCCTTCGTTTATAATTTATAACGTGATTGTCACCAAAGAGGTCCATAACACTCGCTGTCCAGTCAGTTTCAATATATAAAATAATATGTCGTCTGCGTCCAGTACGTACAATATCCAGTTTTAATATTTCTACAACAAACTGAACAAATATATGGAGGAACTCTTGTATAAATGTGTTCAAAGAGATATAAATCATAAAATTTACGGAACTATTGAAATTTTCCAAGACGGTGAACTACATCACATATGTTGAAGGAAAACAACCTCGTTCAAGCAAATATGGCGACCGTGTTGCTAAAGAAACTCCATTTCGATTCGAAACGCCAATAAGTTGACAGTCTTTGGGACCATCTGGCGACAATCAGGTTGGAACTTGTAAATCAATAAATAAAATGACTAAGTTTTGTGCATTTTTGTATCCTTGGTGCCTTCTGTTTTTAAAATAAATCGGTAGGGGTTGAGGTTTACAAACAAACGGGATGGTTGTTTCTTTTTGTTTGTTTGTTGTTTTTTTTTTAAGAAACCAGAAAAGGACAGTCAGCAATCTGTCTACTTGTTTACATCGAAAGATTTTGTTTGGTTTGAAACGCTAAGTTGACTGTTAGGGAAGTTGTGTGTTATTGTTATACCCTTGTTGCTTTTCGTTTTAAAATCGACTGGGGGGAGGGGGTACGAACAAACGGGAGGGTGTGCGAATAGTATAGCTGCACATAGATTTTGAATAAAATCCTTTGTGTAGTAAATAAATATATCCCCCCTCAGGGAAACTTCATGTAGACTTGTATTATTAGTTTCTTCGTGTATTATTAGTTTCTTCGTGTATTATTACATTTCTTCGTGTATTATTACATTTCTTCGTGTATTATTATTTTCTTTTTGTTAGTCTCAATCTCCCTGGCGAAATGTCATGCTAGCATGATAAAATCAGCAAAATCAGATATAACGTGGGAGGTGGGGGCTAAAAAAAGTAGGCGTGGTATCTGTGGGACGCAATCCCTGATGGGGTCCATTGGACAAAGACCCAGGAAGCCCATGCGTTTTAAATGTTTCCAGTGCATAATTATAATCGTGTAACTGTAAAGGAAACTTACTATACAGGAAACGCACGCTACCTCATCAATCCACACAGCATCCACCTAATCCGCCCATGAACGTGGGGAATGACTAAAATCATCATCATCATCCTCAAACCCTTAACCCAAGAGGTCGTTGGGGCACCACAGATGACTTTACAACATATTCTCTCCATCTTTCCCTGTTCTCTACTGCCATTTGTGAATCTCCAAATTCCATGCCCACTCCTTAGTGTTGTCCTCCCACCTCTTTTCTGTCTCCCTCTTCTTCTGCACCCTCGCACTGTGCCTTGCAAGATTATTTTTGCCAGTCCAGATGATTTTGAGATATGACCGTACCACTTCAGTTTAGGCTTTTTTTTTTACAGTGCTTAAGAGGTTTTCATGGGATCCGATGGCTCGTTGGATCTTGTTGTGCACTTCTTCGTTGGTTACATGGTCAATGTATGAGATGCCCAAGATCTTGCGGTAGCATCTCATTTCGAAGGTTTGAATCCTTCTTTGTAGATCTGGTGTGAGCATCCATGTTTCACAAGCATACAGAAAGATGGATATGACAATCGAGCGCATCACCCTGATTTTGGAACCAAAAGCAATGTTGGAATCTTTCCATAAGAGTCTCAACCTTGTTATTGCTGCCGTTGTCTAGGCAATCCTGCAAAGTAGTTCTGGTTTGGAACCCTCATCTGTGATAACTAATCTCAAGTACTTAAAGCTTATGATTCTTTCCAGCTTCTGTCCAATGACCTTTATTTCTGCACTAATGCCGTTTGTGTTGTTTGTCATCAGTTTCGTTTTTTCGGCGCTGATCTCCATACCGTATTCTGTGGAGGTTGTGTTGAGGCGCTCAACCAAGTCCGCCAGTTCTTTTTCCTCTCATGCTAAACCATCAATATCATCTGCGAAGCGAAGGTTGGTGATTGTTCTTCCTCTGATGCTGATAGTGCCCTTGTGGTCATGCAAGGCATCACACATGATCCATTCCAGGAAAAAGTTGAAGAGTGTATGTGACAGTGTACATCCATGTATGACTCCAGCTGTTGTTCAAAACCAATCTCCTCTGCTGCCATTGATGAGGACAGCACTGGTGGCTTTGTCACAGATGTGCTCAAACAACCTGCAACAGGTTTGAGCTGATGTTGTACTTCCTCATAGTTGCCCATACGGCCGTATGCCATACCCTATCAAATGCCTTTTTGAAATCTATAAAGACGTGGCACAGATTCTGCTCATGCTAAAGGTATTTCTCGCAAAGGAGTCTGAGATTGAAGATTTGTTCTGTGGTGCTCCTTCCTGCTCGGAAGCCTGTCTGCTCTTCAGCAATAATTTTCTCTGCTTGAAGCTTTAGTCTCTTGAGAATTATCTTCAGCATGACTCTGCTAGGGTGACTGATCAGACTGATGGTTCTGTAGTTTTGGCATGGGGGTTTCACGGTTGCAACGGAGTTACTGATCGTAGTGCCTAAAATTACCACCCTTAGCTCCAATGCGCATGCCCACAAAAAATTTCCGGTTTCGGTTAGTTCACCGTTCTACACTGGGTTAGCGAAACATAAAGTCAACAAAGGAAGGAATCTTAGCTGTGCTACACAGATCATAATGGTTAAACCAATGAATCAATTATATATGTCTAACATCTTTTGTTCATACCAAGAGAATAATTATAGACATTAAATCAGATAATTAGATTCAGTGTCCATACTTACATTATATCAGATAATTAAATAATATTTACTTTCCATACTTAAATGATATGAAATAATTAAATACACTGTCCATACCTGATAATATGGATTCATTATCCATAATTTCAGATACATCTGTAGGAACATTTCACTTTGCTCTCCGATTTTAAACATTTATTGCACGTTTTTGGCTATATAACTTTAACGTAAACAATTTCAACAATGTGCATTTTTCATGTTAATATATCTTTCTTTCTCAGCTACTTTCGCAAGGCTAATAGTTCGTTTATAACACGAGTTAAGAAAGTTATAACACAAGTTCGATAAGAAGATTATAACACGAATGCGACACGTCAGCTGATTTGTAATGCTGAATATTTTAAACCAAAAAAGTTGTTTTTTTTTTGTTTGTTTTTTTAAAATGGTACACAGTATTTTAATGTATTCAGAGGACTTGACAAAGCAATAATTACATAGCTATCATAACGATAAAGGAGTGTAATATTGCAGACGGTATATTTATTCATATTTGGGTGTAGTACAATATTCAGATTAAATAACATACCCAATGACGTTTATTTTTGTTTCCTTTTCTTTTTGACTTTTATAACATCAAGTATCGGACGGTACATGCAATAACTTTCAGCATGATTTTTCTTTGCTTATGCTGGCACGTAATAACTCTCAAATTTGCTGGGGTCTTAGACAACATTTCTGAATGCCACCAGCAAATTCGTCTAGAACAGCCTTCTTAAAATTAGTTTAATTCTGTTTAACTTTCCTTGCATCAAATATGTAAGTTTTAAAGATCCAATTATTTCACAGATTCCGCCCTATTACTCTGGTTCGCCTTCTAAATCAATATTGATCTACGTGACCGGATGTAAAATTGCAAACAGTATGAATTTAAAAAAGAGATTGCTTGTAAGAACATACTCTACAAGTCAATAATAAATGGCCACTCACAAATATTCATGTTTGTTGTCTTTATCTATCAGTCACTCTTTCTATCTTAGCATCATTTTATACTCGTTTTTAACCAGAAGTATGTTTATATAATATACGTATGCGAACACACATTCTTTCGAAGATATACATACCCATGCACCAGATGAATGGAGACAGACATACATACAGACAGACAGGCATATAGGTGAGAGCCACAAATGTCCTATACATGCATAGTGTGTCTAACATCAATATTTTTCCAAAGTGTATACTCTAAAATTTCCAACCGTTCAAGGAAATAAAATTAAAATAATCGTCGAGGAGACTCGTACGTGCGCCTGTCTGTTCAAGCGTGGTTGACATTTGTGCATTTTGAAAAACTTAAAAGTTATTTCATAAAAAATGTAATGAACATTTATAGAAAAGCAACAGTCTAAATCAATAATAAAAGAACCTTAAGAAGTTAGAATTTTTTTCTCGTTGTAGTTCAACCTCCATTGATTGAAGCTGTACAAAATAAACATATTTTCGTTATTCTTCAAGCGAGATAAATTGCAAGAACTTTTTACGCAGCGATACGCTTTCGCATAATCAAATAATACAAACCTGAGCATAAGGTAGTAATTGAAAGATACTGAAGTTCTGAAATGGGCAGAGAATATTTATTTGAAAACTGGGAGCAGCGCTAGTTAGTGAAAAAATAAATAATAGATGTAAAAACAATTGATCAAATATTGATCGAATTTTTGTTTAAGATAGTGAGATATCGATCCTGCTTGCATAATGTGAGCGGTCTGTCACATTTTCTTGATCTACCTCTGCCATCTTAAATGACTGAACTATCCGGAAGTGAGTTGCACCGAGATGCCCTCCGGTGTTTTCATGGGGAGATACTAACCGTGAAACCCCCTATAGGTTTCTTTTCTTGGGGAGCACGATGACCAAGGATTGAGTCCATGTGGTGGGCCATTCTACTGTCTGCCATATCTTGTTGCAGATTGTTGTCTGGACTGTGACTATCTCTTCTCCGCCTGCATGAATGAGTTCTGCTGGTATGTTGTCAGGGACAGCTGACTTTCCTTTCTTTAGTGACCTAACTGCAATTTCTACTTCTTCACGAATAATGGGGTTACCATCAATTTCTTTTGCCTGAGGGCAATTTAGTACTGCTGGATCTCCTTGGGTCTTGTGATTGTACAATTCTGAGCAGTATTATGTCTATTGTTTGATGATCTCTTGACCTTCTGTGAGGCATTTTCCTGATTTATCTTGGATGGTGATCAGAGTTTTCCCTTGCTCATGGTTTGTGAGATCTTTCACCAGCTGATATGCCATTTTGCCATCATTTCTACTCAGACTGTCTTCGATTTTGCAGCATGACTAAAATACGCAATGGAAATAAAATACGCAATAGAAATAAAATAAAAATAAAAAACATATAATAACACCTTTCCATCATTGTTTTAACTAGAATGATTTCCTGTGCTAAATTGACAAAAAAGAGGAATACTTTAAATAATAGTGCAAATTTACTCTACGATTGATTTTACCTGAATGTGGCCGACTTGCTGCAAAATAGAAATCTTCATACGCAAAAATTAGTAAATTTTATTTAGATGTATTTATCTCGAAATATGGATACATATTTTATTGGTTATTTTAATATTATTAATGTAATTGAAATTTTAAATAATAATAAAAAGAATAATTTAAACTAATTCATATGAATGTTACAGAACTCTCACGGAACAGAAATCCTCATGTGCTATTGGAGTTTAAAACTTAGTAAATTATTAATTCATAAACATTTATTTTTAAATAGCATTTCCAAATATTTATTAATTTTATATCTTTCTACTTCCAAAATCGCTTTAAATAATTACATAATTTGCTTTGCACATTGTATTTCAATTGCATTCAAATCTTCCATTGTGAATTTTATTTCCACTACGTTCCATTTTTCCAGTGCGTATTTTAGTCATATCGCTGAAAGTGTGACTCGTCTGTCCCCTCCCCCCAACCCACCTCGAAGCGTATTGAGCACGAGGTGATAACCAAACTTTTGACTGACAAGTGTGTACAGGTTGCTTTTCGGTTAATTATGTCAAAAGCCCATAAGCTCGTGACCAGATGAGATGATTACACTGAAACTTTTGACGTGATACTTCATCATTTCCCTCTCATAATAATCATCATAATCAGATATGAAATGCGCTACTTCCGGTCTTCCTCGTCACATGATCGACGTTGAACCAATCTCAAATAGCCTGTGAAGGATGATTAAGTTCTAAATATAATCCTGTACCAGTCTACAGCCATTTGAAATCCGGCTATCTGCATCCTTTGGCTGTAATTGAGTGATAACGGTCAATTTCGAGTAGGGAATTACTATACTAATGATAGCCCATTTCCTAAAGGAATTATGGGTATCCTGTGGTTTGGACTCATTGTATTCAACTTAATTCTCGTGACCACCACTGTCTGACCGTACTGTCTGAGATATTTTGTCTGACTGTATAAGCATCAAAGTGTTTATCATATTAAAATGTTTAAATCTTCCACTCCTGCTTTCTTACTTTCTGTTTTCTGATGTTTTATGGCGCAATTGTATTGTTTCGTACCTTGTCTTAAATTATAACTAGGGATGATGCTGACACAAACTGGTGACAGGTACCTTGTGTAATTATTCAATCAAATATATATTTAAATCAACAAACGGAACATATGAAAATAGTTATAAGTATTAATAGAGTAGACAAGAAAATAGTAATAAGTATTAATAAAAAGACAAGAATGTAGTAATAAGTATTAAATCAATAGTCAAGAAAATAGTAGCAAGTAAGTATGTTAGTGGACAAGAATATAGTGACAAGTACTAAAATAACAGAAAAGAAGATAGTGTTGTAAAGCCATACTACTGTTGAAGAGAATAAAGGAACACAAGGACGGAAACAAAAAGAAATGAGATATATTGGAAACTAGACATGGTGCAACGACTCACTGTGATGGAATATTTGCTCTCAGTGTTTGTATCAATATTTTTCAATAAGTCTTTTTATTGTTATAAAGAGACGTCTTTCAATCTATCCTACATCTTTATCGTGTCTTTTAACCGATTTCATCGGTTTTCAGTTTATTTTATGTAAGATATATATATATATATATATATATATATATATATATATATATATATATATATATATATATATATATATATATATATATTGCACAGTCTTACCTCGTTGGAAAGAATTAGAGAAAATAAGTCTTTCATTTCAAACTTAACAGCGCTGAGCTTAAAAACAGAAAAAGTAATGGATTAATCACAGATTAAATGCACTGGTGAACAAAAGAAGGAATTAAAAGTCTTTTTAATAATGTAAAGTAACTTTATATATATATATATATATATATATATATATATATATATATATATATATATATATATATATATAATCAATTTCGAGGTTCTAGGATTTGTAACTAAATATGGATCATTGTGAATGCCACATGTCTGGTCGCCTTTCTCAGTTATTGACCTTTATCTCTATATCTTCCAGAGGGTGAATTTAAATACCTTGGTCATTGTGCAATTATGAAAGCAGTCTCAATTATTCAGTTGTGTTAATTACATTCGTAAGATATTAAACATTTGGAGTTCAAAATAGGACGTATTTTTCTTTTTCAATCGACGGACTGTTTTTTTTTTTTTCTTCAGAAACAAATACCGCCGAAATGCACACACTATAAGTCCATGCCTGATGATGACAAAATCCATCCTCAGATTTACCTTTTGTTTGAAACATTTTTGATTTGATTTCAGGGAGTTTTTAAAGGAGAAAAAAAATAAATAAACATAAAGCAAACCCATTTAGGCAGAAATACTGCATTGTCTTTCAAATCGCCAATGGTGCTTGTTGACAAAATACCTGATCTTTTTTGGGGGATGGGGTGGTGTGGAATTTCCTGAGAAAATATTTTACACGTGCATCATTTTATCCCATTCTGTGTTTTAGTTCTGTGTTCGATCTTGCGCGCTAGACGTCACATCTTTCTTAGTCCCACACCTCTTTTTTTTTTAATTTATAGTTTTGACGTTATTTTAACGTTATAAACCAAGCAGTTTATTTGCTGATCTCTCGAACATCGCTGCACAAAACTTGTATAGTGGAAATACGCTTTTAGTAAAGGTTAGTTTTTTTATCTTTCCTCAAAAATGGGATCAACTTTATTCGGGACAAAAGGTGAATGATTCGTTCATCTTCTGTGTGAGATTGCCAAGTTAAGTTAATGCCTTGATTCTGGTATAAGAGTGGAGAAATCTTTTAACACTGTTGTATTTGTATTCCATGTATAGATGTAAGTAATTTCAAATCAGCAAGAAAAGTTTCGTTGCTTCAAAGTTCAAGAGAACAGTGCGGAAATGGCCGTGTCCGTCTCCACTTGAGCCATAAAAAGATAAAAATAAACAATGCAGCGTGACGTCATAGCAGGATCACGAATAGATTTGTCGGAAGTTGCAAAAATTCCCCACATGACGCTCCCAGAACAAAGTTTACGGACATTTTAAAAATGTCCACATGATTAAAATTATTAGATTCAAGGATTTTGATGGGATGAGCTGGCATCAATTTGCAAGACAAGTATCAAGGATACAGTTAAACTGATTTGATTTTTAAATATGCCTGCGACATAACCAAATGGAAAAACATTGTTTTTTTTCTCCAGGAGCACTGTCAAAACATACTCAGTCTATCCAACTTTCTTAGTGACCCTATAAAACAGGTTTTAATTTTGACCTATTACAATTGCCCACTGGTTTTCTGAGGTAGAGACATCTCTGAAACTGAAAACGAAGTCTGCATTTCTGAGTTGCACTAATTCTTGAGGTATGATACAAAAGTATGTGTCATAGGTACATGTGCAGTTAATGATGTACATAGTTAGACAGTGATGCACACAAATAGACAGTTGACGATGTACATAATTCGACCGTTCCGGTGGTCTAAGTGGTTAGAACGTCTGCCTTGGATGAGGGAGTTTGCGGGTTCGAGCCCTGGCCGAGTCATACCAGAGTTATACAAATGGTACTAGCAGCTTGTCGCGCAGTATTAAGAGCTTAGTGTTAGGACTGGTCGGCATGGTGTCAGGATAATATGACTGGGTGTGACATGATGCTGCATGTCTGCGGCATGATATCCCAGTGCTAAACATCACTATAAACGGCCACATTGCAGACATCGTAGCAATATGACTAAAAAAAAGTTTTAAAAAGCTACGTTAAAAATCCAAATCAAACATGTACATAATTAGATTTAAAACACGCTATAAACATGCCTAAAATGTGATAAGCATACAAATGTGTTCCGACAATGAATACAAATTAATAAAATACACACACAATGTATCACTTCGACATTACTCTTTACCTGCAAATCTTTTTATTTACATTTGATAATGTTATCTTCGTTTTCATATTACTTAAACATTAAATGTACGTATACATTGCATTAAGTTGATTACTTTCTTAAAATCTGTGTACCCTTCGTTTGCGAGTTAGTACTTTGTTTTCATATTAAGTAAAGTAAGTAAGTTAGTAAATAAATAAATAAATAAATAAATAAATAAACCATTAAATCAACCAACCATCGAAACGTATGACTGTCAACCTCCACTCCAAAGCCTCGAAAGGTTAAATTTAAGGTCATGCAGATTTTCAAAACTAATTACAAAGTTAGCGGGTGCTTTTTTGTTTCGAGAACCTCGGTAGTTCAATTGGCAGAGCGTCGGTTTCGTAATGGAAGTGGCACGGGTTCTATACCCACCCAATCCACCCAGGGTCGGCTACTCCGGCGTGTCCTTGGGAAAGTCACTTTATTCCGGTTTTGTCGGCATGATATATGGCCAATAATGTGTTAAAAGAACCGGTAAAACCTTCCAAAACTCCAAACCAAAATCATTTTCTGAAACAATACAATTTAACAGTTTTGGTCTCCATGTGAGTCCTGTCCAGTAATCAAAGACTGTGGCGCTGTGTGGTGTGTGAAATGGAATGTCAGATTGATCGGTGTGTACATGCACATCATCACATGAATGACCATTTACTACCAAGGCAACATAAGTGCTATGCCCGGAGTTGCACAATACGGCAGCCGACCGGAACTGGTCATGGATGGAGTCGAACCCACAACCCACCGATTTTAAAAATATGGCGCACTAACTTTGGAGGAGGCGGAAACCTAGCCCGAGTTAACTCTTATTCTTACCACCCTACTTTTGATATCTTGACATTTATAGGATATGAAAATTATTTATTTTCTCCCAAACTGCCAGTATAACGTTCGTTATGTCTTTAAGCTGCTAAGAGGCAAGACGAAACTACAGCTTTGAAGAAATTTGCCTAGGAACTCGCCATTTGCATTGCTAGTCACATGACTACCCAAATCTCACAACATATATATATCCATGATACCAGAGGTCCAAACGCCTCGTAATATCAACAATCATCCATTTCCACATTTTCGCTGGCCAAGGTTCCGATAACCCTATCTACATAGGGTTATCGGAACCTTGGCTGGCGAAGATGCAATTTCCATTGTTCGATAGGCAGCTGATTCTGGCCTTACACCCCAAACATAAATGTCCAAATATAACAAAAATGAGGTAGTAATGGTCAGAGGATTATCAGAAACCGAGTTACATCGGGAAGACTTCTAACCTTTTTCAATACTCCGCGCTAATAGAAACGTGACCCATCCGCAGAAAACCTTAATCTCTTTTTTTTTTTAAGTGTTAAAATTTGTTGATGACAATTTCAAGCATGACAGTGCTTCGTTGGTCGAGACGAGACTGTGACTAGCACAGGCAGAAGTAAGATTACTGAATGATTTGTAAAGGCGAGCCCCTTAGACCACTTGCAAATCCGTTTCCCATGCAGGGGTGGGGTGGGGGTTAATGGCGGTATGATCAATTAAGAAAGATCTTGTTGTATATATTGTAACGAAACAAATCATATAATGTTTATATGTATCTGAAACCATACTCTCTATTAAGCGTACTATTCAAAGCAAATGCGAAGGTTATGCCACAGACCTTGTACTGTTAAACTTACTACCACTCACGTAAGCACGTAAGTCGGGACGCAGTAAATTTTGAATAAACTTCTTGACCTCAGATCCATGTTTTTTTTTTTTTTTTACATTTAAAGATGGTTACCTTTATGTTTGGAAAGACTGTTAATCTCCCCCACCCACATAGATCTCCGCAACACACACACACACACACACATATATATAACGTGTAAAACATAAATATAAATAATTTAGTGCCGTCCAGTTTTCGCAAACTTTGGTAAAGGTATAATATTCGCCACCAAGTAATTTGAGGCGTTCTTAGCTATTTTGGCAATTTAATTCTTTTAATGAATTCGAGACAATTCAAATTCATAAAAATTGTAATTTAAACTATATAATTACATTTGACACATCATAAACTTTGCATTCATTTCGAGATTATATCATATAACAATTGTCACAAAGTAACAGTTCTCGATTTAATTAAATGTTATACCTGTCATTTGTTTTAAACTGTTTTTGGGGTTTGGCACACACTCAATGACCCTTGTTCGCAGAAACGTTCGCTTTAAAATATTGCTATTGCCTTTTCTCCGAAATGGATGATCCTATCGGCACGGGGTTTTCACCTTAATACTCCTTATGTTTAAGTGATCCTTCATACAAATTATACCTATCGGACTTCCACTGTGGCCGCGTCAGAAACCATCTTATAATCTTGTTATCACGTCTCTACTTGTACCGAAAGCCGTATTGATGCGGGATTTTCACCACAAGACTTTTTAAGATGTTCATTTTGTCTTAAATAAAAACAGTGCCAGTGGTACGTGCACTATGGCTGTCATGACGAATGTCTTAAAAATGTTATTACTACTCCCGCTGAATGTATGATCATTATGAAACGGGGTTGTCTCCAGAAGACTTATAATTATGTCCACTTTGTCCTTAACGAAGATGGTGCCAGGCTGACATCTAATATAATCTGACCAGCTGATAAAATCAGCAATTATGAAAGCAACATAGGTCACCAGAACATGGGCCGTAAGCGGTCGCTGTCAGATCTTCATGCAAGACAATGGCGATCTGATGTTAATCAGATTGCATTACAAACTAAATGTTCAGGTATTTAATTGATCGTAGAAACGTTGTCTATTGTTATGTTCAAGACCTATCATGTTATAAGACTCTGCTATTCGCAAATCTAGCGGGATTTTCGGTCGCCAAAAACTTACCGATTAGGTATCACTGCGATTAATTACCCTCCGAATCGCTTTCAGAATATATGTATGTCGGCGCAGTAATTTACAGATGAATAATAAATTTGTTCACCGGATATTTTTTAGCCAAAAAAGGAAAATACAATATATTCAAGACACCTCAAGCTTGTTCTACTAGTAAAGCGATCGTATTACTGAAAGAGCATTGCGAACGAAAAAATAGTCCGATGCGTTCGCAACATCTAGGTCGATCCTCGTTTCGTAAATAACCGAGTTGATTAGAACGGCAGCTATAGGTGTAAATTCGAAACGTGATCCGAAGTTGTAAATGTGTCGGTGTTTTATCCAGTAATATGGGCATTTTAAAGTACACATGTACTCGCTTATAAGACGGATCCAGCTGAATATAGATCCTAATTTGCCATTGCATAATGCGCTAGCAGACCAGGGTCTGTCTTGTTCCTTGTACTGATTATTAATAAAACAAAACTGCATAAACACAGATCTGCTAAAGCATAGGCAGATCTGGACCTATGCAGTTTGCAGATGGATCCGACTTATAAGCGAATATGGATTGGTACAGAAATATAGTGTAGATTTTAAGTGAGGATGGTCAAGGCCTGTTAAAAAGTGATAATAATGGTATATTAGCCAAATATATGCCTATAATTAATTTATCTTTTTTAAACATTACGACCAGAATGGGATTCAGATGCAAAAGAGCTACAGCATTCCAGGAAAAGTTTGCACTCTGCCAAACTAACAAAAATGTACACAGTAAAGCAGAGAGAATAATGCCATGAGCCATACTATGTAGGTGCATGACTGGTTTTCGAACTTGGTATCTTAGATCCATAAGCAGCCAAACTTTAAATTTTTCTTATTTTCATTTAAAACCGATCACTTTTCTTTAGGCATTATTGGATTGTGATCTACATGAAAGATTTACTTACCTCCGAAGTTGAACAGCTTGACAACGTTCAAAAGCTGCTCACGTTCGATACTTGAAGATTTGACAACTGAAGTACACCAGTGAGCATGACCAATTTTACCTTCAGCAAAAGCATATGTTAACACACTTTTCTGAAGATTTCTACTTGGTGCAAATTATAATCAAGAAATATAAAACGATGTCTGGTAGCCCTGTCACCTAAGTATTGTGTCATGCCGTTATTCTGACTTAGGAGTAAATTCTAATTGTTTCCATTTTGCATTTAAACCATTTCACCTTCACTTTAAATAAACAATTTTTTTTTGTAATGAAAATATTCCAGAAAATTAAAGCAGAAATAAACGCAACACTCGTGCTCTAACCTGTTCAGTTTGTATTCTAATTCTGCGCAGACATGGTTTTACTTTCATATTAAGACCTTTGTATTCAGGTGCGAATCGAAATTTTCCT
The DNA here is from genome assembly GCA_028554795.2 of Sinohyriopsis cumingii. Classification (NCBI taxonomy): domain Eukaryota; kingdom Metazoa; phylum Mollusca; class Bivalvia; order Unionida; family Unionidae; genus Sinohyriopsis; species Sinohyriopsis cumingii. The sequence continues at coordinate 34,521,992 of CM068826.1, forward strand.
TATACATTTTGTCCCATGTAGGCAAGCCCCTTCAGAGGTTGAGAGAGGCCCGGGCCACTTTGATAATTTGAGGCTCCTAGTCCCTGATGATACTGAAACTTGGAAATAAACTGAATGCTACAATAAACTCATATAATTTTCTAAATAAAGATTTAAAAGACAACTAAGTACACAATCGGGAGTATTTAAATTTTAAGAGATCTAAAAACCTGGGCCTCGTAGGGATTCAGGCCCGGGCCATATTCTCCTTCTCTCTGATTGGGCCAGTATGTAGGTCAATTTTCTTTAAAATGTCAAGTATCCATATTCATCATTTACCTGATATTAGTGCATGCGTATAGTCTGAGCCGTTATTTTCATTCAAGCAAGAACCACATGCACACTTGTAAAGATTTAGCACATGATATGCGCTTTATCAGTCAGCCATTGACCTTGACCGCGGATTTTCTAAAAATGGAGTAATCTATTTTGTTTAAGAGGGGTTTCAAAGTGAGGTTGCGTTCAGCAAATGACTTGTGTTGCAATGCTGAATTCATTATTTCACATGTAATTAACTAGAAGTGTACGACTTCACAAATTCAAGGTGCAATATAACATTTCCAAATCCAACTCGAATAAACTATCGATTTAAAAAAATAAAATGACTTCAGCAAACTAAAAGCAAGGCCGGATTGGGTCGGGGATTCCTCATTTAAATAAACACACACACACACACACACACACACACACAGAGCAGTGGCGTCACTAGTGTTGGTGTCACCCAGTGCGGCAACTCATGGTCTCACCCACATGGACCTCCTTCTAGCACAAAAATTGTATAGACAGTCACTTTGGTGTCACCCTCTCTGATGGTGTCACCCTGTGCGGTCCGCACCCCCAATAGTGACGCCACTGCATGTACAGTCACTTGAAATTTAACCACCATTTTATTCTTGCGCACATTTATTGGGTATTATACACACTCTGAGTAAATAGAGCCATATACTTTTGCTTTGGTGCCCTTTCGAGGACGTCTAGGCCTTTTTGAAATAATGCCTCCCCCCCCCCCCAACTGGACCTGATCCGGTCCTGAAAACCGATAGGTTAAAGTCGTAAAGACGTTAAAAATACCAGAACTGGTGGAAATGGCTGTACTTGATAGAATGTTTAGCAAGTGGTGACAACAAAACAAACAAAGGAACCAAGTGGTTGGAACTATTTTATTAGTCTCTTAAGATACATACATGTCCGCTGAATAAGTTGGCGTAGGGATAACATGTTTATTTAAAGCGGGAGATGTCGAGGAGCATGCATAACAGTGTTCAGTGAGGACTACTTACTAAGTACAAGAGGTTGTTTGATATTTGGCGGGAAGAAAACTGAAGTTTTCAGACAATTGTTGTACTTTCACGTGCTGACTCAGAATTGTTTGCACCAAAACCATTTTCTCTTTAATCATCCGATTTTACTTAGTCAAAGTTTCGTTTGGATCTAAGGGTAAAAAATCGACGCACCTGCAAACCCTGGAGTTGCGTTAGAGCACGTGATTTTGGAGACACATTCTCATTGTCTTCTCCACCTTTGCTGATAGCAGTATTTGCAGTCTATTGTTGTCGTAGCGTTAAGAAAATGTTTTAGGAGCGGAATTATTGGCCTCCGAAAACGAGCACTTGAAATATGTAGCATGATGTCCCAAACAGTCGCATTATCCTGACACCAGGCCGACCATTCCTAACACTAACCTTTTAATGCTGAGCGCCAAGCGAGGCAGCTGTTAGTACCATTTTTGCAAGTATTTGGTATCACTCGACCTGGGATCGAACTCGCGACCTCCCGCATCCGAGGCGGACGCTCTAACCTATATATGAAAAAAGAGACCTGTTGCTGCATGGAACCATCTTTGGTGGCTTTTGTCTTCCCAGGTTTTGTCATTAGTGAAAGTAACCTCATTAACGGTTTTATATTTTCCTTCAGTTTCTTCCACACAGCATTGTATAGTCAAATGTATTTTGTTGGGTACATTCATCATTGATGTCATTAGTTGTAAGAAAAAGGTTGCAATGACCCATTTTCATGCTCCAGTAACATTATTAAGTTTTGGAATATGCATCAGTGGAGCAGACGAAACATCATTTTGCCAAATTTTTGTTCATATCGGAGAATAAAACTGCATATTTAGTGTAACATTTTACTTTGCCCCTCCCACACAGGCCCCCAGCCAATAAAACTGGCAGATCTCTCTCCAGCAACTTGTGCAGTCATAGACATGAAGGTTATTTATAGTCATTTACATGTATGCGTCAAATGTGTTTGTAATGTAAGCCACAGCAGCAATAAAAACAATTGAAGTTGAATATATATATATATATATATATATATATATATATATATATATATAATTGTAAGGCAAATGATATCTTTTAAAACTGCATTGGGTTCTAAAGGTCATAATAGTAAGGAAAAATCATGTTAATGAAAGAAGACTGACAACAGTGCATGGCTGGTGTGGAACTTGCCCAAGCATTTTTGGAATATTCCAATTTCTTTGTTGAGTGCACTTAGCTGCAAAGACCGATTACACCAATGAGACAAGAACAAAACCAAAACGTAATTACACAATCAGCGTGATGTGTCAGCTGTGGATATTTGTAGAAACAATACATTTAGAAGAAAGGACTAGATTAACACTTGATGCTCAAGTAAACATCGGATGAGAAGTGTAATCACTGTTTAATCCCACATGGTGGTTTGAAAAGTGCCCAAAGGTCATTATCTACCATGCTACTCATAAGATGAGTACAACTTCAAACTGCGCAGACCCAGATCTGCTATCATGTAATGCACCACCAGATCTAGGTCTGTATAGGTTGTTGGGAGTAATCTGTAGAATAAACAACATAGAACCTGATCTGCAGGCATGTTATGTCTAAGTAGATCAGGATGTTGTGGCTTGACTTGACTTATAAGTGAGCATTGACAGTACTCAGAGTATAAAATTTAATGGCAAATTTCTACCACCATTTTCAGAGTATTATTACTGTTACTGTATTCTCAAAAGTGTAAATCCATGGATATGCCATTGATTACCGATTGCCTAAAAGGAGCATTAATTGAACAAGCAAACAGAGATCGAGACCTTTAAGAAACTGAATCAGGAATTTGATTTGTCCAAGGAATTTAAATGCTGCATAAAAGAATAAGAATTAGAAGAGATGGAAAGGATAAGATTTAATAAAATTTAGAAAATTATGATATCATGCTGGTATTGATGGAAATTGTTACGGGAAGATTTATTGCATCATACCTGTGTCTTAGATTCTTTTTCGAAGTATTACTGATTCATTGTTTCTTTTGCAAAGGAAAATAAACAGAAAAGTTATGCTGAGGAAGACTACCAATGATTTTACAACAGCATCTTTTTGTGAGGGATTAAAACTGTAATATAGGATTGTTAGATCTTTACAAGACAGCCACTCTTCTTTCCGATTTACATGTTTTACATCAACATTAGCATTTTATTGCTATTGCTTGAACTAATAATATTAATATTATTACTAGTGGTAATAGTAGTAGTATTTTCACAATAATAATAAAAAAAATATGTGATAAGATCATGATATACATATTTTACATACCGTTTTAGGAACATAAATGCCACGCCCAATTTAGATTCTGGGAGAACTGCTTGTTGGATTGCCATGTGTTATTTATACTGACATGTCCTCATTTTAGGTCCTCTATATTGATACAATGTCCTCGTGCACCCTCTTTCTGGAGTGTCCTCGTTTTTGAAAGAGCAAATATGGATAACACTGTTCTCAAGAGATTTCCTTGAATGCAGTGAGTGGAAAAAAAGGGAAACAAATTTATGAACTGTTTTATTCCTTTTAATGTATTGATGAAAGTTTCAGAAATTGTTTCCAAGGAATCAAATTTGAATTATTGAAATAATATGTTTGCTGTTCCCAGAAACTACCAGGTGCAGGGAAATTAACCAGAAATAGTTCTATCACTAAATTTAGGATTGTCTCTAGTTGTTTCATAATATAAGGGATACAAAGTAAGTTTGTTACTTTTACCCTCATTGAAAAGGGAGGACACCGATATGCACTGTAATTGACGTCATTTTTCAATTCAGTCATGCATCATTATTTAAGTATTAAGTTGAATATGTTTTTGAGCAATGTTGTTTTCTGTTGATTTGTTAGTATTATACAAAGGAAGAATAAACTTATGGTGTGGTCTTGTTTTGGAATCTATTCACCCTGATATCTCTACCAGTATTTATTTGCCATGTTTCAGTTCCTAATGAAATAGGTTTTAAAATTGTGTATTGTTTCAGAATTGCTGTACAATATTCAAACAACTGCCTTTCCACTATACTACCATTTAACTTTTTTTTTTTATTAAGAAGCATTTATTTAGAGGTATATTTCAATAAATCTTTCAAACTGACATATACTTTTTAATATACTTACGAGTGCAACCGCAAACTATACGGACCCAATCTACATTTGCATAATGTACCAGCAGATAGGGGTCCATGCAGTTGGTTAGGATTAATGAGTAGAAACATTGACCTTGACATGTCATTGTTTTGCGCCTAGGATTTTCTTTAATGAACCGAATACCAGAACAGATATCTTTTCTTATATATTGAATCAAACTGCAAACAAAGATCCTGATTTATTCCAGCATAATGCATCTGCAGACCAGGGTGTATGTTGTTTGTTCTACTGATTACTCCTGCACAGACCCAGATCTGACGGTGCATTATGTGAATGCACATCTTGGTCTGTGCAGTTTACAGTTGGACGTATAAGTGAGTTTATACGGTATATCAAGTATTTGGGTGGATGTAGTTAGACATTCATTTCATTACAGAAAATTGACCTTATATCAGCAGAATTGGGCATTCCTCTGCTATCATTACTTTTGAACCAAGTGAAATGGCAAGACTATATAAAAAAAAACAGAACTACTTGATTGTGCCTAAATTAACCTTGGTTAGGGGTAAGTATAGTACAACTAACTCATTTAGACTAAGCTGTGCAACAGCATCTATATTGGCCATCAACTATGCAAAATATTCTTGAAAATTGGCTCCCAGTTTTCCTGGTGAAGCAGACAAAACAATGTGAAGTATTAAGGCAGTGTCCCCACCCCCAGTATATATCACTGTTGACATCATAAATTATAGGACTTGGTCTATGCATTCCTTTGTTGGATGAATGTTCTTCACAATCGCCACTTGTTCCAAAACATGTGCCGACTCTTGTCAATGGTTACATAGTACAACTGAAGGGCAATTTAGCATTTTTATGTCCCAGTGTGACAGTGATAGGGCATACAGTGTTCCTCTGGTCTGTTCATTCATGCATGTGTCTGTCTTACCGTGCAGTTTGCATGTGGGTCATTGAAGGCACTACTGTGGGACATCCATTAACATATTTTAAAATAGTATATTCATTACCATGACAGTTGTGGAGCATGTAATATTGCATGTCTTTTGTCACAGCTTGATTACAGTATATAATGGCATGTAGGTGGCATCCAACTGCATGGATTTAGATCTGCTATCATTTAATGCATGGGCAGATCTGGATCTATGCAGTTTGCTAGGAGTAATCAGTTAAACTACAAAGACCCTTGTCTGCCATTGCCTTATGTGATAGCAGATGAGGGTCGATATTGTTTGCAGTTGGAGAGGACTTACAAGCAAGTATTTAGTCATTTAGGTCTGTTTCAGCCGCTGTAGTGGGGAATTCGTGTTCTATTCACATATCTGGTTTTTGTCTGCATTAGGTGATAGTAAAATAAACTTGTTACATAGATTTATATCTCCCAAGTTTTTAAAATATGACATGTACAATTACAGATTTCAGGTGAAACTTGCTCTGCTGAACAGTGTACTTGTCTTTTCCCATACAGATTAAAAATAAATCAGATTGCTTAGATGTTGCCATGACAACTGCAGCAAACCGGGTGATTTAAAGAAAAGAAATTCACGTCATAATTTTTTTATGCCCTTGTAGAAAGTGTAAGAATAGTATCTTTTGTATCAGATATATAGATCTGCAATAATTGATTCCTACTGCCCTATCTCTTTTAATTTCAGGTTGTGACGATTTAATCGGTGATTTTTATTTTTGTAACTTTTCTCTTCAAGTAGGTGTGATCTAGGCCAAATTCACAATATGAAAGTGGAGAGGTGGAATTGTCAGGACCATTTCTGCCATTGAGGTAGGTCATTGATATGCTGATTAAGACATTATGTACCTTTCATGAGAAAATGGTTGAACCCAGTTTATCAGACTCCATAGGTGATGTGGAAAATTATCTGATTAGGGTTCAATTTATGCCCAGAGCTTTTTACTACTTGGGTTGGAACTTTAGTAAACCCTTGCTTTAACGAACCATACTCTTATAAATGTCTTGAAATAACAAACACACACCTGCCTTTGACCAGAGAAGGCAGTTGTACCTATTAGAATATTAATCATGATGAATGTCTCATTATAACAAATGATGACCACTCTGGTGGCTAAATTAGTTAGAGCGTCTGCCTTTGATGCAGGAGGTTGCGGGTTTTAAAAAAACTTGTAAGAGTCATAACAAAAACTTGTTAAAAAATGGTATTTGCAGCTGTCTCGCTTGGTGCTCAGCATTATGAGGTTAGTGTTAGGAATGGTCGGCCTGGTGGCGGGATAATGTAACTGGGTGGGACATGTCTGTGGCATGATGCTGCATTGCTGGATATCACTATAAACTGCCACACTGCAGACGTCATAGTGATATGACTGAATAAATGTTATAGTTACGTTAAAAATCCAGATCACACACACATACACACTTATAGCAAATGATTCATTGGATCCCAAATTATTATATAATAAAGGACTATAATTTGTTATTTTTAAGATGTCACTATAGTATTTTTGTACAGCTGTGCAAGTTTGCTATTAGATCTCAGTCATTTGGATGTTTATTAAGTGTTTGATAAATGGCTGAATCTCGGTTCAGCCGTATATACTGCCACAGTACTGGCTAGAATGTCGATTCAGCCTATCGATACTAGCCTTGAATGGTTTACTGACCATGAATATTTCATATTGTTAAGACATCATAAATTAATACCACATCAGTAGTGTCATCCCTTAGTCTTGAGTTTCACCCTTCCCACCCCAATTTAGATATTTTGAGATTTATTGAGAAAGTTGTAATTTGCTGCAATGGAACTGTGGCAGTATAATGTAGCAGGTTACCAGCAGACCAAGCATCCATAAACGACCTTACATTGAGCCATACCTGCATGAAATCGATACAAAGATTATTTCTCAGAAATTGTGATTATAGTATTTGTTTTGTCTTCAGTCCATTGATAGATGAGATGAATCTACAGCATTGATGAAATATGAACTGGTACTTGCCATTTGCATTGATAGTCACATGACTGAACAGTTTTGCCTCAGCAGCTTAAGGCATTGCAAGTTAGCCACCAAACCATCTGTAGTATTGGCCTCAGCAGCTTAGGGCATTGCAAGTTAGCCTCCAAATCATCTGTAATAATGGCCTCAGAAGCTTAGGGCATTGCAAGTTGGCCTCCAAACCATATGTAGTAATGGCCTCAGCAGCTTAGGGCATTGCAAGTTAGCCACCAAACCATCTGTAGTAATAATGGCCTCAGAAGCTTAGGGCATTGCAAGTTGGCCTCCAAACCATCTGTAGTAATGGCCTCAGCAGCTTAGGGCATTGCAAGTTAGCCACCAAACCATCTGTAGTAATGACCTCAGCAGCATAAGTCTTTGCAAGTTAGCCCCCAAACCAATTATATGTGTAGTACAGATACTGTAATTAAGGCTGCAATGTTTACAAAAATATGTTAATCTGTAAACAGTATACAATACCTGAAATGATTATAAACTCCATCCTTCCCCTGGTCTGTATGTTAGGTATATACATATGTGCCAACTATTATGCTTTTGGCGTAATCCTTTGCTTTTTACCACCAAATTATGCATTATGCTAGTGTATATGGTACTTTAAAACATAAAATAAAAATAAAGCAATAAAAAGTTGTTTTGGTCATTTTTTATTATCATCTATTTAATTCCACTTATATAAATTTGAGAATATTCTTTAAAATGGGACTGCTACCTGAGAACAGCGTAAAAGTATTTTCCTTATTTGCTATTTATAGCAACTGTATATGACCCATTTCCAAGAAAGCAGACAGGTTAAGTGAAATGCTTTACAATGCAAGTTGTGGATGTTATATGATGAAAATGTTAGAGCAAGATGAATCTTTTCAAACTACAAAACATGTCAGATCAGAAAAAATGACAAATCAACACTGCGTTCCAAACTTTAAAAGAAGTATACAGGTGTAATGTAACACAGCAATCAGAGCACCTGAACTCATTGCAGATTTGCAGTGAAATTGACCGTAGAATAGTTAGTGAGTGCTGAGTGAATAATTTGTCAATATATTTTGTGCTTGTAATCCATATGGATATTTGTTTTGCCTTTATGAAAAGAATTTGGACCATATGCAGAATCACATTAGAAGTAAAACTGGATCTCATGCATACATGATGCAATTCAGGCATTTAATATATAGATTACATTTGTATGCCCAAATTGTACTTTTTGCCACTTGTAATAGCAATAATTACATTTATATCTTTTGCAGGGTTGGCATGTATGTATGCAGCTGACAGCTGTTCATATGTGTGGCATTGGCAGTGTACATGCCATATTTAGTGCATCTTGCAATTGTATCATTTGCTGTACATCTTGCACCCCCTTGTTATGATGGGTTCAGTTTATAAGACAGGTCTTTTGTTGAATACATCCAACAATTTAGGTAAGTCTTCCTTAGGATCGTGGTAATATTGTTTTGTACTGATATATAGACATAATGAAAAATCAATGAACATACTGCCTGGACCTTCACACAGGATGCTTTGTTGGCAGTACAGTACTAAATTAACTCTGACCAACACTTGAAACTGCTTGTTTAAAATAAATTGTCAGTTAATGAGCATGTTGTCATAGGTAAATAATTTGGTTGTAAAGAAATTTGTGTCGTCATTATCATATCAGCCTGATGTGTAATGTTGTGTATTGTGTTATAACCAATTCTCATAGCTTAGTGGTGCCACATCGATTATTCAAAAATCATCCATTCTTTAATAAAAGAATAAAGAATTAGTTTCTTTAAAAATTAATTGAAGTCGAACAGGTTATTCCCTTTCTCTAAAGTACTTCAAGCATGTCTTGTATACGATGTATACACATGTGTGCTTTTATTGCAACAGTTTTGTTTAATAAAGTACAAATTAATCAAATAGAAGTAAAATTTGCACCATTCCTTTATCATTATGTAGAATAGGTATCTTATCAACAATTGATTCAGTTAAAAGTCTATATTATCATTTCATCTCAATTCAGTTAATGATCAATAAAGAAGGTAAAGTGATTGTAAGGGACAAGGCCAGGACAAGCAGCATCTTCCATCAGAACCAATGGATTGGGACCTGAAAATATGGATGCATTGTTACAGTTTGTCTGGTTTTTACTGCCAGTTTGAGTTTCATCAGGGGAAGGAATAAGCAGATGGAGTTTGCGACACCGAAAAAGGTTACCTTTGGTTGAGTAGTCTGAACGCTAAGAAAACCATTCAGAGGCAAATATTGACTTATGGACTTTGACTGTTGTTGTAACATCTATTAGATTGGTCTGATTGGTTTTGTTTGATGCCTTACAGCACAACAATACAAGTGGGTTATTTATTGCGGAGGTAATTGCAGTTTGTCCAATGGTAGGTTTTGAGTGCACAACCTTTGTTTTGAGTAGGGCTTGCTAACCTCTGAGCAAGCATGGCTTCCCATTAGATTGGTCTGAGCAACCATGGCTTGGTCTGAGCAGTCATGGCTCCTCATCAGATTGGTCTGAGCAACCATGGCTCCCCATCAGATTGGTCTGAGCAACCATGGCTCCCCATCAGATCGGTCTGAGCAACCATGGCTCCCCATCAGATTGGTCTGAACATTATTAAGTCATAATATCAATGTTTGTGGCACCTTTGGGAGGGACTGGAAAGGTTTCCCTAATGGACTGAAATACCCTCTGTATATTAAGCTGTAAGGTTTACACCTAGATGATAAACTGTTACATATGAAGCACAATGATTCCATTCATGCATGATCTTTCATCATTGCAGTTGATGAAGATGACTTTAAACTTCTCAAGCAACAAAGTAAATGTGATGATCAGTCTTTGTCATTGATCCTGAGGAATATCAGGTCTGTTGATAAAATATTCAAGTATCTTATTTTAAGTTTTTCACACACCTTGGTAACATTTATATCCACACAAAAGAGTTCAGTTTAATAGCAAGACTAAATTTCTCTTATCCATAACCAGTTTCTATAGATTATGATTTACTGATCCAGTTTCTCTGTTGATTTGCATATAAATCCAACATGGCACAAGTACACGTGATGTTAATTACAGACTAGCAGCAACAGTGTTACATCAGGTGGTAAGTTAATTATAGACTAGCAGCAACAGTGTTACATCAGGTGGTATGTTAATTACAGACTAGCAGCAACAGTGTTACATCAGGTGGTCAGTAACTACCAGCAGCTGGTCCCCTTATGCATCAGTAAAAATAGCACAGAAAGTGTATACATGGTATCATAGCATGCATAGAAGGATCACCAAAGGTGACGTTAAAAGGACACAACAGATAGACACATCATTTTAATAGTTGAAAGCATGTTTAATACTTGAAAGTAAGTTCCAAGTATCTTGCCCCACTGGACAAGTAGCAACTGAAAATAGTTGGTACTCTGCTTTTTCACTTTATGGTCATCATCTGAATCATCAGTACCTTGATTGCAGTGGTGAAAAATCATACTGAGAGGAAAAGTACCATATATATTTGCTTATAAGTCAAATCTAACTGCAAACAATAAAGATCCTGATCTGCCTTAGCATTATGCACCTGCCGATCAGGGTTTATATTTGTTCTACTGACTGTTCTTAACAAAACTGCACAGATCCAATATCTGCTGGCACATTTTGTGATGGCAGATGTGGATCTGTGCAGTGTGCAGTTGAATCGACTTATAAGCATTGGCATGGTAGATAAAGATTCTAACAGTTTTCAGATCAGTTTAGCCAAGTAGCTGAATGGTGGGTTAAAATGATGGTTACCATGTAATTGAAATCTGTAACTCCAGCGACAAGGCCCAGTGTTGACAGACATAGACTACATTTGCTTGAAAAGAAAAGAGCATCATGTAAATCAGCACAGACCTAATGAAGTTGTAAATTTGTACGAGTTTTACCTAAATTGCTATGCAGAAATTTACCCATAATGCCTTGCAAATCTTGCCAATTTATACAGGAATTTGTGTGAATGCTGTCATCTAAAAATGGTTCTAACTGAAACTGAAATTAATTCACTTTAATAACTAAGCTCTTGAGTTTTTAGAGCTTGTAGCTCTTATTTTTTGTCTTCAGAAAACTGAACATGTGTGCAAATGATAATGTAAAAACCAGTCATTCATATAAAACCTTGCAGAAAAAAACATTGCTGCCAGGGATGGTTTTTGATTTGTACTAGAATTTTTTTGCATTGGCTGCCCTCTGCTAAAAGGCATACTTCAAACTGAAATTGAAATTCATTTACCAGTACTTGTTCTTAAAATAACTGAGCTTTATTATTGTCAGGGTTTGTACTTATCATTTTAATTGGTTGAAATAATTCACAGAAAACAGGAAGGATGTATCTACTTGACTTTGTAGAAATGAACTTTATTAAAAATTGCTTGAGAGAGAGAGAGAACTAGATTTAATTTTAAAAAATTGTATGGATTTGATTAATTGCCATGTATTTACATTCATGGCCTTTGTTTCTATCTTGATCAAGCTATTGTTTGCATTTTAGTTGTTAGAATTTTGGGATGAATAAATCATATTGTGACTATATAAGGCAGATGATGATAATTTGTATTCAAGTCAGGTTCCAGATAGGTAAAAAAGAATCCATTAAAGTATGTTATTTGGCTTAGTTAGTTGATTGAATGGCTGATCTAATGGTTCTATGAAGGGTCCTTTGCATAAGGTCCACCGGTCCGGTTGTTTGTTGGACATTTAGTATGGACATAGTCTCCTATACAGATTGAGATATAGATAAACCAGCCATACAATCTATATTAAGCCATCACTGTAAAGCTCTGCTAGTCATTGACCAGAATAAATTAGATATGGAGGATACTTGGAGGATCGGTGTTTTATCTACAAATGACTTCATGTAAGTCATTTGACTTGTCAAGGCAAAAAACAGGCGAGTCAAATTCCAAACATATTAGTCTTATTATAACCGATGATCAGTTTTCAGTAGTTTTTAAGATATAATTACATTGTTTAAATACACAATGAAAATATTAGTTATATAATGTGACTAAAGCCAATAAGTCAATTCCTTTGCTAGAAGCATCTGAACATTATATATTAGTTAAAAATCTTTTTGAAGGTTTTATGTCATCAGACATAATCCGAGTATATATGATAAGGCATTTATTGTTGGCTATGTCAGTGCTTTCATCTGCCATTGCTGTCACAAATGAAGAGTTTTGCATGTCACGTATAAGACTATCCTCAACATTTGATTGGCCCTCCAGTAACTCTGAACAGGTAGTAGTCTGGTCATACTGAATGGCAGAATTCTTCAAAATGCCAATGACATCAATTTCTTCTGTCGCTAAGTCGTGTATTAAATTAAGAAGAGATTTGTATTTGAAAACAAGGGATGTCTTATGCACTCAGCCAATGTACACACTTAAGTTGCACTTTCACTGCTATGACTTGTTTGGAAGAATGTTTTTTTAATCCTGCATTCAAATCTGCCTGGTATTGTGGACCTTGAATCAGCAGTTTGTGTTCATACCTTTTTAGTGTAGTGTTCTGAAAGTTAATGTTTTTTGCACAATTTGGTCATGGTGTTTTTTATAGCTTCTGTACATATATGGCAAAATATAAAGGAGTCTTAACTGTCACATTCTTCACTCGATCAAACTTCTTTTTGAAAACGTTGCGAGCTGTGTTTTCAAACATTGCTGCACAAAATACGTTTTATCTTATGAGTAACCGTTACCTCATCTTTGGATGATGAAGGCTCCACTGGTTCAATAACAATGCAGAGGTCTCAGAAATGCTTAATTATGTGTTTTTGGACACAATTTTTTATATACATGGGAAATCACTTATACAGGTGTGCTCTGTATGCCCACATTTGCCAAATGACAAATTCAAGGACTTGCAAGTCTTGCCTCAACCATATGATGAGTGAGAAACTGTTGATCAAACTGTTTTAGCTGTGCTGATATTTACAATGAGACAATTCAGTGGCTGAAAGACCCCAGATGTACATGTTGTCATTGTAAGAGTACATCTGAAGAACATGACCCAATAGCTTGGTGGCAAGTTCAAAGACTTGACTAGCTGCAGAGTGGTGGGAAAATGTACCAATATTTACAATGACTGAATTCAGAGACAGAAAGACCCAGTGATGTACTTTTGTGTAAGAGTACATCAAATGAACAACTTTACCTTTCATTATTGTTTTCATTTCCAAGTGTAGCCAAATAAGCAGTGCATGTGACCTCAAAATCAAGACATGTTGAGAGTTAGACAAATGCTGTTTGCAAATTTGGATAAGTATTTTGGGGCAAATTGGCGAAGATTGTAATGAGATTCAACAGAGTGTTAGAAGTTGCTAAAACTGATATTTCACATGGAATACTGTGTGTAATGCTTAGCTTTGTGCATGGAGTAAGACATTTCCTTGGCCTGACATAATTCACTCTCACTTTAATGGACAAACAAGAGCAGTATGTCAGTGGTGTAAAGAAGTTAAAAAATTAAACTCAATGGCAACCACTGGTTCTACTTGTCTGGAAATTTAGCCACTTCAGGTATGCTCAGTATGCTTCAGGTAGGGGACTACAACTTTTGCTGGTAGGACTCCTGTTTTTTTTTTCCTGTTTTTTTTTTCCAAAATAGGAGTCCTGGACTCGACTCCTAGTTTTAAAATCCTAGTGAGACCTCTACAGTATTAACATCGGTTGGTCATAAACGCGGTCCAAAAGATAATTTCGTTTGTTTTGGATCTATTTTAATTTTTTTGCCTTGGATGCCATTTTCAATTGAATGCTGACTATATTGGAACAAAATAATGCATGAAATTGTTGCTTCATTACGTGACAAAGATGTGCATAAAATAATAGTTTTTTGTGAGAATCACTTTAAAATCACATGTTTATTTTCCACCTCTTTCTTGGGTATGGTGATTATATGGTTCTGGCAACAAATGATGTGACAGTTACAGTCACATAAGGTCGGCTCCAGGCTCCACACTCAGTTTTAACCTTATGTGTTGTGATAACATTAGCGTGAAAAACTAATGTGCGCGTGTTTTCTGTTTGGGAGAGTTGTAATCTAGCCATTAAAGTAGTTAGACCAAACCTTAATTTTGTTTTAATCAACAAAACATAATATTGGGGTGCATCAATTTATCTGCTGGCGACGATTTTTAGACCGAACCTTTGTTTTTTGTTAACGAGTAAAACGTAACATTCAGGTGCATCAATTTATGTACTGGTGACTAGTTTTATGCGTCAAATCGGAAAAGTCTGTGCATTTGACGCATGACGCGTGGGTAGATAAAACACTGGAGGGTTGCCTTGAAACTTTACATTGATCCCATAGTCTAATTGATCCTCAATTAAAATGGTGCTGCTTGGTCATCCAATATGGCGACACCATGTCCCTCATGAAAATCTTGTTATTGCTATTGATCCTGAATGGATGGGCATATTTACTTGGGATTTTCACTAAAAGACTTGTGATGTCTACTTGGTCCTAAATGAGAATTTTGCTGATCTGATGTCCATTAGGGGGCGCTCACCAGTTAATATGTACTTTTGAGAGAGTGACGTATGTAAGGTGAAGTAGTTCGCATTTAAAACATGCACAATGGAGAGAATGTTGGCATACCTCTATGCTGCATTAATGTAATGTGGATGATATTTTTTTGGATATTGTACTTTTGGAAATTTTACATGATTTAAGCACACTGCGAACTAAAATGACTGATCCCTTGTGTTAAAAAATCAGCCTGAATTAATCTAAAGTACACTATACATAGCAGCTATTAAAATAGGGAAAATGAATTTTGCCAGACTAGACAATACCAGCTTCTGAAAGTGCAATGAATGAATTACCAAATATATAAAATGTAAAAATAGTTATCTGCTCTTTTTTTATACAGTTTACCTCTGAAGTTCAGGAAGTGAAAATGACCAAGTAGAGCTTGAACTTTTTTGAAAGGTGCACATCTGAAGTAAGGCCAAGCTGTATACTCTATAACCCATAGTACACCCATCAGTGATACACCAAAATAAAGGGAATTAAAGGTTCTTTGAGTTATACCCAAGATATACAAGGTCTTCTTTAAATAGCCAGTATAACCAGTGAGGAAAGCCGGGGAAATTCTTTTTCTTTAAAACCCTAACCCTATGCAAAATACGAAACTGTAGAGCGCCACCTTATGGCCACTGCAGTGGCCATCTTGAAAATCTTGATATTGCTACTTCTCCCGAATGAATGGTCACCATGGTGTTGTCACTAAAAGACTTACTAGCTGGTCTTGATTTTGCTGTAGAATATAAGAGATGGTTTGAACACTTGACAATTGAGGGAAGAAATGGTCTTATTTTGAATTCCTGGATTATTTTTTTACCTGTGGATTTTTCAGTCCATTTATATATCTCTTGTTCAGATAACTTCTGTATACTTGCTTTTAAGTCAAACTGCAAACATTACAGATCTATCATAGCATAATGTACCTGCAGATCTGGGTCAGTGCAGTTTATTTTTGAGTAATCAGTAGAACAGACAACATAGACACTGATCTGCCAGCACATTTTGCGACAGCAGATCAAAGGTATGTGGTGTTTGCAGTCGACACATAAGTATATATGGTAGCCCACTTTTTGGTAGAAATGAACCTGCATTAAGCAACCATCTGTCTTCAAATGCTCATTTCCCAAAGAGCTTGCTTAAGTTCACGTTCAAAGGCTCACTTCCCTGATGGTTTGCTAAGGTCAGGATTGACTGTGTAGCTTGAAAGGCTCTCCTCCCAGAAGGTTTGCTAAGGTCCGGTTTCACTATAACTTTATTGGGTTTTGTGTAATTTCTTGAAACAGCTTATCGAATCATTGGTAATGGTATATTTTATTTTTTTGCTTCATTATTAAGAGCAATATAAGAGCACAATACACAAATTTGTTTTAAACCTGTGCAAAATTACTTAGATATTGCTTTGCTGCTCGTTTAGCATCGTCAGCAATATCTCAAACCAGAAATGTCATGTTGATACCCTATGACATTTGCGGCCATGCCATTCATGCCTAGAGCAGCTGACAATATCCACCCACACTTTTATTCATCCTTTTATTTTACAACTTAAGCAGTCACTGTGGAGCTTTTTCCTAAGCTGTATCTCATAATCAATAATACGTCTTTGTTAAATCCTAGCTGAGATGTATTTGCAAATCACTTTGGTACATGTTCTCTTCTAGATCTTCACATGTTTAGTGATCCAGTCAGAGATTTAGACAAGCAGTGTATATATTTATTACTAAAAATGCTTGAAGAAAGTTTTGTAAATACATGTAAATTGTGCAGATCAATTTAATTTGAAACATTTAGTTCACAGTTGTCAGTACATTGCCCGTCATACGGTCCATGTGGTATGATGGGATGTTTGATCAATATCAATTTTGATATCTCATCAAGTTTGAGATGTCTTGTACACATTTGAAATGATAGTACTTGATCACGGTCAGAATAAGTAATTAAATGGAGCCATTTAACGACTATTAAGTTGTTTTTTTGTTGGTTGTAAAATCATGTTTAACACATTTTTGGCTGTATAGTGCCCCAGAATATGAGAGCTATGTGCCTTCCCCAAAAACACCAAGGCTGCTTGCATGGAGGGAGGGGGTGTTAAACTTCTGTCCATTAGATTGTGAGTCCAGTGCTCTACTCACCAAGTTACTGCAACTCCACACAATCAAATGCATCTTGAACTATCCTTTGTCACTAACCTGTTTGATGTGTTGAGAATGGAACATTTATCATTTTAAAGTTTTGTAAATCAGGTTTTGAGTTTTGATGTGTTAACAAGTCATCCCTGTTATTCAGTGTAAAAAATGTAATTAGTTCCAAACAAGCGAATATAATGCCTAATTTATTACCTTCTTATCTCGTGTTCTGTATATTGATCTTTTCAGCAATATGGAATTCTTCATATTCTTTGGAATATGCTGATGTATAGACCTAGTGCAGTAAAGTTACTGATAAATGACTGTACATTTCTGTTTCTAAGATTTTAATGAAAGTGGGTTTTTCACTCCATGATGTAATTTGAAGTAAATGAGGTTTTATTTTAAAATTTCATTATATTGTCAGTGTTGTACATTGAACCTTGTGATTTCCATTTGAGTCCTAATCATAAAAATGTTTATCATACTGTTAGGAATGTTCCAAACAGCTTTGTGACCAAAATTTACCCTGCATACTTGCTTGTAAGTTGAGTCCAAGTGCAAACTACAGACCCAGATCTGTCTTTTGCATAATGTGCCCACAGATCTGGCTATATGCAGTTTGCTATGAGTAATCAGTAGAACAAACAACATTGACCCTCACCTACATGCACATTATGCCATGGCAGATCAGGATATTTTTTTGTTTGATGTTAGAGTCAACTTATAAGCCAGTCTATATAATATTTGGTGGGTGGGGGGGTCACTTGATTATGACTATAATGGATAATTGTTGTTTCAGTGATCAAGTACTATTATTTAATACATCCATAGCATATCTGGAACTTGTCCTGATGGCATAGTTTAGGGTTCAAATTTTGCTCTTTTCTACTTGACAAATTGACAGGTGACAAGTGGTTTTTCTAAGAGCTTGTCTTCTGGGCAAGTGAATTTTAAAATCACAATATACTGTTTACTTGAATGAGAATACACATCCAGATATGAAATAAACACAAATTATTCCAAAATAGAAATCATTATGCAGCTGTAGCAAATGGGTGACAGATATGTGAATTTTGTCAATATACATGTAATAAACAGCATTTATGAATTGTGCAGAATCATCTGAGAAGTTACAAGGATTGGTCTGTGACAAGTGATGACTTTATCCCACCAGTTTTAAGTTCTAGTTAAATGTATGCAGCTAGTAACTTGATATTGGAACCAAAAATAGGGACTATTTCACCGTGAGTGATTCAACATTACAAAATATCAACAAGTATTATGAATAGTCCCAATCTGCATTGTAATATCTTAGGAAAGCAGGAGTCCCAATCTGCATTGTAATGTCTTAGTAAAGCAGGAGTCCCAATCTGCATTGTAACGTCTTAGTAAAGCAGGAGTCCCAATCTGCATTGTAATGTCTTAGGAAAGCAGGAGTCCATATCTGCATTGTAATGTCTTAGGAAAGCTGGAGTCCCAATCTGCATTGTAATGTCTTAAGAAGCCATAGTACAAGAGTGTAAGACATATCCCGCTTACTGCTGTAACAATTTTCAAGAATATCTCAGTTTGTGGTCCATATTGACACTGTTGCACAACTTATGAGTCTAGTTGCTTCTTTAATGCTTTGATGCCTAAATCCAGGCATGATCGAGTAGATGCAGTTGCAAAACTCTTGACTGCCATAGCAAGAGATTGCCGAAGTCATTGGTATTAGGGGTACATTTTCTGCGTTTAAAGGGAAGAAGATGAAACAGGCATAACCATTGTGAGATATTGTTGAAAATTTGGCCTCCAATTCCATGTTGACCTGGTGAGAACCGAGCAACACAGTACAGAAGACGTCCACCTCCCCCACCATATTCTGTATCAGGGTCAATGTCTCGTTGACCTCCCTCATCTTACATCTGGGGTGGACATGTTATATTGTAGACTAGAGAAGCCTTTGCCATAACTGTTGTAAAACATGACACAAATTAGTACCAGATGAATATCTAACAGGTGCAAGCTTTGGATATCGTTTTTGCCTGTCTTATCCTACACCTTTCACATGTTAATGAAGATCCACTGCTGACAGTAAAAGGAATGCTGCATGTCATTGCGTCAGCCAAGTTTGTGTTTTTCTTTACATTTGTCAACATGTCGAGTGAAGCATTGCAGGGTAACAGTTGGACAGTTGACATTGTGCTTTGAAAGGTTGAAGCAGTACAAGCAACTTGGGAGACTTGAGAGTGAAAATAGGATATAAGATCAATTATTTAAAATGTGAAATAGGTAAAGATGTGCAATACAGAGGACATAAATTGACCCTCACAAGTGGATCAGGAAAAGCTAGTGGATACTGAAATATTTGAAAAAGGTGGTGTCCAATATTATATAAAAAACAGTTCTGATTCTTCACATTGAAAGATCATATCTTTTGCTGTGGGATGTTTTATCCAAAAACTGGCCATTCTTAGAAGAAAAGGTGAAAACAAGGTGATGATGAGATTAATCTTCTTGCCTTATACATCAAGGACACCTCTAGAACAACACATCCACATTTCAGAGAGTTGGAGCTAATTGCCTCAAGGCACCTTTAGTACATCAAAACCTTATTTAGAGAGTAGTGGAAATATTTGCCTCATAGCTCAAGGCACATTTAGTACATCAGGACCTTATTTTGAGAGTAGTGGAAATACTTGCCTCATACCACAAGGCACCTTTAGTACATCAGGACCTTATTTTGAGAGTAGTGGAAATACTTGCCTCTGACCTCATGGCACCTTTAGAGCATCACAGCCTTTTTTTTAAAGAGTAGTGGAAATACTTGTCTCATACCATAAGGCACCTTTAGTACATCAGGACCTTATTTTGAGAGTAGTGGAAATACTTGCCTCATACCACAAGGCACCTTTAGTACATCAGGACCTTATTTTGAGAGTAGTGGAAATACTTGCCTCTGACCTCATGGCACCTTTAGAGCATCACAGCCTTTTTTTTAAAGAGTAGTGGAAATACTTGTCTCATAACATAAGGCACCTTTAGTACATCAGGACCTTATTTTGAGAGTAGTGGAAATACTTGCCTCATACCACAAGGCACCTTTAGTACATCAGGACCTTATTTTGAGAGTAGTGGAAATACTTGCCTCATACCACAAGGCACCTTTAGTACATCAGGACCTTATTTTGAGAGAAGTGGAAATACTTGTCTCATACCACAAGGCACCTTTAGTACATCAGGACCTTATTTTGAGAGTAGTGGAAATACTTGCCTCATACCACAAGGCACCTTTAGTACATCAGGACCTTATTTTGAGAGTAGTGGAAATACTTGCCTCATACCACAAGGCACCTATAGTACATCAGGACCTTATTTTGAGAGTAGTGGAAATACTTGCCTCATACCACAAGGCACCTTTAGTACATCAGGACCTTATTTTGAGAGTAGTGGAAATACTTGCTTCATAGCTCAAGGCACCTTTAGAGCATCACAGCCTTTTTTTTTTAAAGAGTAGTGGAAATACTTGCCTCATACCACAAGGCACCTTTAGTACATCAGGACCTTATTTTGAGAGTAGTGGAAATACTTGCCTCATAGCTCAAGGCACCTTTAGTACATCAGGACCTTATTTTGAGAGAAGTGGAAATACTTGTCTCATACCACAAGGCACCTTTAGTACATCAGGACCTTATTTTGAGAGAAGTGGAAATACTTGTCTCATACCACAAGGCACCTTTAGTACATCAGGACCTTATTTTGAGAGTAGTGGAAATACTTGCCTCATACCACAAGGCACCTTTAGTACATCAGGACCTTATTTTGAGAGTAGTGGAAATACTTGCCTCATACCACAAGGCACCTTTAGTACATCAGGACCTTATTTTGAGAGTAGTGGAGCTACTTGCCTCTGACCTCATGGCACCTTTAGAGCATCACAGCCTTTTTTTTAAAGAGTAGTGGAAATACTTGCTTCATATAGCTCAAGGCACCTTTAGAGCATCATATCCCTAGTTTGGATACTCCACAGAACTGTGAATTGCATATTATTTGTATCTATGTCATGTCTGAGCTTGGATACTCCACAGAACTGTGAATCACATGTTATTTGTATCTATGTCATGTCTTTGCCTCGATATCTATTCAGGTCTTAGCTTGGAGACTGTGCAGAACTGTGAACGATCTATTATATCTGTCAGGTCCAAGCATGGATACCCAGCAGAACTGTGAATTGCATATTATTTGTATCTATGTCATGTCTGAGCTTGGATACTCCACAGAACTGAATTGCATATTATTTGTATCTAGGTCATGTCTTTGCTTCGATATCTATGTCAAGTCTTAGCTTGGAGACTCTGCAGAACTGTGAACGATCTGTTATATCTGTCAGGTCCAAGCATGGATACCCAGCAGAACTGTGAATTGCATGTTATTTGTATCTATGTCGGGGCTGAGCTTGGATGCTCTGCACAACTGTAAATAACATAAAAATTAATTTATATTGTGTCCCATCTTGGATTCTCAAGAGAACTGAATTACCTAAAAGTTCATATGTCATTTCTGAGCATGGACAATCCAGAAACCTGTGAGCCAATACCAGATAAAATATCTTTTGAAAGAGGATTCATTCGGAGGCGGAGACCAGCAAATTCACTGAAGCCTTTGAACCCTCAGGGACCCCAAGAAATAACACATAAGTCGCAAGACTGGTCAGTACGCAAGTCCAAAGTGATGGTTAGTTTGTGGATTTTAGCTACTAACAAAGCTTGTTTAGTTTTTCATTAGTTTGGACATGTATGTAGTTAATATGACCTGGAGTTGGGCATGTATTTTGTTGAGGACATGTATTCTGTTCAGGACATGTATTTTGTTTAGGACATGAGTGGGCATGTTACAAAGCTCTTCCTTACAGCTGTATCTAGTGTCAATATGGTTCTTTACCTGGAAGAATGTATTACATGGTTTATGATCCCAAAGTTGAGCATAGTTATTGGAGCTCATGCCAAGTGGTTGAAGAGCCATATTTTCAATTATCAGTGTTAAATTTGCCATCTTTGTTTCCATCGATGGCATGTGTCATGTGACATCAACATGAACAGTTGTGACATCAACAAGATGTTCACCACTCTGGTGGTCTAAGTGGATAGAGTGTCTGCATTGGATGTGGGAGGTTTGAACACCTTCTGAATTATACCAAAGACTAGCAGCTGCCTCACTTCGTGCTCAGCATTAGGAAGTTTTATGACTGGTTGAACTGGTGTCAGGAAGTTGTGACTTTGTGGGACAAGATGCTACATGTTTTCAGTGCAGTTTCCCAGTGCTTGACATCACTATATACTGCCACACTGCAGACATTGTACCAATATGACTTGAAATATTTTTTAAAAGCTTCATTAAAAATCCAAATCACACACATACACTCTTAACAAGATGCCACAATCCAACATTAATAACATCCACATATATTTGTAGTTGACAAGTTAATTGTCCCTTTGGCAGATATAAAATGTATTTGCAATTTTTCACAATATATTAGGTTGAAGTGAACAGCTTAGTCTGCTTTTTAAATGCTTTCATGTTCTGTTTGTGCAATTGATGGCAAAAGGTGTGGGAATATTGGTGTTAAAGCCCTGAATTATGTCTTCTTGAATATGTCACCTTAGACAGCAGGAACCATAACTCTTCTCATCAGGTGGCTATGTAACAAATGACAACAATGGAATGGTATTTTATATATTGGGTTAAAAAACACAAAACTGTTAATTTTATGAAATTTGAGACATTTATATCAAGAAATCAGATTATATAACATTAATGTTTCTCATTAACTAACTTTTGTACAAAATTTTCATACTTTTTCATTTTTATCATGTGTAATATATTTTCTAGCTTAGACTCAACATACATGACTGATCATTATTGGGATGTTGTCGCCATTAGAATGCCTGCTTTCGGGTTGATTCTCCTCCTAGGAATTGCCAGGAATATAAGAACAGAGTTGTCTTCAAGATAGGTGATCTTAAGCAATCATGTGTGAGAAATTTTGGCATACTGTGAACAGTTATAAATGGGTAAATGGCTCCATTCTGGGAGAAGCCCCATTGTAACCATATTTAGTATGGTTGGTGATGCTTAAGTTCAACATACCGTTGTAGGTCATGGGACTGCACAGCAATCATTTATATCAACAGGTGCAGGGCTAGATTTGCCCTCTTTGCCTCGAGTGAATGTCACGTGTAGGTCATGTGTAAGAAACATGGTGATTTGTGGACCAGATCAATAATCAGTGAACGGTGCAGTTATGGCAGGAACAAGCTAGTTTCGAACAGAAGATTGTCTTGTAAAATTAATGGTCACAATTCTATTCAATTTCCATTTCAGTTTCACAATGTGAACATTGATTAAAAATATCTCTTCATAGCTCGATTTTAAGATGGAAGTTTGTTAATTTGTTATTTCAGAGCAGTGTATATATGTACAATAACTCAAATTATATTATTCTATTATAGGGTTATCATATTTGAACTTTGAAAAAGGAAGACACTCCAGAAAGTGGGTGTATCTCTAGACATTAAAGGACCAAAAAGGAGGATATGTCCAGAAAAAAAGACAACATATAGCAGTCTTACTCTGCAACATATTTTATGAGAAAATGTTACATTTTTTGTTGTTGGCAAAACAGCCATAGAAAGTGTCAGAAGTACCTGAAATGTAGACAAACTAAAGTTGATCTTGGGGCTACATGTTCACATGGCCATTTTCCTATGCCCATGTGCTGGAAATGCCAATTTCACCTTGAAATAACTTGAGGTTAAGAATTTGTATGCCGTGAATAAATGCCAGTACTGAAATGTTGGATGTTGTAAGTGTTTGAATGGTTCCTGTGAATTTGTTTCAAATGCTATTATAAATATTCATCAATGTTTGAAAACAATCACAGTGTTGCTACTGGCAAAACTGTATTGTTACTTTAAAGTCAGATGTTGGCTGTATCTTCTTGAACATCCTAAGTTCATACTGCTGATGGGGGATCATCACTCACTTGGGCTCTGCGGAGGAATTATAATGTCTCCTTGTAGCAAGCATTAAAAATGAAGATTCTGGAGGTTTTTCAGTGCATTTTGTGGCAGAGTTGTCACTGTTGTATCAACTCCACAATTGTACATTTAGTTGATGCAGTTCCTGCAGCCAAAGAAATTAAGTATTTCATAGTGCCAAAAGGTAATCTGGAAATTGGCTAAAATGTTTCAGACCATAATAGATGTCGTATCCTAATGAAAAAAGTTCAGGCGAGCATGATCAATATCATTGTTATCCGCACATATGAACCTTTTTCTCTCAAATAATGAGAAGGACACTCATGAGGTGTCCTCATGTTGTACATTGGCCAGTAACATTCTACCTTCTTGCCAATGCCAAGACATATTGTGAGAGTTCTTTTGGTTGGGGTGGGGTGCTCCCTATATTTTATTTAAACTATTATAGAAGTCCCACCCAGGCTTGATTTTGGTCGAAAGTTAAATTAGTGAAAGTAAGATGTAAAGCTTTGAGCCACCAGCAAGCAATGCTGATAATTAAATGGTTAAATATACAAAAGGTTGAAAGTTCAATGAATAACAATTTAATAATTCAATAACCAAATGATTCAAATTCCCAATTACACTCCTTCCGCTCAACCCTTTAATAGCCTATTGCATCTCTTGATTAGCAGTGTAAGATCCATTTCCACCTGTCCTTGTATTTCTACTCATCTGTGGTATTCTCTTCCCTATTTATTTCCCCCAATTCTTTCTCCTCTTCCTCCTCGTCTTTCTCCAGATTCCTTCTCCTCCTCAACTTTTCTATACTCCTCCTCCTCCTCCTCCTTTTTCTCCTCCAGACTCCTTTTCCTCCTCTTCCACCTTCTTTTCACCTTCTCTCCACCAGCTAGACTTTTGTCAACTTGGACTGTTTCAGCTAGTCTCACTTTCGTCTCCAACTCTTGAGGACTCGGGACTCAATCGAATCCGAAGTTCTGTGTCTCCTAAAAAGCTTCCTTTGAAAACACAAGGATGGTACAATCTTTTCCCTTAGCCCTCTCATCTCACACTACACACAGCCTATCATCAGATAATGGCTATTAAATTGCTTCGGTCATGCATTCAGTCACATCAAGAAACCCATACGTTCTTGTATGGTAAAACAGTGTCATAATACATTCTATCATATCAATACATATTCCTAATCCTGTTATACTAAACAATATCACAATAATCAGATGCATTACAACTCATACAAAGTACACAAACATTCAAATATGTGATATATGCATACATCCATAGTAAAAATCTTACCCATTTCCAAACTCACAATTCAAGCATGTGTAAATTCTAACATAATACATTAATAAATGCACTGGTTTACTACGAAGTAACCTAATAGAGAATTGCAAAAGTAATTGTGACCACAAGCCAACAAATCTACATAATTCCTCCTTGCATCAAATAATTCTCTACATAGGCTCAAGCCCATTTCTCAAATATGCATGTAAATGAAACACTGCAGAGGTAATTCTACATACTAAACAATGCTAGTAATTAAGTGTACATACTACAGATAATTTCAATTATGATGCCGTAATATTCTGCAAAATCAAGCAAATAACTTACTGAACTTTTCGAGTGTTTTTTCTTTCCTTAGAATCTCCAAGTTTTACCGCCAAATTACGAGTGGCTCTCTTGGAGTAACCCTGTTGCTCAGCAATCTTCCCAGACGAATACTAACTTTTTATTTACAAGTTCAGAAAGTTATTCTTCAGATCGGAATTGTAATCACACCCTCTATCTCAGTTGGATATTGCTGTGAACTGATCCAATCAAACTTAGAGGACAATGTCCCTCTTGCTGTCTGTCAACATGGGTATGGATAAGAACATGCCTCATTCACTCTGCGGGCTTCCCTCTGATCTTAGGACTAAGCTGTAACACATAGGTGTGATATGGCAATCATTTATCAAATCATGTGAGCGGTTGCCTTCGCCAACTGAAGTTTCTGGTCTCTGGCGGGTCACAGTAACATTGCATAAGAGTTTAACACTAGCCTGTGGCAATCATTAGACATCAAACACATGGCCATAGTAATATTTCCAAGACAGTTGATTATAGCTTATACAAGACTTTATAGCTGGGGCACTTATTTTTAGCAAGAAAGACTGTTTATGGATGGTCGTGTTGCAATCTCATGCATTAAACTAATGGGGGTTACCTTGGTTTCAGGAATTCATCTGGATTTTTGAGATACAGGAATGTAGAGCAACAGATACTTGGCTCAGTGCTTGTCATCTGCCTGGCACATTGTATATGACTGCCAGTGTTCATCTGCACTTATTAAACCATGATTCTGAATGCAGGTTGAGGCCTGAAAATTACCAGGAAATTTAACATTCCTTGGTACATGTGATACTGACCCACTGACCTCTTTCTTTTGCCTGAATACTCACTTGTCGACTGCCATGATATATTTCCTACAAACCAGCCCTTCAAACTATATTTTTTGATGCCTTTGCAGTATCTTGTGAGTATTTACACTCGACCATGTGTTCTTCTCTCTTTTTAGTGTTGTTTTTAGAGGGAGGTGGTGATGGTAGAACCAGTCTTGAGCTCTCAGCCAAAGGAACCCTAACTATTGTCTTTTGTGTCTGATAATTGTATATACTGTCCAGAACATCAGAGGTTCTGTTTAAAACCTCACCATAATGCACTCATTAAATAAACACTGCTTGGAAATCTTTCTGTTATCAGGAAGACCAAACTGACCACAATCATTTTCTAATATTTTAAGCTGCACTTTGAGCAGTCAGCACAGTTACACACTATTGGACATATCTCCAGTGATTGCAATGCTGTTATGACCAAAACCTGGTCTATCCACTTTGCTAATTTGTATATTTTCTATTTTGCTAATTTTGTATATTTTCTTTTGGAATCCTTACTTGTAATGCTATCATTAATATCTCTTCTATTAGCACATTTCTAGTTTTGTTAGATGGATCAAATTATTTTCAATACCAGGAATGTTGTCACATCATATGTTACTACTGTGCTAAGATATTTAAATTATTCTCACTAGTTTGTAAACTTTCCTTGAAGTTTCCCTCGTACATATTGGTTTTACTTCTGGCCAAAGTTAATTTCTTAGATCTTAGGAATTTACATGTATATAAGAACAGTTTTCTTTGTAAATCATGATCTAAAGCAATCACATGCAGGTAATCAGTTGCGCAGATTCACTTAGCAGCTTATGCATCAGGTGAAGTCTTTGTACAGTCAATCTTGTAGATATTTTGATAGGACAAACAGTATTAAGAATAATGAAACCAAACTGTTTGTTAGTTTCCATGCCTCATTTCGGTCAGTGCACAGGCACACCATTTCAGCATGGCTAAAATCCACCATGCAAGCTGCTGCCATCAATACTGATATCTTATACTTCATAGTACATAATGGCATTGACTATTGATATTCATTCAGGCAAGGTACCTCTGGCTACAACATTCAAAACAGCTGGTTGGAGCAAACACCATCTCCCTGAAATATTATCAGAAACCTATCATCGTAATTTTCATGCAGTGTAAACCTATTTAGATCAGTTCCAACCTATTATTATTAAATTTAGTACATGCCTTCATCATGTTCAGTTGCATTTGCATAATAGATTCTCATGATTTACGACGCAGAGTGATTTGCCTTTTTTTTACCCTAGTTTACCTCTGTCACAGGATAAACTCTAAATATCTTGTGTTATCCCTGAGGGTACAAATGGTTCCTTGAAATTGGAAAACTAAATAATACTAACCAAGTTGAAGTTGATGACAATTTCATTGAACCTGTTGTTCCCATTTTGGGATCACATGTCCACCTACCCTTCCTGGGTCTCATCTTGTATCCTGTGACCTCTTTAAAGGCTGACCAGTCATGTGACCAATGCATAATCATGTGTGTTTCCTACAGGTTCAATGAAATTTATCCAACTTTAACTTTGGAAGTTTTGTTTAATTTTAAAATTTAAACCATATGGGCCTTGGGAAAGGAATAGTAGTGAGGAGATCAATAGATCTAGTGACAGTGATATTGACTTGAGATCAGAGACAGCAATTGATCTAGTGACAGTGATATTGATTTGATATCAGAGACATCAATAAATCTAATGACAGTGGTATTGACCTTGTGACGGACAGCATTAGATCTTGTGACAGTGGTATTGACTTGATATTAGAGACAGCAGTAGATCTAATGACAGTGGTATCGACTTGGATCATAGATGGCATTGGTTGGTTTAGATGACAGCCAGTAATTTGTAATATGAGGATATGAAATTTGATGTTTAAATGTTGTTGGTGAGGAAGTGACAAAGCAACAAAACTAGTTGTATGTAGCATTTATAACAATAATCCTAATGTGCAATGGAGCTTGTCAAATAGTTTTCAAAGCCATTTATCAATGAGACAAGGACTTTGTTATGTGTTTAGGCTCGAATAAACAGTAACACAGAAAGAGTGAAAACAACAAGCTTTTTAAAATTTAACAAATAATTTTTTTTCCTGGAAAATTCTGTAAAAAAAAAAGAAAAAAGAACTTACGGTTTCAAGAATCAAATCCCAAAATAATCTAAGAATAATCCACAAATTATTTTGCAAAGGTCCTGGTAGCAAATGTTCTAATAATTTCAAGTTCAAATCCTGATGGAAAATCCAAGATGGATGACGATGACATATGCTGTAGTCAGTACTGTGCTTATCTACAGTTCCTTGTAGAAATACAAATAATGGCACTCTGGTATTGGAAATCCAAATTAAACTTGTAAGCAATGTCTTTCCAAAATTAATGTGTGAGCACTCCTGAAAATATTTCCAGAGAAAAAGGAATTAAACCTTTTGAAATCCAACTGATCTGAAGAAAATTAGAACTATAAATCTGGCTACAACAAAATAACTTGGCATCAGTGTAAAAATCCCAAAACTGAGAAATCTCTCTCAAAGCATCTCTATTAAAACTAACAGATGTATGTAATGGAAAAATCGGAATTGCGAAATCGAAAGGGGGGGGGGGTCCACATGATCATGTTCATGTCACGTACACAAAAATGACCCTGACAACAACCAGTCATTTTACAATAAAATAGAAATTGTTTATGAAAGCAGCTACAAGTTCTGAAACAAGGTCAGAATCCAGATCAACACCTGGTGTTATAAACTAACAGTCAAGGTCAAACAATTTTCTGAAAAAGTACCTCCAGTGAATAAATTTACACTACAATAACATATGATAGAATAAAAATATTTTAAAACTGACAAACAATTAAATTAAAACAAATATGAATCAAATTAGATATACGTAACAACTTTCACGACTAAAATCTAACCATGCGTATGATGGATTAAACCATAAAAACATTGTCCTTATGACTGGAGAAATAAAACAAGAACTTTCTAATAAATGATTATAATTACACTGGTTTTGCATGCCTTGATCATGTTTAAAACAAAAAAATCTATGCATTATTCAACAAGTTGTTTGCATAGAATATGTGGACATACTACTTAACTTGGACTGATTGTAAGCCTCGTTGGCCATAAACACATTTGCAAGGATGATAGGATGGCAACTGTCCCTATTTATGGCAACCAGAATTAGCCATTATCAATAATTCTTACTGAGATAAAACCTAAACACAAATAACTTATATAGACACTGACAGAAACAATTTTTCCTGCTCATAGTATTGATGTACTCTTTCACAAGATTTCTACGAGTCTTTCATTCATCATACTGCCTGGATAATCGTTAGTCTCATTCAACCAGACACTTGTGTAGCTTCATTAAATCTGTCATGAGAATTTGTCAAAATGTTTTCTTGTTGTGCTAGAGTCGTGTTTTTAAAAATGAGGAAAAGTGATTTAATTGGATATTTGTGATGTGATTTGTCTGAATAATGATAAGATGTCATGTTTGACATGTAGACATTTTCAGTTGTGTAGACATTTTCAGTCACTGATGGAGAGATCTCCCACAAATTACTAGTGGTGTTCAGTTTTACTTTTAAGCCTTGAAAATTATTTAAAATCTTTAAAAAATGTTGAGATAGAGAAAGAGATTTTTTGTAGTTTTGCTAATGTACAGAGTTTTCAAGAAGCACCTTCTATTGATATGATATCAGTGAAACATTGTACCAGCCATTCTGATGGCAAAGATTTCACGAAGCCACTGAAACTGTTAAAATTACGCTTTAAAAACAATGAAAAAATTTAGTAGAAGTCTAATATGGTCAGTTATATGTAGGATTTTAAACATAAAATGTCCATTGCCACATTTGTCCAAATGCCAAAGAGTTACCATAGTGAAGACTTTAGACAATATTTTGAATGTGCAGGATTTTTGGCCAGAAGGTGAAAATCCTGGAACCCAGACTGTTTCTCGATGCAGGGGAGTTTATTCTTGATTGGTCTTTTAAAATGTGGATGTTATGGTTAACTATTACATTAGAAATGTTGATGTTATGGGCAAAGCATTATAGTAGAAATGTTGATGGTACAAGTAAATCATTATAGTATAAATGGGGATTGCATAGGTAAATCATTATAATATAAATGGGGATGTTATGATAAATTGTTTTAGTACAAATGTTGATGTTATGGGTAAATCACAGTAGAAATGTGAGGGGCCCCGAGTGGCCGAGTGGTCTAAAGCGCTCTTCGTTACTGATCACTGCCATCTCACCTCTGTCTGCGGCGGTTCGAGTCAAAGATTCAGCCAATGTGGGCATGTGAGAAAGCTTGCCAGTAGCTTCTCGTGGGTCGGTGGTTCTTTCCGGGGTTTTCCGGGTTCTTCCTCCACCATTAATACTGGCCGCCATGTATAGCCTATCGTGCTGAAAAATGGCGTTAAACCCCACAACAACAACAGTAGAAATGTGGATGGTATGGTTAAATTATTATAATAGAAATGCGCATGTTATGGGTAAATCATAGTAGAAATGTATGTATGGGTAAATCATAGTAGAAATGTGGATCTTGTTGGTAAATCGTTACAGTACAAATGGGGATTGTATGAGTAAATCATAGTTTTAGAAATGTGGATGTTATGGTTAATTATTATTGTACAGATGTTGATGAATATGGTAATCATAGTAAAAATGTGGATGTTGTGGGTAATTGATTATAGTAAAAAAATTTGGATGGTATGGGTAAATCATTGTAGGAATGTGGATTGCACAAGTAAATCATCATATTAGAAATATGGATGTTATGGTAAATCATAGCACAAATATGGAATTTATGGGTAATTATTATAGTAGAAAAACATGACCATTTCATTACGTAACAAATACATCATTTTGCAACATCTTTATCTGTCATGGTTCTGTATGAAGGTGACTTCTCTTTCACTTTTCACAAGTAGCAAATTTGCACAAAAATACAAATTTATATGAATGTACAGAATTCTAATAAGGTAACAGTAAGACAGAGTTTTGATTACATGGTTTCGTATGATACATGTGGATATGGGTTTAAAACAACACAAAAAAGGAAGTGCTTAATTTTGCATAATGCAAAAATACTTGTTAACCCGTGATTTTAGAAAAAGATGGAGATAGCCATTGCCATTTTGTTCATGCTGATAAATGATAGGATAGAAACTTTCTGCTTACAACCGTAATTTGTGATTGATCCTAGTTTGAATCTGATCTTGCCCACAGACCTGAATGATAGAACAGCTTTGACTGTGTAGATGTTATCTTTTATGACCATATTCACTTATTATCTCTTCTACCTTTGCTATTATTATCCCTTGTTGCCTGGTCTGGTTTGATAGAAAAATGTTCTGGATTTTTTTGTTGCTTGAAGGAAGTATGGTTGAGTAAAAGCATATGCTGAGCTGATGTTATGGAATTTTTATAGGGTTTTGTATTTAGGTTTGAACCAATGGTTTTCCCCAAGGAGTGGAAGCTAGTGTTATTATATTTAAGCCAGAGCAAAACACCTGCCACAACAGGTGAGTGATAGTAATTGACAATAGAGAAGAACAAAGAACTTTTGGGGTAGAATGTTTAGCTCATGGTCAAGGTGTAGTCTTAAGGTTTTGTTTCTTCCAAGGTCATATCCCCTGAAGGGCGAATCTCAATTGGAATGCATTCTTTGTGAGTGTCCACTATCAGTGGAATTAATTATTGTCAAATGGGTCAACTTTCAAACTGCAAGACAGAAATTTTATGCTGTCAACTTTGTCAAGCATTTTTTTTTTTAATGATGTTCCACTAGCAAAAGAACTTTGACTTTTCAAAGAATGTAGCTTATGTTACAAAGTTAAATGATAATTTTAAGAACATTTATTTGGCAGGGTTATCGTCTTAATGATTTGAGTACTATTTAACCTTGATATTTTAACCAAGATCTTCGTTTTATCTTGAAGGACTACATATTTAAATTAAATTTAAATGATTATCTTAAAGTTTGGTGCAGTATTCCTTTTATATTTGTGGAGCTAAGCTAGCACTTGGCAGATAGCCAGGGTTGTGCTGATGTGCCAAGAAAACCCTAAACATACATTCTAACTTAGAGCCTAATGTACAGATTGGGAGAAAGGTTGAGTTTTTAATTGTTTTGATTAAATGGCATCATTTTGGTTATTGTATACTTTGTGCATTTTTAGAAATTTTTGTAAACATAACAGCATTACACTTGTCTATGACAAGTTGTAAATTTTGATATGAAATAAAATGTGATGGTAGTTGGCCAGAATTTATATAGAATACTGCAAGTTCACTTTTATTCATTTGGTTAAGAGTAATCACAAATTTAACAAACCAATGAACAGTTACCATCTATACTTGCTTACAAGTCCAACTACAAACTGGGACCCCGAGTGGCAGAGTGGTCTAAAGCGCACTCCGTTGCAGATCACTGCCATCTCACCTCTGTCTGCATGGGTTTGAGTCTAGAATTCAGCCAATGTGGGTATGTGAGAAAGCTTGCTAGTAGCTTCTCGTGGGTCGGTGGTTCTTCCCGGGTTCTTCCTCCACCATTAATACTGGCTGCCATGCATAGCCTATCGTGTGCTGAAAAATGGTGTTAAGCCCCACAACAACAACAACAACAACCAACTGCAAAATGCACAGGCGCAGAAATGCTGGCACATTAGGTGTCAGCAGATCTTGGTCTGTACAGTTTGTTAGGAGTAAACAGTAGAACAATTAAAATAGACCCAGTGCGTTATGCGAGTATTTATGGAATCTGTAAAGACAGTAGGATGTCTTCCTCTGTCCATAAATTTAAGTTGAAATTAATATTTATTTGGTGTCTGCAAAATGATAATTTATATCCACTACAAAAAAAAAATGAATTCAAAGGAGTAAAAGAAAATATAAGAATTTTGTTTTTCATGAAAATCATATTTCAGAGCAAGTATAATATTTTGGGTATTTGAATGTTTAGCAATTAGAAGAGTGAACGATTGAAAAATTTTGGTGACCTCATGTGGTTTGATTAAATGGATAACATCTTTTCACATTCATTTTTCAGTCATTATATTAACTTTCAATT
The DNA here is from genome assembly GCA_028554795.2 of Sinohyriopsis cumingii. NCBI lineage: Eukaryota > Metazoa > Mollusca > Bivalvia > Unionida > Unionidae > Sinohyriopsis > Sinohyriopsis cumingii. Next base: position 34,555,652 of record CM068826.1, read on the forward strand.
TTATTTTTGCCTCCCCGCCCCATGCATCTGAAAAGTCTAAATTCATTGAAATCCATTCATATGGATTAATTGTACAAACATTTGTAAAAGAAAATTCTTGTAATACATGTAAGGGTTTGTAAAGGAGGGGAATTTGAAGACCTGTTGCTTTAATTGACTGGAGCTGTGGTTGAGCTTTGATCAGCAGCAGCAACCTGTTGCTAGCATGGTTAACAAGAACCAGTAGTGGGAGGGGGAAAATGATTACTACTTCCTGTCTGTTATTATCTGCATGTTTAGGATCTGAGTCAGCCAAGATTCCTAGAATGGTCCACCTGCTCACTTTAGCATCAGACTTGGCTCAGAATTAAGCTGATATTTTGGATGATAATAGACTCAATTATAAGTGTAGTCCAACTGCAAACTGCAGGTTCCTAGATCTACTGGTGCATTTTGTGCCAGCAGATCCAGGTCTCTATGCATGCAGTGTGTTGGAAGTAATTGGTACACAAAATAACAGACCTTGCTCTTCAAGTGCATTATGTTTTGGCAAAAATGTGTGTTCTTTGCAGTTGGACTTGACTTGTGAGGGGGTATATATGGTACATGTCCTATCACCTGTTTACACATTTTCCCTAACACATCAATTACATAGTTTTATGTCACTGTCTCTATGGTAGGCAGGTGTTTTACTGCAATTTCAAGTTTAGCATATATATCATAATTATGTTTAGGCTGCAATAAACTAAAGCTAGAATATATGTTTAAACATATATAAAGCCAATATTGGTAATGCTGATCATGGTTTGTGGTGAAGGGATGCATTTCAGCAAATCAGCTTTATCAGTTGAGTAGCTTACCTTAAACTATATTTCATATATGTAGCTTTGGTGAGACTTAGTTAATTTTTCCATCACTGTTCATTTACTGAGCACAAAAAACCATGTAAAGCAAGTGTGTCCAACCCATGGGCTGCATGCAGCCTGGTCCATTACATTGTGCAGCTCGTGGCCATGTAGGCAGTTCTTTTCAAAATATGCATTTTAATTAATATCCACAATTAGTGATAAGAAACTAATTTTGCTCATGCTGCCCACGACCTTAATTATTTTATCTGTTTTGGCCCCCCAGCCCCCCAGTCTAAGAAAGGTTTGATACCCCTGATGTAAAGTGATGCATCAATATGAGTACATGATGCTAGGTAAGTGTTGTATTTGTGTTTCATGCAAACAAAATTGATTCAAAATGCTTGAAGAATCTTGTTGGTGCATTCAAATTGCAACCCAGAAAAACCCCCGAATTAGTTTTAGGTGTTTAGACTTAGCTTGGATTGACTTGGTTTTGTAGGTTCATTGCATTTTTTAAGCACCTGATAGGTAGGCTAAACACGTCAGTCAGTATTTTTTGTGGAACAAGAGCCCAGGAAGAACCACCAACCCATTGGATGCTACTGTCAAGCTTTCTTGCATGCCCACAGTTGTCAGATGTCAAGTGATATATAAAGGTGAGTGCCTTAGACCACTGGAGCCCCTAAGCATTTAGTCAGAATCTGTCAGTGCATTCATCTTGCAAAGTCCATGTTTTATGATAACATATTTCATCAATATAAACTTTGATGTGGTGAAAAATTTCCAGACCTGCATGTTTGGGGGGAAAAAAATATCCAGATGTGCCTGTTTGAAATTATTGTACTTGATGACTGTCAGAAGACTCTGGATAGAGGTATATAATTGAATGCACTGTGAATTGGTCTAGGTCAGTTGGCTGTTTTAAGCATTCAAAAAGGCATGGTCTTGATGGCACAGTCTTGTGTTATAAGTTTGTGTTTTGCAGTGTTCACAAAAATATCATGTCAGATTTTTAAAATGTTAAGACCAGAGAGTTAAATACACATTTCATTAAATTCTTATCTTCATTTCTCAGAATATACGGTTTACTACAAACCAGGTCATTGTCTTCAATATTTCATGTCTTGCATTGTCACAGGTAGGGATACTCTTGTCCTGCATTGTCACAGGTAGGGATACTCTTGTCCTGCATTGTCACAGGTAGGGATACTCTTGTCCTGCATTGTCACAGGTAGGGATACTCTTGTCCTACATTGTCACAGGTAGGGATACTCTTGTCTTGCATTGTCACAGGTAGGAATACTCTTGTCCTGCATTGTCACAGGTAGGGATACTCTTGTCCTAAGAGCAAAGTTCTTATTGTTTAACGTTTTTCAAAGTTAGCATATATACATGCTTACAATTTGAGTCAAACTACAAACAACAAAGGTCAACATCTTCTATAGCATAATGTGCCTGCAGATCAGGGTCTGTGTTGTTTGTTGTTCTGATTACTCCTAACAAACTGCACAGACCCAGATCAGGTGCATTATGTGACAGCAGATACGGGTCTGTGCAGTTGGATTCATCCTATAAGCGAGTATACATGGTACTGCTGATTCTATTGATGACTGCCACAGTTGCCAATACTCTTGTATGGAAATGCTCATTCTATTGATGAATGCCACAGTTGCCAATACTCTTGTATGGAAATGCTCATTCTATTGATGAATGCCACAGTTGCCAATACTCGTGTATGGTAATGCTGATTCTATTTGATGACTGCCACAGTTGCCAATACTTGTGTATATAAATGCTGAATCTATTTGATGACTGCCACAGTTGCCAATACTCATGTATGGAAAACATGGATGGTTGAATAGATCATTAGTCATACAGATTTAAAGATAATATATGGATATTTAAATAGTTGGTGGGTGAATGTTAAGCTAATTGATATTTGATTGTTAAAGTTTTCAGTTGGAGGGTTGTTTTAAGTGGCTATATAGGTAAACATGCATGAAGATAACAATAGTAATGATAATAATAATAATAATAATGATAGTAATAATAATAATAATGTTATTATTTATTGAAAATGGCTGTTTTTCAGTACAATTATATGCTGTATACAAAATTTACAGAGTAGTATCACTCGTATAGAGGCTAAGGATCCTCATACATGTTGTCTCTTGCCAGAAAAATAAGTATTTACAAGTCAACACTCCTTAATAGATGATATGAAAATACATAAATAAAGTGGGTTTAACTACGTGTATAAATTCTAATTTCATCCAATTAGTAACAGTGTTTTGAAATGCAATAATGGAAAGAGCTTGCTTGATTTCCTTTAAAATGTGATTCTAGATTAGTGAGCCAGAATATTCTTTCATCAATATGTCTGTGTTTTGTTTATTACTTTTATTCACAAATTTTCTGTAATGAAACATTTTTTTAAATACAATTTGGAACAGTGTTGGATGAAACTGTACAGTCTTTACCATTTTGTAACTATAGTTATTTAAACAGAGATTACCTACCAAGTAAACTGTCTTGGTAATGCTGTATGTACTCAGTTATAAGTCAAGTCAAACTACAAAGAACAAAGATACTGATCTGCTATAGTATAATGCACTGGCAGATCTGGGTCTGTGCAATTTGTTGTTAGACTCAAGTTATAAGCGAGTAAATAAGGTACATACTACAGGACATCCTGTGCACAGCTTCATCCAAAGTACATGTGCAGTAAATTTGGCAAGTTTGAAAATCTTCATTAAATTTGCTTCAGAACAAGTTATGCCAATCTTGTAATAGTCAGTATGTAGTTTTATAAAAAATTAAGTATATCTTTTACAGGTATGCAATGCTTTTAGTTTTCCTGAGACCCCAAAGTATGATGTGTTATGTGACTCAATTTGTGGAGATCAGTTTAGGTCATGTCTTCAAAAACTCGTCCAGTGTTTTGTCCTTCCAAATAACTTTTAATAAATTGCTATCAAGGTTTTCCTTAGTCAGCTGTGGTTATTTTGCATTAGTGACTATGAGAAATACTTCCCATATGTACACACTTGTAAGTTAAGTCAAAATAAAAGCAATAAATATCTTGATTGACCATAACATAATGCAGCTGCAGATCAGGGTCTGTGTTGTTTGTTCTACTGATTACTCCTAACAAACTTCACAGACCCAGATTTGCTGGTGCATTATGCAATGGCAGGTCTGTGTCTGTGCAGTTTGCAGTTGAATTTGTCTTTTAAGTGAGTATATTCGGTAAATTTTTATCAGCAGTTATTATAATTCCACTTTCCTTACACGAATAGTCGGTCTTATTAACAGCTGTTGTGCAGCTTACACTTGTAGTACAGCTTTGAATTTCTATGCATTTAACATCATTCATGAGGATATTATATCACCTGTTTTAAGTGGCAAATCATTTATAAATAGCAGGAATAAAAGAGGCTGCAGGAATTGATTCCAGGGGAACTTGATATTGCATCATTTTTTTCCCCTCTGATGTTTGTCTCTGAATCATGACTCTTTGCAGGCTGCTTGTTAAATATGACTCAAACCATGTGGAGGTTAAAGGAGATCAGAAACCAATGTAAATATAGAATAATAATAAAAGTACTATAGCAGAAAACCTTATTCTGAAGTATCATCTGCGACCGTAATGCCAATATTAAAATATTGGCCTATCTTCTAGGAGCTGAATTTCCGTGACCTCGTATGCAAAATTTCCGCACCTATTCAGTTACTTTCGGGATGTGACGTCATAGTAGCGACTCCAGCAGCACAAGTGGGAGTTGCCAGAGTAAAAGACAATACCGTTTTGCGTTGCTTACGGGTGTAATAGAACATTAAGAAAAGCCTGTGGACAACATTTTTTTTCTTTTCCGAAAGATAAAGGCATAATGAAAGAATGGATACATTATTACAAACCAGTCGATTTCAAAGCAACACCATACAGCACTCTGTGCTTGTTACATTTCTCAAAGGACTGTTACGAGAGGGATTCTGAAAAAATGGCAGCTCAAGGATATGCAAATGCTAGGCTTAGACTAAAAGTTGGCGCTGTTCCAGACATAACGTTGAATATTTTAAATCCCGGAAAAAAAGCTAAACGTGCGAGTTATGAAAATAGGCAGAAGGCCGAGTAAGTGACCACAAAATGCAACAATCAATTCACAGATCTTTTATCTACACCAGCAGTGCTAAAAATATATCTGATAGCCCGACACCCTGGGTGCCTCTGGTTTTAGTTCCGGCCCATCCTGTATTCAAAGTGAGGTGCCCATCAGGCTTGTCGAAACAAAAATTATTTGCCTGAGGAAACTTTGATCGCGCTGGTGAAATGAATAAATGTATTTTCAAGATGTTGACATACATGCCTTAACACGGCACAATCTAAATCAAATCACTACTGTCCAAGGTGAAATTTAGATTTGATTTTAATCAAATGGAGGCTTTGCCAAAAATAAGATTCTAAACCTGTCGTGTTTCGAGAAATCACAATTTTCAGTAATCTTATAAAAATTACAAATTTTAAAAAAAAATCATTGTATACATGTAGTATGTATAAACGGTAATCTGCAATGATTGGAACTGATATAAAACTATTCCTTGTGCAGTTTAAATAGCAGCGATTAAAACAAAAGAGGTCAAAGTTTCACATTAAATGGCTGACAATAGAAACTGGGGGGGGGGGTGACTATTGACCCAACCCCTTGCCCCAATGTGTGAGCGCCCATGGGACGTACCTTTTCTCCATGTGATACGCCTTATTATTCCCCCAGGACAAGCCCATTTTGCATATTCTGGTCAGCTCTGGCTAAAGTTTTGATTTAAGTACGCAAACAATAAAGCCGGTGTGACTAATGAACATACTCCTTATCCTTGCATTGATCTTGTGAAAAGGACTGCCCTTCGGACATACTTCAAAGAAACCATGTTCGACAGTGTGTGTATGTGTAAGCACCAGCAATTGATTTCCAAATAAACGATGCCTATTTTGTTGTTACTTTCGATGCCATGGACTTCAGGTTTAAGTCTTAATGCATGTAACACAGTTTGCTGAACAAAATATTTATTCAGAATTAGTTCTTTAGGGCCACATATACTGCATGGTATATTTTGTTTTATTCCTTGTAATTTAATCATGGTAATTAAACTTTACATATACGGTAGAGGAATGTCAGGTGTTAACTGGTCGAGTTTCTTTGGTGGAAATGGAGATGCGATTTTGTTTGCAGAGAAAATTTCACAGTGATCATTCATTTAAGCTAATTGGTGACAATTTCTTTTAATTTTTTTTATAATATAGTACTGTTGTAGTTGTTTAAAAACATCTGAATCTTACTTGAATAATGTTTAATTTTCACTTTCTATTTACTGAAGAAGAAAAAAAGAGAAAGAAAACTGTTGTGTGATATTAATTATTTCATCCAGTGCTGGATTTAGACGTGTGTGTGTGATTTGAATTTTTAATGTAGCTTTAACAATTTTTCAGTCATATCACAACGATGTCTGCAGTGTGGAAGTTTAGACTGTGGATTGCATACGCTGTATCTATTTATAAATGGTTTGGGGTTGGGTTTTTTTCTTCTGACATGAAAATTGACAGACATAATGTAATAATCGGGACTTCGCTGCGAAAAATTTAGAGATATTACGAGATCGGGATGTAGATGAGGAAATATCCCCAAAATCGGAGGTTTTTCTCCCGGCTTGAGAGTTGACTGGTATGAACTGTCTGGGCTTGTGGAATTTCAGTCAGGGCTTGAGTTTATTAAAGTCACCAGCCCGGGGCCTGTGCCTAAAAAATTTCTTTTAGCACTGACCAGTACGGTACATAAACTATTATATCAGACTGCAGATTCAAGTTTTGAATGTGCAACCCAAATGTGGTCTCCTTCCGTCTGCCTCGCTCGCCAGTGTTTATGTTTGTATTGGAGGACTGGCTAGCATTGCGTCACGGTATCACGTGATCTGTCGTCTCATCAAAACTCGGAAAAACTCGGCAATTTACGGAATCGTGGTATCTTCTATGCAATAAAATCACTTCCCGCTTACAATATTTAATTTATAAACATGACAGTCGAATTAAAATCTGTAGATAATTAAATACGTAAAAGGAAAATTTTGATTTCTAGTCTCCTTTAAGTTACTTTAGTATGACTGAAATCATCTTTGAGTTGTCTACTCAAGTTGTGAACTGTTGTGACTATACTGTATAGAATGGTCAACAGTGTAACAAATTTATTTGATGAGAAATCAGCTGTGGTGTTACATTTTCATTGTTTCATACAACCGTTTATCTTTGTATATTTTATTCTCATCTCTCTGTCTGTCTCCTGAACTCTCACTTGAATGTGAAAATAGTGACAGTAATCATCCCATAATACAAGTCATTCATATTGTAAAGTTCCTGTGGGTAGATGGTTATCATCTGTCAGTGTTCTGCAATCCACAATCAAGCCTATATTTGTAATGGAATCATTAATCCCAGTAGTGATGTACATCATGATAAAAAAAGTATGTACTATACATGCTCACTTATATATCATATATGCTTGCTTATAATTCTTTAATCTGCAAACAACAAAGCCCTGATTTGCCATAGAATAATGTACCTGCCAATTATTGGGTTTGTTTTGTTCTGCTGGCAGATCTGGGTCTATACAGTTTGCAGTTGGACTTGTCTTATCAGTGAGTGTATATGGTAAAGTTAGATCAACTGACTTTCCACACATGGTTTTTAAATGCTTTTCAGAGAAATTATATTTCACATATTCATGAATATTGATTGGTACCTGTTCAATAAATGTGAACCGTAGTTTTGCTTTCGTAAGTTTTTTTTGGCACATGAATTTCCTAGATCAGTTTTGGGTCCAAATTTCCGGTCCAAAATTATGTTTATTTTCCTAATTTTGATCAATACTAAATTGAAATTCCTCATGAATTATTTTTGACATATTTGAAAGATAAACAAAAATAAAACTCAAAAACAAAAAATTAACTAAGGGATAGACCAGTAAGCCTTATTTTCTTGCATTTGAAAATTTTCAAGTTCCCCAGGTTTCATTTTCAAAGTCAGGTCCCCAGTCTTCATTTTTTCATGCTTAATGATAAAGCCTGTCCCTGACTTTTACAACAATTTGTTGAGTTGCCCTTCTTTCTTATCTGCTAATAAACCCACCTCCTCTTAAAAAAATCCAGACAAGTCCTGGGCTGGGCACATTATTAGTGCACTAGTAATAAACAGTACTCCCACATTATAATGTTGTCCATGGGAACCACAGAGTATACTGCCCTATAGTGAGACCACCTTATAATGAAGTATGTGACACAGTATTCACTCATTATAATGTTGTCCTTGGGAGCCATAGAATATACCACCTTTTAGTGAGACTGCCTTGTAATGAAGAGTGCTTCATTTTAAAACTGTCCATGGAAGCTATAGGACACATGGTACTAATAATATGGAAAAATGGGAACCAACCTGGAAATAGGTGAATGTAAAATACAGTATATATGGGTTTGGCTGGCCAGGATTGGTTAGTAATGTAAGTTATTTTCTTAGGAAAAAGAATCTTTAGAGAGCTTATCCAAGTTGTAAATGGAAAAAATAGTGACATTGTTTTATTCATGGAATTTCAAACCTTTAGCAGTCTTGAATTTTGGAACACTCATTACTGAAATTAGCACCTGACTCTTGTGCAGAATTGAAAGCACCCATTTCAAACATATGCAGGTCCAGAAAATGTTGTGGCTCATATCCTTTCTCTAGACAGAAGCTTTCATCCAGGTTTCATCTATGCTGATAAATATAGATTTGATCATGAGCACTCAGAAATTTAAAGTTATTGAATTTTTAACACATTAACCCCTAGCGACGAGTTAATGTGGCAGGAGGTAGTAGCCTACTGCCAAGCTCTTTAGCATCATGGTCATGCATGATACACTAAAGTGGGTGGTATTATAGAAAGGTAGACAGATGTAGCTCTACAATAATACCAAATAATCTGGAATATCTAGTTGCACTACAAAATACAGAAGGAAAAACCTCATATTTTGGACCTGCTTTATTTTCAACCCAAAATTTGCCCGTGGTCGAAATCCGATTTTGTGTCCAGATTTTATACTTTTGGTCTCAGATCTAAGGCAAACCGGTATGAACTGCAAAGAGACAGGTGAACCTTTGCAAAAAATAGGATAAGATGGGCATTTGGTATAAAGAGTGGTCTCAAAACAAAAATAATGCTTCCGTTTAAAAAAAAAAAACAACAAAAATAAAGAACTCCAACTTACACCATTCTGCTCATGTGCGAGCCAAATAGCCAATGAAAAACTATGTTTCTGATACAACTAGGCAGTATGTTATTGAAAGATCACCTGGGATTTGGTGTTTTCGGATCTATTCAGAAATAGCTTTCAAAATGTGTTTCCTACTCGATTTTCAGGTGAAAATGACAAAAACCTCCAGGGGTTAATGTGTTAATATCATGGTGTTTGCATTGGTTTACTGTTGGAACTGAATTAGTACCGTGAGTCCTATAAGGGGTTTCACGGTTGCAATGGAGTTACTGATCATAGCACCTAAAATTACCTCCCTTATCTCCAATGCACATGCCCACAAAAAATTTCCAGTTCCGGATAGTTCACCGTTCTACACTTGGTTAGCGAAAGATAAAGTCAACAAAGGAAGGAATCTTAGCTGTACTATATAGATCATTATGGTTAAACCAATGATCAATTATATGTCAAACATCTTTTGTTCATGCTAGGAAAATAATTAGTCATTAAATCAGATAATTAGAAGGGGCCCAGAGTGGCTGAATGGTCTAAATTGCTCTCCGATACGGATCACTGCAATCTCACCTCTGTCTGCGTTGGTTTGAGTCTCGAATTCAGCCAATGTGGGTATATGAGAAGGCTTGCCAGTAGCTTCTCGTGGGTCAGTGGTTCTTTCTGGGGTTTTCCCCGGGTTCTTCCTCCACCATTAATAATGGCCGCCATGTATAGCCTATCGTGTGCTGAAAAATGGCGTTAAAGCCCCACAACAACAACAACAAGATAATTAGATTCAGTGTTCATACTTATATCAGAGAATTAAATAATATTTACTTTCCATACTTAAATGATATCAAATAATTAAATTAAATACACTGTCCATACTGATAATATAGATTCATTATCCATAACTTCAGATACATTTGTAGGAACATTTCACTCTGCTCTCCAATTTTAAACATTTGTTGCACATTTTTGGTTATATAACTTTAACGAAAACAATCAACAATATGCATTCTTATGTTGATATATCCTTCTTTCTCAGTTACTTTTGCAAGGCTGATAGTTCGTTTATAACACGATTTTAGAAAGTTATAACACCTGTTCGATAAAAAAATTATAACACGAATTCGATACGTCAGCTGATTTGTGATGCTGAATATTTTAAACCAGAAAAGTTTTTAAAAAAAGATGGAACACAGTATTTCAGTGTATTCAGAGGAACTTAACAAAGCAATAATTACATTAGCTATCATAACGATAAAGGAGTGTAATAAACGCAGCCGGAACATATTTTCACATTTGGGTGTAAATATCATACAATATTCAGATTAAATAACATGTCCAATGATGTTTCTTTTGTTTCATTTTCTTTTCGACTTTTGAAACATTAAGTATCAGACGGTACATGCAATAACTTTCAGCATGATTTTTCTTTGCTTATGCTGACACGTAATAACAGTTAAATTTGCTGTGGTCTTTAGACAAAATTTCTGATTGCCACCAGCAAATTCATCTAGAATAGCCTTCTTAAAATTAGTTTAATTCTATTTAACTTTCCTTGCATCAAATATGTAAGTTTTAAAGATCCAGTTATTTCACAGATTCCGTCCTATTACTTTTGTTCGCCTTTAAAATCAATATTGATCCACGTGACCTAGTGTGAAATTGCAAACAGTATGATTTAAAAAAAGACACTGCTTGTTAAAACATACTCTACAAGTCAATAATAAATGGATACTCACAAATATTCATATTTGTTGTCTTTATCTATCAGTCACTCTTTCTATCTTAGCTTCATTTTATGCTCGTTTTTAACTTTAAGTATGCTTATGTAACATACTTATGTGAACACACATTCATTCGAGGATATACATACCCATGCACCAGATGAAATGAGACAGACATACAGACAGGCAGATAGGTGAGAGCCACTAATGTCCTATGCATGCATTTTGTGTCTAACACATATATTTCTCCAAACTGTATACTCTAAAAATTCCAACCATGCAAGAAAATAAAATTAAAATAATCATCGAGGAGACTTGTACGTGCACCTGTCTGTTCAAGCGTGGTTGACATTTGTGCATTTTGAAAAAACTCAAGTTATTTCATGAAAAATATAATGAACATTAATAGAAAAAAAAACAGTCTAAATGAATAATAAAAGAACCTTAAGACATTAGAATTTTTTTCTCGTCGTTCAACCTCCATTAACTGCTGTGATTGAAGCTGTAAAAAAAAAACATTTTCATTATTCTTCAAGCGAGATAAATTGCAAGAACTTTTTACACAGCGATATACTTTCACACAATCAAATAATACAAATTAGAGCACAAGGTAGTAATGGAAAGATAATGAAGTTCTGAAATGGGAAGAGAATATTTATTTGAAAGTTGGGAGCAGCGCAAGTTAGTCGGGACCAAAAATGTAAAAACAATTGATCAGATATTGATAGAATTTTTTTTTAAGATGTGAGGTATCGATCCTGATTGCATAATGTCTGTCACATTTTCTTGATCTACATCTGCCATCTTAATTGACTGAACTATCCGGAAGTGAGTTGCACAGAGATACCCTCTGGTGTTTTCAAGGGGAGATACTAACCGTGAAACCCTCTATAGAGTATCCCATCTTATAGTTAAACTGCCTTATAATGAAATATATGTTACAGTACTCCCACATTATAATGATGTCCATGGGAGCCATAGAGTATACTGCCTTATAGTGAGACCACCTTACAATGAAGTAGATGATGCATTATTCACTCATTATAATGTTGTCCATGGGATCCATAGAGTATATTGTCTTATAGTGAGACCACCTTACAATGAAGTACATGATACATTATTCACTCATTATAATGCTGTCCATGGGAGTCATAGAGTATACTGCCTTATATACCCTATAATGAAGTACATTACAAGTACTCCCTTATTATAATGCTTTCCATGGGAGTCCTTGTGTATACTACCATATAGTGTTTCTGCCTTAAAATAAAATGCATGGAACATAATTTTGCTGCCACCTAATGAAACGGGATAAATGACCATATATGCCTTATAACAGGAACCATATTATAATAAAGGTCCTTATAGCGAGGGAGTGCTCTATTTATATAAATGGAACCTAATGCATTTTAAGTTTATATAAGCAGGTGGTTGTGATATGCATTTGGCTGCTATTGCAGGTTTTATCTGTATTTGAAGGACTATTATGTTAATTCATGTGTATTATAAGTTAATTTTATTAATATATTAGTTATCGATTTACTGTAAATATATTTTTGTTATTTATTAGCTGTGGTAAGTTAATTTCATTTGATTTTATTGATATCTTGGTACAGTTTTCATGCAGAAATAATTTGCTTCATCTTCATGGGTGATGCTCCAGTGGCCTGAGTAGTTTTTGATCATCTGCCTCATATGCGGGAGGTTGTGGGTTCAAACCCTGGCCAAGTCATAGCAATGACTTATAAAAACAGTATTAGTAGCTGCCTTGCTTGGCGCTTAGCATTAAATGTTTATGCTGTGCCATAACCTCTTATTATCTACCAATATTTAGAAAATTCAGCTTTTTTTCTTCAAATGAAAGCAAAGAATTTTTCCCCAAATGTTACTGTACGCACTTGCTTTTAAGTTGAGTCAAACTGCAGACCACAAAGTTCCTGATCTGCCATCACATAATGCACCTGCAGATCAGGGTCTATATTGTTTGTTCTACTGATTACTCTTAACAAACAGCACAGACCCAGATCTACTGGTACATTATGCTGAGTGTGCAGTTTCAGTTAAGGGGAAAAATCTTGTTATAGCTCAATGTGTAGATCACTGTTAGGTTTTTTGGTGTTTGAAAACATAATATCTATAAACACACTGGATGTAACAACTTGAATGATTTAAGAACCTGTTAAAGATAAGAAACTGTTTTATCAGTAATAGAATGGGGGGGGGGGGGGCGGATCAGTCTCACTCCTGATTCATTCATAGTTTTTGCTTTCCACCACATCAGAATTCTTATTGTTAACCTCATCAGCTATAAAGTGTTACCTTACATTAAAGAGCATTTACACAGGAGCTCTCAGAGGAACAGTCTGTACATTTAACTGCCACTGTGTTGAACAAGATTGGCCCACCCATTGTAATGCCAAAATCTGGAATGGATTAACTTTTGGAGGTAGAGAAGGAAGGAGATCAACAAAGTTTTACATGAGCTCAGTTTTAGGGTTGACTCATTAGTAGAAATGTGCCATCCTACTTTCAACTTTCAGTTTTAGGGTTGATTCATTAGTAGAAATATGCCATCCTACTTTCAACTTTCAGTTTTAGGGTTGACTCATTAGTAGAAACATGCCATCCTACTTTCAACTTTCAGAGGCAAAAACAGGTGGCTTTTCCTTAAGGATAGTAGAGATTCTTTGCAGCCAGGTGGTTTTTCATTAAACCAGTGATCATTTAGGTGTAGTTGAAGCAAGCATATTTAGTCTGTCTCCAATATTATTACTGTAAATTCATTTATTTTTGAGGGCATATATTTGTGTGGTTTTGAGAAAAAATGATACTGATACAGGAATTTATGGATTGGGGAATGGTTCTTGTTGTTTTGATGTGATGATCATTGTTGGTTTTGGTTTTTATATATATAGTTTGCTGCAGTGACAAAATCTGTAATAATTTTTGCCTGACAAAATATAGTGTTTCCTTACTTTAACACCCCTTAGTATGGTAATGGATTCAATTATATTATTTTAGTTTTGTTTTATCATTGCTCTTTGAATTATTTCCTTTAATTTTTGTTCTTGGCTAATTATCATGAATTAAAAAGTGTTTATATATATATATATATATATATATATATATATATATATATATATATATATATATATATATATATATATATATATATATATATATATTCATTAAATGTTCTGTTTTTGTTCAAATATCCTTCAGTATAAAGTGGCCTCCTTTATAACATGGGTCAGCTGTGTAGCTCCCATGAACAGTGTTACATAGAGGGAGTACTGTTGTTAGTGCTCAGTCTGTGGATGTAATATTATGCCTTGATGTTAATTGACAGTACTGTATGTAATATTATGCCTTGATGTTAATTGACAGTACTGTATGTAATATTATGCCTTGATGTTAATTGACAGTATGTGATGTAATATTATGCCTTAATGGAGAAGTTACTGTAAAGAATTATTTGCAGAAACTTAATATTGAAAAATTTGTTCTAAAGTCCAGTCATGTTTTTAAAATAAGATCCACCATTGAGGGCATTATATGCCTGTAATTTTGAATGTACTAATATACCAGTATCCTTAAGTGTGCTTCCAATTAATCACAGTAATATAATCCATGTTGTCCTTGTCTGAATTCACTATTTTTCCAAGTTAATGTTTCTGTCCAAGAATATTTTAAGAGCTTCCAATTAAACACAGTAATAAAATCCAAGATTCACTATAAATCCATTTTAATGTTTCTGTCCAAGAATATTATTTAAGAGCTACCAAGTAATCACAATAATATAATCCAAGATGTCCTTGTCTGAATTCACTATAATTCCAAGTTAATGTTTCTGTCCAAGAATATTATTTAAGAGCACTTTGTATTCCAGTAAATAACATTTCTACAAGCACATCAACACCTTCAGTGCTGGATCTTATTTTGAAAACCACTAGAATTTAATTAGAACTTTATTCAATAGGACTTGTGATAGAACGTTTTGGACTGTTTGGGATTTAATTTGCAATACTGTAAGTTCACATTGTATTTACAGGAAAATAAATTATTTGTTAAATTGTACAAAACTTGTTGATTGTTGATCTTTTTTATTACTTGGTTTAAGACCATAGATTTGTAATAATTATGCTTTCAAGTTGATCTTGTATTGAAAATGATGCCAGTCTGATGTCTAATATGGCTGCCAGAGTGTCCATCTTGAAAATCTTGTGACTAATTTTCCTGAATAAATAGTCATATGGTGTTTCAGTATTCATCTTGTAATAGGAATAGTGTGTGTAATGAAGGATCTTGCAGTGAGGAGTGCTGCAAAGTGAAAAGTGTGAAAAGCTTTTGTTCTTTGTGAAACTAATTGGGGAACATGACTAAATGGAAACAGTGTTTTAAACAAACAATATTTGAATCCATGGCCATACCTATATGCTCATTACTAAGTTGGATACAGATTTGCATGCTGTCTTGGCAGATATGGATGCATGCAATGTGTGAGGATTAACCAACAAAGGTAACAACTGTTGCAGGGCTTATCCTACATGACCATTTTTATTTTCATTTCAGATCATGCTAATATTCCTGTCTGGTGTTCATCTTTGGTGGAATAAATAATATGGATTGCTTGCATCCTGTGAACAGCAACATTAGATGAAGGAGAATAATGGTACAATTTTTGTCATTTTTAATATCTTTATTCTTAATTCAAAAGTTGGTATCAGAATAAAAGTTTCCTGAAAACAAATGTATACAGGATTTCTGTGATGGACCTTTTATAAAGCATTGGTAGAATGTAGCACTGATATACTTTCCAACTAGTTGTGTTGGAAAAACTAAACCTTGTATCTAATGTATATACTGGCTTGTAAGTCAAGTCAAATGGCAAAGCTCCTGATCTGCAATAGCATAAGTTGCCGCAAATCAGGGTCTGTGTTGTTGTTCTACTAATTATTCATTACAAACTGCACAGACCCAGATCTGTTGGCTAATGGTAGATCTAGTCTGTGCAGTTTGCAGTTGGATTCATCTTATAATGCATATGGTACTTAAATTTATGAAACCAGGTTCTGGTTTCAGTGATCCAGATGCACCAATATTAGTATTTGTGTGACACTTCTAGCAGTAAAATGCACAAAACTTTTGTTAGGTCCATATTGGTAGAAAGCAAGACATCCTTCCAATGGCATCCTCAGCAGTTTTTTTTAATAAGGTTTTCGTTCATGTTTTTCAGTTATATATAAATTTGAAATGCTTTATAGATTCTTATCACAATTGGGATAATAGTTACTATACTCCTTGATGGATTTTCTTCATATACTGGATGAATTATGAAGCTAAGACAATAAGGTCTGTGACATGCTCACTGTTTATTGACCTTGTGTTCTAGGTCACATGTTTCTACAGCAATGATACAGTCTGGCGTTCAACATGCAGGTCCTTTCTTCAGATTACTAAAATGTTGTGGAGCTTTCTTGCATGGTTTTACTTCCATGCATATTACACTGCTGTGCATACTCGTTTATGAGTAGAGTTCAACTGCAAACTGCACAGACTCATATCTACTGTCACATAATGTGCATGCAGATCGGGGTCTGTGCAGTTTGTTAGGAGTAAGCAGTAGAGCAAACAACATAGAAACTGATCAACAGACACAATTTGGATCCTACTTTGTATGATGTACTGAGTACAAAATTTAATCTCAGACCCAAAACTTTATGTATAATTTCATGCAGAAAAAGGGTAAAGTTTTATAGTCAGATCCATTGATAATGATGTACAGGTTGTTATGGAGCACATCATGGAGTTCCTCCTGGTGTTTTACACAAGTTTTTACCTAAGTTATAATAAAGTTTGAATGTAATGATATCATTTTTCTGCCTTCCTTTTATATGGGGTTTACTGCAGTTTGTTCTCCATGTTGTATTGATGTCATAAGACTGCAGCTGTGATTTATAGAGTCTTGAAGACTGGTTCACTTTCTTTGCAGGGTCAGATTCTTGACTACCATACTTGAACTGTATTTCAAAATTTATTATACACCTATCGATTTTAGCTTAGAGCTTATAGGATGGCGTAATTGTTTGTTGTCTGACATTTGTTTGTCTATTACTGCAGGTTTGTTATTGCTACTGCTGAATTACTAGAGGAATGCCATTAATCTGGTGACACATTCTAGTTGGTCTTAATGAAAATGGTGATGCTTGGACATACAGAATAGTCCCCACTACAGCAGCCATCTTGAGAATCTTGTTATTGCTACTCCACCTGAATGGATGGTCATATTAATATGGGGTTTCAGCAAAAGACCTGTTATGATGTCTGGTTGAACCTAAATAAAACTCTGCCAATATGGCCACCATGGTAGCCATCTTGAAAACCTTGTTACCACATCTGAACAGAAATGGGTTTTCAACAGGAAGTTTGTATGATGTCTGTTTAGTTGGCCCAACATGAAAATGATTCTGATCAGACATCCATTTTGGACTCTTTAGCTGCCATCTTGAAAATCATCTTATAGCTACTCCTCCTGAATGGATTTTCATAACAACATGAGTTTCACTATGATAATGTTTATTGTGTACAGTTGGATCTGGTTGAAAATGGTGAAATTCCTATATCCATTATGGTAACTATGACAGCCATCATTAAAATCTTGTTAACATAACTCTCAGTGGAAAGTCATATCACCATGGAGTTTTCACCATTTGACTTCTGATGTCTGATTGTGCCTAAATGAAAATGGTGATACTCTGACATATAAGATGACCACCACAGTTGCTGTTTTGAAACTCATTTTATTGCTATTGTCAAATAATGCCGTTTATTGCTATTGTCAGATAATGCCGTCATTCCCATGCCATCCCTATCAGATCCTTTCATAATATCCTACTAGAAACAGCTCAGCCGATAACAGAATGGAAATTTACCATCATTTCCTACTAAGTTGGAAAATGATACTGACCTTTTCTGATTCTTTATCACCATATTCTCAGAAGAGGTTGGAACTAATTCTTCCTTGTAGTTGCCAGGTTACAGGTGAAGAAGTTTGAACAGCTAAACCATAACCCAACTTGACATGTAAAAGGAAATTAGCAAGATTCTCTCTTAGGAATCTGCTAAATTGAAAGTTTCAAGAATATGTCCAATCTCACTGTAAAGAATGGTCAAAATAATGCTGTCATTCCCACATCAAGTCCCCACCATTCCCAAGCCAAGTCCCCACCATTCCCATGCCAAGTCCCCACCAGAGCCATTCACACCGTCCTGCCAGAAACAGTTCAACTGATACCAGCCTGGCCTCCAAGAGAAACTTTCAGTAATTCAGCTGATGAAATCTGCCATGTTGCAAAATTTGACAGCTGCACACTAACTGTAAATTACACATATGGGTCTGGTTCTCCCATACACCAGAGAAATTGTGTTATTTACTGCATTGGTTGTGAAAATGAGTGACTTTTGGTTTATGCACTTCATTCATAAAATTTATATTCATGTGTATCAGATTGTAATTTTGCATTTAAGATGAAATTCACATTTAAAGGTTGAAATGTTAAGCAGGTTCTTTTAAAAATTTTAGTTACATGATTAAGCAAAGACAATTTGAAGTATACTGATGTAGTACGGTATACTGATGTACTATGGTATACTGATGTAGTATGGTATACTGATGTAATATGGTATACTGATGTAGTATGGTATACTGATGTATGATATACAGATGTATGGTATACAGATGTAGTATGGTATACTGATGTAGTATGGTATACAGATGTAGTATGGTATACTGATGTAGTACAGTATACTGATGTAGTACAGTATACTGGTGTAGTATGGTATACTGATGTAGTATGGTATACAGATGTAGTATGGTATACTGATGTAGTATGGTATACAGATGTATGGTATACTGATGTAGTACAGTATACTGGTGTAGTATGGTATACAGATGTATGGTATACAGATGTATGGTATACTGGTGTAGTATGGTATACTGATGTAGTATGGTATACATGTTGTATGCTTATGTGGATGATCAGATTAGATTTCTCACCTCTGTTTGTGTGGGTTCGAGTCTCGGATTCGGCCAGTGTGGGTATGTGAGAAAGCTTGCCAGTAGCTTCTCGTGGATCGGTGGTTCTTTCCAGGGTTTTCCTGGGTTCTTCCTCCACCATTAATACTGGCTGCCATGTATAGCCTATCGTGTGCTGAAAAATGGCGTTAAACTCCACAACAACAACATTAGATTTCTGACTTTTATAATAGTTATTCAAAGTTTTCATCATTATTGAAGTTTTGTAAATTGTTGGTCTGCACTGGGGGACATATGTGTTTTCCGAAGACAAATTCAGTTTGTTTCATATTTTTAGAATGGCTAAACAAGGAGCTTGAATGTCCATTTTCTGACTGATAAGAGGAAAAGTTGAAGATGCTTTGATTAGATTGGTAATGGGTTTTAGGAATGGCAGTGATGAGATAATCTGACTTTACATTTTTTGTCCTGAATTTGTATCACTGAAGCAATGCTCAAGATAATCTAGCATTCAGTTTTTTTGTCCTAATTCTTATCATTACAGCAGCTGCAGTGGTGCTACAGATAACCAATCATTCGGTTTTTGCATCTTCTGCTGAATTCTTGTCATATATTGAATTCACTGTTTGAAGGGCAAAATCTTGTCCCTGTTTTAGAACAGATCTCGTGCACATTTCTTCTTGTACATGACCTTATCTCCTGTGTTTGCTTTACCTGTTCATGATACAAGGTCACATTTGCACATTGTGGGTGCAAGGTAAAATATACACTGCATGTAAGTAGTAATTGCTCTGAGTATTTAATGAATTTGAAAGGGTGTTTTTGGTGGAATCTGAACTTTTAAGTAAAGAGTACTTCTAATTTAAGAGTACTGTCAGTTAAAGAGCACTTCTAATTTAAAAATACTTGTAATTAGAGAGTACTTGTAATTAAAGAGTACTAATAATTAAAGAGTACTCTTAATTAAAGGGTACTTATATATAAAGGGTGCTTATAATTGAAGAGTACATATAATTTAAGAGGGAAGCTGCATTATCTCGGTTGGTAGAGCATCAGACTCCTAATCTGAGGGTTGTGGGTTTGATACCTGCCTATGGCAGCCTGGGTTGGCTGCCTTGGCATGTCTTTTGGAAAAGGCACTTAGCTCCTATATCCTCAGCATGATTTAGCCATGTTTGTGCTTGAAGAGCTGTTATAAACCAACCAAACTTACGAACCAACCAACCTACCAAGCAAGCAACCAACCATCCAATTTAAGAGCTGAGAGCCATGGTAGCTGACCTGATAAGAGTGTTGGACTTTTGGTACTTTTAAGAGGCCTGTATTAACTCTGTGGCACACATAGGTGATTGATAAATTGCTAAATCAATGATAACTAAACCTTCTAATCAACACAGCATTAACTTTGAAACTTTATTGCATAGTAATTTTTGGTTCAGAGTTAAAATTTAAAATTTTTTGACAATTCATATATGAAGATAATATATTTTAAAATTAGTCAAGTTGACAGACCATCAGTTAACCAGGTCACTTATAGTGGTGCTTAGTGCTCATGATGTATGATGTAATAAATCAAACAGCCCTGCAGCTTGATAGTGGCAGGGTTCCATTGGAATGCTGAATAAACAACACTTGACAGTTGGTGTTAGGTGGGTGGGTCCTGGGGATTGTCTGTTAATTTGTGCCTGCAAGATCTTCTGTGGTTTCCCAACTTGTTAGTATCCCATATGTACTTGAGGACATGTCAGGTCCAACTGCAAGCAATATAAACCCAAATATACCATTACATAGTGTATTTGCAGATAAGGATCTCATTTCTTCTACATTTAGAAAGTGTATTAATTTTTGTGGATTTGTCTTATGGTTTCTGTATACCTTTGTGATATAAGCTTTCCATTTATTTCAGTATGAAGTCAGAACAAACTCCATGTCTGGCAGTCTGTGACATGTTTAGAACTTTTATAGACAGGTAAGCATACAGTTTTTAATAAAAAATAAAAGAGAAAGAAATCTGAACTTTAATGCATTTTCTGTGCATCTACATTTCCCTTGAAATAAACAGTTTCAGGCACTTCACATGACAGTATTCATTTGTCTGCCAATACCTTTATGTCCGTCCCCACAGTGTTACAGCACGATTTTATATCAGCAGCTGAACATTTACAAATGCAACCGTAAATACTTATTTACATTCAAACGGAGAATATCGTAGGTTTTTTACACATCCTTTGACCCTTTTGTTGACACCTCTTAGCCCCTTCACAGTATGGCTTGTTGCTTAGGACTTGGAAGTGACCCCTGTTTTTCTAAAAAATGTGTGTCTTGTACCCATTCCCCTGTCCACCCATATATTGTTTGCTGTTTACTATCACCACAATCCCATCATTCCACCAAAGCAGTTGGAAAAGTAATATATGGGCACAGATTGTCACATGTACTTGCTTATAAGTGATGACCAACTGCAAACTACAAAGACCATCATGCCATCACATAATACACCAGCAGATCTGGGCCTGTACAGTTTGTTATGAGTAATCAGTGAAACAAACAAATTGACCCTAATTTGCAGGCATATTATGTTACGGGAGATCAGGATCTTTGTTGTTTGCAGCTTGAGTTGACTTATAACCAAGTATATGTGGTATTTTATACATTGCCATTTCTAGGTAAGTGACCTGACTGGATTCTGACTTTTCTTGGGCAAATACTGATGGTATTAGTCACCCTTCTTTGACCTAGATTTTTGTACTGGATATGCTAGCTTGTAAGTCAATTCAAACTGCAAACAATAAAGATCCTGATCTGCCATAGCATAATGCACCAGCAGATCTGGGTATGTGCAGTTTGAAGTTGGATTCGTCTTGTAAGCAAGTACATATATCACTTCTGTTGTAGAAGTTTTGTAAATTGGGTATTAGTATTTTCTGAACATTGAAAGTCTATTCTCGCTCAAATATCAAAAGCACATTGATACACCACCTACCTTTTTCATAGATGTAACAGTTTTTCCTAGTATATATTTGTTAAGGGTTAAGATTTTTTGCCACAAATTTAGATTATGATCCATTGTGGTTAGGTGTTATTTACTTAAATTTATCCCATAAGGATGAAGGTCTTGGTTAGCAAGTCCTGGAGTGTCCCAGAATGAATTGCTGGCAATAAACAGTAGGTAGGTGATATTGGTTTTATGCTTTGATTGATGACTTTAACTTAAAAAGAACATTCAACTTTAAAGTTATTCAGACAGAATGTCATATGCTTCTTTCATTTCCATTTAGAAGATCAAAAGATCAAGGTCTCTAACTGAAAGAAGAAATATAGATTCTGCACCATTTACAGTTTCCAAACCTTGTGGATGGCTTGCACTTGGACTCTTTAAGCATAAACCCTATTGGCTTTGGGGGTGGGGTCTAAAGGACAAAGGTCAAGTTTACCAAGAATGTAAAATCATGTTTTCCACATGGCTTTTACATGGAGTTAGGAAAAAAATCTTTTGATTTTGGGGATACAAAATCAAAGGTTACATCTAGACTAATAGTATTTTGACTCCATATTTTTGGGGATAAAACTTTGTATGTTAGTAGATGTTAATGAGTACTGTACTGCAATAATATTTCCTTTCTACATGGTTTTACAGGCTGAAAAGCCATCTGAGTTGAACTGAGGGAATATAGAGTGTTAAGTGGAGTAAAATCGTCATTTTTAAATTTACAAGTTTTGTACTTGACATATTTTCCAGAAATAATTGATAATAGGTTCAGTAAATTTTATGTAAAAAAAATGAGACCAAGAGAGAGAGTTTTCTTGACACTGTGATGAATGCCAGTAACTGGTAGCCAGTAACCAAATTGTTTTGGCATAGCTTCATGTGTAATGTTGATGGAAAACTATCACCAATGGGCAGTTTATACAGCTAATTGTCATGATGATTACAAATTATAGGTGGACAGAGATAAATGACCATGATTTCACAGATCACATATTTGACAGTAAATAGTGTATTGTTGTGCTCTACTCTGGGAGAGCACATTATTCTAATTTGTGTTTGTAAAGTACACAAAGTGGAATGACCCAACTCACTTGAAGTTAGATAAATTAGAGATGCATATTGAAGAACCAAAAGTGTTACACTTTGTATTCTTGAATAAGAATGTTAAAGCAATTGTTGTTTAAGATTATTAATTAGCTCATGATCGGCAGCTTTGTTTCTTTGAAGTCATTTGTTAATTGATACATAAAATATGAAACATCATAATTTCATTAGTCAGAATTGTAAAGCTAAGAGCAGCGTGGAAGTATGATTAATTTTGTAAAGGCAAAATGTTGAAACACAGCTGAGATTCAGTTCAAGAGTAACCATTTTCAAAGTGTGCAAAACCCAGTCAATATCAAAACTCCTAAATGATTCATTACACCTAGAAGTTAAAAAAAAAAAAAATTTCAGTTTGGTTCAATTTCTATAAGAAAAAAAAAAACTCCTTGAAAAATTTTGAGAGTTTGTAAACTCCTTGAAATGTCTTTGAACAAAAACTGTGAGGCTGTTTGAATCATGTTATGGTTGAGTTTAACTTTGCACAAACTGCAAACACCATTTTGACATTTGTTGTTCTGAAGGACATGACATCCATCAACATAGCAGCACTGCCTGGCCAATAGAATTTACCAAAGGGTGATGCCTGCACTGCCCTGCAGAGTCTAATGTGTTTAAACAGTCATCATCAGGTCAAGTAACAAGAGCTGGAATGTCTTTTTCTAATATACAGCACTATGTCAAAGATGCACATTATGACACTTCATTATCTGCAGACCCTCCAGTGCACTTTTTGATAGCAGTAAAGCCTGTAACTACAAGTTTTGTTCAATAGATTTTAAGACAGAAATGTGCTATTCTGTTTTATTTAATGCTTGTGAGGTTGTGAGAGTGTGCACATATGTGCATGTGTGTGTGTGATGACAATATATTATGGTGCCAGATCTATCACCTACTTTTTGTTCAGAAGTATATTGAATACATTCTGTAAAACATATTTTATTTAGATGTGAATTTCCAGTCATTTTAATGAAGTTTATATTAGTAGATAACTTGCTTTGAGTTGTACAACCTTGCTGATATGGGTTATGTACAAATGAACCCCCTTGGGACCAGCAAACACACCTTTGAGTCTTGAAAACCTCACAACACTCTGGAAGATTGGCACATATACAGTATTAGTGTCCTTGTTGATGTTTATCAGAGTGAGTCAAATTTGATTGGGCTCGCTTTCTTTTACCCCATGGAATCGGAGTTGCTCTTTTTGTTTTTACGCTTTAAGTAATAATCAGATTTTGTTGCTTTTTTATCATATATTTTATTTCCCATACATTATGTTGTGAATGGTTACCCGTAGCTTTGAATTGGTCTTGTGTTTTCAATGGCATCAAAGATTTTATTTTATAAGCTAATTAGGTTGGACTTCATATCCTACACGGTTGATTTTCACTGGTACGTGTTTAGAGACTGTATCCATAAATATATTCAGTCCACACTTTAAAGAACCAAGACATTTACTTACATCATAAAGAAAATGTTTTTTATTAAAAAATTTGATTGGTCCTATGTGCATTGCAGTTTGTCTTTCATGTTAGAAAATTTAGGAGGTAGTCACAAAGGCATGATTTAGTATTTTAACGCTTGCAACATTGACTGATAGGTATGTACAGAGATGGCCAGTTAAGTTGCTTAATTTTTTTTTGTAACCATTGTGTTAATGTACAAACTAGTTAGGAGCCAAGAACTCAATAAATTCCACCCGTTTATTTGTCTGAGTTGGTCTTTATTTACATCACCTGTTATGCAAGTTTCCTTCTCCTGTGCAAGAACATTTTGAATTTATTTCTCTAAATTATTATTCCAAATTGCTCTCTTATTGCATGTTACCACTCAAATACATTAAATTTATTGGGATTCAAAGTCATTTTATTTTTTTGCATTTACATCTTGTCTAATTTTATTCTGCCTCCCAGTACCTACATGATGATTTTTTAAAGTCTTGACAATAAATTATATTGTAATTGTGGCTGTCATTTAATGTGGGTTTAGCAACTTCTAAAGCATGTATATTATTTCCCTTAAATAGAATTCAACATTTACAGAAACATACCCATATTTCATGCTGCACATTGTAAACTTTAATGACCAATATTACAGTTTTTTCCATTTAGTTTCATATCAATCACATTTATGTTATCATGTGTACTCCAAAATAAATCTCATAATGACGTTTAGTTTCAGTATTCATATGTAAAATCACATAACACCCTTAATACCTTGGACCCTGTTTCTCCTAAACTCATAAAACCTGGTGTGTAGATGCATGTCAGAGAGATAAGCTCAACCATACAGAAACTTTGGCAGCGTGACCTAAATTTTTTGCTTTAGTGACTTGTGTATTTTCAGCTCTTTTTTGCTTACACCCTTAATATCATGGATTCTGTTTCGAGAACATTAGTATGTTGATTCACTTCAGGGAGAGTAACTTGGCCATATCAAAATTAAGTTACTGTGATCCAGTTTTCACACTGGAGTCACTTTTGTATTTTCAGCTAATCATTTGTTACACCTACAACATCTTCAGCCTATTTCTCCTATGTACGTGAAAATTGGTATACTTGTGTATTTTACCGTGTGTAATTCAACAATACAAAAACCAGGTCACTGACCTAAGTTTCAGGCTTGAGTAACTTTTATATTTTAGCCTTCATTTTGTTTTGCCATTTATATCTTGGACCCTTCTTCATCTATCTGGATGCATCTCAATGTGAGTGATTAAACATACCAAAGAGATGTCACTGTGACATCATTTTTTTAAAAATTGGAAAAAATGGACAAAATGGCAAGATCACCATACTGCACACAGCGGTGACCAGCTCTTATTCATTTACTATGTCAAGAAACAGTTATAAACTTAAATGATTGTATCTATGTTATTATTTTGCATGTGCATATTTTCTGATTTTTCCAACGTGAAATAAAAGTAAATAAAAACTTCAATAATTCATGGGGCGCTTAAGTTTACTTAGCAACCAGTACTATAATATAGTGTACAGACCAGTACTTAGTGCAAATTGTATATCCTTGTTTATTCCCAAAAATACTTCAAGCAGAATTCGCTTTATTCATCGTTTTTACCAAATCTCATTCTTGCAAATCACATTAAAAAAAGTCCTGTATTACTTATTTATCAAGAGTTACCATTTTTTAGAGATATAAGCGATCCAACAACATGATGTAAATTATATGAACTGACGCACATCTTGAATTATCCGTTTACCTCATAGAGCATAGTGACAAAGTGCAGTGCGCTATAAATAGAACACCTGTTACCTAGTCGTCAGCATACACATAGGCCTGCCTGTTAACTGTTAAGCAATGTAGTGTATGTTACGTTTAACAGCAGTTTTAACCATTTTACATTTTTGGTACACATCTGTTATATGTGGAAAAATTTTAGAGCAAAGTCCAATTGTTATAGCTGTGTAATTATGTTTCACGGAAGAATTTTGTACGTGCTTTAAAATCGAGAGAGAACTCGTTCACCGTCATGTCAGTGAGGCCACGTGACCAACCATAGCTGCCATTTCCCATACTCGAAATTTACATGTTTTTCGTATGCGTCCACATCACTAAGTTGTCTGAATTTGATAATAAAAACTAATTGCTGCCTACATCAATATCAGAGCCTTTACCTAAGTTATTGAAACTTTCATAGTTGTGATTCTAATCGTGAAAACTTCGTAAGTACAGAATGAAATCCTGCCTGTTAACTGTTAAGCAATGTGGTGTATGTTATGTTTAACAGCAATTTTAACCATTCTACATTTTTGGTACACATCTCTTATATGTGGAAAAATTTAAGAATAAAGTCTGATTGTTATAGCTGTGTAATTATTTTTCACGGAAGAATTTTTTATGTGCTTTAAAATCGAGAGAGAACTCGTTCACCATCATGTCAGTGAGGTCGCATGGCCAACCGTAGCTGCAATTTCCGATACTCGAAATTTGCAAGGTTTTAGTCTGCGTCTACATCACTAAGTCATCTGAATTTCATAATTTATAAAAACTAATTGCTGCCTACGTCAAATCAGAGTCTTTACCTAAGTTATTGAATCTTTCATGGCTGTGATTCTAATCATGAAAACTTCCTATGTACTGAATGAAATCCGTGACCGCCATTTTGGAGAGTGGAAATTACAACCCAGTTACTTTAAATAGCAGATATTGACCAGTGCATAAATAGTGACCACGTGATCTGACGTAATTGTCATTCGCAGAAATGAAGGTAGTATCTAATAGGGGGGTTTTCGCCGAAGGTGGTGCTACGAAAACCAGCTCAAAATGGATGATGTTTACAGCAGGCGTCAAAAGGCGCTTCCATGCTAATGGAGTAGAGGCATCAAACGGCGCTTCCATGCGAATGGAGTAGAGGCGTCCAAAGACCCTTGCATGAGGTAAAGGGTTATACAAGTCGCATAATTTCACTTAACTGTTCATCATTGATACTTTTTAGTTTTGTGTTTTGGCTTTCCTTAACACAAATCCATAACTTTCAACATAGTATTCATTCAGCCTTTGATTCTGGACATCTCGTTGGCTTGGAGTTTCCTTTTGTTTATAATTGCATGTCTTTTGTTTTCTGACAGGAGACCAGGTAATTGTTTGATCCATGAAACTGGCACATGATGAGGGTGATCTTTGTCAGGTGGCAATGCTGGTAACCATTTGTTCTACAACATTACTCCACATAAAATTAACTGTTGGAAAATCTAAAGTGGGTTGAGCAGGATGAGATGCCCTGCATAATAGCAGTGCTAAATTGACCTATCGCCACTTGTCAATCATACTGATCAATTAACCAATCAGTGAGCCTAAATTAGACACACCTCCAGGCATTGCTTACATGCACCATTTTCCTCCGACAAGCTGCTTGTGGCAATCATGAATTGATTATGATAAATATTTACAGTATTTGCAATGATTTGTTTATTTCTCGAATGATAAGGGTGAAAAAGAAGGCAGTGAGATCATCAGAGCCAGATTATCCATAAGGCAAAGTGGGCAACGTGCCCAGGGCCACCATGGCTCAAGGTGCTCTGTATATTATCGTCTGATTTCACAGTCGTCATTAATAATAGCACTGTAATCATATCTATGAACAAGGCAGGATAGCTATGGGCCCCTATGTTGGCTGTGCCCAGGGCCCCCAAAGGCCTTAATCTGGCCCTGCAGATCGTCTTAATGGAGGAATTAGTTTTATTCCTTTCCCAAACATAGACAAAACTTTATACAACAAGCCTGTATCAAGCACAAAGAAGATGGTTAATCTAGCTCTGAAAAATAAAGATTTACAGTAGTACCCCTCTGTAAGAGGGGGATGACAAACGTGAATAGTAAATACATATAAAGAAAGCCACAAGTACATTTAATTCTAAAACATTTAATATTTTCATTTAAAAATCAATGCATGTTGTGAAATCAATGTGAAACAAACTGTTTTATCATTTTCAAAAGAATGTTATGAATAACCATTGATATAGTTTTAAAACTGTCTTTATAATAATGTTACAGATCACATCATCTGTCACTTTGTTGGTAACAGTCTAAAAAAAAACAACCAGTCTCATCACAATTAAAAATATCCTTGCTGTTATATCCACTGCATATATTGTTTAGTCTTTTGTTCCAATCTTCAACAACTTCATTATTAACATCAGCTGATTCTCCACTAAGGACAGAACACTTAATATTGTGTCAAACTTGAAGTCTGTGCAGCCATCCGTTACTTGCGGTAAAGTCGTGATATCCCATTTCAACTGATAAAATTGTTACTTTTTGTTGGATCATTCGACCAGTGAGTGGAATTTTCTTAGCATGCTCATTGCAAAACCATTCAAAAACCTTGTCATTCAACTCAGGATACAAACATCTCCTGGTTCTAACAATCTTCCTTTCTCTGCCCATTCCACCTTCCCACTTCTGCAGAATTGTTTTCTTGTGTTTCATGATATTGTTTATCTGAGTCTTTCTGTCATCACAGTTTTATGCAAGGATCCTCGATATCCCCCTTTTTCAGTCAGTTGAATTACTTTCACTTTCTCTTCTATACTGAGAATTTTTCTTTTCCTCGATGACATGTTGATCTTTTTGCAGTAAGTTATTCCAATGTTGCCAACTACAAGACTGATAAAACAATCTTTTTTGGAAATTTAAACAAATTGCCATGTGTTTTTAAAGGAAGTGATCTTGTCACATGATTTGTTTGCTGCAGTCTGGTACCCTATTGTTTTTATACATTTCTTTACACTAAGTGAGAGAAGTCAAAACGGCTTGGATATGTACCATTAACATCACGCAGATTTGATCTCGTGGCCGTTAGGATTTGTAATCATGACAATTATTGTCAGTAGTAATAGCCACTAATTATCAAAGTGAACAAGCTCGACATCTTACTAGTGAAGCCATAAAGGCTATCAAACCATTTTCCTGCTGACTTGTGTATGTACATTGATGCTGCCACTTTGCAGCTGTTACTACTGTTCAATAATTGTAATCTTAACAATTATCAGAGTGACTAAACTGGACATCTCATGATAACACAACAGTAAGGCTAATTAGATTATATGTACTTACCCTTTTGTATGGATTAAGATTTGAGTCTTTCTCAGCTTTATGGAGTAAATGTGGCTTCTCTTAAGGTTTAAATGATATAATACTAACCTTAGTGGTACATGTACTTTAGTCAACTTTTCTTTCAGTAATGAAACCCTGACATCAGGAAACTGAAATTGAATTACTTAACAGATTTTATGAATAAAATACTGGTTTTGGATACATATTAAAAGAAAATGTGGCCACTTGTGAGGGGTAAATTTTATATTATTGCACTTATATGCTGGTCGCGTTAGCTGGGTGGCCTTTCATGAGGGGTACTTTTGAACACAAATTCATGTGTGCCAACGGATTCTGGACGTAAGGAGCGGGTGGTTGCTGGTCAGGGGGCCATTCAAGACGGGGACTACTGTATATCCATGTGCATCTGAGGCAGCTACCGGGTTACTTACTGCCCCTACTTCATCTGCAGACTGTGAGAGGGGGTTCAGTCACCAAAATCTGATCAAAACAAACTTCGAAAATCTTTGGGTATATCTACTCAGAAAAATTGTATGAGAATTTCTAGTGATGGGCCCAATGTTGAGAATTTTGATTTCAGGAAGACATTTAAGAAATGGTCTGAGACAAAAATGAGGCAGATATTGATGAAGTGTCAGTGATATTGTTCATAAAGACTAAACTTTCTTGTTCATTCTTGCTTTTCATATGCTATACATTTAACTTCACATGTATATAATGGTATTGTTATATTTATTAATAATTCATGTGCTTTGAAATGTGATAAAATTATGTATTTTTATTGTTATGTTTATATAGATTAAAAATAGGGCCATATATTTAAGTCCCTGTGTCCTGGCATAAAATGGCTCCTTTGGCTGAAAAGTGGCTCCAGATTTTTAAATTTGTTGAATTTCATGGCGCAGGAAAAAATATTTCCAAGGGAGGCCCTGGGTATTTATATTGTTGGCCACCCCAAATGTGCTACCTATAACGGGCATTCGTATTTATGAATTAAGATGTTTTGTTTGTTGGTTTTTTTAATGCTGGAGTATTTATGCTCACCAGTGCTTGTCTCGCCTGCATTAGCAGATTACTATAAATGTTTTGGCCATTTTTGCAAGGGGAACAGTGTTTCATCCACTTCATTAGTATCATAATTGTGTATGTGTTTCGAAACCATATACAAGAGGGTATATAAAACAGGTTTTGTTTTGTTTTTGTGGCACACTTAAGCAAGCAGGTTTTTTTAGTGATGAGGCGGTTGGAGTAAAATGCTTTGCTCAAGGGTACACAATCTGATGGTTGAATTTAAACCCACCCACTTTTAGTCGTCATGAGAACGGCACAAAAACCTCTGAGCTATCGAAACAGCTGCCTCAATAAGTCACTTCTTATGACATGCAGGACGGTTCATCAGCCTGTTATTCATCCCATAGCCCATAGGGGTTGTATATAAAAGCAGATCCCTTTAATAGATATATGGAACACTTGTTGTTTCCGTAACTTGGCAAAATGTAATGTACATTGTCAGTAGAAAATGGGATAGATTCAGATCTGCCATTGTGCATTGCATTGGCAACTGAAATTCTTATCGTATATACTCACCTGTAAGTCAAGTCCAACTGCAAACTGCATAGACCCAGATCTGCCATCGCATAATGGGACAGCAAATCTGGGTCTGTGAAATTCATTAGGAGTAAACAGTGGAACAAACAACATAGACCCTGATCTGCAGGATCATTTTCTTATGGCATATCAAGATGTTTGTTGTTTTGCAGTTTTACTTGACTTATAAGGGAGGACATGCTGTTGTATGGAATGTGTAAGCCATGATCTGCATTCCATCCAAATGAATACAGTAATAAGTTCTATTTAGTGCTTTGCTTTACATATATTTTGTTTTGAAATGTTGTCACCTGTGTGCAAGTGCAATAGATTTTTGTAAATAAAGTCTGTCATAAGTGCAAGAGACTTGTGTAAATAATGGAAATACCACTTGTATGCATAGCCACCCCACCATTTTTGTTCCCTTTAATATCCTCCTTGGATAACGCAAAATCTGGTTGTCACACTTCCCAATATAAATTTCCAATATATCTTCCACTCAACAGGTACAAAGATGTGATTGTTAGCAGTTTTAAAGTATATACTAGAATTTAGTCCAGTCTTCAGAAGCAAGGCAGTGAAGTGGAAAAGAATGTGCTGAGAAAAAGAATCATACAGTGTCTTTCTATATCTAATCACATACAGGAGAACAAAGACACCAACCTATACCCAATATTTTCAATATACCATGGGAAAGCACTCAAGGTTTTAAATTGGCCCGACTTCACTAGGAGGTCTACCATGACACAGGGAAATTTTAAATGAATGGGGACCAGATAAAGCTTATCATTCTGCATTATAGCGGTTATATTTGAGGTCGATTGATGTACTCGGATGGATCATGTTGCATGGCATAACTTTGTGGATAAGTTTTAGTATGTTATTTCAGTAGGTGTTGTGGTAAAATATTTTGATCCAGCAGGTGCTTTAATTCAATAATATCTTTAGGAATCTTGCAGTTTGTGGTATTAGACTATTTATTGCATATGTATCATTCAAGATGGAGGGTTCATAACATCAGTCAATCCAATAAATACATGTACCTGGAAGTAGATATTTTTAATCGAATAGATGTATAAGGTTTAATTATATTGTATTCCAGGAAAAAGCTAGACTGGCTGGCAGCATTACTACAGTGTGTATGCTGTGTGTAGGATTATTGATTTTCACCATTGATGGTGGTGATGATGACATCCAAAGCTGTCCCACACATAAATGGAAAAGACTGGTTTTGTACAGACAGTTGATGAATTGGATAAATGGATCATGTAAGTTTTGATGGTGTATTGAATCAGTTTTCAAACTTTTGTATTAGGACACTTTTGTTAAGCAATAATTTCAAACAGATGTAACTGTTAGATCAGCTTATTTGCTGGGCACGGAATCAGCTTATTGGGATGCACATATTGCAGGAAAACACTTATTTGCAGGGCACAGGATTGGCTTATATGGATGTGCATATTGCATAGACACCCTTATTGCTGGGCATGGAATCAACCAATAGGGATGCACATATTGCATAGATCCCCTTATTTGCAAGGCAAAGAATTGACTTGTAGGGATGTGCATATTGCTGGACATGGAATCAGCTTATAGGGATGCTCATTTGCAGGAACACCCATATTTGCAAGGCACAGGATTGACTTATAGGGATGTACATATTGCATAGACACCCTTATTGCTGGGCATGGAATCAGCCAATAGGGATAGAGAGACCCTTCTTTGATAAACTCTGTAAATTTTGATTGTGTTGTTTGTCTGTACCTGGTTGCTCTATTTATAGAGTATTGGAGTCTTAATACAGGTGTTGTGGATTCAAGACCCATCTAGGTTGGCTGGATTGTCTACATGAGGGTGTCCTTGGGAAAGGTACTTGGCTTTCCTTTCCTTGGCATGAAACAGATATTTCTGGTAAAAACGAACCAACCAACCAATAGAGAGGACATGCATATTATACAAAAATCTGTTTAAAAAAATGCAACTTTCAGGTCTCTCATTTCTGCTTCCAGGAACTTGATGTTATTGGATTAGAAATTCATTGATATATTGGGATCCATCACGCTAATTGAATCTTTGGTTGGGGCATCTATTGTTGCCCTAATCCATTCATCTTTCCATCTTTGGTTGGGGCATCTGCTGTTGCCCTAATCCATTCATCTTTCCATCTTTGGTTGTGGCATCTGTTGTTGCCCTAATCCATTCATCTTTCCATCTTTGGTTGGGGCATCTATTGTTGCCCTAATCCATTCATCTTTCCATCTTTGGTTGGGGCATCTGCTGTTGCCCTAATCCATTCATCTTTCCATCTTTGGTTTGGGGCATCTATTGTTGCCCTAATCCTTTCATCTTTCCATTTGTCTGTTCTGTATAGTTCTTTATTTAAATCACTTTTGGATGGCATTTGTGTTTCATAAACACATTTCTAGTCCTTTATGCCATATTCTTTAGGGGAATATATGTATTCTAAGTTAGTTCATACCATTAAAACTTAAAGTAATATGTTGTCATGTGTTAAATGAATTTTGCTTAAGCTTGTTAAATTTTGAAGAAGTTTGTAGGTCGAAACAAGATTTATTAACAGATTTGACAAAATACAAAAGAAAATCGAGATAAATTTTTTATTCACTTTTTTAATACTTCACATTAGAGTAATATGCCTTCCACCCGCTTACAAACGAGTATTGCACATTAATTACAAAAGTGGGTAACAGAGGTCAGTGTTTTGCGCTTCACTGACTGGCTAAAATTTGTATTAATAGTTCATTTCTCAAGCACTGTTTATTCTGGAGTCACCCCCCCACCCCATAACAAAATAAGGTCACTGACCTGTGTTTCACATTTTACTAGGTTTGGTTGAGTGTTTGTATCAATTCTCATGACTACATATGCTTTTGGCATGCTATGTACAAACTATTATAACTAAAATAATGAAACTTGGTGAGAGGATGCATCTTGATAAATTCTACACCTTTTTTTGGCAAAAGAGGTCTCATTCATGCTTCTTTGACTTTGTTGCATAAGAGGTCTCATTCATGTTTCATTGACATTGTAGCATAAGAGGTCTCATTCATATTTCATTGACATTGTAGCATAAGAGGTCTCATTCATATTTCATTGACATTGTTGCAGAAGAGGTCTCATTCATATTTCATTGACATTGTAGCATAAGAGGTCTCATTCATATTTCATTGACATTGTTGCAGAAGAGGTCTCATTCATGTTTCATTGACATTGTAGCATAAGAGGTCTCATTCATATTTCATTGACATTGTTGCAGAAGAGGTCTCATTCATATTTCATTGACATTGTTGCATAAGAGGTCTCATTCATGTTTCATTGACATTGTAGCATAAGAGGTCTCATTCATATTTCATTGACATTGTTGCAGAAGAGGTCTCATTCATGTTTCATTGACATTGTTGCATAAGAGGTCTTATTCATGTTTCATTGACATTGTTGCATAAGAGGTCTCATTCATGTTTCATTGACATTGTTGCATAAGAGGTCTTATTCATGTTTCATTGACATTGTTGCAGAAGAGGTCTCATTCATGTTTCATTGACATTGTTGCATAAGAGGTCTTATTCATGTTTCATTGACATTGTTGCAGAAGAGGTCTCATTCATGTTTCATTGACATTG
Source organism: Sinohyriopsis cumingii (assembly GCA_028554795.2). Taxonomy (NCBI): domain Eukaryota; kingdom Metazoa; phylum Mollusca; class Bivalvia; order Unionida; family Unionidae; genus Sinohyriopsis; species Sinohyriopsis cumingii. Next base: position 34,590,406 of record CM068826.1, read on the forward strand.
TTGCATAAGAGGTCATATTCATGTTTCATTGACATTGTTGCATAAGAGGTCTCATTCATGTTTCATTGACATTGTTGCATAAGAGGTCTCATTCATGCTTCTTTGACTTTGTTGCAAAAGAGGTCTCAATGCTTCAGTGACTTTGTTGCAAAGGTCACATTCATGCTTCAATGACTTTGTTATAAAAGTCATCTCATTCATGCTTCAGTGTCTTTTTTAAATTTTCTGTTTTAAGTTCATTTGTTGATATTGTACTTCTTATAAAATTTGAGAATAGGTGTTGGTGCTGCCCTTTTACAGTCAAAAGAAGGCCACTGTATTTAATGCTTTTCCTTTTTCTTATCTACATAGAAAGCCCTTTCTTACTAGTGCATTAGAAAGGAATAAATATCTTCATTTGGTGGTAAAATTTCCGTATGACTAATACAATGCATATTGTGATAGGCCAGTCAGAAGATGCTGTATATTGTACATGTGAAAGAGTTTGTATTGGAGGAGTGGACTGCATGTATTTCCTGTGAGGCATCTGCTGCAGAGGTTAATTAAGGTGATTGTTGATACCTGAACAAGGTTTATAGCAGAGTGGTTAGTGATAAAAATAGCATTCCTATTTTTAGACCACAGACCCTGGCTGCATGATGTAGGACAGACAGATCGTTTTTTTTGCACTACAATGCTTATGGTGGAACATGTTGAAGTGATTGCTTTGGTGCCTGAAAAAGAAAGGTTGTGGTACAACAAAACACTGTTGATATGGACATTGTAACAGCAATAGTAGATACTAAGAATGTGACTATATGATGGCTGCATTTTTGGATTCCATTTCCAAAATCCCCTAAAAATCCAGAGAAGTGCCAACCTTTGGTGTGTGCCTGTGGAAGGAAAAAATTTACTGCTGAAAACGTCACAGGATGGCTGTGTGTCCACAGCAAACACAGGGGCTGGTATCGTAGTTTACAATTTACCTATAAATCATATGTACTATATAAGCCTAGGATTATATACATGTATGATTTTTAGGTGAATTGTAAACAATGATATGAGCTGCTGTGGATGGATCCAATGATGAGGAGGATGGGTGAAGAAAAAAAATCCTGATCGTATCTCACCAGCTCTTGTGCCAAGGTTTGATATTTAATATTTGCGTATATTTAGAACAAAAATAAGACATTTTTTATTAAAATGGGGGGGGGCTCTGTTTTTAATAACCAGTTGTACTAATGACTTAAAGTGTTTCATCTCCTTGACACAGGGATTGTATCTAAGAATGAAAAGGATGGGGTCCAGAAAAAAAAAATAAAGTTTTTAAAAACTTACACAATAAAAAATTAAATCACTTAACTATTTTTTTAAATAAAAGAAATATGAAAGTTAACATTCAGTTTATTTAACTGAGTAGCTTAATAGCATAATTTAGCATTACAGTAATACCTTGAACATTCGCGAGGTTAGGTTCCAGAACCAGTCGCGGATCAGGAGGAATCGCGAATGTTTGGTACGAGTCACTAAAAATGCTAATAAATGCTTATTTCTAGGGTTTAAACCCTAAATATGACCCAAATCATGCTCCCAAAGCACTTTAATTTAATTTAAAAGTTAGCTTAATACATTACCCTTAAAAAGAGAAATAAATGGTTGACATAAAAATAGAGTACAGTATCGCCTAATGGGTATTTGCCACACTAGCGCATTTACAGTACGGTACATGTATACTAATATTACCCCATACTAATTCATTGGCTGCCGTTTTCTTTTGCACTCACAGTAAGGTAAAACCAAGTAACGAATGGGACTGTAAAATTAATGACTGACGTTTTCTTTGTCATTGTCAGGAAGGTAAACTTCATATGTCACAGAAGTCATATAATGAAGGTACAATTCAATAAAATAAAGAAAACGTAGAGGGTACCAATGAAAATTTCGCAAATCCGTGAATTCGCGAATCCAGAAATGCGAATGCACGAGGTATTACTGTAATCTGTAACTGCAGATTGGGTAGGTCTTAAATGCACAATTAAGTTCTTTTATCTTTTATGTAATTTTAATAATTCATTTTTTGTATTACATCTTAAGATTATGTCTGTAATTAGTTTTATCATTTATCTTACAGAAGATACATTTATTAACAGCATGACAGACATAGTTATAAATAATAATGAAAACATTTATTTTAAACATCTAATGCCTTTCACTCCATTTCATATGCTGAATTTCCATTTTGAATATATCTTTTCCAATGCTGCTATTTTTATCCTACACGTTTACTTTTGAGTATCATGTGATACACATTACATATTTATATGACATTGTCATTGATATCAGCTATTATAATGATCGCACTAGCTGTCACTCCAAGGTAACTGACTTCAGTTAAGTAAAATCTAGCTTTTAGTAGTAGACCATAATAAAGCAGATTTTAGGAAGAATGAGTTGAAGGAAAGCAGAAATGTAAAAATCACTCTTTGGAGTTTATTGACCTGTTTTACTACCTCTAATTTGATAATGTAGAAAATTATTTAACAAACAAAATTCATATATTTTATGGCCTGTCACAGGGGTTAACATTTTGTACACATTAGTCAGAATTTAGTTTCTGTGTGATTAAATGGCAAAAATGGCTACAAAAACCTTTCTAGAGGTAGTTGTCATGATATAATTCCATTATAATGAAATAGCTGCATAGAAATGAAAACTTTCCCACGTGTTTTCAATTTTTACTATACTTAATTATTCAAATAAATTTGACACTAACTGCAATAATGACAAGGACTCTGTTTTTATTGCATTGAACTAATTACAGCAGTTTCTCTTTCATACAAGACGGTTTTTATTAGCACTTCTGGAGGTAGACCAGAACAGCTTATAGGATGGTCTGTCATCTGATGTCCTTTTATCTGTTATCACAAGTTTGTTATTGCTACTTCTTGTAAGCTACTTGGAGATTGCCATGAAACTTTACATCACATTTATCCCATGCCTAGTGGACCAAGATATAAATGGTACTGCTGGCCACACATCCAGTATGGAATCTTGAAATTCTTAGTATTGCTGCTTCTCCTGAATTGATGGTCATATCAACATGGGGTTTTCACTGAAACACTTTTTATGATGTCTAATTGGTCTTAATGAACTTAATGCCAATCTGTTATCTAATATGGCTGCCGATCTTGATATCATTAATCCCCCTGAATGGATAGTCATATCAACATCGAGTTTAGACCCAAAGACTTCTGCTGCCTGCTTGGTCCTAAATGAAAATGATGTTGGTCTGACATTGATCATAGTCAATAGAGCAGCCTTTTTGAAAATTCTTGTTATTGATCCAAAACTGATGCATGTCTCAACATCAAAGTCTGTAAGAAGCCAATTTAATCTTTTCATACAGTTGTAGTCCCATATCCCTGCCAACTATGATCAGTGATGGTTGTAGTCCCATATCCCTGTCAACTATGATCAGTGATTGTTATAGTCCCATATCCCTGCCAACTATGATCAGTGATGGTTGTAGTCCCATATCTCTGCCAACTATGATCAGTGATGGTTGTAGTCCCATATCCATGCCAGCTATGATCAGTGATTGTTTGTAGTCCCATATCCCTGTGTAGTCCCATACCCCTGCCAACTATGATCAGTGATTGTTGTAGTCCAATATCCCTGCCAACTATGATCAGTGATTGTTGGCAACAACACAGCACCAGAAGGAGAGTGAGCTTATCTCTTTGATGGATTGCAAGAGTCAGATATTTGATTCAGGATGCAACAGTATGCTTTATAGACATTAATCCAAGCAGTCACTTTCTGCTTCATTCCATTTGTGTTGAAGAATTTAAGTATGGCGCAGCAAAGAACAAGTTCATCTTTAAAAAAGTGCTAATGATAAAATCTGCACCAGTTCCCAGTACAACTGCTGCAGATGAAGAGGGACATAATGTTCCAATTTCAATCGATTACTTATCAAAGGTTTTTGCCATCTATGGCACATATTTTGAATTTAGGCATGGAAAAATCAAGAATTACTGCTAGAGTATTAAATTAAGAAAGATGGAATTTCCATTTAAACAGGCAAATACCTATTTCAAACCATGTGTCAGTGTCAACACTAAATCATTTGTACTGGGACTTGGAAACCATCACTGATATTCTCTGAGTTGTGAAATAAATGCTTGAATATCAAGATATTTCTTTGTTATGGAGTTTTTGTAAACAGTTCGTGCTTTTATTTACTCTTGTTCAAAACAAATTAACAACCACATGTTTACTGTGGGACTGACTTTGTTTGGATCCTACTGGTTTCTGTTTATAGATGACTGTCATTTGATCTAGCAGTGCTGGAGTTGAAGACTTTCTCTCACACCTAGCAACAAAAAACTAAACATTTTATGTGGTGCATGCAACCCTTTATTTATTTTATAAGTGAACTGGGAGCCAAAGTTGTTAATTGTGTGTGGATTAAGTTGGTGACTGACAGTGATGATATTGGAATGGGCTTGCAAACCATCATGAATTTTATCTTATCTGTAACTCTACATTTTCAAGCCAGCATCATTAAATATAGCTAAAAGTACCTAATTTGTTTTAAATACTTCATGTGAAACGAATTAGTTACCTTTAGCAACATTTAATGATGCTGATATAATAATGTTCTGGGTTACTTGTGATGATGTCCATTACAAACACAGCCCCTGCAGTGCTTTAGCTACAAATAGCTTCATGTAGGCTCATCAAAGCAAAAAACAGTCAAAATCCAAACCTATGAGTCTTATTTAAGCCGATGATCAGTTTTCAGTCATTTAAAAAAAATAATTATATTGTTTAAATAAAAAATAAAAAATTAGTTATGTAATGTGACTAAAGCCAAGACAGTTCCCTTGCCAGAAGCATCTGAACATTCTGTATTTGTTAAAAATCTTCTTGATGGTTTCATGTCATCTGAAATAATCTGAGCATATATGACAAGACGTTTCTTGTTGGCTATGCTGTCACAAATGATGATTTTTGCATGCCACATATAAGACTATCATCATCGTTTGATTGGCTCTCCAGTAACTCTGAACAGGTAGTAGCCGATTCATACTGATTGGCAGAATTCTTCAAAATGCCAATGGCATCAATTTCTTCAGCCGTTAAGTCATGTATTAAATTAAGAAGAGATTTGTATTTAAAAAGGGATGTCTTCTACACTCAGCCAATGTACACACTTAAGTAGCACTTTTGCTGCTATGCCTTGTTTGGAAGAATGTTTTTGTAAACCTGCATTCAAATCTGCCTGGTGTTGTGAACCTTCAATCAGCAGTTTGAGTTCTGGCAACCCAACATGCCTTGCCAGTGTACTGTTATGAAAGTTATTTTCTTTTGCATGTTTGGTCATGGAGGGTTTTGTTTAGCCTCTGTATGGCAAAATATAAAGGCATCTTCACTGTCACATTCTTCACTTCTTTTTGAAAATGTAGCCACTGTGTTTTCAACCATTGCTGCACAAATTACGTTTTATCTAATGAGTAACCGTTACCTCATCTTTGGATGATGAAGGCTTCACTGGTTCAGTAAGAATACTATTGTCATTGTCAGTCATAAATGCGGGCCAAAAGATAATTTCATTTTTTTTTTCAGATCTATTTTAATATTTTTTCCTTGGACACCATTTTCAGTCGAATGCTGACAGATCTTGGAACAACGCAAGGCATACAACTGTGTGAATGGAAATTGTTGCTTCATTGCGTGACAAAGGTGCGCATGAGATAATAGTTTCTCGTGAGAATCGCTTTAAAATCACGCGTTTATTTTCCATCTATTTCTTGTGTGGGGTGATTATACTGTTCTAACATCTTGTTGCTACAAATGATGTGACAGTTACAGGTCACATAAGGTCAGATCCAGGCTCCACACTCAGTTGTAACCCTATTTATTAATGATAGCATTAGCGTAAGAAACTGATGTGCGCATGTTTTCCCTGTTTCGGAGAATTGTAATCTAGCCATTAAAGTAGTTAGACCAAACCTTAATGTTGTGTTAATCAGCAAAACGTAATATTGAGGTGCATTAGTTTGCATACTGGCGACGATTTTAGACCGAACATTTGTTTTTTGTTAATAGGCAAAACATAACATTGGGGTGCATCAATTTACGTACTGGCGACAATTTTGTGTGTCAAATCTGAAACGTCTGCATATTCGATGCATGATGCGTGGGTAGATAAAACACTGTAAAGGTCAGTAACTCCTTCATTTAATTTTCTTACTCTAAAGTATTGCTTACAACATAATTATCTTGACTATATGCAAGAGAAAATGTATTTTTTCACTTTCTATTTACTTTTTGTCATGTGAGAGAGAATCACTTTTCTTGCTGTTTCTTGTCTTGTGAAAGAGAAAATATATTACTTCACTTGTCTTAAGTTGTTAGCATATTTTAGGGTGATTAGCTAGATTTTCAAAGGAAGGCTGACATAAAACTCCATGCCTAATTAAACATACATAACAGATGACATAAAACTCCATACCTAATTCAGATAATCCTGCACTGTATAAAATGTTCTGTGAATACCTGATGAACAGGATGTTTGTAGATTTAATGGAGTATATCCATGCTTTTTATTAGCTCCTACTGGTCATAGACCAGAAGAGCTTATTGGATGGTCCGTGGCCCATGCCCATCTGTTAGCATCTTTGTTATCACAAATCCTCCTCAAGTACTTGGAGGATTGCCATAAAACTTTACACACACATTCATCCCATGGTCTAGTTGATCTTAAATGAAAATGGTGCAGATATGATGTACATGATGGCCACTATGGCAGATATCTTCAGAATCTTGTTATTGTTCTTTCTTCTGAACATGATGTGGTATTGACATAGAAATTTCACCAAAAGACTTCTTTTTGATGTTTTTGTTGATAATAAATGAAAACAGTGCTGATATGAGTGATGAACACCAGAGATGGTTTATACACCCAGAAGTTGCAAAGAATAAATGGTGTTATTTTGAATTCCAGGAAATTCTTTTCATGCAGTAGAGCATCCATCCCTTTGAGGGATTCTTGTTAACTTAAGTGGTAGACCAGTCTGGTTTTGGCTATTTATAACATGGTTTTAAAATAAGTGGACTTTACTTTGGCTCTACAAATCAAGGACCAATTAAGCAATTAGCATTATGCGAAGATGTATCTAGGTCTTTGTAGCTTGCAGTTCAATCTGACTTGCGTGCAAGTATAGATAATATAAACGTTTTGTATGTTGTATATTGGTGTCTCTTTGTTTTTGCTGTTGGGTAGGGAAGGGTCAAAGGTGACATTTTCATGGGCAATATAGACTCTTCTAAAAACTTTGTTCTTTCTCTGGGCTTTTTCAGAATAAATCTATTTTGGGTCAGAGAGTTCACAACATATCACAATTTTATGGAAGTGTTAGCATAAAAAAACTCCGACAGTCTTGGTTACCCCCACCATCCTTATTGAATATATTGAATTAATCTAAGTGTCTTGCTACATCCTCAGATTTGTAAATCTACAACAGTTTACATTTACTCATGGTCTTTAGTTAAGATACAAACTGGCATTGTGAACATTCATTCAGATATTTGTTTTCTACCTGGGGGAACAACTTATAAAAATTTTATTTTTCAATTAAGTAGTTATAAAGGAGACGAACATAACCATGTCCTTGAAAGCTTGAATGGGAAATGTTTTCATTGTCTATTTACTTTTCAGGTAAATGCAAAAAATTCAGATGCAGGTTCTAAAACAATTAATTCTTGAAATATTTTGTATGAAATAATTATATTTACCAGTATTTAAGCATTTGTTATGTTAATTGCACTGCAGAACTTGAAAAAGAATTTCTGTCCTTAATTTCCATTGCTATCGAGTGCTATTTCTGTAAGCCTTTCCCTAGGTAATAACGAGGTCCATTAACATCAATCAGGTGAGGGCATAAGAGAGTGATGGAACTTAACATTTTGGTAAGCTGGAGGGAGGTGGGATGCTAGCAACTTTAGTTGATACAGATATCATAATTGTTATTATAATCATTGTCCTACACAACTTTTTATTACTTGATTTCAGTATTTAAGGATATGAGATTTGAAGCAGTCAGTGCAAGTCGAGATTTTCAGATTAAATCAGACAAACATTCATTCAGTACACAAAATTTCATGGGTCAGTAAATTTGGAATTCCTTCCCTTTTAAAGTTGGAACATGTGTTACAATTGTAAGGAAACACTATCAACTTAAACTTTGTAGCTAGAATTACACACATAAACCTTATGAGTTGTTTGTATGAGTAAATTCCTCAAGATAGTGACTTTAATTGTAACTATATACTTTTGCATCGTATCACACTGTAATGACTGGGTACAAACACCTGTCATTTGTACTAAGAAAGACAATTGGCACATGGCAATTGCATAGTCATGGAACTACACCCAGATCAGGGGGAAACAAATCTACCAGATAGTCCGTGCAAGCTGAGAAGTTCATTATTTTTTTAGAATTTCAAATTATTTTCGAATGTATCACTGCTAACTTTTGAAGAACAATGAAAAGCTTAGCCAAAGACAAAAAAGTAGGGAGTAGTTTTCGCTGTTTTTTATTTGGCAAGAAATTGGGCTGATCCTACACAAGGATATTATTCTGATGTCGGCACCTTTCATGCATTGTAATTGGCTCAGACAATTAATCTGGTAATTAGTTTATATCTTTGTGCCAACAGACCATTCATTTCTGAACAGTTGTCAAAATAAATCCAATTTGGCACCCACATAAGCACCTATATAGGTTCCCATGGAAGCAGCAGGAGTTGCTGTGACAGCAGGCATTGTTCTGATAGTTGATAAGTTTTTTTTTACATTGGAATAGAAGAGGGCACATAACTTTTATGATTATAATATACACTTGCTTATAAATCAAGGCAAACTGCAAACAACAGGTCATGGTTTGTGTTGTTTGTTTAACTGATTACTCCTAACAAACTGCACAGATCTGCAGGTGCATTATGTAGCAGTAGATCTGGGTCTGTGCAGTTTGCAGTGGGACTCAAGAGCAACTATATTATGATAACTGGTTGGTCCCAGTAGACAAGGGTGCAAGTTGTACAGCCAATATGGCTGCCATAATGGCTATCATGAACATCTTGTTATAACTATTCCACTGAATGGATGATAATCTAGATGATAGTAAGCTGGTAAACTTTTATGACTACACTATCTTAAGCGAGGGGCAAAGAGGTCACTGAATTTGAATGTTAATGTTTGGCATCATTTAAAATTGCGCTAAAAAAAATAAGCCAGAACCATATAATTTATGCATTTAAAAACAAAACATATGACATGTCACATATATTCCTAGGTCACAGACAATGACCCATGCCTTTTTTGTAACTACAAAGCCTGCCAAATAGGTATGAAAAGCCCTCGGGTCAAGACAGTTGGCAGATATGAATTCAGTGTCACGAACCATTTTTATAGGTATACATGTGACCTCTTAATTGCATGACAGTCTCTGAAAGATAATGCGATTTTTTAGCATCAGTAATCTATAATTTAAAACCCACAATGATAACTATATGATATTGATCAAAATTTAGTTTTAAAAAATAAAAATAAAAGTGCAAAATAATTATATCTAATTAATTAAAAATTAAGAAGCAATACTGTTAAAAATTATAAATTATTAAATGACATATATGCAGACACATTTGATTGAAATAATTTCCTGATCTATATTTACAGTGCACCTGTCTGCATGCATTGAGACTGCCTACATTGTGTTAAGTAATGATCCACATATAATCCTGCAGTTTCATAGTGTGGCAAAGAAAACTTTATGAAGAAAAAAAAACTACTTCATCTAGAGATGAATTAATGCCTAATGCCTTGATTCGGATTATAAATATTTTTTATAATAATGCATTGTGGCTTGTCTACTTTAGTTTTGTGTTGTTTTTGCTGCTGTTCAATTTCTGTTTGCCTGTGGAGCATCATCAGCCATTTCGAAACATTGAACCCACATTGCACTTTGTGTGCAGCAATGACTGATCTCAAGAGTCTTGCATGGATATTTGCTGGAGACCAATAAGAGGTCATGTTCTTTTGACCTTGTAAGTCACGAATCAGATCACAAATGTCAAGATTTTGAAAGTGACACACATCATTTGAAACATACCATAACTTATGACTACTCTCCCTAACATGAATTTGTAACACCTTATCTGATAGACTCCTAAAAATAAGTGGACAGGGAATTCCAAAAGTCAACAAAACATGAACTTTTATTGGTGTCTGTCAGATGTCTATGGTGGACTGCAGAGATCTAATTGGATTTCAGTGGTTGCTGTTAAGAGAACTATATGGTATATGTAAACATTTGAGACACATGAAGACACTTGCAGTTGGTACTATGCAGTCAAACAATTCCATGTCATGTGACTTCATAAACTTTGAGATGGGTTCTCAAATTCCAAACAAGTTGTTTCTGCTATGTACAGCACAAGGTAATTTCAGAATGGCAGTGCAATAGAAAATAAATGTCCAAAAACTAATAATAAAAGAAAATGATTTAATAAGTGACCTATTGTTGATGAATTTGCATCTTAAATTAAATTTCAGTTCTCATAACAAGATCACCACATTGTTCCAAAAAAGCCAAGTATTTCATGTATACCATAATTGTGAGAAGTCGCACTATGATTAGAATTGAATGAAATGAATTACAATGATGAAACAAATGTTTTTCTTTACTACTAGTACTACTACTACTAATAATCATAGTCTTTTTTTTACTTCATTGTTGCATTATTGTTCCTGTTATTGTTGATGTAGTAAAAAAATCTTTTGTTAGATGTACAAGCTACAATTGCTCCATTGTTGTTTATTTATAAAATAGTATGCATGTTTACAAGTTTGAGAGGCCCCTGCTGCATGCTCAGCCTCATGCACCTCACAGCATGTCATAAAAGACTACAAATAAACACGGGACCATAAGTGACTCAGTGGTTAACATGCTAGACTTGTGACTGGAATGGTGTGAGTTTGAATCCTACATTCAGATCAGCCCATATCGGCTATTGTAGTATGTCCTTGGGCAAGGTAGTTGACTCCACTTTATGCTTCATTGCCATAAAACCAAACCAAACCAAAACAAATTCAGTTTGAAAATAAACATTATAGGGTTTCCATTTGGAACTACTCTCCTAACTTTCTTTTATGGAGTGTATTTCTGAACATGATCGCATAGGGTTTCGTGATGAGAGTTATTATGGGTACTATTAAGGTGGGAGGGGGAATGTCCTACTTGTTTGTTTCAAGAATGATTTTGAGGTATTGCTTCTTCTTCCATAACTACTGGCTTAGCTATTGATGATGTAGAACTTACTGACTTGAACAGTGGCACATGTTGTGGTAGACAGTCATTGCAACATTGCTTTATGGCACCAAAGTGTATTTACCTTACAGCAGATGAAGGGTATAACTAGACAAGGAATCTTCATTCTTCCAAGGATGACCATAAAAATTAAACCTTTTTCAGGGGAAGTAAATGCAATGGGAGGGTTGAATAAATTCTTTCAATGCCCACAATTGCTTTTGGAACAGTTGAAGTTGCTGCAAGTGAATCTTAATTTAATAATAGGAAGAGTTATGTACCAAGCTTTTTGGATTTTGCATCTTTCTCTCTCAGTCTTCCATGTGTTTCTCTGCAAAAGCTGAGACAATAATAATAATAATAATATTATTATTATTATTATTGATAATAATAATAATAATGATAATAATAATAATAATCAGCATTCACTTTATCTTATATAGAAGCAGGTTGAAATTGAAAATTAGATGGTAAGCCACCACCAAACATTGTGCACAAAAATGATCTGTGAAATAACAATCAGAATAGATGACACCACTGGAAAAGTAGATCATAATTTAATTTGGTGGTCAGTTGATAATGAGAAGGATGATCATTAATAATAATGATACTGATGATGACTGTAGAGGGTAACTGAATTAATAAGTATAACTCATTAAAAACATATTACATTCAGTACAACTGTATTTACATGCTCAATTTCTCTTTCCATTGACAGTTAACATATATACCTCCAGTGGAACTTGTTACAATTACTAATTGATCTTTAGTTTATTCTGCTCTCACTTAATGACAGTTAAGCCCTTGCAGTATGAAATATTAATCAGTATGTTTAACTAAATGTCAGACACATGCACACACATGGCTGATCAATAAATAACTGTATTTATCAAATGTTAGCACAACTGATTCATTGGTTAAAATAATTCACATTGTAATTAAACAAATAGATGAAAAAATTCATAAATTATTTTACTACCTTATGCTAACTAATTGAGTAGCATAAAGCATCACACAAACCAAATATGTGTGATAATGAATTCTTAGCATATATGCTTCATATATCATTTAAGACAAATACATTCAAACAGTTATCTGAAGACTCGTATCAAGAAAAAATCTGCAAGACACAGTACCTTTTTGCTTTGAAGTTTGCTTTCCCTTAAGCAGTTGTTGTTGTTGTTTTAGGGTTTAACGCCATTTTTCAGCACACGATACATGGCGGCTAGTATTAATGGTGGAGGAAGAACCTGGGAAAACCCCGGAAAGAACCACCGACCCACGAGAAGCTACTGGCAAGCTTTCTCACATACCCACATAGGCTGAATCCGAGACTCGAACCCACGCAGACAGAGGTGAGATGGCAGTGATCTGTAACGGAGAGCGCTTTAGACCACTTTTCCACTTGGGGCCCCCCCTTAAGCAGAACCATCTCCTTACACCCTTGGTTATGTGTCTCTCAGAGTCTCTCAACTACATGTCCCTTGGAGAAACTTTATGAGGGTTTACACCTTCCCCTAGAGTCGAGACCTTTTACCTTGTGCAAAAACTTTGACTCCCTGTTCTGCAGTTTAATTCAATTTTAAAACATCAGACTTTGCCTGGGAACACACCTCAAGCCGTTAACTTGTCCAGTCAGAACTCAGTTGTATCTAACTGCCATTGTTGACACATGCCCCTCCAGAGTTGGAAAAATGTTACATTCACGCTTTTCCTTATTATACCGAGTGCTGCAAATTTTCAACTTATGACATTAACAAATACTGTTTTTGCAACATTTCATACCTTGGCTTTTCAATGTACAAAACCCAATCTTTACCCCTTGACCAGTTTTGCCTGACATAGTTATCAAACGGAACCTCATTAAGAATCAGTCAAGTCCCTAACAGATGTATTAAAGTCCTCATATATGCTTCAGATTTAATTAAGAATCAGTCAAGTCCCTAACAGATGTGTTAAAGTCCTCAAATATGCTACAGATTTAATTAAGAATCAGTCAAGTCCCTAACAGATGTATTAAAGTCCTCAAAATATGCTACAGATTTAATTAAGAATCAGTCAAGTCCCTAACAGAAGTATTAAAGTCCTCAAATATGCTACAGGTTTAATTCATGCAAGATCACATAAATCAATTTAATATTGCTGTATGTTTCAAAATTCACTTTGTTATGTGTTACTGTAACATCTGTAAAATTCAGTTATGTGTTACCATGACATTTTCAAAATTCACACTGTTATGTGTTACCATGACATTTTCAAAATTCACACTGTTATGTGTTACAATGACATCTGCAAAATTCACACTGTTATGTGTTACCATGACATTTTCAAAATTCACACTGTTATGTGTTACAATGACATCTGCAAAATTCACACTGTTATGTGTTACCATGACATTTTCAAAATTCACACTGTTATGTGTTACAATGACATCTGCAAAATTCACACTGTTATGTGTTACAATGACATTTGCAAAATTCACACTGTTGCATCTTTTTCCTTTCCATCTGCTGTACACTAAACAATGACTATATCTATTATTTTCTTGCAAAATTGGTACAAGACTTGGCATTCTGCATTTTGTTGGAGACATAAAGGCACCAATGCTTGTCCTGGTTTTTAGAGGCAAAATGTCAGTAGTCAAGGTCCTTGGACAATAGCCTCTACAGTTTTGGCTATATTTTTGGTTTTCTTATTTGATTTTCATCAGGTTTTGCACATTAAAGTTACCTAATGGCCTGAAAAGGCCACATATGATTGGTGGGTTGTTGTTGTTTCCTACCCAAGATTACGAAAAGACGAAAGGCAGGGAGCCACCCATCTGCATCAGTCATTGACAGCATTTCACAAATCTTGTTTGCCTATGATAATCTAGATATTTACATTGTCAATGTATTTATTATCCCATCTTTAACAATTTCCTATAAGGTAACTAATGTTTCCTGATTTGGCTTTACAACTGATTAAAATAGATTTCAGCACATCCGTCAAACTCCTGTCAGAATAGCTCCATTACTCTTAACCAATTATAATTCTGTCTTTATAAAGAATGACTGGTATGTATTGTTGTTTTGGGCAAGTAACAGATCTATACCTCTCCTGACCTATTTTCTGACAGGAATGACTGTTTTAATGAGCCTGACCTAGGCCCATAAAGTATGAATGAACAGGGACAGATTGTGGAGGGGAAGTTGTCAATTGGTTACAATCATGTTGAATGCTTTTGACATGAGAATTGGATTTGTTGGTGCCACCAACATAAGTGGAGAAATGTCATGTGATTGCAAGCTTTTACAGTTGCTATGGAGAAAGTAAATGTCACCTTTAGGTAAGGAATTCAGGTTTGTTGTGAATATCCTTAAGTTCATCCTGTAGTTTGCAGTTTACTATTACAGAGAGGTTATTATACAGTGCTATAAATAGTTGTGTATTGTTGGAAATCTGGGGGAGAATATATTTCTTAACAGAAAAGAATGATAACATACAAATAAGGACCTTTTGTATTCACACAAAAACTACAATGAACAATGAACAGCAGAACTACTTACAAAAACAACAAACAGGAGAACTTTGTTGTTCATTAAAATTTGGTACTTTACTGGTTAGAGGTGCCTGGTTATTCATAAATGAGTCATTTTTTATTCATTTTTATGTAGACAAACTAATACCAAAGAATGCACCCATTTTATATGTAACACAATGGGTGAAACTTATAATGTATGTTGCATTGTAAGGTAAGCTGGTTGTTGAAAGTTTTATTGTATTTAGATGTGCTGAGATAATATTCATGAAACCAGACAGGATGAACCTAATCCATTCCCATAAACAAGGATTTATAGTGTGTTGACAATATCAATGTACAGACAATAAATGTAAACAGCATGTCTATTGTTCAGGGTGTTACAGTAAAGTATGATTGGAATGGATTTGCCATCCATGGATTACAGTCTGATGACTGTGTGTAATTTTTAACACATTAACCCCTGGAGGTTTTTGTCCTTTTCTCCTGAAATTCGAGTAGGAAACACATTTTGAAAGCTATTTCTGAATATATCCGAAAACACCAACTTCCAGGTGATCTTCTAATGACATACTGCCTAGTTGTGTTAGAAACGTCGTTTTTCATTGGCTATTTGGCTCATGCATGAGCAGAAGCGTGAAAGTTGGAGTTTCTTTTTTTTCTTTCTTTTTTTGTGCTAAATGAAGCCGTTATTTTTGTATCAAGACCACTCTTTATTCCAAATGCCCATCTTATCCTACTTTTTGCAAAGGTTCATCTGTCTGTTTGCAGTTCATACCAGTTTGCCTTAGATCTAAGACCAAAAGTCTAAAATCCAGACACAAAATCGGATTCCGACCATGGGCGAATTTTGGGTAGGAAAAATCAGTTCCAAAAAATGAGGTTTTTCCTTCTGTATTTTTATGTACAACTAGAACTTCCAGATTATTTGGTATCATTGTAGAGCTACATCTGTCTACCTTTCTATAATACCACCAGCTTTAGTGTATCATGCATGACCATGACGCTACTTAGTTCGGCAGTAGGCTACTACCTCCTGCCACGTTAAATCGTCGCCAGGAGTTAATGTGTTAAGGGAAGCCTTTAATTTGTACTTCTATACATCGTGGATAAAAGTTATCCTAAAATATATTTTAAAAAAAGACCATAGAGCTCTGCATGGACATTATAGATTCTTTGCATTTGACTAAAAATTCAAAGCAGAGCCGTATAAAGGATAAGCTGACTGGAAAATTGAAAATGCCTTTTGGTAGATTTGAGCTTGGACCAGAATGTGACAATATAATATCACAAGTATAAGTAATACATCAGGTAAAATAAAATAATGGGACGTCTTGCATTGTTTCTTGTACAAATAAAGAACTGTTGTTTTTTTTTATTTGCACCTTAAAACAGTATTTTGATGATTTAAGTTGTGACAAAAGATGTGTGTAATAATTATTAGAATGCATATTTGATGAGGAATTAAAGATGGGCATAAAACATGTATATAGATATATAAATGGATAGGTTTATAAAGGTTTTGGAAATAGCTAGATTTCTAAAGAGAGATGTTTAGATAGAAGATCCTGAACTGAGATAATTGACAACTATTTTTCTTTGAAACAAGTTCATTAGATTTGTTTGTCAATGTTTCCATACTTTGCCTTGATATGCTAGCAGGCTCATTTCTTCAACTATATGCCAGATTATTTTGTAAATTTTTTCTTTATACTCACCACTGACTGATTTGAAAACACTTATTTTGTCCATTTTCTTAACAATTGTCCCCAAAATCAGTACCATGCATCAGAATAATCTGTTACCAACGTATCCACCCATTGTGCCTAGTCAGTTTTTAGCTATACTGGTTGTTACTGTTGTTGTTATAGGGTTTAACGCCATTTTTCAGCACAAGATAGGCTATACATGGCGGCCAGTATTAATGGTGGAGGAAGAACTGGGGGAAAACCCCTGAAAGAACCACCGACCCATAAGAACCTACTGGCAAGCTTTCTCACATATCCGCATTGGCCGAGCCCGAGACTCGAACCTACACAGACAGAGGTGAGATGGCAGTGATCCGTGACGGAGAGCACTTTAGACCACTCGGCCACTCGGGGCCCCCAGCTATACTGGTCATATACCAGAAGAACTTAGAGGTGCTAGACTTTTGTTTGTCATCTGTCTGTTAGCACAAGTTTGTTACCTGCTTCTCCTGAACTACTTCATTGATTGCTTTGAAACTTTACATATCGATCTTATGGCAAAGTTGGCCCTAGACGAAAATGGTTCTGTTTAGATATCCATTATGGCCACCACAGTGGCCATCTTGAAAATCTTGTTATTACTAGTCCTTCTGCATGGATGGTCATATCAATATTTGGGATTTCACTGAAAGCCTATGACATCTTGTTAGTCCTTAATAAAATGGTATTGATCTGATAAATAGTATGACACTACAGCAGCCACCTTGAACATTACTTCTGAATAAAAAGTCGTGTTGGCATGGGGTTTTCACAAGAAGATTTCTTGTGATGTCTTTGGTCTTGAATAAAATTGGTGCTGCTCACACATCCAGTATGGCTGCCACTGCTGCTATTTTGAGAATTGTGTTCTTGCTGCTAGTCCAGAATGGATGGTTGCAGCAATGTTGTTTTTACTCAAACTCTTCTTATGATGTCTAGTTGGTCATAAATGAAAATGTTGCAGCTCAGGCTGCCAAAAAGGCTGCCACTGAGGCCATATTAATAGTCTTGACATCAGTCCTTTTGAATAAATGATCATATCAGCATGGGGGCTTCATTGAAAGACTTCTTATAATGTTTGGTTGTATATGAAAATGGTGCAAGTCAGACCTCCCCAATGGATGGTCCTATCAACATATTGCTTTCACCAAAAGACTTCTAATAATGTCCTTGGCCCTAATTCAAGGCAGCCATCCTAAAAATCTTCCTGTTGTTACTCCACCATAATGGATTGCCATATCAACATGGGATTTTCATCAGAAGACCTCATATAATGTCTTTTTTTATAGAAATTAAAATGTTTTTGATCCAAAAAGTCGTTTTGACATAGGGCTTTCATTAGAAGATTTCTCATGGTGTCTAGTTATTCCTAAACAAAAATGATAAAAATTGAATGGTTACATCAACAGGAGATGTTTATCTTTAGTCTTATGATATCAAGTTGGTCCTTAGTGAAAATGGTATCATTTATGCATCCAGTATGGCTGCCATCTTGTCTGTCATGAAAATCTTGCAGTTGTTACTCCCACTGAATGTATGGTCATATTGACAATGGACATCCATGAAAGTAATTCTTTAATGATGTCTATCTATTTTGTCTTTAATCCATATATCCATATGTCTATTCTAGCACCTACAGGTAATTTGAAAATCTTGTTATTGCTGAAGAATATCAAAGATGGTTGCAACACTCAGCAGTTAAAAGGAAGAAATATTTTTATCTTGAATTCCAATATATTCTTTTCACTTGGTAGAGTGTCAGTCCCTTTGAGGAACTATTGTTTTTATTGCAAGGACCTCTTTTTAGCTGTCAGAGGCAGGCATTTATTTTGCAGTTTCATAGGGAGAAATAAAATAAATAAATTAGTCTGCTAAAAACTTGCTGTTATTTTCGTTTATAAGTCAAGTCCTACTGCAAACAACAAAGATCGTGATCTGCCATAGCATAACGTGCGAACAGACCAGGGTCTGTGCTGTATGTTCTGTTGATTACTCCTAACAAATTGCACAGACCCAGATCTGCTGGTGCATTATGTGATGGCAGATCTGGGTCTGTGCAGTTTTTAGTTGGACACATCTTATAAGTGAGTATATACAGTAAGTACTTGGTGCTTTACAAGATGATGAGTCTTAATTGAAATGTTGCCAAAATTTAATTCTTGCAGTGTTAACATGTAAACATTTTCCCTTAGCTGAAAATTGATGGATTTATTTTAAAATTATTCTATGCATATACAGTTTCATGTCTGATGTTGACAGATTTCAAATGTGAACAACTTGGACTTTGACCATTAAAAGCATTACCAATAAAGGAGTGTGCATGCTGCATGTATTCAATGTATTTGCAAAGAGGATCTTTTTGGAAACATTTTGTTGCATTATTATTCACACACACACACACATGCACACACAGAGTATAATTTGGGCCAATATTTGTAATTGCTTTGTAGGAGTTGATATGAGTGACAAAGAAAGACAGACAGGGAACTAAAAGTTTGAAAAAAATATTTAAAAAAACACAGACAAAAAGATAGGAAGATAAGAAAGATAAAAATGATTACAAAAACAGGCAGTTATCAGTGTGTACACAATGCCAAGAAAACTGCTTGGAAAGCAAGACTTTTCTGGTTTAAAAGAATCAGTTAGTCTATTCTTCAATTTATTTATATAAGATGGAATAGTCTTGAGCATATTTTCAATGTTTCATGACCAGTTATGATAAATTGATCTTGAGCCAATAATGTATCAGCATTTTACTCCTTCTCTCCATTAGGACCATACACAAATTGATCCTGCATATGGCATTATTGATATTATTGTGGGAGGTTAAATTGGGTGTAGTCCCTTGTATTAATGGTGTATGGAAATGCCAGTAAATCAATAAAGCTGTATTTTTGGCAATGAAAAACTATTTATACCATGTATAATCTAAATGTCATGCTGGTACTTGAAGCAGTGTAGGTGGGAAGATGAATGAATGGTAATTCAATCGTCTTTGACCATAGTGGAATTATGACTTGAGGTGGAAAAGAAAGACTGTCATTCATAACTTTATATATCAAGGTGTGGGTTAGTGGAAAAGATCAATTTAACAAATGCATCTTTAATTTGCCACGATAATCTGATGAATCTTGCATGTAAATGATTTACAATAAAATAAACGTTGTCTTGCAAAATTAGCCTTGAGAAATTAGTTAACTTAATTTCATCATTTATATACAGTTTGTAATACGGTATCGGATGATCATCATGTGATTGGTGAGCTAATAAAACTTGATGATTGACGATGTAATGTATTGTACATCTATCTGCCATAAGACAGAGTGTATTATCTTGTAATCCATCCATCCACCTGTTACCAGTTTCTTTTCTGCACAATATGTCAGTTCTCCAACATTTACATTTACCAAATTTTGTGGATGGCTTGGGTACAGAAGAACCTTGTCTGTTTGGTATCAGAAGGTCAAAGTCACTGAAAGAAGTAAAATGGTTTCTACACAATAACTGGAGTTCTTTATAATTCATGGTTACCAAACTTTGTGGATCATTTGCGAGTTGTGTAAGGAAGAGCCCTATCAATTTTAGGATTAAAAAAGTCAAAGATCAAGGTCATTGAAATGTAAAAAATGGTTTGTGCAATAGCATTAGTTCTGCATCACATACCGAACCCAGCATTGTGGATCACTTGCACCTGGGGTAAGGAAAAAAGTCTATTAATTAGGGGTATAAAAATTTCAAAGTTCAAGGTCACTATGCCTGAAAAATTAAAAGTGACTTCCACAGAAAATTTCAGTGATCTGCATAGATGACTATTACAGTATGGTTGGGCATATATTGTGTCATTCGCAGTACTCTTGAAAAATCTATATCATCAGTATATACTGGAAGACTGTACATCAAAAATCCATTTTAATTTCATTGTACATTTAAACCTGTATTAATTAGTCACGTCATAGAGGTAAAATAAAGTGGCTTTTTGTGACAGGACCTGAGGTGCTAACTTTATTTTTTAATTTTAATTCTAAAATTGAGCCATAGTAATCTTTAGTTATGCACTTATTTTATGCTGGGGTGGGTGGTATCCTGTGCTTTTTATACCTGGTTATGATTATGATAGTAACCTTGTCTTTTCATCTGTTTGTCTGTTTCTCCATCCATCAATCCAGTTGTCCATACATCAAGTTGAGTTTTACATTTAGAGGACTGGCAGATTACATTTATGGCCTTTAAAAGAAATTGTTTGCCCTTTTAACTGAAAAAAACCCATGCTATCCCATTCGTTCCATATGTTTTATGTAATTTTGGTTTAAAACCTTTCCATTTTTGAAAAGGAGAAAGAAAAAAAAAACCACCTTTATGTACATACTTAGTAGTGCCTTCCTTTAAAATATATCTTGAATCAAATGCTCTTCTGGTCATCGTCTAGAAGAGCTTATGGGATGGTCTTTTGTCCATCTGTATGTTAATACAAGTTTGATATTGCTACTCTTCCTAAATTACTTGGAGGATTGCCATGAAACTTTACACACAGATTCATCCCATGGTCTAGTTGGTCCTAATTGAAAATGGTGCTGCTCACACATCCATAATGGCTGCTGCAGTGGCCATTTTGAAAATCTTGCTATTGCAACTCCTCCAGAATGGATGGTCATATTAATATGGGGTTTTCACTAAAAGACTTCTTATCATATCTAATTGGTCCTAAATAAAAATTGTGTTGATCTAAAGTCAAATTTGGCCACCATAGTTGCCATTCTGAAAAATGTTATCAAAACTCCACCAGAGCAGAAAATTATATTGATGTGGGGTTTTTCACCAAACAACTATCAAAAATGGTGCTGATCTGGGGTCTAATATGGCTGCCATAGTGGCCAGCTTGAAAATATTATCTATGGTTCTTCTGAATGGTAGGTCATATTGTCATGGGTTTTTTATTGTTGATCTTATATTATAGGACTAGCAGTAATTAATGATATGGAAGAATGGGAACCAGTCAAGAAATGGGTCAAGATAAAATAGAGTATGTATTGGTTTGGCTGGCCAGGATTGGTTGGTAATGAAAGTAAGAGTTTAGTAAAATTAATCTTTTTGGAGCTTATCCTGGTTATAACTGGAACAAAAAATGTCAGAGACACTGTTTCATTGATGGAATTTCAGTCCTTTTTACAGACTTGAGTTCGGACAACTCGTTAGTGAAATTAGCTCTAGTGTCTTTGGTGAGGAACTGAAAGCACGTTTCATTCTCATTTAGATCCAGCGAATGCAGTGGCTCATACGGTTTTCTTTCCACATTAGCTGTCATAAAGGATGGGGTGGGTCTATCCTTTAAAATATGGGTTTGATCATGAACACCTTGAAATTGAAAATTATTGAATTTTTAATATGGTATTTGCATAAGTTTACTATGGGAACTGAATGAGTCCTGTAATGGTGCGAATCTGATGTCCAGTATAAGGTCATCATGAAAGCCTTTTTAGCTACTCTTAAACGCAAGTCATTTTGACTTTGGCGCTTTTCCTTCGAAGAAATAAAACTTTAATCACCCTCAATATGGCCACCAGGGTGACTTGAAAATATTGTTATCTTCATTCCCAAAGGGATGGCTATATCAATATGGGGTCTTCCTCAATAGACTTCTTATGATACCTAGTTGGTCTTGAATGAAAATGGTGCCAGTTGTGCATCCAATATGGCTGCCACAACAACTATTTTAAGAATCTTGTCATTACTTTCCCAATCATTATGACACTCATTATGACATAGGATTTCACCAAAAGAATTCTGATAATGTCTACTTTGTCCTAAATGACAATTTTACCAATCTGACATCCAGTATCTCCATCACAACAGCTAATTTGAAAATCTTGTTATTGCTGAAGAATATCATAACAGTTTCAAAACTCTGTAGTTAAAAGAAAGAAATAGTCTTATCTTGAATTCCTGGAAATTTTCGCCCACTAGAGCATCAATCCCATCAAGGAACTTGTAGCGCCTTTAAAAAATTTGTGGAAAGTCTTTTTAGGAGACTCATTTTATGCCATTGATTGGAATTTTACATCTTTTTGGACCAATCTTGAGCAATGGTCTAATGTGAGAGATAAGATCTGCAGTAGCAAAGAAAGCTGTGTTAAAAAATACTGAACCTTGTTACATTGTTTATTCATGGGATAGTAAACAAGTCAACTAAATTTACAAATGCTTTTACTCAACCCTGTCTTGAAAATCTTTTTCTTAAATATAAAGAAATGTCATTTTAAAGTATGACCCTACATTTTCAGTCAAAAGTTTCTTTTCAGTTGAGTTTAAATAAAAATAAAATTGGTATCAGCATGAGGAGTTTGTAGGAAAAACTGCTCAAGATTTTTGTCAAGATGCTTGCGTTTTTGTTTTGCCACTGTTTAGAGGTGGCTGGCATGAAGTTGTCATTGACAACATAAACAGGCTTTGCTAAAGTTTGTGTTAAAGTTTGTGCAGGTTGTTACAGTAAAGGGACACATGCTTTTAGAATTCCCATGGCATGTTTCCTGGGACAAAATAAGTTTGATCTGGGCAAGCAAATGTCTTGATGCAGGTACTGTATATACTCACTTATAAGAGGAGTCCAAACGCAGACTGCACAGATCCTGTTCTGCTGTCGCATAATGTGGTGGCAGATCTCGGTCTATGCAGTTTGTTAGGAGCAATCACTAAAACAAACAACAGATGCCCTGATCTGCAGGCACATTTTGTGACAGCAGATCTGGATCTTTGTCTTATTTTCAGTTGGACTTGACTTATAGGCAGATATATTCAGTGATCCATTTGGAGAGAAGAAATCGAACACTGTCCGCAATATGCTTAGGCTGCAGAAGTTGAAAAATCAAAGGGGCAATTGAAAAAAAAAATAACTTGCCTTTGTGCAAGTAATCTAAAAACATTTCATAGGTCTGATGTGTCATAGCTGGAACTGTACATAATGTACTGATCTTTTTATAGAGGTGTGAGAACTTCTAGTTTTATGATTGTATGAAGTAAAGTAGGAAATAACACTTGGGTCAAAATATAATTCCTATTTACCAGTGACTAGTCCTACATTATGGTAAATAAAATTTATTTTAAAACTGTTTTATGTACATTAACTAAACAAAATGACTACTCAGAGCACTATTTCCACCTGTGAAAAAGATGTTTGGATTCGTCCTTGTGTTAAAATACTTTGATGAATGGAAATAAGTGGGTTTTGTAACACACATTCACAGTTGAATCTTCTAAACCTGGGAATTATTGCTCAGATTTGTCAACTGCCTGTTTCCTACCAATCTGTCTTGATTTAGGTCACCTGGGCGGGGTGTATAATCCTCTTGACCTGACTGGCATACCAAGCATTCCTTGGCTAGGTGATTTGATTGCACAGGTAAGCTAGATCTCCATGGATTAAAGGTGATTTGCCTGGATATTGTTGTAGATCTTGGACAAAGTTTTAGAGAAAAGTCTGTTTAAGTCATACATATTTGTAATTGGATTGATGTATTGAAGTTATGAATGTGGTGAGAGCAATTACTTTTTCTCAATGAAGTTGACATTCAGGGAGTAATGTCATATTTTCAAGGGAAGTAATTCAGTGGGAATCGTTCAGCCAACCAGTGTCATTTAGAAGTTGAAGTTTTACAGGTGTGGGAAAATTTGTAGGATGTTTTTTTTGTTATGCTTGCATACCAGTTCATATGGAGGTAAGTCTTTCAAGATTTTAGAACAAGGTCAGGACTTTTTATTTTTTTAAATGTAACTTGAGAATATAAAAGCTCTTACTTGGATGGAAAATACATAAACATCAAATAATTTGTTTTGTTGCTTTAGTCAGCTTAAATTTTTTTGAAAATTTTGTCTAATTTTGTTAAGCACAGCCTGTTATTATATTTTAAGAATTTTTACTAAAATATGAAATGCCTTGTTACTGATTCTTTATGTACCATATTTTAAAAATATGAACACTTTAAAGAATGTACACTTTGATAGTATCTCTAGATTTCCTTACTTTGGCATAAGTCTGAGTGTGAGATTAAGTGAACAAGGCCAGTCAGCATCGCACAAAATACAATCAGCTTGAGAAGGCATGTATCATGTAGTACCATCTTTACTTGCTTACAAGTCCAGTCCAACTGCAAATAAGATAGATCCTGATCTGGCATAGCATAGTGTGCCTGCAGCTTAGGGTATATTTTTTTTGTTCTATTAATTACTCCTTATGAACTGTACAAAACCAGATCTGTCAATGCATTATGTGACAGCAGATCTGGGTCTGTGCAGTTTGCAGTTGGACTTGTCTTAAAAGTGAGTAAATATGATAGTAATAATAATTCTCCCATGATAACACTCCAAGAGCATGCTCAATGATAAGCCCATCTATTTTCTAGAAATTTGCAAGGGCTTACCATTTGAGCAATACGGTTGTACTGTATATACTTCATTATAATTTGAGTCCAACTGCAAACTGCATGGACACAGATCTGCTGGCACTTAATTGTGCTGGCAGATCTGCGTGTATGCCTTTTTTAAGGAATAATCAATAGAACAAACAGCATAGAGCCTGATCTGATGCTACATGCAATGTCAGATCAGGGCCTGTGTTGTTTGCAGTTTGATTTATAAGTGAGTATATACAGTAATAATTTTAGATTTTAAGGGCAGTTCTCAACCTCGCATTGTGATCCAAATCATGGTCGTGTTGGAGGGGGTCCAGGGTTGGGCCCTGAAGGGCCATCAAGCACATTTTTTGTTGTTGCTTTCTGCTGCTGAAAAGGATCCTGAGGGGCAGAAGATTCTGTTTGTAGCCATTTTAGGGTTACAGAAAATAAAGGTTTGAAACAACTCTGTGTGTGTGATTTGGATTTTTAACGTAGCTTTAACAGTTTTCAGCCATACTGCTATGATGTCTGCAGTGTGGCAGTTTATAGTGTTGTCTAGCACTGGGGCATCATGCAGCAGACATGTAGCATGATGTCCCACCCAGTCACATTATCCTGACACCAGGCTGACCAGTCCTAACACTAACCTCTTAATGCTGTGTGCAAAGTGAGGCAGCTGTTAGTATTGAAACAACTGAGTTTCTAATGTTTGTACTGTCGGATAATGTGGGGAAGACCAAAAGACAATAGGATGAGTTTGTCAAATTTAGAGCAGGGTTTACATTAATAATAATAATCATAAACTGGATATATAATAAAAAGAAGTTATTCTCTGGGTATATTAGTTTAAGAAGTCATGATCTGGGTATGGAATAGTAAGAAGTCATGATCTGGGTATGAAATAGTAAGAAGTCATGATCTGGGTATTAAATTTTAAGAAGTCGTGATCTGGGTATGAAATAGAAGCTGTGATCTGGGCATGAAATAGTAAGAAGTCATGGTCTGGGTATGAAATAGAAAGAAGTCATGATCTGGGTATGAAACAGAAGTCCTGAACTGGGTATAAAATAATAAGCCATGATCTGGGTATGTAATAGTAAGAAGCCATGATCTGGGTATGAAATAGTAAGAAGTCATGATCTGGGTATGAAATAGGAAGAAGTCATGATCTGGGTATGAAATAGTAAGAAGTCATGATCTGGGTATGAAACAGAAGTCCAGATCTGGGTATAAAATAAGTCATGATCTGGGTATGTAATAGTAAGAAGCCATGATCTGGGTATGAAATAGTAAGAAGCCATGATCTGGGTATGAAATAGTAAGAAGTCATGATCTGGGTATGTAATAGTAGGAAGTCATGAACTGCTTATGAAATAGTAAGAAGTCATGAACTCCATGTGAAATTGTAGGAAGTCCTGATTTGCATATGAAATAGTAAGAAGTCATGAACTACATGTGAAATAGTAAGAAGTCATGAACTCCATGTGAAATAGTAAGAAGTCATGAACTCCATGTGAAATAGTAAGAAGTCATGAACTACATGTGAAATAGTAAGAAGTCATGAACTCCATGTGAAATAGTCAGAAGTCATGAACTACATGTGAAATAGTAAGAAGTCATGAACTACATGTGAAATAGTCAGAAGTCATGAACTACATGTGAAATAGTCAGAAGTCATGGTCTGGGTTTGAAATAGTAAGAAGTCATGATCTGGGTTTGAAATAGTAAGAAGTCATGATCTGGGTTTGAAATAGTAAGAAGTCATGAACTGCATATGAAATAGAAGTCGTGAACTGGGTATGAAATAGAAGTTGTGATCTGGGTATAAGTCACAAGTTGGGTATATAATAATGTCATGAGCTGGGTGTTGTTGTTGTTGTAGGGTTTAACGCCAGTTTTCAGCACATGGTAGGCTATACATGGCGGCCAATATTAATGGTGGAGGAAGAACCCGGGAAATCCCCAGAAAGAACCACTGACCCTTGAGAAGCTACTGGCAAGCTTTCTCACATACCCACATTGGCTGAATCCGAGACTTGAACCTACACAGACAGAGGTGAGATGGCAATGATCAGTAACAGAGAGCACTTCAGACCACTCAGCCACACAGGGCCCCATGAGCTGGGTGTATAATAAAAATATGTCGTGAGCTGGGTGTATAATAATAATACGTCATGAGTTGGGTATATAATAATAATAATACGTCATGAGTTGGGTATATAATAATAATAATAATACATCATCAGCTGGGTATATAATAAAAATAATAATACATCATGAACTGGGTATATAATAATAATTATAGTTCATGAGCTGGTTATATAATAATAATAATAATAATAATAATCATAATACGTCATGAGCTGGGTATAAAATAATAATATGTCATGTGCTGGGTATATAATGATAAGAAGTAACAAGTTGGGCATATAATATTACCAAGTGATGAATTGGGAATATGATAATAATAATAATAATAATGATAAGTCATGAGATGGGTATATAATAATAATAATAAATCATGCATTGGGTACATAATAATGTCACAAGCTAGGTATATCATGATAATAGGTCATGAGCTGGGTATATAACAATCATTATAAGTAGAATAAATTATCTGGATATATAATGGAACCAAGTCTTGAGTTTGGCATATTACAATAATGTGTATACAGTTGCAGTATATCCACATCCAGGAAAATTGCATGTTTGATATGACATTGAGGTTTATTAATATCCAGTTTTCCTATGAAGACCCGTATTTAAATAATATTAAGACATATTGTTCCCAACATTGAAACTATATTCTTCTTCTGATGATTATCTTGGCAGTATGAACATCTTTTTTGGAAAAATAAAAGAAAGAAAATTTATATTAAAACCTTAAATTGCACATCAGGCATATTTCTTTCTCAGGAATTAAAAAATTCCTTAAATATAGAAACAAATAATTTTTTATATATAAGAGAAGGAATAAAGTTTCAGTAGAAATGAAGAATGTAAGGACTGATATTATCTGATTGTAAATGTGTATTATATGTTGCAACCAATGACAGAAAGAGTTCAAACATGATGAAAGATGGCAGTTAAGCAGGAAGGAGTTAGTACTAAAGACTTTTCAGATAGTAAAACTAGGGATCAAATTATATCTCTTTACAGCAGCCATCTCGAGTGACCATACACAATTTAGATGTGTTTTGACCTAACGTCAAAAAAAGATATTGATTCGTGTTGAGAATTCAGCCAAACCAAAGGCCCAGAACATTTGATTGCTGATTGAGGTTAAACCAGGTTTCTGGTCGAGTTTTGAGTTTTACATCAAAGAAAAATGTTTTCATCCAAATTACAGCGGTTCTACCTTATAATAAAACTTGTTATTACTGTATGTACTTGCTTGTAAGTCAAGTCAAACATTAAAAAAAAACAAAGATCCTGTTTTGTCATAGAATAATGTGGCTGCAGGTCAGGGTCTGTTTTGTTTCTTTTACTGATTACTCCTATCAAACTGTAAAGACCCGGATCTGATGGCTCAATATGCATTTACAGATCTAGGAATGTGCATTTTGAACTTGGACTCGACTTATAAGCGAGTAAGCATTGTACATTGATCGGCCTATAAATAATGATCTCTTTGAATCCTAAGAGACATGTCCATACATATCATCTATCTCATTTTCATGGTCTGTACTAATTAATATTGATGTACCATATATACACTCAAATATAAATCTAACTGCAAACCACAAATATCATGATCTGCCATAGTATACTGCACCTGCAGATCAGGGTCTATGCCGTTTGTTTTACTGATTACCCCTTACAAACTGCAACGACCCAGATCTGCCTGTGCATTATGTGACCAGTGCAGTTTTCATTTGTGTTCGACTTAATAAATGATTATGTACGGTACTTGTGACTGTGGTCAATCACTGTTTCCAGAAAATATAACCATGACATGTAATAACCAAACCCAGATGAAGTCCTTATTAAATAGACATTATGCAAAGATATTAACTTATACTCAGAGCATAGAAAGTTGTTCCTCAGAATGGGCAGAGTGTATTCTACTTAATACTTTCATTTATAATTTGACAATAACTCCAGCATCAATTAAAAGGCAAGTAATCTCCCTTTCCTTCAGTCCATCTAGTCAACCTGGCCCCTGTGGCGATGAAAGGTGTAAAACCTGTCGACTTGTGATAGAGACCAGGACATTTTCTAGCACAGTGACTAGAGACAAACTAAACATACATGGTCCAAACAAAACGTGCAAAACAGAGAATGTTATTTATCTCATCACATGTAAGATCTGTAACCTTCAGTATGTCGGAGAAACTGAAAAACTACACAAAAGGATCAACCTTCATAGATCTGATTGGATGACCAAGAAGCTGTACAGAAGCCTAGTTGCAGAACAATTCCCCTCCCCTGGCAACACTTTCAGTGATAAAACACTTATTGCAATTGCTCACAACCCCAACTGGAGTTCCCAAACCAGGAAAGAAAAGGAATCTTACTGGATACGCCACCTTAGAACATTGAAACCAAGTGGTTTAAACCAAGAAGACTGGAAAAAGACAACCATCCACAAATAAAATTATCTTTTGCAGCCGTTTTTTCAAAAATAATTCTCTAAATTTGCCTAATAGCCTATGACTACTATAACAATGAAATATCTGGGATATAATTTGCGCTTACATAAATTTACATAAAATAACAGATGTCGTTATGGCTCGTCAATTTCTAGGACAATACAAATATGTTCCAGTATCAGCAACAAGCTGAAATAAATTAGTTGAAACATAATAAAGTTAAAAGGTTTTATTCCTGTAGAAACAGCCATGTAAAGTTTCACAAACAACCATTTTTCTGTTTTATTTGTTTGTCTTGTCCATGTTTTGTATTTGCCTTTGAAAAAGACTCATTAAAGAGTTGAAAGTGCTCAGGCTAGTTAGATACTATTTTCTCACTATTGTCAGTTTATTGTATTTATCTTCATCAATCCCAGACACATGTGATGCCTTGCTGGATCCAGTGCACTTGAAAGGATTGTTATTGGCCATATGATTTGTATTATTTATATATATATGCATACATTGTAGAATGAAATGTGTCATGTTGGGATTTTGTCTTGTCAGCTCTAATTTTGATTCAGTTTTTAACCTTGAATCTTGAATTTTACATCCACTTTGGCCATCATAGAGTTGCTATCTTGAAAATCGCAATATTGCTACTCCTTCTACATGGATGGTTAGGTAATAACTAACCTGACATAATATCTTATATGAACTGAAAAAATGAAGAGTCTCTCAAGGAGAAGTCACTGGCCATAAGAGAGTGGGCAAACTTCTATTTTGAATACAGTTTGATATATGTATATTTTAAGCCCTTGTGAGAAGAATATTTCCGACAGCCTTTATTTGAGCAAATATATTTGCAGATGTTCATATTTTTTCCAGAAAAGGGGGAATACATTTTTCATAGAAAGGCCATGGGAATGTTGGTTGGAAATGGATGATGAACACAAGAAGTATATTGCATCCTAAACAGGTAAGCAGATTCCATGTAAATATTTTACTTAGGGAACATCCATATGCCATATATTCATGTACTTGGTTATAAGTTGAGTCCAACTGCAGACTGCATACTCCAGATCTGTCATTGTATAATGTGCCAGCAGATCAGGGTCTGTGCACTTAGGGGTAATCAGAAGAACAAACAACATAGACCCTTGTCTGCAGAAGCATCATGCTACAGCAGATCTGTATCCTTATTGTTTGCAGTTTGACTCAACAAGTATATATATTTTTAAGAATTTTATTCTTTGAAAAATTGGGCATTTAATTTTTCAAGATCTGCTTTTTTATTTACACTCAGTATCATTGGAGATGGCATATATTGATGCCTCTGTCCTTCCTGTTTTGTCTGTGAATTTCGCCTGGATAACTCATGATGCTGCTTATAATATGGGTCAGGCATGGATTCCATTTTTTGCTAGAAAATACAAAATATTTTGGCCCCATTTGTTGAGCATGAAAAAATTGTGATCAAAATTGGTAAATGAAACCTTGATATATCACTTGTTTTATAGTTGAAATGGTGGTAAGTACCCAGAATTTTGAATCAACATGTCAAGATTTGCACCTTTTAATAAGAAGTTGTATATTTTGTTCAATTTTCTTTGTAAACAACTGTAGTGGTGCTACTGGTGGTGGTGTTGTGAAGTAGATACACATATACTTGGTAAGTAGGTATGTGGATACATCAGTGGATACATCTGTGGATACATCCATGGAGCTATTTCCCCTTTCAAATTAAAAACAGAAGAGCAACCTAAATCCTCTGTCAGTTGTCCTACTGGGAATAGATCATTACTCCCTTCTCCTTATGTCAGATATTGTTCTGTCAGAATTCAAACAGATACCAAAGGCTGTCTGGTCAAGCCAAACATGGCATACTGTAAAGAAACCCGATTTCACAAGATTAATGTACTTCCTAATGGCTATTCCCTCCTGACTCACATTAACATCACACGAGACATAGCAGTACTGTTCTCGTCTCAATTACACAAATGAATGAATGAAATTCATTACATGCCTTAACTACATTATTTTCAACAAATACACACATTTGAGACTTTAGTATATATGAAATCATCTAAGATAGGTGAATTCACACGGATTCTTGTAACTCATATCAACTAAATTAATGCATGAAATTCTTAGATTCATATAACAATCAAGATGACAAATTCAAACAATTAGTCAGAATTATATAAAGAAGATCATTGTATGAATTCAGATAGATGAACTCAAACACAGTTTTACTTTTTCAAAATATTGACCTACGAATTTAAACAAATAAATTCATGCAAATATAAGCAATTCTAGCAAATCATTATATTGGTATCAACGAATTGCATAAGATTGATGCAGATACCTTGTGCTTTCAAGCTTTGTTCACTTCTACTGCCAGAATTGTGTCTGTTGACTTTGAAGACATTCGGTCCCTTTGACAAATGTTTTATGAGAGAATTTCTTCCAAATTCAGTCTTAGAGTTCCTTATATTTTCACTCATGCAGGAAAGATGCAGATTGACTAGAATTTTTTCGATGAGGGAAATTTTACCCCAAGAAATTTTGTGTGGGATCCATGCCCCTTGAATAGCGTAACCAATCAGGATTAAATATATTTACTGCTTTTATAACTAAGCGCCACAATTGCGGTCAGCCTGACTTTCAGATTTCTGAACAACTAATTCTGGAAAAATTCAGCTTCTGACTGTTCCGACATAAAATCGAAGTTAACCTTTCCTTTCTTGTGTGTTGGACGGCTAAATAAACGAAGGCTTAATTAAGAATCACTTCTTCTTCCAACACAGACATTAGAAATCATTGCAGTATAGTGATTTAACAAGCACCTGTCCCCATAAATCTAATTAATTGTTCTCTGGCCCAGATTCATGTGCTCGTTATAGATCGACAGAAATTTGCATCCTTAAAACAACTCTGTATGCTGAAAATAATATTATTCAACAAAATTTTGATCAATTACAACATCACTAATAGCTATTGGTGGCAAAACTTTATTAAATAAATGCCAATTAAATTAGTTTTGTTAAGTGAAATCTTCTAATTTAGTTTTAGTATAATTATCATAAATCCAATATACCCTCTTGTATTCAGACATGAAAAATGTCTGTCTACCATTACAGCTATGTCTGCCAGCTTTTCAGTGAGAACCTAATTAAGTGCCATCAGTGTTTTGATCTCCAACATGTGGAAATATTTGTTGTATTTTTGCATTCAGTTAAAAGCAGACCTGATTTATATTATGTTAATTATGACTTTTGTGTCAGATCAATAAAGGGCGTGTAAAAAAGATAAAGACATGCACAGTCTAGGTGTTTCTCACCCATGCAGTTTTTATAACCTTACTTTTCTTTTCTCAGTCTAGTCATCTCAGACCAGACGTCTCAGTCAAGGTGTCCACGTGCTCAGAACTACGTTTACAAAATGAAACCCTTGTTGTCTTCTGCTGTGCCTGACATAGTTGTTCTAAGATCAAACAACAACAACAACAAATATATAACAAAAATCAATCCATCTTTGAGAACACACCATACAAAAACAAGAGGCAAAGACACACATACAATGTTGAGTTTTTTGGTATTATGCTAGTTCGTTCCAAAAAGCATGGTCAATTTTATCCCATATGCAGGCCTAGCTCTGTACCTTTTCAGGTCAGCATCATTAAAAGTAGCTCAAGCTACCTAACCAGTTTGAAATACTTCATGTGAAACAAATTATATACTGTTAGCTACATTTAATGACGCTGACCTGAAAATTGACTGTGCTACAGATAGGATCAAATTCTCAATGCTGTGTGAAATGAACTATGACTGAAAACACTGATCCATGCACATGGACTATAGACCTATACACTTCACAGCCTCTCAAGTCTCTTAACAACTACGGAAAACTTAGTAACAGCCAGAAATATGTTATTCAAACAGGCTTTATTCTAATTTTGTTAAGCATCTCCATTGTGCCCCACTTGAATCAAAAATATACCTACAATATTTAATGACAAATAATGCGCTTACCAGCCAGAAGGAATCATATTCGTCAACACATTAATCCAAAGGCAAATTTAACTGTAGCACTTGCCCTTTTTACAAGAATGAAAAAAAGTTTTAAAAAAATCTGTGAACTTGAAAGTTCAGCATATGGTTATCCGCTAGGGTCCGTAAATTGGAGGGTCTTTTATACACAGGATTAATTTTACAATAAATATTAAGGACAACACAAGTATGTCACAAACAGTTTCATCTCCTACAAAGAAAAAGAGAGTTATATACAATAATGACACAGATCACTAATTACCCGTGAATAACCCAAGCACAGACACTCATGCTACATGTAACTTTTCATTATAATAATAGCCTATACACCACAACATAGGTGTGAGCCCAGTATTGTTTCATTATTTACAATATAGCTTTCTAAATTGGAACTGATGAAAATGAAACATTTTCTTGTAATAAATATTACTATTTATTGTTAATTTCATATAACATCTGTATAATAAATGTGATAATACCTCAATACTATGCAAAGTTTTATGGTGTTAGTTTTTTGGCTCATGCATAAAAACTGTGTCTTAGGATGACACTGTCACCCCACAGTCCTCATTAATGTATTTATATTAATGCACCGCATGTACATGTAAACATTTGCGCATGAACTATATTGCACAAGTGAGATGTTCTTTTTTACTTTAAAAGAAATTATTGGGTGAGAAAAAGAAACTACGTTGGGGTTTGCACCGAAACAAAGAAATCCCAGTCACATGGTTACATTATATGTCTCCTTCCTCGGTTAGCCTAGAGGGGAGACAGATAATGTAACTCCTTGACTGTGATTTCCTTGTTTTGGTGCAAACGCCAACATTGATTCTATTAATAACAGTTCTCAGTTATGGTCAAGTGTCATGGCAGCTCATTTCAATTAAACAATCAAACACTGTTATAAATATTAATGTACAAATAGTACAATTAAACGTCCTTAAATTATTAGTCTACTCACTGACAAATATGATGAAAGAAAAAACTGGTTTGCTTAATATAATTGCAGTTGTCTAAATATATGACCATTAAACACAGGTCATGTGTATGATGTGCCTTTCACAGTTCTCTTTTCAAATGCGAGTTCATGCTACAAGTATGTATATGGATTTTTCTTGAGTGAGTGGGAATAGCAAGTTCTAGAGCAATTTGCTGAATTAGTAATTATGAATAATTTTGAGGTCTGTCAGTTTGGGTTTGTGATCCATTTACATTGGTATTTGGGCCTACAGTCATTAATCCAAATATCCTGGCCTTCAAATCTTTCAGACATGTTTTTTCCAAAATTCTGGATAATTTTCAGTGGTGCATAAAATTTTTCCAAATGGCATGTACATGTACTTTTTTAGGCCCACAAAAATATAAAAAACATAAGTTGCAATATTTAGTGTATAATTTTGCCCATATTCATTGAATACGTCCTCATCTGACCTTTAAACCTCTTTCATTATCCTGATTAGCTATAGCTCCAATTCCTCTGGCCCTACAATTTATTTTTTCTTTCAGCCGACTCGGATTTGTATTTTGCAATAGAGTCACCATATTCTTGTTGCTTTTTTCTTTTCTAAACACTTATTTATTGTGAACATGTATGGGGAGAGTACTAAAATAAGTTTATAATTAGTTTAAAAAATGAGGCTTTGTTTAGTATTACCATTTTTATTTTGACTATGGGTATATGCATGAAAATAGGTTTGTCTCTCTTTCATGCATCTGCCAGTGCAAAATTGCCATTAGCCCACTGGTCAGATGCCAGCCAATTTCAGCGCAGACTGGGGTGAAAATTGAGAAGCCAGACCATCTGGCCAGTTGGAATTGTATGCATATTGAGTATATTTAATCTACAAATTTTATATTTTCATGATATCAAAAGAAATATTAGAAATGAAGTGAAAAATAAATAATGATTTATTTCTTATGACTACTTGTGAATCTGTGTGAGATGAAAAAGCAAATGTCTTGCGCATAATCAACATTCACTAGATTGCTTGCAAATCCTCTTGTATGGTGAAATGTAGGACCAGTTGGAAAGGGCCAGTATCATCTTCAGGTCATTGGTCCTGTGGTCCTGTCTGATTTTTTGGCACGTTTCACACACTGCAGTCTACCACATCTAGAAATTTGTGAACATGTATAATCAAAGCCAGTATGTTTGCATGAAGAAAAAGAAAAACCAACACGAGAATTAGTATTCTTTATTTGTATAACTAAGCACCAAAAGATTATCTTGTTAAGTGTTTCTTTGTTTGTAAGCAAGGCTATAATCCCTCCTTCTTTACCTAGCCCACTTTGATTTTCACTGATGATTGAATTTACTGGGTCTTAATAAGACATTGATTTTCTGGACAAGATAGTCTGGAATATTACCATTTTCTTATGCACTCCAATTTTCCAGATAGTGAGAAAAGTATATATTTGTTAATATTCAAAATTTTGGATGAATGATGGTGTTAAGAAATGATTACCATTTTTCTTTAAGAATGTACTGCACTGGGTTGCAATGAATAGAAAAAGTATATTGTGTAATAAAAAGGTAAGAGTGGTTGCTCTTCAATTTTCTTTTGGGAACTTTTGAGATTAGTGCTGGTATCATTGGCTACAAGAAAAAAAAGTACCTTGGTTTAGTTTTGGAACCTAACAAGTTTTGAAGTTCTGTAACAGCTATAAATACCATGTGAAATGGTTTACCATGTGCACAGGATGTGGAATATCCCTAATCTGTTTCTTATATCAGGAGAGGAATTGGGGGGGGGGGGAGTGCAAAATATGCAGAAAGGCAAATGGTGGAAATTTGGTCCACATGTTGTACAGCATTTTGAACAAGAATGTGAACTTAAAAAAACGTGAAAAAAATACACATGTACAAGATCATATCACATTTTTTTGTGCTTAAATGTTTCCAGATGCAGAGCAAATTCAAAATAAGGTCTTCATAGCTGTCTGGGATGTTTGAAATTTACATTAAAATCTTGCATAGACCCTAATACGTTAGGTAAAATTTTGTTATGAAAACTTTTAGAGTTATCCTGCTTTCACAAACCTACTTCCCACCATAATTATGCAATGAAAAGGTGGACCCATAAAGAGGGTTCCACTCTTGAGGGGACTAAATGGTGAAAAAATAAAGTTTTGATGTCATGCAAGATGACCTTTAATTAGAATTGGCCTGCTACCTGATTTTAGCTTTGACAACCATATGCAGTAAAAGAAATTATCTGCATTTAATGTGGCTGTTTGTCAAGTGGACCTGCCACATTGAATGTTTGCATATACTTGTGTTTATGGTGTTGATACTAGTTTATTCAGTAACTGTCTAGAGCTAGATTGAAAGAGAGAGAGAGAGATTGTAATATTTCAAAAAGGGCAACTGTCTTGCATCCCCCATCCACCAATTGCTAGTTTCCACTCTAAGAGTCGATATAACTGATATTTCATTCAAACTTGGAAACTTGGCTTGTATCTTAAAAATCTTGGACAGGTTTGATATGTCCCTCCCCCAATCTGTTGATACTGATGGATGATATGTGGGTATGATGTCACCTGTTTATTAAAATGTGCAATTTTCTGCATGCAGATTTTTCCTGAACACACCTGCATACAGTTTAGACACTTTCCAGTATTTGGTAATGGCCATATCTAGCGCAAAATTCAAAAAGGCCACAGGACAGAAGGTTTTGTTATTCCACATGGATTTACAAGTCACCAAACACAGGATTTGATCCAAAAATATTATGTACTTATCGCCAAAAGAACCTTTAAGCCAACATTGGGTCAACAGTTGCAAGACATACTGGTAAGTGTATAAAATGTACACAGATGTGTACAGACTAAATCTTCAGCTGATGCAGGTTTTAATGAATAGGCGATATTATCCCCTAAACTGCCAGTCAATATAATACAGGTGTGGGGCTGATTTATCAGCTTACTCTGCTTGGCACTGAAAAAGTATATGTATTTGCATCTCAGATAGAATGATTGTCAACTTGAAAACAAAGTGAGAGCTGCCTTTACAAGCACTGGCAGAGAATTTGTATACATGTGCGGTAAATGGGTACCCTATGTCTCATATTAAAACCTGGGTTATTATCAATGGGCAGGTCCTCAATTACCCTTATACCTGTTATCATCTTTAGTTAGGTTTTCACAAGAAGATGTTTTTTGGTGTTTAGTTGGTCTGTAATAAAATGGTCCTAATTCAACATCCAATATGACCACGACAGATCTTGTTACTGCAACTCTTCTTGTTTGAATGTCTCGTCATCTTGATTAATGTCATTGTCTTTTACATATTGATGAAATGTGTCTAGGTTTACCTGAGCTTGGAGAGTGGTGTTAGAGGTGGTATTTATTTAGGCACTATGTTGTCTTCTGCCCACCTGTGCAGGTGAAGGTGTAAAATGTTGGATCTTTCTTGGCTAGTGCAACTTGGATTTTCTATATATACATTAGTGGCATTGTTTTTTATACAATTTGAAGAAGCATATCTGGGTCTAACAGGGCTAGGGGAGAGAGGGGTATTAAATATTTCGACCTTGTATAGCCTGTGTCTACCTGAGCAAGCAAGTTTCTAATTAATTATGGCCTTGCCTGGCAGGTACTGCTGGGAATGGTGGCTATGGGTCAAACCAAAGATGTCACTGGTAACAGTGCTGGTGTTAGGTCTGTTGTTTATGTTTTCACATGGTTTAATAAATCCATTAAAAGTCCAAGCCAAGCATCTGCTGTCCAGAATTAAAACTGTGTTGATGGGAATACAGTACATGTAACTTTATTTTCATGTGAAGTAGTGATTTTGTGCACATACCCATGTTGTTCTGAATAGAGTTGGAATTTCATCATGATATGTTTATTGAACTGTTTCAGTGACAGGTTCTTACTGACATTGATAGTTATTCTATCTTGATTTGTCTTTGATGTGGGTTAGACTTTCTGCATGAATTAACTTCAGTTTGTTAATGTCCTCTTTGGAGAATCCAAGAAACCTGATCCATTGAAAATTGTCTGCATGATTGACATTGTTAGATTTACCACTATTTTATTTGTATGGAGAACTTTGTCAAGTATTGTCAACAAATAATAAACTTTTTAACAGCATCAGTCACAGTGAGGGCTTACATACACCATGATGAATAAATCTTTGATGAGTAAATAATGATATTCATTGATCTTGACACATCTGAGCAATTGTTTCCCTTGCTACATAGCAATTTTAACATGGAGTTTTCACCAATAGACTTCATATGATGCCTAGTTGGTTCTAAGTAAAAATGGTCCCAGTCATACATGGTATCCACAATGACTGGTATCCATGACGACTGTCTCAAAAATCTTGATGTCAGTAATCCCTCAGAATGGAAATGGGGCTTTCATCAAAAGACTTATAAAGATGTCTGCTTTGTCCAGAATGAAAATGGTGCCAAGCTGATATCAAATCTGTGTTCCACAGCAGTTAATTTGAAAATCTTGTTGCTGCTGAAGAATATCATAGATGGTTTCAAAACTTGACAGTTAAAATTAAGATATGACATTATCTGATATTTTTGGAAATTCTTTCTTCCCAATAGAGCATCAGTGCTTTTGAAAGACTCTTTTATGTGTCCTGAGACACTTACATGTGCAAACTGCATCTTTCCATGGACATCTGGTGAACATGTACGTATCACTGAGAGTTATGCTACTGTTATCATTCTCTATACTATATGATAATTCCTGTGTGCACAAATGGCTCCAAAGGTTTAGATGAAATGCCCAAAAACTTGGCAGGTTTGAATTGTTGACAGATGAGCATGTCATTCATTTGTATCCATTGTGAATATTCTTTTGCATGTTCATACATGTGTATACATTCAGCTAGGGTTGTTGCTATTTTGCATTTGCCTCATTCAGATAACAGACAAGGAGCAGGGGCATCTTTTTCCTGTGGAGACTGTTACTAGTAGCGATTGTAAATACACATGAATTATTTTTTCAGGGAAGAAATTTATCTGTCTGAGAGTGGTATGGTAATGCACATGTTGGAGTGTAAATGTAAAATTAGGCAGGCCTGGTTAATGGACAGGCATACCAGTATTTGCACACATGGTATGCTCTTCCATTCATCACCTTTTACACAGAGTGGAGAAAGAAATCTGGCCTACATTTAAACTAGTAGTAGGCTAAACCAGAGAGCCCATTTCCTCTCCACAATGCAGTGAGAATTTGAAATGCTCTCACATAACTTGATCTTGGATATAGGTTACAGGAAATGACCCTCTTATTCATGACCATCTCACATGTGGTTCACATGATCTTCTTACAGTGTTGTAACTCTGTAATAAAAATCCACCCCACCCCACCCAAAAAAAACCCCAACAAAGATACAAAGTTTTGAGTATCTCAGAAACTTCTTGAACTTGTTTAACTGTATGAATGCAAAATGTATTTGTAAGGTTATCTTAGGTTAAGTCCCATGACAGCCTAAATGTGAAATTTCCCAACATTATGAAGCTTAAAGAAGGGAATACAATTTTCAACCTGTAAATTAAAATTTCAGTCCAAAGTCGATTCATCTTTCAGGAATGTTGGTTTTTATTATAGTAGGTATGCATAGCAAAATAAATGATTTGCTTTTCCTTTTACTTGTTGAGTACTTCCCAAAGGGTGTATTAAAATTCTAGGACAAGTTTGTGACCCATCTTAAGACCATCCTCACAGTCACATTCTAATGTTTGCAGTCTCTACCAGTGTGTGGGTGTGTGATTTGGATTTTTAAGGTAGCTTAATAATTTTTCAGTGATATTGCTATAATGTCTGCAGATGGCAGTTTATAGCGATATGTTGCACTGGGGCAACATGCTGCAGAAATTTAGCATCATGTCCCACCCAGTCACATTATCCTGACACCACAGACTGACCAGTCCTAACACTAACCGCTTAATGCTGAGCGCCTAGCAAGGCAACTGCTGGTACCATTTTTATTGGTCTTTGTTATGACTCGGCTGGGATGCAAACCTGCAACCTCCCATGCAGTCTCTACTTTAATAACCTACCATTAAATTTCTATGGTGAGAGGAGTGTGGTGGGGGCTGGCTTGGGATTTTCTTTCAGGCCAGAATGATTTTTGTTTGCTTTAAATTCAAGATCATTTATTTATTTCAACTAATGGATATAATTGGTTCTTTTGTATCCAAATCAAAGCAAGAAGGTTCAGTTCAATCTATTTAGAGTTGGAGTTTTTTTGGGAAAGGACTCAGGCACACCCTCCCTCCCCCTTCTCTCCCCCCCCAAATGAAATGGTCAGTCTCTTAGCTTGTGCACGAGTCATGATAAATGGCACTTGAATACACTAATTGACACATCTGTGGACAAGTGTTG
Source organism: Sinohyriopsis cumingii (assembly GCA_028554795.2). Lineage (NCBI taxonomy): Eukaryota > Metazoa > Mollusca > Bivalvia > Unionida > Unionidae > Sinohyriopsis > Sinohyriopsis cumingii. Next base: position 34,631,370 of record CM068826.1, read on the forward strand.
TTCACATGCTGTATTTAATTGCATATAATTTGCAACCAACTTGTGAACAGAATTGACATAAATAGGTTATTGCATAATGCAACAATAGACCCATGTCCACCTGGTTAGCTTTAAAGCAGAGTGAATAGCACAGATTCTGATGTGTGAATTCATGAATAATGGTGGATCTGGGTCTAGGTGTTCAGGATAAGGTGTGAATTAGTTTCAGAAAAATAAAGCCGATTCCATGTTTTATTAGCTCTACTGCTTGTCTGTCAGCTATCACTACTCTTCCTAAACTACTTGGAGGATTGCCATGAAACTGTCCATACACACACATTTATCCAATGGTCTGTCTAGTTGGTTCTGAATGAAAATGATGTTGACTGGACATCCAATATGGCCACCACAAAGGACATATTGACACTATTTTTTATTGATATGCCTCCTGAATAAATAGATGATCATATCAATATCAAGTTTTCATGCAAAGGCTTTTTAGAATGTCTAGTTGGTCCTAAATGAAACTGGTACCAATCTCACATAAACATGGCCACATAGCAACCATCTTGAAAATCTTGTTATTGCTACTCTTCTTGCATGGATGGTCATATCAGTGACGGTTTTCACTAAAAGACCTCATATGATATCTTGCTGGTCCTAATTAGAAATGGTACCATTTTGACATCTGGTATGGCAGCCATCTTGACAGTCTTATCACAACTCCACCTGAGTAGGAAGTAATATTGATGCTGTTTTTACCAAATGACTTCTTATGATGTCCAGTTAGTCTTCCATAAAAATCGTGTCCATCTGAAATCCAGTATGGCCATCACACATCTGCCATATTGATAATCTTGTTATTGCTTTTCCTCCAGTAAGTATGGTCATATCAACATGAAGTTTTCATCTAACAACTTTTTATGCTGTTGGACCAAAATGAAAATGGTGTTGATATGATGTCCATAATGGCCACCATGGCAGCCATCTTGAATTTGTTTGATTGATACTCCTAATAAACAGAAAATCATGTTGTCATTGGGTTTTCAGGAAAAAACATCATCAAATGTTTAGTTGCTCCTGAATGAAAATGGTGCCAACCTAATGTCCATTATGGTCAGCACAAAAGCCATTTTGAAAATTTTTTTTTCACTGATCTTCATTGGAAAGTCATTTTGATATGGGGTTTTCCTCTGAAGAGTTCTTACGTTGTCTATTTAGTCCTTAATGAAAATGTCTAGCCTTCACTATTGCCACCTTAGTGGCTATCTTGACAATATGATATCTGCTCCTCTCAAACAGATGGCTATATCAGCATTGGGTTTTCATCAATAGACTTCTTATGATAACTAGTTGTTCCTAAATGAAAATTATGCCAGTTGTAGATCCAGTATGGTAGCCACAGTAACTGTCTTAAAAATCTAGTTATCATTATGACACAGGTGTTTGCACCAAAACACTTTTAATGGTATCTAGTTTGTCCTATAAAAAAAAACTGTGTCAATCTGACATCCAGTATTTGCACGAAAGCAGTTAATTTTAAAATCTTGAACACCTGGCTTTTGAAAGGAAGAAACAGACTTATTCTGAATTCACTTTTTTGGTTCAGTTGAGTGCCTTGGAAAAGAGCACCATTTTTGTTCATCTATTTAAGCAAAAAAGAACTTGGACTGATACTGTGTGTAGTGGTTGCCCGTATAAGGCCCCCATTCAAAAGAATATAGTGTATATATTTATATTACGCTAAGGTATTCCTTGCCTAATCGTATCACTCCTATAAAACCGTCACTTCATTGCACAAGGGTGTCATCATAACGGGATACCACTCTACTTTATAAGGCCAAAGGAAGATGGTTCAGGATTTAACACTATGCAAAGAAATCTTGTAGAATTACCTTTATCATTCAAGTGTATTACTGTATTTTATCACATGAGTACTGTGTTAGAAGACCCATATAATAATTTGTATGCATGTAACCCATGCAGTAATACCATGTGGCATCATAAATGACATTAATACATCATGCAGAGGAAAGGCATAATGACTGAGGCATTCAGATCATTTCAGAATCATTTTACTATGCTATCCTTTGGTTTGGTCAGAGAAAATTAGTATTTTTCACCATGCAATAAATGGGGCTCCAATTAAAGGATAGTAATGGAATTCACTGAGGCTCAGAAAATGGAAATAACTTGACTAACTTCATAAATTTTATTTGAAATGAGCACTCATGCAAAAGAAAATATACTGCAGAAGTGAGAAAATGGAATAGACGAGAAAGGGTGGTAGTTTGAGTCAGGATGTGTTTTAATTTGAAGGATGTTTTCAAGAACATTCGGACAGCAGGTTGAATGATTCAAGAAATGGCAAACAGTTTAATCAGTTAAAATGATGATTTTACAAGCAACTGGTGGCATACACTTATTTAAAGTTGGAGACAATCTCAAGTGTTCTGTCCTTAGGGAACAATCTACTCTAGATTGTCCCCAGCTGAGTCAGACCAAGGACTTATAAAAATGGTACCAACAGATGCCTTGCTTTGCGCTCCACATTAAGAGGTTAGTGTTAGGACTGGTTGGCCTGGTACCAGGATAATGTGACTGGGTTGGACATCATGCTACATGTCTGTGGCATGATGTCCCAGTGCTAGACATTAATATAAACTGCCACACTGCAGACATCTTAGCAACATAACTGAAAAATTGTTACAGCTACATTAAAAGTCCAAAACACCCCCTCAACTCTCTATAGATTGTAATGAACTCACAGGACTGGAGTAAAATAATTTTTAAAATGACATTATTAACATGTGTGACCACTCCTAAATGTCCAGTATCTCATTTATAAGCCCACTACAGAATGGATGGCCTTATAAAAGAGGGTGACCATTGTAATAAAAACGAAGAAAAAACGGTTTCTATATTTTTGGGGTATGTTATGCTGAGTTGTCCACTCTGGCAGGTTTTACTTTTAATTAATTTTTAGTATGGTTTCTTGACCATGATCCACATCAAATGTCATGAGTTGTTATTAGTTTGTAAAAATCCAAACATTTTCTTACATAAGACAGGTATTCACTGAACTGCATTGAAATGTGCACTTTCCTTCATATTTGTTTAAGAAAATTCTGGTGTTGTTACATTTTCTGAATTCTGTGCTGAACATAGGATTTTTGTAGCACTGAATATTTTCAGATTGTAAAAATTTGGTGCCTCTAATTGGGTGTATACAGTAATTGTTGCCATTCCACATGTTGAAACTATAAGTGTTTGACTTTGCTTGGATAATAAATGATACATTAGCTACAGCTTTTCTGCATGTTTAGCTGCCTAAACCATGTATGTATGCTGCTAAGTCAAGCCCAAGTGCACACAACATAGACCCTGACCTGCCCTGGCATAATCGGGGTCTACATTCTTTGATCTACTGATTAATCTTCACAAATTGCCTCAACCCAGATCTGAGGACACATGTGACAGTAGATTTGGATCTGTGCAGTTTGCGGTTGGGCTTGACATATAAATGAGTATACACGGTAATGAAATGCATGTGCAGTGTTCCTTTTTTTGTTGTTGTTTGAATAATTAATACCTTGATAGTGATCTAATGGTTATTTTATTGATTGCAGTAAGTCATCCTGCATCATACTTGGCTCATAAATCAATGAAAATTCATATGATCAGGCATCTTTGGATCCCATTTCCATAGGGTTTATATTTTAGAAGTTTTGGTTAGGCCTTATGGTACTGGACATGTTTTTCTATTGCCAGAATAGAGGCAGGGAGAGAGGTTTACTGCATGTCTTTGCAAGTAAGGTATTTGCCAACAGGATTTAAAATCTAAACCAAAAGTTAAAACATTAATCAAATGAAGTTTCTTACATCAACCAAATTTTGAAATATGTTAATGACATGTCATCTATGTCCTGACATGCAAAGATCTGTGCCATCCAGTTTTGTGGCAAACAGTTGACTTAGAAAAAAAAACATGAACCATCACAAAAGCCAAGGTTGGTGCAAAAAACTCTCCAACCATTTAAACTGACAGTGATTGTGGCCAGAAAGAAAATTATTGAATGCTGTAGATATAAAAACTTGGCAGATTTGACTTGAATAAGAAAAGAAACTCATCCAGAATTGACATTGATATGTTCAGCTCAATGCATGTTTTATTGTCCTGTTAGCTTCATTATCATTCTTCTCAAATGAATTAAATGTGTTATTACTGTTATTATTTTTCCTATATTACTATTATTATTATTATTATTATTATTATTATTGCATTTACACAAGTTTCCTCTGTAATGTAAATAATGTCATTTCGTTGTTTCTCGCAAAAGCATTTATATCCAGGATGTAAAACCTGAAGCATGTATAATTGCCGATAAATAAAAATGCAATTCATGTGTTCCTTTCTAATCATGTTCCTTTATAATCACTGTCTGAGTCATTTGTTCATTTTTCATGATTTGGAGATTGTATTAGTCTAGATGTTTTAATCACAGTGACCTACTTCTTGGTGGCCTGTGTTCCTTCTATAATATTGATATGAATATGTGTAAAGGAATTATACTTTTGCTTTGCTTTGGTCACTATCATTGACCATGCTTCTTGCATGCATTTTATTGTTAAAAAACTATCAACCATGCCAGTAGATTCATTTTAAAAATAAAATAATGTAACTTTACAAATCTAGTACTTTCAAAACTTTAAACTGGTGAACAGGATCTTAAAGTTGATTTATATGATATCACTAGTGCATCTGATATTTATCTCTGGACAAAGTTTGGTTGTCATGGTTTTTTCATCCATTTCATACCATCAGGTAGTTTGCATGACTTTGGCTTTGAATACTCGACTGAATTCTTTAATGAGTGCAAAAGACCTGATTCTAAATCCAAAACAAGATGTAAAGAATGTGCATTGAGATGGTGAAGGCACTGATGTGTACCTGTTTACAGTAAACATAAACATTAATCATTCAAATGGGGGTATGGACTATATTATGAACCATTATAAACTTGTTTACAATAAAATTAAAGTATGTGCATTGTGCATAGAAATCATGTTCACTGTTTACAATAAACAAACACTGCATTGTGATGGTAAAGGCACTGTAGTGTTTACAGATTATATAGTAAACAAACATTGGATTGAGATAATGAAGGCATTGTAGCATTTGCTTGTTCACAAAATCAACCCCACTATGCTGAGTGAGATTGTAAAAGCAATTAGGTGTTCACTGGTTTATAGCTGGGACTTTCACTTACTGGGATTGGAAACTCCAGATCAAGACTGCAGTGCCCATGTGAGTGAGATCATGCATTTCAATCAATCTGACAGGTTTTAGTAGGAATAAAAACAAAGGGATTGACTGAAATTATGAGAGTGTATGTTGCCTGGTTTAAAAATTGTATTACTAGGATTTAACCAAGTCCCATTTTTATAAGTTCTAAAGGGATCATCAGTGTAGCTTTGCAACAGATATTTAAGTTTTTGGTTAAAATTGCTCAGGTGTAAAGAGCTTCAGAAGTTAAAGGCTGCTCTTCGTTAGATATAATTCCTTTCTCAACATGTGTCATTTTTGTTCTTAAATTTTATAGGTCATAATTAACAGTCTCGGAATTGATACCGTGAATGAATTATAATTAACATGAGCTCTTTCAGAAAGTCTGATTATGGAATACAGTAAAATATCACACATGCATTTAGAAATGTTAAAGTATTCAGTCTTGTTAAACAGGTGCTGTGTATATAAATGTATTGATTTTCATTGGGAATATTTGTATTAAAGTTCTTCATGAGCAGGTGCGTGGTATGTAAGGAAGCAAAAGCAACTACACGCATTGTCATCTTCCCAAATCCTGAGCGATATTCAGAAATTTTCAAACAACTTAGTCATTAAACTGCTTTCAACCTTTGTTGATTGCTGTATACATATATACTAAGTTATAAGTTTAGTCTAACAGCAAACTGCTCAGAACCAGAGCTGCCATCGCATAATGTGTTGCCAGATCAGGGTCAGTGCAGTTTCTTAATCATAATCAATAGAACAAACAGCAAAGACCTAGATTTTCTGGTGCATGATATGAAGGCAGACCAGAGATTCTGTAGTCTGAAGTTGGACTCTTCTTTTAAGCAGGTATATATTGTACCCTCATCACCTTGAAACTTATACCTCATGTACTGATGTGCTTTTAAATACAAACCAATAAAAATGAATACATTTGAACCTTCTGAGAGTGAAGCAACTGGTAGTAGCATTGTATATTGTCCATCTTGTCATTATGTTTAAAAACTCGGGGTGGTGTTAGGGGGGAAATACAAATTCATAGGTGTTTCGCTAAAACAACGTATGCTGTCTAGTTCTAAATAAAATTGTGCTGATCTGATATCCAACATTGCCATCACAGTGGCCATCTTGAAAATCTCGTTATGGCTGCTTCTGTACGGTTGGTCAGATCAGGATGAGGTTTTCACAAAATCACTTTTTGTGATGTGTTTTTAAGTTGGTCCTGCATGACGACCTTTTGTCCAATATGGCCACCATATAGAAAAATCTTGTCATGGCTACTCTTGTAGAGCTGGTCAGATCAGTATGGGATTATACTAGATGGTCACATCAGTATGGGATTTTACTAGAAGATGGTCAGATCAGTATGGGATTTTACTAGAAGATGGTCAGATCAGTATGGGATTTTACTAGAAGACGGTCATATCAGTATGGGATTTTACTAGAAGATGGTCAGATCGGTATGGTATTTTACTAGATGGTCAGATCAGTATGGGATTTTACTAGAAGAAGGTCAGATCGGTATGGTATTTTACTGGAAGACGGTCAGATCAGTATGGGATTTTACTAGAAGATGGTTAGATCAGTATGGGATTTTACTATATGGTCATATCAGTATGGGATTTTACTAGAAGACAGTCAGATCAATATGGGATTTTACTAGAAGATGGTCAGATCAGTATGGGATTTACTAGAAGACGTTCAGATCAGTATGGGATTTTACTAGATGGTCAGATTAGTATGGGATTTTACTAGAAGTCAGTTAGGTCAGGATGGGATTTTAATAGAAGACGGTCAGATCAGTATGGGATTTTACTAGAAGACTTCTAATAATGTCTGGTTTGTCATTAATGAAAATGGTACTGATTTAACATTCAATATGGCCAAAACACTGACCACATTGAACATATTGTTATTCCTATTCCTTCCACATTAATGATCTTACCAACATGGGGTTTTCACTAAGACTTATGATGTCTAGCTGGTTCTACATAAAAATTGTGCCAGTCTGTGTTCCAGTATGGCTCCCATGGATGGCATTATAATGAGGGAAATGCTATAATGTTCTTGTGTGTGTGTGTGTGTGCATGCGTTGGAAGATTAGTTTAATTATTACTTTTTTCTTTGCTTTCTTTTTCATTTTACGGAACAGTTTGTTTTGAAAATCCTCCTGAAGTGAATCAGATCAATTCATACATTAAAGATCTACAGAATTTATTGTTCTGGGCTGTCCCATCTGTGCTGGCTTAATCTAAATTAGGCTTTGGTTATATTTGTGTGACCTACATTATCAAGCCAAACTTTTCAAGAATTTCATTCTCCCCAAAGAGTAAGCATTTCCCTGTGTAACTTTAATTTGCAATGGTGCTTGTACTTTTTACCTCTGTGAAAGGTCACAAGCAGTGTTATCAGTTTCTAAAAATAGCCATTTGGACAAGGCAAACCAGCAGTAATGGCATTCAGTCTTCTTTTCCATGTTATTATTCTTATTATTGTTCTTACTGAAAACCATGTACCAGGCATTAAATTTGTTCATCTGAATATAGATGTACATTGCAATGTTTGGTTACATTGTTGGTTAAGCCTGCAGACTGTATAAATCATATAATCAAATTTGATGAATCTTCTTCAACAGTATAATACACAAATTGCTTGCATTTCATCACCGACAGATATACCCTGAATATTTTGAGATGAAAATTCCAAGGGAACTGCCAGTCCCCCCCACTCCCCAATTAAATAATGTCAGTGAAGTATCTTTATATGTGATTCATGTTTTAACATATAAATAGAGAGGGATGTATGTAGGAAAGTGACTCTTATGTTTTGTTTAGCACATAAAATTACGCACTTTTTAGTTGATGTGATATTATGCATGTAGAATCTTGAAATGTTGCATATATATTCCATAAGTTTAAAAACAATGTATCAGTGCTTTTTTCATCTTTTTTGTATTATGCATTAGTGATTTTATTACTTTTCCGATTCTGATGTGTTAATCGGTAACAAAGTTAAGAAAAAAGGAAAGAAAATTTATGTTTATTTCGATGCCTGTTTTACAAACAAATTGTAATTTTGAATGACAGTTTAGAACATAAAAGAATGCATTATGTTAATTAGAGTTATGGTGTTGAAAAGAGCAGCACTGGTTGATTATATTTATACTACGTGGATAATACATTTCCTTAATTAAAAGATATATACAATTACATTGGTAAGTATAATTGTATGCATGTACTGATGGAAACAGCAATTCAAAAACTGCTGTCCGTAATGACGACAGCCACCCTTAAAATGATACACATCTTACAAAAACTGAAACGGAAACATAAATAAATATTACTGGTTTCAACACATTCATTTGGGACACACACAGACACACATATTCCTTTAATGTGAACATACAACAGTTTTACTTAACATAGATTTGAAAACAATACAAAAGGATGGCAAAGAAATAAAATGTACAACATTGTTACTGTACACATTCATATATTATAGTAGAATTTATCCAAAACATTACATAGTGAGGGAAGAGCAAATAAAAACTTTATTTTTGCCTGTATGTCGTGAATTATGACGTGTTTCTAAGCATCTCTCTGTGCTTTGTCCGAAAACAATATGGCAGCAGCTGGGCAAAGTAATGTCATGGTCTAATTTTAGCAAAAAGTTGAATTCAGTACACGCGCTATGGATAGTACTGTAGATAACATTGAAAATTTAGAGAGTGAATTATCAGTGATAATTTGAAATGCTTTCATCTCTACACATTCAAACTTTCTTGGATACTTGAATTGACCTAACCTCATTATATTACTACACATCACTGTATGGATATATTATCCTGCTAGAGAAAATTATAGATTGAGACCCAGTTTTAGCTTGGGTTTATTCACTGTGTCTGTTTAATGTCTGCATTAGACTTTGTACCCCATCTCTCCATTAAGAGGCCTGGACCAGATGTACTTGACTCTCACAAAGGGACTAAAGTTTCCCAAATAATTGCAATTCTCCCTGATGCTATTACTCAATCTTCAATCTTGGCCCATTGCCAGATCTGTAACTCTGTCATATTAACCCTTTAGCTGGTCAGTTTGACACTGGGCTGACTTTATTTTCAGTGCTAGCTGCCCATACAGCTAGTGGCTGTGTATACTATCTGGTTTTGTCTGCCTGACCCAGCTACATGGCCACTTGTGGATAAAGTGCTTTAATTAATGAATTTCATATGGTGTAGGATGGCTGGCCTTAATTTAAGTAATTTTCCTTGTCTCTCTCTCTTTCTCTCTCTCAGGCTGGCTGGAAGTTGTAATTGCCAATTTCCACAGTATGGTGTTTAGATGGCCTTTGGACTACCTCCATCCTCCCAGTCCCCACATACATTGCACAATATAAACTGAGTGGGTGATATATAACAGGAATTCCTACTGTAATACCAACACAACTTTCATTTTTCATTTGGCTTTGCTCAAACAGGATTATGTTTTCATGAACAGGATTGAAGGAGGAAGTTTGAAAAGATTCAGATAGGGGGAATTCATACTTTGGCAGCATAACAACACCTCTGTTGCAAGTGATCTTGTCATTGCCATTGTGGTTGGATATGGGAGGTAAGTAAATACACTTGTATTGGTGCAATTACAGATGTACTGGTATTCTTGATTGATTTTCTAGGAAAGGCACATGATTTTCTTAGAATAGGTTACTGATATATAGAAATACTGGTATAGTCCTAGCAAATTTGACTTCAGTGACTTGTAATAAATGGTTTTAAACGGTAATGTATGTTTAGAATTTGGCCGTTCATGATTGACCTGAAAGATGTCACATTTCAGTGATGGATTGAGCCCAGTAATTCAAAACTTATCAAATTTCTAGACATATCATATTGTAAAAATATGCTTTTTAATTAGTTTGATCCATTAGCAGATCCAATATTTCATTGGTTTTGATCAATTTAAGCAATAATTACTCTTTTTATTTCTATGTAATCCTGCCAGCTAGGATTGGATTGGAATAATTTAGTATGTTGTTAGGGCTAACTTGAGAACATTTGTATTTAGAAAATGATCATGAATTAGCCAGAAATAGGCATTTAAGCATTGGAACTGTTTTTTTATCAAGTCAGATTGGATGCTGCACATGAAATAGTAATTTGGCTAACTTGAGAACATTCTGAAGACGGAGTATCCTAACATAAATAATCTAGTATTGATTGTGCAACATCTAACATGATAATCAGCATAAGGAAGAGATAAAAATGAATCCTTTCTGCAAAGAAGAAAAAAGAATGTGTTAATATGACGATTTTAATCTTCTGCATGAAAATTTATGAGTCCATATGGCATTGTAAGCACCTATTCTGGTCCTATCACCCACACCAAGCTTGAAATAGGGTAGCCTTAGCCTCAGATCTGGTTATGTCTAGTACACCAGTAGAGACTACATACTATGTTTGAATAAAAAGGGACGGCAAAGACCCTGATCTGATAATTCCTTCTGTGACAGAATATTTTGGTCTACCCTATTTGCAGTTTGGTCTGCAAAAATAAAGAGGGAAAATGTGTTACAACTTGATGATACTTGGCTTTTTCTTCCCATGCTTAATTACAAGTTGATGTGAAAGTTAGTTTTCTCCAGAATCATGCATGTTCTGGGATTCCCACTTTCTTTAGGGATTATTGGAGAATCCCCATCCGATTTCACAGGTAAGTGGGGGCAGAGCTGTGGTTGGCAGAACCATGATAGCTGGAAGGAACAAGACAAACTCTCATACTGTGCAATATGTTACAAATGAAGCGCATGCTTGCTTGATGCAAAAGTTTAATGGCATGATCAGTGTAGATAAGATCCGTCCTATTTGTTTGTGTTAGTTATTGTTGTGTATATTTCTCACATGGTAATATTTTCTGTGGGCCTTTTTGGGTATTTAGTTTCAAACCATTGTTTATTATTTGTATTACAGATTGGATTGATATTATTTATTACAAGTAATTTCAAAGCAATGTTATTAAATAATGATGAAATTGATGAACATAGACTATTGATGTTGTTCTGGTATTAAAGATGTAAAACTTTTAGAAAGCTTCTACGGGGTACTTGTTGGTCCTAATGCGTACAAACAAAGTTAAGTCAACATTTTAAAATAAATCACAGTATTCTATAAATATCACTATCCAAGAATTTAACCTCTGAAATCCTCCATCTTTGTCTAGTAATTGTCATGGTCTAATTATTATAAATATTGTTTTCCTTGGCCTCACTGTCATATGTGGATGCTTATAGACTGAGCTTTAGCTTTGAAAGTAACACTTTGATCTACAATATGAGGAATCTATTCAAGGTTGCAACTGAACACATGTCAGTTGTGCAGCAAGATCAAAAGACCAGCCTCTGTTACTTTCCACTGTACCACACTGGCAGCTCAGTCAAAGAGTTGTCACATGGGAAAACATGGGATTCAGGTCAGTTATTTACTGGTAGAGGCAGACCTCTGCTTGGCACTGTAAAAGTACATGCATTTGCAGCTCAGTCCAAAGGATTGTCAGCTTGAAAACAAAGTCGGTGCTGCCTTTACATGCACTGGCAGAAAACTTGTATATAGTAAATGGGTACCCTAAGGCTCATGTTATTACCCGGGTTATTATCAACGTGTGGGTACCCATGTACCAGATAATAGTTGGCATCTTCTGGAATATGGATTATTTATCAATATTACTGTGACATCAGCCTTTGTATTTTCTTGCCGTCTTGGTTTTGTGAAAATGTACTAATGTCAATAGGTAAAATTTGCTTAGTTTAGTGGTAAAACTGTAATTAATTAGGAGTGGGCAACTGTACAAAAGACAAAACAGTGGGTATATTTCACTATACTGCTAGAAATAACATTATAGTCAGTAACAGAAGTATTTCAGAAAGTTGTAAACTCTACATTTGTATTGTCACCACATATTCCATTTAATGTACTAAGATTAATCTTTCTGCATATGTCTAGTGTCGGTATTTTCTCTTATTAATTTCTTGATCTACTAATTTTTCCTTTTTTGGGCAATTTAAGCTTTATGGGAAATTTTCACTGTATCTGAATGTAATTGATGACATAATCAAAATGTTTGAGAAGGAACTCATTTTGTCCAGATAATCATGACGTTATTAGCGCCAGCATTAAAATATCTCTTTAAGAACATTCATGCAGTAAGTAAGCAGGCTTAACTGTAACTTGAAAGTGTCAGTATATATAGCATACATTTACAATTAGGAAAGAAATTGGCAGTAATCCTCTGTTTCATTTTGTAATCTGAGAATTTTTTGTTTGTGCATTTCTGATCAACATGCAGATTCTCATAGAGAATATTTGTGTGTCAATCTGAGCTCGTAGTACAGTCTAATGCATACTAAACTGTAACGTCACTGGCTCCAGGTACAACAGCTGGTACTAAGTCCTCACCATCCAGTAGCAGGTAGCTTCTTGGTGATCACAAATTTCACTAGCAATACCTTCATCTGTTCATACCAAGATGTGACAGTGTCGATTAGAACTAATACAGTCCGAGAAATATCAGCCATATTATCAGACCCAAGTAGGCATAATATGTCAAACACTGTAGGGAAGGAACTTCATCGTGATACAAACTGTCACTGGTAATGACGTCTGCTTGTTTACTAAACCCTGCCTTAACAAAACAGTTGGCAACACAGTCTGTGGAAACTTCACACCATACATGGTAAACCAGTATGATTGTATACTGTAAGTTTTATTTCATGCCAAATTGTAAAAAAAATCGTGCATGGTATCTTATGATTAGAGTAAATTGGTTCTTTGACTTCAAATCAATGATGACTCTGTGGAACATGAGATGGAATTTACTTTAAGCTGTATTCAGTTGTTGTCATACAGGTACAGAGAAAATTTGTTTGGTCAAAAAAGTATGAATTGCATTAAATGTGCAAACCCATGATTCTAAATAACAAATTATGAATGAAGTGTAATTTTCACACTTTTGTTACCTTGCACCTTTGTTGTGCCTTTGTTATCTAGCACCTTGATATACCTTTGTTATTTAAATGACTGATATTGTTTTTAATAGCCTTTGGTGTATCCAGTGATTAAAACATTTATAATTGAGCTGATTTTATGTGACAAGTCACAAATCAAATGCTATAACCAATTTGTAACAAAGAACCATTTTATATATAGTAATTAGGAACATGGCTGCAGAAATTAACATCAATGTTCCAACATAGAAAATGTTTTATCCGAAATGGTAATAAACAATTTTTACTGTAATAATAATAATAATAATAATGTCTTATTTCACAGAGGTTGACTTATCGTATAGACACTAATCTACTTTGATTTTGTCTTAAAGTACATATAAACTTTGAACACTGATTAATTTTTTACTTTCCTCAGGAAAAGGTGCAGACATCTTGTTCCTGAAGTTAGACACATTTAAAAATGGTTACATAAAACAACATATAAAGGTTTGATTAGGTGTCATGTCCAAATTAATGTACAGAGATTGTTCAGGTTTTGGTGAAATTCATCATGAGCGTTTTGATTGTGGCCTTTATATACCTGTCTTTGCATTCTTTGTTATTGCTATTTTAAATGAGGAAGGTGACTTGTTGCCATGAAATCTGTCAGAAATCCAACCACAATGTTTATGTAACTTGTGGTAATAATGATTATCATGAAGTATTGTCACAAACATTGTTGTGGTAATAATGATTATCATGAAATATTGTCACAAACAGTGTATAAGTGACATAATTCTTGATATTTTATTTATTTTCATTCTTGAAGAGCACTATCTCAAACTTGGACCATTTAACCACCATGCTGTAGGAATTTGGTTAGATTACCTACCTGTAAGAATTTGGTTAGATTACCTATTTTCTTCCCTTCATCTTGTCGATTGGAGTTAAGGTTGATATTAACTGAAAGCCTTGGCTGGCAGAAATTCATCAAAATTAAATTCAGATAAATCAATGTAAGTTCTGTAATGTTGGTTGTGTTAGTCTTATGTTGCAACATTGTCAATCATGAATCATTGGAGTCGAGTTCCTTGCCCAAAGACACAATGGTAGCAGATTCAGGATGAGCCAATGGTAGGATTTGAACCCACTTACTTTTGGTTGGAAGTTTGGCACACTAACCACACTGAGGCTTGTGCCCCTATTAGTTACCACCAACACTTGCAGGAGGGAATGTCAGACCATTCTACATCCTAGAACCTGGGAGGGTGGGGTTTGGAGAAATGAATATTATAATAATTGTGTTATTTCTTGGAACAAAGTTGTGAAAATATGCGTGAAGAAGCCCATTTGACCCTTTCTTTTCGCAAGGTTATGGTTGCCTACAGAATTCCTTCAGAACTCATGTTGCCCATTGCCTGGTGTAAGTTAAATTTTAGGCAGGCAAGCATATATATGAATGCAGGTAACCTGTCAGGAAAGAATAAATATCATAAAACCAGCAGACGATGTTTGCTTCAAAACTTAAAATATGAAATTTGTTTGCCCAAGTAAACTTTCAGCAAGAAGAAAAAAACATTTAAAGTGTGGTACAGTATAGTTACCTGTGAAATAAATGTTTTTTTTCTTCAGACTTGGGTTATGGATACGAGACAGGAGATTTATGTTAATTCATATTAAATTGTTGCTGGGCTTGTAACAAATGATAAAGACAGCTGTGTGCTCTGATCAGGATGTTTTAAGTTTAATAAAGATTACAGACTGCTCTATTAATAGTAGTCAACCCTTCTATCTATCACACATACAGGAAAATCATGTCCCAGTCTATTACCCATGACAAGTCTGTTTGGGATAGTTAACATTCCATAGTTAAAGAACAGATACAACAGATAGAAGAAAAAAAAACCCCAAAACAAATGAGCAAAAAAAATATATAAAAATTAAGCAAAACAACTTACGACTTTAATAATAATGGGTACAAGAACTTGCCCATTAACAGAATATTTATTGCAGGGGCTATTTTTATAACAAAAGTCACTCTTAAGAAGTTTATATAAAAATGTCCATCCCAATTCATTAGCCTTAGATAGTTAACATATTCCATGGCAAAAGCAAAGAATACTTGCACAAAATGTACATTTAGGACCTGCTTATGACAAGTTAAGCTCAACTAGAGTAACTGCAGTAGCTTTCCATCACAGAACTCCATACCTTGACTGCGTATGTTCCACTTCTCCCATATTCAAGCCCCTACCCCCACCTCTCCTCCCGCTGACAGTGACCCAGGGGTCATTGTGCAAAATCTTGTATATATGTTGCATTGTCATCCTATGACTGCACATGTAAAGTTCTGTTACAAAATATTTAATAATATAATTATAGCTGAAATATATTTTACATCAAACCTTTGACTCGCTCACAGTCAAGTGCTATAATGAGTACCAGTAGGCTGGGGTGGTGGAGTAGAATAGGTCCAGTGCCCCAAACAGGCAGTTTAGTGAAGGCAGCATTTTTATCAGGAACATGTTCCATGTTGTTGTTAGGCTGTGAGGGTCTTGGAGTTATTTTCAAAGAGTATTTTTTAAAATAAAAGTTGGACTTTGTATCCCTTTTGGGGCATTATCTTGGTATGCTATTTTGGGGACACCCAAACTAACTCCATACTGTGTTGCCAGGATTGTGCTGATGAAGGTCATGTGTTGCACTACTTTGTAGCATGATCATGGTTGTTTGTCTTGCTTTTTATAACATCTTGCAGCCCAAAAAAACATTTCTACTCATCCTGCATTAAGGCAAGAGATGATGAAGTGCCTACAGTGATCCCCCTCTTACAAGGTCATCCCTTATATACTGAAAAACAGGCCTCATAAAATGGATTACCTGTCTCCTGAGGGACTGTGTCAGGCAAGTAGAGAATGGTTTCGCTTGTGAGGGGCATCTCTTGAGGGGGACCAAAATTTTGTTTTCTTTGTTAGGGATATGTCACTTGTTTTAATACCCAGTTCATGCTTGTCAGGATAATGTGACTTGTTAGGATAATGTGACTTGTCATCATAATGTGATGCTTAAGCAATTGATATTTGGACCTTGTATTCTTCTTCCTGCACTTTGTGGCATGGCTAGGAGTCGAAAAGGGATTTGATGGCAGCAGAATGTAAAGGAAATGTAATGACAAAGAACTTTTGATTAAAATTTTTCATTAAAAGTTTATTCTTTGAAAACTTAACTGTGGCTGCAAATTTAATAATATGCAACATTGCATTGTTTGATTTTATATCAGACACCCTCTAAAATTTGAGAGACAATGGCAGTTGTTTGAATTTACCATGTTAGACCTATTGTTAAGTGGAACTTCTTTTTTTGTGGCCACATCTGATAGAAATTCAAGAAAATTGAGAAAACATGGTCCCACCCTCCATTTCTCCTTTTTAGAAACACTCAGCATATCTGTCTTTATAAAACTGTGTTCTGACTCACCAGTTGATTGGTTACTAATAGGTTACTAAAAGATTATAGTATGTAAAATACTAAAGACGTGTCAAATAAATAATTACTGTTATCTTTTGTATTATGCTGATTATACTTTTCTTAAGCGGGCCTCAAAGTAGAAGTCCTTGACTAAATAATCACCTGCTATAAATAAAGTATCAAGGTAGAATAGTCCTTGACTAAACAGTCACCCTCTATAACAAATTGTTATTGTCATTATTATTATTGTTGTTGTTGTTGTTGTTGGAATGAAAGTTTTGAGAAGGGGTTCATTATAAGAAAATGAACAGTTTACAATTGCACCAAGGTGTCTTTTGAGAAACTAGCATCATTAACCACCCAAGGCTCATTAACAAGTCTGCCACACTAATTGCTCAGATTTGTACCAAGCAGACACAATATTTGGAGGAACAGTTATTGAATGTTCAAGTATGTTTATGTTACATGGCTGCCAAATTGTATCATGGGTATTTAGTGATTCTTCTAGGTGGTCTGCACGGAAGTTTCATAGATGGGATTTAGGCAACTTGAGCACAGAGACGGCAAAATGTACAATAAGATTACTCAGGAATTTGGAAAATAAAATTACCATAAAATATACATGCTTACAAGTTGGGTCCAGCTGCAAATAACAATGACCCAGATCTCATGCTGCATAATGCACTGGCAGAACTGGGTCTATGCAGATAGGCATAATCTGTAGGTCAAACAACCTTGACTCTGATCTGCCATCACCTAATGCAAGAGTAGATAAGGGTCTATGTTGTATGTGAGATTTGCCCATTTATGACCCAAGTATCTGTGCCCACTATAAAAATTTGACCAGTGAGATCCACCTATTTCTGACCAAAAGTATCTGTGCAGCCAGTGATACACTCAAAACAGTTTATGGTTTAAGCCTACATGATAAGTGAATGTATATGATAGAACATGGTAATAACATTTTAAAATCAGTGAATTTTTGAAAGTCGTGTGTACTGAGATGTGGATATGTAGCTGAGACTGCCCAAACTTAAGTCATAGACCAAATCTACAAAAGACCAATCCAAGTAAGCAGAGGAAAATTGGTCAAGGTGACCTTTAGTTTACCATAACTTATTTGGCCCTGGAGATTTTTGTCATTTTCATCTGAAATGCAAATAGGAAACACATTTTGGGGCTATTTCTGAATACATCCTAATACATCGACTTTCAACAGATTTTCTGTTAGACTAATGCCTAGTTGTATTAGAACATCATTTTCCATTGGTTATTTTGCTTGCGCATGAGCAGAAGGGTAAAAGTTGGAGTTCTTTTTTAAAAAAAGTTTTATTTGTTTAATGGACCCATCATTTTCGTATGGAGACCACTCTTTAACCCAAATGTCCGCCTTAACCTAATTTTTGCAAAGGTTCACCTGTCTGTGTGCAGTTCAGACCGGTCTGCCTTAGATCTGAGGCCAAAAGGTCTCAAATCCATCCACAAAATCGGATTCTGACCACAAATGAATTTTAGGTGGGGAAAAAAACGGGTCCAAAAAATTAAGTTTTTTTCCTCTGTATTTTGTAGTGCAGCTGGAATGGCCAGATTATTTGCTATCATTGTAGAGCTATACCTGTCTGCGTTTTTGTAATACCACCCACTTTGGTGTATCTTAAATGACCTTGATGCTGCAGAGCTCGGAAGTAGGGTACAGCCTCATCATGCATACAGGCGGGATTGAGGAGAAAAAGCAAGGCCAAATGCAAATGTTTACGTCAGTTTTCTTTCCCATGGCCATTTTTTTTTTAGTTTCGTGCTTAAGTATTTAGTGTTTAATCAGGTACCATTATGAATTAGGTACCCTTATGAAACAAAGGATATACCATCCTCAATTGTCTCAAAGGAAATGTGCCATTTCAACCAACTTTTGATTCATGAAATGACATCTCCATAGCCTTCTCAATAAAAAAGCAGGATGCATACCCTTTGTGGGAAGAGGGTGGGGGTGAAATGGGAAATTTTCTAACAGCTTTGAGGATGTGTGCCTCATTGGAAGGGTCTGTTTATAAGGTCAGGGTCATGGTTAGGATTTTAAGTTTTAGGCTTTCTTTAACTTTACAGCCAGTGAAATTTTAGGATTTTTTTTTTTACTTTGTTATTGTTAGAACATGTACCTCATTGACCTCAAGGTCATGGTCAGTATTTACAATTTTCCATCAGGTTTTTTCGTTACTATAAATTAATAGCCATTTGAGATTAAAGATGAAATTTGGTGTTACAGCTCAAATGTGGGTCTTACGATCAAGGCCTTGGGTCAGTATTTCAAGTTTTACCTCATACTTTCCGTATGATTCTTTAACTTGAGAATCGTTTAAATTTAAGGGAAGAATATACCACCTTTAGGGTCCTATCCCTGCATGCTCAGAGATGTCATTAGAAACAACTAAAGAATGGCAACTATTTTGCCCAGGTATGTGTTTTGTGAGGATATTCCAACTGAAAAGGTATTGGACATTTTAAAAGAATGGTTTACATAAAGAAAACTGGAGTTTGTATTTTAAGGATTTCAGGTTTTTGTGCTATTTTTTTATTTTAGATGCCTGAACTTATAACTGTACTGATGTACCATTACATTCATTTCTATTTCTAGTCCAGCTACAAACTTCACAGACCCAGATCTGCTGTTGCATAATGCAACCATCTGTTGGTTAATTTGACCCATCACTTTCATAGTTAACTACTCCGGTGGCCTAGTAGAAAGAGCATATGCCTTGGATGTGGGCGGTTGCGGGTTTGAACCCCCAGCTGAGTCATACCAAAGACATAAAAGATGTACAAGCAGCTGCCTCATTAGGTGTCTGCGGCATGATGCCCCAGTGCTAGACATCACTATAAACTGCCACACTGCAGACATTGTAGTGATATGACTGAGAAAATCTAAATCACACGCACACACTTTCATAGTTGGATAGATTTTCATGAAACATTGTCCAGTTATATATCATGACTGGACGGTGCATCTTCTACCATAGTCAGGGTCCCTCATCAGGTCAGAGTTGTGGCAAAGAAAAATATATTGTGACTTGTAGCCTTGTCGAAGGTCTTTGAAATAACTGCAGGTTTTTTCTTAAAACTTTTGCCATTGATATATACCCTACTAGAGATACTGTCAATGAAATTTCACTGAAGTATATATCAAGACTAGACTGTGTAATATACCATAGCCATACCCCTTGTCCCTAGGTCAAGGTCTTGAGAAAGTGTCAACTTTTGAACCATTGAAGATATTTTATTAAAACTGAGGGCAATTTTATATTGCATATGATGTGTCACATACCATAGCTACACACTTTGTATCAAGGTGAAATTCACAGTAAGACCAAATAAGATAAGACTGGTATCTATATAGTGGGTCAGCCCCTGGCTTCCTCAAGATGAAATGTCATGACAGTTGTGACCTCTATCCATCTAAGGTACAACTTTTGAACCAGTGATGATATTTTACTGAAACTGTTGGCAGTTATTAAGGCTGACTTGATAGTTTCTCCCACATCTAGTCATAGCCCATGCCTTGGAGGTCAAGATCACAACAGTATTATGCAGGTCAGTGGCCTGTTTACATATCAAAGCTGTCACTTTTTAACCCCTAAAAAAAAGTAGTTTCAACTTTATTAAGGTCCATACCTTATATACTAGTGAAGTCCAAGCTTGAAGGTCAAAGTGATTGTGGGGACTGAGTCACATTACTGTCATATCTGGTGTCACTTCCTGTACTCTTGTTTATAAAACATTTCAAGTTTGAATACAAAATCCACTTTTGCTGGTTATTGTAAACTGGTAGGATAATTGCATGAAATCTAACTTTCACACCAAGCTTATCATCCGCCTGAGAGGTAGCTGGCTGGTTTGAACTCATGCCGAATCATACCAAAGACTTATAAAAATGGTACTTGCAGCAGCCTCGTTTGGTACTCAGCATTAAGAGGCTAGCTTTAGCACTGGTTGGCCTGGTGTCAGGATAATATAACTAGGTAGGACATGATGATACAGTAACATGTCTGCAGTATGAAACCCCAGTGCTAGACCACTATAAACTGCCACACTGCAGATATCACAGCGATATGACTGAAAAATTGTTAAAGCTACAAGCCACCACATCGAGTCAAAATTAAGTTGTTCAAATTTGAACACTGTTCCTACACGATTGAGACAAGGGTACCACACAACTTGAATGGACTGATAAATAAGCAATTTTCCACTAACAGTTGTGTTTAAGTACCTTTCACTCAAATACACCTGTAATGGCTTCCATCTGATGCGTAGTCATACTTTCGATGTTAAACTTACAGAGCATCCTTTAAAGTAAATTGCCGCTGCCCTTTTTGGCCGATGTACAATGCACCGCTGTTTACACGCTATTGGTTAGTTGGCATTGCATACTAAGGGATGCAACTCATGAAATCCAATAGATATTGTGAGGACAAAGCACTAAAATAACTGTTCAATTTGCCAAGGCATAGATTTGGTTATTATATCAGAACCTTGGCTAGCAAAGATGCTTGTGTTCCTGTCTTTATTTTATTTCAGTACACAGGCTACCAGCAACTGTGCACCTGATTTTGTCATATTTTGGTACAACATGCAGCTGAATTTTCATTAATTTTGTGCAAAGTTTTGTTTCTTTTCATGCGTATTGACATTAATGCTGAAAAAAGCCAAAGAGATCTAATGGCAATAAGAAAATATATTCACACAGCTTCTGATCCATTCCTCCACCATTAATAGTGGCTGCCATGTATAGCCTATCATGTGCTGAAAAATGGCGTTAATCCCTACAACAACTTCTGATCCAGTTATAAGAGCAGTCACATCAAGTGCCAGAATATGATTTCAAGTAAATAGCTTATACCATATCTACTAGGGCATTATGTGGGGGCAGATCTGGGTCTATATTATTCACAGCTTACGCTTAACAAACTGCACATACACAGATCTGCCAGTGCATTATGTGATCAGTGCAATTGGCAGTTGGACTTATAAGCAAGTATACATGGTAATTATTGAGCATAAATAACATAAATATAAGTTTGGCAGACTGCCCACAGGAATCTATCCCTGGATAGTACTCTGGTCTGGCTTTGGTCAGGTGGCCTACATTTTGATAGGAATTAGTGATAATTGATGGGCTTGTTCACTTGTGTTATTTTGGTATAGCCAGCAGGCTTGAGTGGCTAGTATGTTCCTAGAGGTCATCACTTTGGCAGAGATCAGTTGTTCAGAAGTTCAGTATTAGTTGTAAGTATACTTATTCAGCATAATTTTTCCTTCTTTTGCCATAGTGGGCTAGCTTTCTTTGACCTTTTGATGCCCATTGTGGATATTTGGACATTATTTTAAATTGGGATATGATGTTAGAGCCTACATTAGACTTGAAACTTGGACATGTTGTTGTGCTGCTGTTGTGCCACACATCAGTCAGTCATGTCCACCCATTTGTACTATCTTGCCTGAAAACATTTTAGTCCAGTAACACAGCTTCTATTAAACTTAAAGCCATGAAAATGTACACATTTTATCATGGTCTTTGGATAAAATTTGCTACTTAGAATATTGGATTACTTGTTTAATTCTTAAAAATAGTTTTGAACTTTTTGGACTTGTTTTACTATGACTACACGAAAGTAACTTCAAGTAAAAAAAACTTAAATTTTACAAGTTTATATTTATTATGACCTAAGTATATTTTCTTATTATTACAGCAATTTCTAAAGTTTTGATTATTTTGTTTTAAAAAAAATCTTTTATAAGTAAAACTTTTCCAGTTCCTTACCTTGGCAAAATGTTCTGAAAACTGTAAGGGTGACTGAGGAAAGCAGGGACTCTTTGGATTATGGTTTTTATGATAGACCCCCACCCCCTTTCACAGCTGTTTTGATAATCGCACGGTATCTTTTCATGAGAATGTTTCATGGAGAACACATTCTACCTTGAATTAGTTTTCAAATTTTTTCTATTCAGTGATTATTATCAGTGTTTAATACTTGATAATAAATTGTCCATAAAGATCAAGGTCTTGTTTATAATATGAAAAATCAAAATCTGTTTCCACCCATTGATCATTCCCATTTGGGCATTATAATGTTTGTATTGAAAGAAAATGCAAAACTTTATAAGGCAATATATGGGGGAAACTGCATTTCCAGTACTGAATGTACTCACTTATAAGTTGAATCAGACTGCAAGTAACAAAGATCCTGATCTGTTGTAGCACGGTGCACCTGCAGATCAGGTTCTGTGCATTTTATTCTACTAATTTCTCCTAACAAACTTTACAGACCCAGATCTGTTGGTGCATTATGCGCCTGCATATCTGGGTCAGTGCAGTTTGCAGTTGGACTCATCTTATAAGTAAGTTTAGATATACATGGCTTGAAAGGCATCTGAAATGGCTTGAAAGCCATCTGAATCTTTGCACTGTGTTAAGTTGTCAATCACTGTGTTCACTGGTCTACATTTGCATTTGACCTGTTACTTCAAAGAGGCAGTCTTGAGCTGGAATATGAGAGCAGCAAAGCTGCCTCATTGATTGCTCATGCGTGCGCACACACACACGCGCACGTGCACACACACACACACACACACACACACACACACACACACACACACACACACACACACACACACACACACACACACACACACACACACACACACACACACACACACACACACACACACACACACACACACACACACACACACACACACACACACACACACACACACACACACACACACACACACACACACACACACACACACACACTTTTTTTCAGTTCATTATCAGAGGCTTTCAACTTGTGTGTACTGGGAAAGGAGTGATAAGCCCATGAACCTGAAAGATGCTCTGGAACAGCATGGACCTGAAGAGATTTGTAGAAGTTGTTCTAAAACAGTGTGGATCTTGAGAGATTTGTAGAGGAGCATGGATGTGGAGAGATTTGTAGAAATTGCTCTGAAACAGTGTGGATCTGTAGAGATTTGTAGAAATTGCTCTCTATTAATGTGGATCTGGAGAGATTTGTGGAAATTGCTCTCTATTAATGTGGATCTTGAGAGATTTGTGGAAATTGCTCTGGAACAGTGTGGATCTGTAGAGATTTGTAGAAATTGCTCTGAAACAGTGTGGATCTGTAGAGATTTGTAGAAATTGCACTGAAACAGTGTGGATCTGTAGAGATTTGTAGAAATTGCTCTCTATTAATGTGGATCTGGAGAGATTTGTGGAAATTGCTCTCTATTAATGTGGATCTGGAGAGATTTGTAGAAATTGCTCTGGAACAATGTGGATCTGTTGAGATTTGTAGAAATTGCTCTCTATTAATGTGGATCTGGAGAGGTTTGTGGGAGAATAAAAGAGACACACAGACATTAGGTGGATGAATGGAGGGAGTTTTATCTCCAGCCAAGTCCTCTCTGGTACAAAAAAAATGAATAGTGTTATATGTTGTAGTAAAATTCTCAGGGCCAATTCAGCTGAATTTCTTTTCATATGACATTTTCCAGTACAAGTAGGAGAAAGAAAGATTTTTCCTGATAACAAAATAACAATAAAGAACTACCTATCCGATCTCTTTGCAGAATTTGTTTTTTGTATGCAGGAAATCTCCAGTTGTAATTCTCTTCAAATTGTCATGTATTCATCTATAGTGCTAAAGTTGACATGGCCTATACCCCATGATGCCTTGATTCTTAAGTTTCTACAGCTTGTATATTAGGAATTTCAGTCTTGGTTTGAAGAAAGCATTGATGTATATGCATTCAGCAACATTGTTTCAGGCATACTATGTGTCATTATCTGAGTGTGTGTGTTTGTGTGTGATTAGGATTTTTAACGTAGCTTTAACAATTTTTCAGTCATATCGCTATGATGTTTGTAGTGTGGCAGTTTATAACGATGTCTAGCACTGGGGCATCATGCCACAGACATGTAGCACGATGTCCCACCCAGTCACATTATCCTGACACCAGGCCGACCAGTCCTAACTCTAACCTATTAGGGGACTTTTAAACATGCCAGGTTGTATAAGGTGCTATTCACAGTGAGTATTTTATTTAACTCTCATACATAAGTCTACAAAAATGGTACTAACAGCTACCTCGCTTGGCGCTCAGCATTAAGAGGTTAGTGTTAGGACTGGTCAGCCTGGTGTCAGGATATGTGACTGGGTGGGACATCATGCTACATGTCTGCAGCGTGATGCTCCAGTGCTGGACATCACTATAACTGCCACTCTGCAGACATTGTAGCGATATGACTGAAAAATTGTTAAAGCTACGTTAAAATCCTAATCACACACACACACCTACATAAGTCTTGTGGTGTTTGTGCTGTTATATTACCTGTGCATATGGCTTCATTGAGCTATGTACTGGACTTATGCTGTATGTACTTAATTACAAGTAGAGCCAAACTGCAAACAACCAAGATCCTGATCTTCAGTAACTTAACTTGCCTGCAGATCAGGGTCAGTGTTGTGTGTCCTACTGATTACACCTAATGAAGTACACAGACCCAGATCTGTATGTGCATTATACATCCACAGATCTGGGTCTGTATAGTTTGCAGTTGGACTCCTCTTATAAGCAAGTACAGCATACTTTACTTATCTGGTGTTTGGTGATAATCCCATTCCCATTTTAGAAAATTGTTGGCAGGTGTTTGATAGCAAGTCCACTCCAACTTTTTTCAGTTTTTATTAGGGTGACTTTCTGGTCTGGTGATACACTGTGTATAGTAAAGGCGATGAGTTATTAGAGTTAGTCTCAGCATCTTGCCTTATTCCCAAATAATGTTGTTTGGGTTATTTTTAGTTGCAAAAAGAATTTTGAGGTGGGGGGGGGGGGAGGGCCAGTGCATGTAAGCAAAGGAAGCAATGTCCAGTTGACAATAAGGTATTTTTCATATAGGCCTGTAGAAAATGATTGGAAATTCAAATCTGAATGAAAATTTCTAACTTGTCTGGGGTTTTTTCATTACATTTAATACACTTACAGAACAAGAAATAGTTGGTGGACTTGTCAGATATCAAAGCCATATATGCAACACTTGATTCATCACAACCACAATGACATTAAAAAAAACAAACACCAAGTTTGTCTTTAAAATCCATTGGATACCAGAATAATACTTAGTTTGATGCAGTCTTTGCAGCTGTCAGTAGTTCAGTAGGTGGTTTGAAGGTAATGCAAGTGTCAATAGTGTTCATCATTGCACTCACTAAAGATCATATAGTACTTTGTCCAAACGGTCTTGCTGGATTCTCTGTACAAATCATGGCCAGAACTGAGTTGTGAAAACCATGTTAGCAATGTCAGAACTGTATCTGATGCAGATTGATTATGAGATATGCTTGTCTCTATAGACAAATGAATATATATCACATTTGAGATGGACTATTTCATTGACCATCTTGAAAATCTTGTTAATACTAATATTCCTGAATGGATGGTCTTATTATGATTGGGATTTCACTAAAATACTTCTTACAGTGTCTAGTTGGTCATAAACAAAAATTGTACCAATCTGGCAGCCATCTTGAAAATCTTGCTATTGCTACTTCTCTCATAACATCATGGAGTTTTCACCGCTAATCCTCCTAATGTACCTGGAGGATTGCCTTGAAACTTTAGTCACATTAATCCCATGGCCGATCCTAAATTCTTGGACATCCAATATAGCAACCATATTGACCATCATTAAATTCTTGTAATTGCCACTCCTCATGGATGATTGGTCATATCAACATGGGGTTTTCACTAAAAGACTTCTTATCAAAATGGTGCCCAGCTGACATGCAACATGGCCACCGTGTCATTCATCTTAAAAGTCACTGAAAACCCCATGTATATAAAGCCTGCCATTTGGATAGGAGTAAAGATAACAATATTTTCAGGATATGACTTTTTTGTTCAGCCATAGCAACTAGAAGATTTTCAAGATGGCTGTTGTAGGTGCCATAATGGATGTCAGATAGGCACAATTTTAAGACCAACTGGACATCATAAGTATTCTGGTGAAAACAACCATATCAATATGACTTTCTGTTTTTAAGTCGACTTTGTATGATATCTAGTTGGTCCTCAGTGAAAATGGTGCCAGTCATACATGCAATAAGGCTGACACAACAACTGATTCTTTTTTTTTCTTTCATTACTCCAGTGTCTGAAACTCCTCAAAACAAATCCTGCAAGCCCATAGGATCAGCAACCTGGAAATGTTACTGTTACTGCTTCTGGCCATAACCAACTGGTCCTATATTTTATCATGCATGAAGACAAAATTTAGTCGATGGTAATGGAACTGGACATGAATATCAGCCTTTAGTATGATTTTTTAAATCATGAAATGGGAAAAATAGAGAAAAACGCAAAATGATATTTATATCATGTAGTCCAGTTTATTTATTCAATACTGCATAGTAGGGCCACTGTTCATTGACCAGGGCAATGATGATCAAAACAAACCATAACTCATCAGAATCTGTTGCTGCCATGGATGACCTGTCTGAATGTTGTCAGATTAAGATAAGGATTCTCATCCATTGAGTGGTGGTCATCAGTGACCTTATCAGAACTAGATCCAGCATCAGAAGAGGAGGCTCTGGTATACAAAATAAAGCTGCCCAAGAAATTAAGTCCCCCAGAAAGATGAGTTCCAGCAGTGGACTGCTGGAACTGGATCAAATGCATCTACATCAGCAGACTGCAGCAGCTGATCAGCTTTTTCATGGTCTTAGCATTTATCTTGTTTTCTATATTCCATGCAGATTTAATAACCCAACTATTTTTAAACATCACTTTCGTTTGGTATTGTCATATTCCTTTTTAATAGTTCTGTTTTCCTTGGCTGTTTTTTGGTTTATAGCTTCTGGTAGTTTTGAAGCATCCACATACATCTTGATGTTTCTTTTGGGAATCAGAAGTAACGTGTCATCAGATACTGCATAGATGCATGAGATTTTAACAGAAGCTGCAAGCATCTATTGAATGCAGACTGCATGCAAGTTGTTTTCTCATCATACACAGATTTGTAAGTGGTCATCAGAAACAGTTCCTGTTATTTGTCACTTGGTTTCTATCAGTTCTTTTACTATCATACAAGATACAATTTGTGAACACATACACCTAAAAACCAACTGGTCAGATGGACTGTTTACTTATTTTTTGACCCTGTCTACCGTGAAATTTGCTGGCATTATACTGCTAGGCTGATAACTGCTCTGGTGCAATAAGTGGTTAGAGCCTCTGCTTGGTGCAGGAGGTCACAGGTTTGAACCCCAGCCAAATCGTACCAAAGACTTAGAAAAATGGTACCAGCAGCTGCCTTGCTTATCATTCAGCATTAAGAGGTTAGTATTTGGTCAGGTTGGCCTGGTGTCAGGAAAACAGGACTGGGTGGGACATGATGCCACATGTCTGTGGCATAAAGCTCCAGTGCTAGACATCCATTACAAACTGCCACACTGCAGACATTTTAGTGATATGACTAAAATTGTTAAATCTACACTTACAATCCAAAACACACAGCCTCAGCTTTCAGCAATTTCACATGCTGCACTACTACCTCTGAATGGATGATCATTATGACATTGTTTTAACCAAAAGATTTTTAATGATGTTCAAAAATGAAAATGGTGCCAAGCTAACATACAATATACATATCAAAGCAGCTAATTTGAAAATCTTGTTTATTCTGAAGAATCCCAAAGATGATTTCAACACTTGACATTTAAAAAGAAGAGATGGTTCTCTCTTGAATTTCTGAAAGTTCTTTTAACTTCGGAGAATGCCATCCCTTCAAGGGATTTGTGTTCACTAGGACACACACACACACAATCAATGCTCATTAGAAACAGGCACTGACACAGCATGGAGCTTCATGTATTTTGAATATTTACCATTGTGTGACCTTTTACTATAACTGAATGAAACCAGGATGTACAAATTACCAAGCTGCAGCTGATAAATTTTCCATTAGCTGAAATTGGTTATAGTGTGTTTATAGTATCAGTGTTGTCCTTATGTTTTTGTCAACAAAATGTGCAAGATATTTAATTGCACCTGTCCATCTTTCCTTCTTTCCATCCTTCTACCCCACTTTAACTGCCACAAAATATCTCATTAACTGTAACAGTAGTTTGATCAAATTTGATCTGCAACCTGTACTGTTTACACCCTTTGGGCATATTGAGTATTGCTGTGGAGTCTAGAATGTATTCAAGATGAAATTACACGTAAATAATGTTTGCCATTTGCATGCGTTCACTGTCAAAGTTATGTCACTTTCATGCCATTTTTTTATTATTATATTAAGATTTGGGTACTGTAGTATATGAAATATGTTTCCATATTAGATTAAAAAAAAAGGTATCAAAAGTAATGTCAATACAGTATGTTTTACACATGATTGAAAATTCTCATCTGACGATCTGCAACACAAATGGTTTCTCGCTGATTATCTTCTGTAATATAAATGATGTCTTGGGTGTCTTGTGTGAATTTTAGTGAATTTATAAATACTAATTTGTTTTACGGTATTCATCTTTACCCAGTAAAGAACGAAGTCAAATACAGCTGTTAGTAATGGCAAATTTGTAACGGCTGGTACTATCATCTCAGAAGTAACAAATTGCCCAGGACACAAGAACAATGTTTATTTGATAGCCTAAACACTTCTAATCTCACTGTACACCTATAATCAAAAAAGAACAGAAAAGTAATAATAAAAAATGACATTTTTAAGTACCATAGAGAAAAGAAAAATAAATAATTACATTGAATAATCACATGCTTTTAAATCTTCTGGCATCAGCATAGAAACAAAATAACAACAAAAAATGTACAGCAAATATTGTTTATTATAATTCAGAGTTGACTGGAATTTCAGAACACTGAGAAATGTTATATTCAAATTCGTTTGTTTTTCAAAATGTTTATGTAACTGTACTGGACCATGTTGATCATGTTTGACATGTTATAAACAGTTTATACTGGTATAAATATTGTCTGTATTTAATGGTACATGTAATAAGATTTTCAGCAAACAACATTTGTATAATTGTTATCATGAATTTAAAAAAAAACCAATCAGTCAGTTTTACCATCTGTTGAAAGTATCAACATGCATGAACATGTATTAGCCAGTGACTCAAGTGTAAGCTTGAGTTAGAGATGGCTCAATTATTATTCATTAAATTTTAACTTGAAATATCTTGGACATTGCAGTAAGCAATTAACTCATTAAACTCTGCCGATGAGTTTATGTGGCAGGAGGTAGTAACCTACTGCCGAGCTCTGTAGTGTCAAAGTCATGTACGATACACTAAAGTGGGTGGAATTATAGAAAGGTAGACAGATGTAGCTCTACAGTGATACCAAATAATCTGGAAGTTCTAGTTGCACTACAAAATACAGAGGGATAAACCTCATTTATTTTACCTGATTTTTTCCACCCAAAATTCGCCCAATGTTGGAATCAGATTTTGTGTCCAGATTTTAGTCTTTTTGGTCTCAGATCTAAGACAGACCGGTATGAACTGCAAACAGACTGATGAACCTTTGCAAAAAGTAGGATAAGATGGGCATTTGGAATAAAGAGAGGTCTCGATACGAAAATGATGGGTCGGGTAAGCAAAAAGACCAACAAAAATCCACAAAGAACTCCAGCTTTTACCCTTCTGCTCATGCACGAGCCAAATATCCAATGAAAAACGATGTTTCTAACACAGCTTGGCATTAGGTTATTGGAAAGTCACCTGGAAGTTGATGTATTAGGATGTATTCAGAAATAGCTTTCATAATGTGTTTCCAGACTCAAATTTCAGGCGAAAATGACAAAAACCTCCAGGGGTTAATGTGTTAAACAATAAAAAAAGTTTCTGTAGAAATAATTTTTTCCTTTTTATCTAGGCTTTGCCAAAGGACAGTCAAGTTTTAATGAAAGACTCGAAAACCATGAGGGACACATTTGATCCATTTACTACTTATAAAATCTCAAAAAAACACTCCAGATTACAACAGTAACTTGTTAGCCCTAATTTCATTACTCAGCCATTCATCATTGCACCAGTTGCCAGATGGCTAAAACAGTTCCATTGTCTGATTCAGGCTGGTAATGCATGGATAGAACACATAAAAATACTTTTCTTCTCCCAGTAATTTTGTTTTTAAAATATTATTCTTCAAAAGCAGTAGATTTCAGTTATAAAGCATTTATTTACTGTAGACGACCTTAAAAATGGTATTTTTGTTCAGTGGCCTATTGAATTGCGTGTATGCTGAAGCATTAATTTTAGGTAACACTGGCAGACTCGTCCCCCCAATTCAGAGGTTACATGCTTCACTTTGTACACAAAATTTTAATAGAAGTAAGCTAAGCAGATGGTCCTCATAAGGGAGGGGCAAACATGGGGATTCATATGAATAATTTACTACTCTTTCAACAACTTAAAAAAAAAATGGCTGTATTTCCTCAAGACAAGTTTTCTCAGGAAAATTAGATTTATTTTTCTTGACAAGCCTGATGGGCACTTCACTTGAAATACAGGAGGTGTCTCAATGTGAAAGTAGAGGGGCCCTGACAATTTTTTTAGCAATGACCAACTCAAACACTATAACCAATTAACTGTAACAAAGGAACATTATAACATAGCCTTTGGAATACATATTGCTTAGGAAATTGGCTAGGGAATGTAAACTCTAGAATTATAACAGGAAACATCAGAGAATATAATAAACAATCATTACTGTATATAGTGTACTTGTATAAACATATGTTTATATTTTTATATTTTATTACATGTACTACAAATATACTGAAAACCTGAATGACCAAAGCAATGCAGTGCAATATATAGTGTACTTGTATAAACATGTTTATATTTTATTACATGTACTACAAATATACTGAAAACCTGAATGACCAAAGCAATGCAGTGCAATATATTTATCTCCAGCAATAACATTGGAGCTATCTTATCATGTAACAGGTGCAGAAAAATGTTTAGATTAACAGAACTGTGTAATTTATTTGACAAGGTGATGATAACACAGCTTGAATCAGTTTGCCCAGTTTGAGTTGACCACACCATCTTTGTCTTGGGACTGAACTTCCCATGAAATTTGATATTACCAATTTCCTCCTTACATCAGATATAAAAAAAAATCTGCCTTTCTGAGACATATTTTGAAATAAAGACCAGGCCCTATGCCCCAGTGGAACCCCCAAAAATTGGTAAGCTACAGATTATAGATTGTACAGTTAGTTACCCTGTGTGAGCTAACCTTTTAGGGATTTGTACAATTAGTTACCTACCCTTGTATGGACTGACCATGTCATTTTTCTGGGTGTTTTTTCTTCTGGCATTTTCTTTTGAACAAAAAAATTTGTTTTTCCTATTACTTTAATATAATTTCCTGTCTTCAACTAATCTAATGGATATAATTAGGTTTAACAAATAATTTTTTATATATACAAAATTCCCCCATCCCAGGTCTGGAAAATTAAATGTATGGCCCCTTAATGACATAACAAGAAAGAGTACTCATAAGTCGAGTCAAACTGCAAAGAACAAAGATCCTAATCTGCTGTCACAAAATGCACCTGCAGATCATACTATGTGTTTGTTCTACTGATTACTCCTAACAAACTGCACAGACTTAGATTTGCCAGTGCATTATGCATTGGCATATCTGGGTTTGTGCAGTTTGCAGTTGGACTTGTATAAGTAAATATATACAGTATGCCGCAATGACATTTTTTACATCTAAAATGAACTTGCTAGATGACACACATGGATACATATGACCATGTTAATACCCACATACACACAACTGCTTCCACTTGACCCTGACTCAGACTCCACTTCAAGGCTTCACTCTGCAGTTTAGACTGCCAAATTGTCAGCAATATATAGCATTATTCCCTTGTAGTAATTTGATTGTCACATCCACCAATGTTTTTTTCTGTACATTAAGTCCTAATTATTGATTCTTAATCCAATTTGGCATGTAGTGTGATACTGATAAGATCTTGAATTGCATTTATTGTCAGTCTCCTACATTATTGTTAAGCAGAGTTATGACCCCTGATGAGACCTCAGAGGAAAGTGATTGTCAACTTTCTACATAACTTTAGCAGAGTTATGATCCCTGATTGTCAAATATACCCACTTTAATTCCTGTACTATAACTCCATTTATCGTTACTGCATTCAACAAACTTTGATATGCAGTTTGTTTCTAATGAGACCTCAGAGGAAAGTGATTGTCAACTTTCTACATCACTGATGCGGAGTCGTAGCCCATGATTGTCAGACCCTTCAGTGTCATTCCTCTCAAACAATGTTATTTTGTCATTCCTCTCAAACATTGTTATTTTTGCTTTTCAACCAAAATATGGTGCACAGCGTGGTATTGATGGGGCCTTGGCTGGTTTAATTGGGAGCATTCGGAATGGTCATTGGTGGAATAATTAACCTCTGATTATATAACACATGCATCAAAGTAACTCAGCAAAGTAACTTGTAATTTTCCATTTCAACCAAGTTGTTATGTAGCTTGATACTAATGAGACCTGGCGTGCTTTAATTCTGAAAGAGTTGCCTGCATTTTGATTGTCAGTGTCTGAATCATTTTTTAGAGGAGTTACAGTCCCTGATTGTTGGTTCCACCCACTTTGATTTATTTACAACTCCTTTATTTATAATTAGCTTTCAACCAAATTTAAGATCTTGGGTGGGGTCAATTACAAGCATACTACTTTATGTCAGACCCATTTAGTGTCATTTATGAACAATAAAAACGGGGGGTTTTGTGTGCAATTTTATATTGAAAAGATGGAAGCTGAATTTAGTTGACAGGATTCTTCATCATTTAGCAGATTTTTGCCCAAGTTTTCGGATACCACCTGCTTTTGTTTTCCCACAATAATTCTGTTCTTGGATTTCAAACAAATTTATTATTCAGTTTTGTTTTTGATTAGACCTTGGATGGGTTTGGTTGTCAATATTGCCAAGTTTTATGTTGTGGATGCAACATTAAATTTGGACAGAGTTATAGCCCCTGATGTATGGAAGCATCTACTTTCTCTTTTTGTCATTAATATTTTAATATCTTCTGTTGGGTGTCAACTAAATTTATCATGCAATTGAATAATGATGAGATCTTGACAGAGTTTGCTTTCTATCTCTGCTGGTCATAGACGGAAGATGTTATTGGATGGACTGTTGTCTGTCACTCATCCATCCATTAGCACAGATTGTTATTACAACTCCTCCTAAACTACCTGGTCGATTGCCATGAAACTTTACACACACATTCATCCCATGGTCTAATTGGTTTTAAAGGAATACAATGCCACTTGGAAATCAAGAGTGGCCACCACAGCCAATTTGAAACCCAAGATAGCCACAATCACAACTTTAGCAGAATGGAAAGTCAAATTGATGTGGGGTTTTCACCAGTAGACTTCTTATGATGTCCAGTTGATATTAAGTGAAAATAATACCCATCTGACATTCAGCATAGGTACCACATTGAAGCCATCTTGAAAATCTTGTCAGTTCTCTTTCTGAATGAATGGTCATATAAACATGTGGTTTCCACTAAAGAAACGTTTGATGTCTAGATGTTCTTAAATGAAACTGGTGCTTATCAGATGTCCAATATGGCCACCACATCAGCCATCTTGAATATTTAATTATTACTACTCCTGAATAGAAAGTTAATCTTGAAAATATTGTTAGTCTACTACTCCCAAATTAATGGCTATATCAACATGGAGTTTTCACTAATAGACTTGTGATAAGTGGTTAGTGCATCAGATATGGTAGGTCTCGGGTTCAAACTCCAGCTGTGTCATACCAAAGAAATATAAAATGGTAAGAGCAGCTGTCTCGCTTGGTATTCAGCATTAAGAAGTTAGTGTTTGGACTGATCGGCCTGGTGTCAGGATAATTTGACTGGGTGGGACATGATGCTACATGTAGATGTCTATGGCATGATGCCCTAGTGCTAGACATCACTATAAACTGCCACACTGCAGACATGGTAGCAGTATGACTAAAAATGTTAAGTCTATATTAAATATCTAAATCACACTGATATCTAGTTGGTTCTGAATGAAAATGGTGCCATTTATACATCCAGTAAGGCTGCCACGACAACTGTTTAAAAAAAAGAATTTGTCACCACTTCCTCAGAATGGATGATCATTATGACATGGGATTTTCATCTGAAGACTTCTAATGATATCTACTTTGTCTTTGATGAAATGTTGCTAAGCTGACAGCTAATCTGTACTGCACAGAAGCTAAGTTAAAATTTGTTAATGTTGAAAATCTTAGATGGTTTCAATGCTCAACAGTTAAAGGGATAAAATGATCTTATCCAATTTTATTTCCACACAATAATTCCCATAAATATTATTGGATCTCGAGAAAATGCTATATGCATTTTTATATTGATATAATTTTACCTTTTATTATTAGCTTTGCTATCACCAGTTATGGCCAATGACTGTTGGACTTGCCTACTTTAGTTTCTCTACGGTAATTTTTTTAAAATCCTGTTTTTATTGCAAGCATATTTTGTGTGTTGATTTATGTTGAGTAAAGCTCATTTGGGTTTGATTTTCTGTCACCTAGCATTTCCTCTTAAAAATTACACTCCCCTACTTCCAGCGGAAAGCAGAGTTCCTGCAATTTATTTATCTTTTTTTTTCTTTCTTCATTTAGTTGGTTCCTCATTAAAAATGTAAATTGCCTCATGGATTTTACATGTACAGCATGACTAATGAACACGATTTACTTGGAAATCCCTAATTACAAGTGGACACTTATTCCTGGGGTTATAATAAAACTGACAAAAATTATTTGCGGTGCAACCTTTAACTCATGAACCCCTGGTGCCGTGTTTATGTGGCAGGAGGTAGTAGCATACTGCCGAGCTCTGTAGTGTCAAGGTCATGTATGATACACAAAGTGGGTGGTATTATAGAAAGTTAGACAGATGTAGCTCTACAATGATACCAAATAATCTGGAAGTTCTAGTTCAACTACAAAATACAGAGGGATAAACCTAATTTTTTGGACTGATATTTTTCCATCCATAATTCGCCCGTTGTCGGAATCCAATTTTGTGTCTGGATTTTAGACTTTTTGGCCCAGATCTTAGGCAGACAGATCTGAACTGCAGACAGAAAGATGAACGTTTGCAAAAAGTAGGATAAGATGGGCATTTGGAAAAAAGAGTGGTCTCGATACGAAAATAATGGCTCTGTTAAGTAAAAAAGAAAATAAGAAAAGAACTCCAAATTTTACCCTTGTGCTCATGCACAAGCAAAATAGCCAATGAGAAATGATGTTTCTAACACAACTAGGCATTAGGTTAATGGGAAATCACTTGGAAGTCGATGTTTTAGGATGTATTCAGAAACAGCCCACAAAATGTGTTTCCTACTCGTATTTCAGGTGAAAACGACAAAATCCTCCAGGGGTTAATGAGTTAGGCAGAACAGAAATCAGTATATTGGCTGCACTTTTATTGACTTGTTGACCTTAACTTCATTCTAACAAATAAAATATCACACTAGGGCCTGTTTGTCATCAAAGGTTCTTTTGAGAAGAAATCACACATCAGTGCCAGTTGGATCAACATACACTCTAGGAATGTTCTGTACTTTTCAAGAAATTTACATTTTCTGATAAGTTTGTCATGAACAATACTTATTTGACCACAGATGGGCAACATTTTTTATTAAAAATATATGGAAGTGTTGTTTTTTAAAAAAGAAATATATCCAACCTGCACTGTGATACGTGATAATTTTTGTTTCCATAGAAAAGGACTTAATGGATTGAAACTAAATTTGTCTTAAAAAGCTTAATAAAAAAACAAACAATGTCATGTTTTATTCTTTAGCCTTTTATGGTCCCTGTTTCACATGTCAGTTTCTCTTTGCATCACAAATTTCATTCATAATTTACAGTATATCTTTTGAAGGAGATTTTGGTATCAAGAAGATCTAGGTTGTGTTGTATGGTTGTATTTATAGTCTGTATGACATTTACTTCAACAGATATAATCATGTATGCATGCAAGCATTAAGGAATGCACATGTAAAAGCAGTATCACATTCCTGTTGTACAAGCACTAACTTGCTAACGGCAGTTTGTGTGTGTGATTTGGATTTTTAACGTAGCTTTAAAAACTTTTCAGTCATATTGCTACAATATCTGCAGTGTGGCAGTTTAAAGTGATGTCTAGCACTGGGACATCATGCTGCAGACATGTAGCAACATGTCCCACCCAGTCACATTTTTGTGACACCAGGCCAACCAGTCCTACCACAAACCTCTTAATGCTGAGAGCCAAGCGAGGCAGCTGCCTGTGTCATTTTTATAATTTGGCTCAGTTTAAACAGGTGACATCCTGCATCCGAGGTGGATGCTCTAACCACTTAGGCAATCAGAGAAGTTGCTAAAGGCAGTTTAATCAAGCACTTGTCAACTTTATAAATTAACTATTCATACCTGTTTGGGGGGGGTGAGAGATATTTTGAAATTGTCTTGAGATAAAACAGTTCTCCACAGAATTTCAATAAACACTCTATAAGATATCTGTCTTAACTGCCTACTTCCAAATCACCTCATCTTGTTTTGGGGCCAACTAATATTGCATTTCTAGCTGATGAGGGAGTCTATTCTTGGAAAATCATGAGATCATTGCACCAGGGAGTGGTATAAATAAGTGGAATACCATATACACTCGCTTATAAATTGAGTTGAACTGTATACAACAAAGATCCTGACTTGCCATATCATTGTGTGTCTGCATATCATGGTCTATGTGGTTCTACTGATTAATCCTAACAAACTTCACAGACCCAGATCTGCAGGTGAAATTATGGGATGGGAGATCTGGATCTGTGCAGTTTGCAGTTGGATTTGACTTAGAAGCGAGTACACAAGGAACATACCATATTTAATCTAATTGCTACAGAAGTCAAGCATTTTGTTGAGATAGTTGTCATTGGTCCAGATGATTACACATTTTTAAGTAGGAGTATATTCAGAAGACCAGTCTTGTAAAAGCAACAAGTTAATACTTTGTGCACAAAAAGACCAACCTTTCAGCCATAGCTTTGATATTCCTTAGGAGATGATCTATTATTTTTAGTTGATGATACCTCAGTTATTGTTTGTGGGCTTTCTAGAAATGAACACTGCTGAAAATAACTCACTTTCACACAATCCTTTCTTGATTGCAGTGTGTTTGTAAGTACAGTAGAAACTGTATAGCTAAAAGATGCAAGGGACTTTGCAAAATCAGTCAGAGAGAACTGTTGTGTGAATCTGAGGGATTAAATATATGGATAAACATAATCTTGGGTCCAAAATTCAAGTTTAAGCAATCCAGTGTGTTAAAGTGAAATGTTTTGCCAGTAACCAAAAGTTTTGACAATTATGCTCATAGGAATGTTGAAAATTTTTCCAAAATTGTCATTTAGATTGTTATATTTTATCTCTTTCCAGCTAGAGTTTATTCAGGCCTTCAGGATAAGCATGGATTAGTATGATGAATTAGATTGAACTCCAGCAATTCCAGTGCAAAAAGCCCACAAACAATCCAGAAACTGAGGTAAGTGTCATTGTCACAGATATGGTAGATCATCTCCTAAGGAAAATTCCTACAAAGCTATGGTGGCCTAGTTGTTAGAGCCTCCACCTCAGATGCAGGAGGTCGTGGGTTCGATCCGTGGCCAAGTCACACCAAATACTTCTAAAAATGTTACTAACAGCTGCCTCGCTTGGCGCTCAGCATTAAAGGTTGGTGTTTGGACTGGTCTGCCTGGTGTCAGGATAATGTGACTGGGTGGGACATCATAATACATGTCTGCGGCATAATGCCCCAGTGCTAGACTTCACTGTAAACTGACACACTGCAGACATCACAGTGATATGACTGAAAAATTGGTAAAGCTACATTAAAATAATCAAAATCCAAATAGTTTTCATGAAATTGACATTATCACTCGTAGTCAGTTACATATATTGCACAACACTGAAAATCTTATCTATGAGATTGTGACAGGCTAACATATATTATATTCACTTAAAAGTCAAACTGCAAACAAAATAGATCCTATCTACCATAACATAATGCACCTGCAGATCAAAGCCTTTTATTTGTTCTGCTGATTACTCCCAATACACTGCACAGACCCAGATCTGCTGGCACATTATATGACAGCAGATTTGGGTCTGTGCAGTTTGCAGTTGGACTCACCTTACAAGTGAGTATAATGGTACCCAAGAAACTCAACACCAGACAAGACCAGTGTTACATGGGTGGGAATGTTCCCATCAAGCTGTGTGTGTGTGTGTCTGTGTGTGTGTGTATGTGATTGGGATTTTAACGTAGCTATAACAGTGTTTCAGTCATATTGCTACAATGTCTGCATTGTGGCAGTTTATAGTGATGTCTAGCACTGGGGCATCATGCCACAGACATGTAGCATGATGTCCCACCCAGTCACATTATCCTGACACCAGGTTGACCAGTCCTAACACTAACCTCTTAATTATATGCGCCAAAATGATATAAGTTGCATGACAACAAGAACATAGTTTAAATCAAAGTTAGTTTGTTTATTTGTATGAGTCATTCATAAAATTGCAGTAATAAACTAATAGGCGAGAGAAACTCTACTTTTTGGAGAAGTAAAACAAATGTTTTACACTTGGTTGCTGTGAATGTCACGTTGGTTTGTTTGAAACAGTACAGCTCTTAACAGTGTTCAATTTCCCATGCATTGTAGTGGGAATGGCAAGAGTGTGAACAGGATTAGGAAAAGAATCACTCCATGCATTCTGATGGAGTTGCTTCACATGGAGTGAAGCTCTGTACTCCATGCATTCTGATGGAGTTGCTTCACATGGAGTGAAGCTCTGTACTCCATGCATTCTGATGGAGTTGCATTTTGTGTTGAGATAATTAATCAATATATTGATGTATCATTTCTTTTCCATATTGATACCCATATCAGTACAAGAGGTAAAGAATCCATACAGAATGATACTTTACCCAGCACAAGTTACTTTTCAGCGTTCATGAGTAATTATTAGTTGTTTGACTTCTTTAAATTGAGAATTCATCTCACCATGTGGCACACTGGAAGCATTGGATTAAAACTTTATGCAAGTAGATACACATCAACAATGGTTATTAAATGGCCTGTAAAGTACTCAAAGTGATACATAGGGAACAAGGAATGTCTCATTTTACACTGATATATGTAATCATTGACTGAACATGACAGGTTAAAACAAACATTAGCACAGAATTGGCCAGGGAGCAGATTCCAGTCCACATGAGTTCTAGTCACCTTGTTTTAATTTGTAGAAGGGAAGGAAGTAGGTGTTGTCAGTGACAGAGAAGAGTGCATGTAGGAGAAGCAGTTGTTTGGCATCCACAGTTATTACATTATGATGGATTTGGTTGTTAGTCATCTCTGCTTCCACACCTGTCTTGTTCTAGACAAAGTTATCTTTGCTGGAGGAAATTGCACTATTTCTTTTGTTTTAAAAGGTTACACTGCAAGGCCTTCTAAATTTAAGTGATGACATGAATGAGACGTTTTTAAAGCATTGATGCAGTGCAAAACAAAGGGCATGGTGACCAAAATGATTCCTGCATGTGATAAGATGGTGCAGCCTGAAATGGCCTAAAACTGACCACTAACAGGTAGTGTGTTTGGAAGAATTTGTCTTCATATCTTGTCAAGTATGAGGACTGCATCAGAATGAGGTGATAAAGTTATATTTATCTGGAATCTGCATACTGGAGGTACGACCATTATGTCAACACACATAAAATGGCACCACCAAACAACTAACAGCTTCTAGAAATGAAAAGACCATCAAACAGTCTTGTGTATTTATGTTGTATTGTATCATAGGCTGTGTATTGTGAATTGTATTAATACATTGTACAGGAATATTGTTTTATCCCAAGTCGCATGTATCAATTACTGCAGAAGTTAGTTAATGTCAGTAAAATGGGCATTGTTTACTATTTATCACCATAGTATACATGTGATGAAGAGTTTCAATGAGAAAGAAGGACCACAGTGGGGCGCTGAGTTGTCTGTGTTCTTGCCCTTGTAAATTAATCAACATAAAAAAATATTTACATAACATTAACATCATGCCGATAGCTTGCAAAATTTATAAATAATGTATATTGTGTGAAGAATCAGTTATCAACAATTTATTATTGCTACTCTTTAGCTTTTAGAAGAATTGCCTTGAAACTTTACATACACATTCATCCCATGGTTCAGTTGTTCTGAAGAGAAAAATGGTGCTGTTTAGAAATCCATAATAGTAGCTATTGCAGCCATTTTGAAAATCTTGTTATTGTTACTCCACCTAATGGTTGTTTCAACATGGGGCGTCCTCTATCAAACATCTTGTGATGTTTAGTTGGTCCTAAATGAAAACTGTGTTGATCTGATATCCATTATGACCAACACAGTGGCCATCTTGAAAGTCTTGGAAGGTCATATCAACATGGGGTTTTCACTAAAACACTACTTATTATGTCTGGTCCACAATAAAATGGTGCTGATCTGACATTCAGTATGACTGTCATGGCAGCTATCTTAAAAATCACATTTTCACATCTTTACTTGCACAGAAAGTCTTATTGAGGTGGTGTTTTCACCAGAAGACAATTTGTGATGTCCAGTTATGTTAAATGAAAATCATGACAAACTGACATTCAATATGGCCACCACAACAACCATTTTGAAAATATTATATTTGCAACTCCTGAAAGGAAAGTCTTATATTGAAAATATTGTGATCTCTTCTCCTCCAAATGGATGATTTATCGTAGACTTATTATGGTACCTAGTTGGTCCTAAATAAAAATGGTGTCAGTTATACATGCAACACAGCTGCCATGACAATGGTCTTAAAAATGTCACTAGTGTGCTAGATTGGATGATCATTATGTCATTGTATTTTCACCAAGATGTAAGTAAAAATGGAACCAGTCATAAATTCAGCATGGCTGCCATGTCAGCTGCCTTAAAAATCTTGTTGTTATTACTGCCTCTGAATTGATGATCATTATGCCATGGGGTTTTGAACAAAAGGCTTCTAATGATAATTTGAAAATTATATTACTGAAGAAAAATTGCAGATAATTCACATATTCAATATTTTAAAGGAAGAAATGACTTTATCTTGAATCCACGGGAAAATTGTTTGCCCCTTATAGTGTCAGTCTCATCATGGGAATTATTTTATTTTAGCTTTTAGCTGTACTGTATAGACCAGAAGAGCTTATGGGATGGTCTGTTAGCTCAAGTTTGGTTTTGCTGTTCTTCCTTAACTACTTGCATGATAACCTTGAAACTTAACACACACATTAATCCCATGGTCTAGTTGGCCCTATTGTTGCTGTTTTAGGGTTTAACACCATTTTTCAGCACAAGATAGGCTATAAATGGCAGCCAATACAAATGGTGGAGGAAGAACCCACTAAAAGACTCCTATGATGTCTAGCTAACCTAAATATACATGGTGCCAATCTGATATCCAACATGGCTTACACGACAACCATATATACTTGAACAGAAAGTCATGTTGTTGTGGGGTTTTCATTTGAAGATTGCTGAAGAATATCATTGATGGCTTGAACAACTGACAGTAAACTCTTTTCTAACATTGATGTGTATATCCACTTCGTGCATACGTCTTGCCTCAACAGTGACTGATAAATGTGTTTGTAAACAAGTACTGCTATCCAACATAGCGGATACATCGACTTGGTTATCTACCCTTGACCTCAGTGATGGATAGATCTGCTTTTGTTCGTGTTACAAAGGTCTAATTCATCAGCAGTGGGCAGTAAAAGGACATTCATCCAATCAAAATATAGTTTACAAATCATGGTTCTTGCCATGAAAGATGTCATATACTAAATATGGCTACTAAATATTGGGATTTTCTGGAATTTTGTAACGGGTGATATTTAATACTTGTGGTTGATGACAGTGGAAATAATGGCATTTGCTAGCAATTTGGAATCATAATTTTAATTTTGATCAGAGAATAAGATTGATGACATTTATTTAGGAAGTGTTGTTTGTCAGATGATGAAGACAGTGCAGTGTGGATAAGATAGCCATGTGATCTTTGTTGACTGCAAGCAATGGTCCTTTCATTTTGGATGAGAGAATGACAGAGATTATTATTTAAATTATTTCCCCTGGTATTAAATGAAAGAAATGTGGCTGAAAGTAACAACTGTGGAGGAAAATGTATGAAAGAGAAGCCCGACAAGGTTTCGAAAGAAAACAGGTAGCATGAGGAGTCCATAATGTGCAAGCAGTGCGATGTTTGCCTTTGTGTAAAACAGAACTACTTTTACAAATATCAGCAACAACAACTTAAGAACTTCTAGAACATAATGACCGATTAAGCATTTGTAAATATGTGTACAGATCTCATATAACTTTGTATGAAATAATGACAGACAAATTAGTGATACAAACGCTGTTTTATGTTCAATTCATGAATTTTTTCATCATTTTTGTGGAAGTCATTAAAATGAAAGAATCGCACAGACCAAAGGTAGTTATTACTTTTATATATGCATAGTTAGATACATCAAATCAGTCAGTTATAAGAAAATTTTGAAAACAGTTGGCCTTTATCTTAATTACTGCTAAATATGTATTATTTGCCTGCAGCAGCAGTAGGCTTTTTAAGTCTGCCCACAAATCAGCTGCAGGAGCCATCCTCAATATTTTCTTGCCAATTTTTAAAAAAAAATGTTGCCATTTTCATAATTCAATACAACCCATTTCTCTCATTATCCTCATGACCAAGGTAAGATTATCAACATAAGCAGATGTCAAAACAAGTGTTTGGGGTGGGGTGGGCTGAAAAAAATATACAATTTTGCATACATGTGAAATTTGTTATATGTGACCTGTTGTCACTGGGTAGGATTTACTCAGAGAGAAAATAAAAGATGGAAATTTTGTTTAAAGGAAGACCAAATTAGTCTGAAACACGCTTGTAAATTGACAACGTACATTTGTGCAATACAATCCATCAAGCGTATAGTACTTTACAAGTAAATGACGAATCCATGAATTCAAGTATAAATCACATGTTAGAAAATTCATGCATCACTCACATCCTGTTAGAAAACAACACATACATTTTTTTTAAAAATGGTAGTTCTCATTTGATCTATATCACTGGACAACAAATTTTTACAAAAGTCATGTTACTGAAATAAAATTAGTCAATTCTTATCAATTTTTATGTGCTGAACATGAATATGACAGTCAAATTGCAAAATTGGCTCTAGTTTTTTTGTAATC
Source organism: Sinohyriopsis cumingii (assembly GCA_028554795.2). NCBI lineage: Eukaryota > Metazoa > Mollusca > Bivalvia > Unionida > Unionidae > Sinohyriopsis > Sinohyriopsis cumingii. The sequence continues at coordinate 34,675,537 of CM068826.1, forward strand.
TGCAAGAAATTAATGTTTACATAACGAAATGCATTCCAATAGTAAAAGGTCAACTGTAATAGCCTACCTATAAAAAATCAAGTCATTGACTACATCTTAGATTTCTTCGCCTGTCTCTTGTACAGCTGTTCGGGAGCATCTCTGAGGAGTGTCCAGCAGTAGTCAGCCAGCATTGTAGTGGACCATTTTCCCTGGTATCTTTGTTCCATTGTTGCGATATCTTGATGAAAACGTTTGCCGTGTTCATCACTAACAATACCACAGTTGCTAGGAAAGAAATCCAAATGGGAATGAAGGAAGTGAATCTTTAGAGACATATTGCAGCCAAGTTTCTTATACTTCATCAACATGTCTTCTACTAGTTCCTTATAGTTTTCTGCCCTAACATTTCCGAGGAAGTTTGTAGAAACTAGGCGAAAAGCATTCCATGCTTGTTTCGCATCACCTTCCAGCAAGTTGTTGAACCGGTCATCTTTGAAAAGCTCTCGAATCTGAGGACCCACAAAAACTCCCTCTTTAATCTTTGCTTCGCTGAGTCGAGGGAATTTTTCATGCAGGTATCGGAATGCTGGCAAAGTCCGGTCAATGGCTTTCACGAAGTTCTTCATCAAACCTAGTTTGATGTGAAGGGGTGGTAGCAAGATTTTCTGAGCCTCAACCAGAGCTGGGTGTTGGATATTCTTCTCTCCAATGGCTACATTCTGCCTGTGAGTCCATTCCTTCCTCATGTAGTGCATTTCCCTTGCTCGGCTATCCCACTCGCATAAGAAACACATGTATTTTGTATATCCTTGCTGCAGTCCCATTAAAAGGGCAACTACCTTCAAATCACCACAGAGGTGCCAGCTGTACTTGTTATACTCAATGGAATTCAGTAGCTGCCTTAAGTTATCGTATGTCTCTTTCATGTGGACAGCATACGCTACTGGAATAGATGGAAGAATGTTTCCATTGTGCAAAAGCACAGCCTTGAGACTCAGTTTCGAAGAGTCCACAAATAGTCTCCATTCTTGTGGGTCATGAGTGATTTTTAAAGCATTCATGAGGCCCTCAATATCGGAACAGAATATCAGATTACTTTCCTTTCTGAAGAAAGGCTCCAATTGCTGGTGGCGCTTTCGATATGCAGTAATTGTGACATCTTCTTCTAGAAGATTCCATTGTTGGAGTCTTGATCCTAGCAATTCTGCCTTGTTCTTTGATAAGTCCAAATCACGAATCAGGTCATTTAGTTCTTCCTGTGTTATTCTGTGTGGGGTTGATGATGCACCACAGTGAAAATCTGGATCACTGCATGCTGATGGACCAGGAGAAGAACAGGTCGACTCACCTTTGTCTTCGTCAGATGAATCAAGAGAATATTCTGCTGGAGGTTCTGGAATAGGAAGTCCCTCACCATGTGGAACTGGTCTCAATGCAGACGGAATGTTTGGGTAGACTATTCTCGACTTCTTTCGCTTCGTTATTCCGCCGGAAAGAGGAGGAACCAAGCAGAAGTAACAGTCATTTAGGTGGTTGCTTGGCTCTCTCCACACCATTGGGACTGCAAACGGCATTGATGACCTTTTGCAATTCAACCACTGTGAAAGCTGTGTTGTACATGTAGCACAGCATATATGCGGAGCCCAAGGCTTGTCTTGGTCACCAACCTTGCATCCGAAGTAAAGATGATATGCCTTCTTCACTTGAGAATTGATACTTTTCTTCTGGTTGGCAAATGTCACTTCCCCACAAATATAGCAAAAATTGTCCGCGGTATTAACACACTTTCGAGGCATTACTGTTCTTTATTGTACGTAAATGGATAAAATAATAAGTTTTATGTAACAGTAGCTTGAACTGTCTCGCACAACGTCTAAAATATTTTAAATGCTGAACCTATCTGATTGGGCTTTATATAGTACACTGCTTACGTCAGCTTCAGCAGCCGCCTGGCATTAGTATAATAGGCCTACACATGTATAGTACATTGCTGATGTCAACTTACTTCAGCAGCCGCATGGCATTAGTATTGCATTGCATCAGAAAATGATGCAATCAACTGTGGATGATGTGAGCATGATGGTATTATGCAATGTTACATCATTATTCCGGATGTTGCTGCAGTCCTACTGGAGAAATTTACACAGTGAAACATAGAAAATGAGGTATATGAATATCTTCAAAACGAGAGCCAATACAAATTTTTCACGGTTATATTCGTGTTCGGCACACCAAAATACTACAGATTAGGGCCTTTTCAAGTCAGTAATGATTTCACTGTTGACCAGTGTATCCCATTGTGAACAGTCATGTGTTCCTAAACAGTTCACTATAATATTTATTGTTGCCAGTAGTATGTGGCTGTATAGTTGTTTACATGGTACATGTATTTAAATTTGCCTAGATTTTGGTTAGCCGAAGACAAATATAATCTTGCTGAGGCTACCAGGAGGCATGAGGCCTTTCATAGAGAAATGGAAACATGTGGAAAAAATTAAAAAGATCAACAACTACCTTTGTGAGATATCCCACCTTTAATTAACTTGATGGCCAGATGTCTGCACTTTCAAAAGATTGGAAATTTAATTTGTGTTTTACACCGCCATTGGTAGTGATCTAATGCAAAAACATTTTTCCTGCAAAAAGTAAACTTTTATCCCACAATAAATGTGTTCAGATCACTTTGGAAAATGCAACAATCAGTCAATTCCATTACTTTTATTTGAAGCTTGGTGCTGACTTCCATTGATGAAAGTTGCTTTGTTTTTATTGAAGATTGGAGGCAGCTTGCTTTTGAAGAGTGCATGTATTACTAAAGTCACCACTGAAGGCCAACTTTGGAAGACCATGCAAATGTCCATTTGTTATTGTGGCAGCAACAGCAAATAATTTTTGAACAAAGTATGGGCTGGAAGTTTGCAGCTTCATTTTATGGTGCCTTTGAATATCTCTCCAAACCCAAGATTATATATTGAATTTTTAACAGCCAAAAATATTGTCACCAAAAAATAATTTCTGCATGGTATATTTTGTCAGCAGCAAGGGAAAAAGTCACAATTTGCCACATTGGCAATGCCCAGCACAATCCCTGGTGAGCTCAGCAACAGCCCACAAATCAGCTCCAATTGTGACGCTAGCCACTAGGCAGAGCAGTTAGGTACACAAGCAGCAGTAATAGATATAAGTTTTTAAAAGGAAGAAGTGGTCTTATCTTGAATTCCTAGAAATTCTTTTCATCCATCATAGCATCATAATGAGACATGTTTTATTGTTTCAGTTCTGTTTTCTGAAACACAGGCAGTATCTTTATCATCAAATAATTAAGATGATGAAATGCAGTTTGTTGAGCAAAAATGTGATATATTTAGAACAGAAGTCAATAAAATCCTTACATGAAAAATCTGTTGAAACCCACACTTGCTATTCATTAGAATAACTTAACTGCAGAATGATGCAAGCTGATGAAAATGCAGCTAATTGGATAATACCTGTCTTGGTAATGGAGGTATAATGTGTAAGGTGTGAGTAAGTTGTGAGCGGTTGACGAACAGCTAAAGGAGAATGTTAATTATTTTTAATCAATCATGATTCTAACAAAATATAAAATTAAACCTCAAGAATAAAAGAAACAACGGAAAAAGATATGGATTAATAATCATGGGCTAAACAAGTACATCTCTGCTGTTGGAACATTACAGTAAAGAGTATGATAACAAGCATTTTCATTATCAGTTAAAGATAAAATGAAAATACACTTCATAAAGTCATTAAATTCTGTTGCAAATTCATACTTTCAACCAGACTTGAGGTTTTTGTTTGTTTACATAACACTCATCCAAGTGCATTGCTGTTACTCTCCTTGGTCTTAAGCACTAAGTGCTAACCTGAAGGAGAGCAGACAAGTCATAGTTTGTAATTTCTTACTGCTGGTGTTAGAAAGATCTCAGAATATGTTCCAGAGAATATCCTTTCACATGATTAAATTTGGGATGTCAGCTTTTGTATTTCTATAATAAACGGATTTTGAGTAAGAGCTTATTTTGGGCTAGTAAAAGGTATAGTACTTGCCTGAAAAGATGAGTGCATTTTTGGAAACTTTTCAACCTTGACCCTTCAGTCAACACTTGTCATTGGGACCTATATTTCATGCTCCACTAACCTATTTTTACCATTTTGTTTCACTTAATTTCTCAAACTGCAGGGTTATTTAACTTCTTATGGCAATGCATGAGTTTAGTTCAGTGTTGGGAGATAGCTATTGGTAAGATGCAGCACTAATCCACTTGTCTGATTAAGTCATTACGTTCTTTACTCTCACCCCCTCTGGATGAACACTTACAAAAACTAGACTTGTGAATGTTCATCTTTTGTCTGCACATCAACATATGTTGGTGGCATCTTTTATCTTTGGCCAGTCTCACTGAATGCCTATGATTTTGTATTACACTTTCTCATGGACACTTGCTCCTGGGCACTTTTTTCTTCTTTTGACTAACTTTAGATACAAGAATTTGGCAAGCTTAAAGACTTTAACAATTACCGTTTTTGGTGCATATCATATATTGGCATGTGAGGTAATGACTAAACAAAAATCACAGGTGGAAAGTAAACAGTTTAGGCATAGGACTAACAGTAATTGATTATTGATATTATGAAATGTCATGATGTAATATTGGATAAAAATAAAATTTGGATATAATTCCATTCACTGTGGCCATTTATTAGAAAGCTGACTGAAAAATAAACACTCCCTCTACCAAAAAATAAAGTTTGTCTTCAATTTGCTGATCTCCAAAAAGTATGTTGACATGTGTGACACTTTCCATTTATAGTAGGACTGATGGTGAGTAGTAACAAGCATTGTATGCAGTTAGAACTGTTTATGACAACAGTTGTTGAATAATTTTCATTACAGCAATAATGGTGCAGAAGCTTTAATTTACTAGGCAACCAGAAGAATCTAGATGTTCAGGCTGGTTGCACAGGAGCAACCATGGAGTTTTCAAAATATTTCTGCCTCTGGTAATAATGAAAAGTATCTTGCTACTGTTGAATATTAACACTCTTATTTACTTTGAGTTATGGCCCTTTTGCAGTTTTATATCTTAAGCTTCCTTTTTGTATCAATTTAGTTCCATGTGAAAGTAACGTCACAGTATAATTTGCTTTGACTTGATCCTTTTCAGATCATCTGACCTTTAAGTGAGCCTATGATTTGGCCCTGTGTTCATCTTTGATTGTTTGTCATGTGTCCTGTGCCATCCATTGTCTGTTGATTGTTTGTCATGCATCATGTACCATCCATTGTCTATTGATTGTTTGTCATGCATCATGTACCATCCATTATCCATCCAACATGTGTTTTTTTTTTAACTTTTCAAAAAAAGAGCAAAATCGGAAAACAACTTCAAATGATTTCTTCTCACAATCCTCTGCAACAGAGTTTAAACTAATTTGACAGTAAATGTTGTGGCATAGAGGCCTCTTTTAATGATGCACAGGATTTCAATCAGTTTTAAAATATGACTGCCATCACTAAATATAAAAATCTTTTAAGCATCTTTTAAAAAATCAATTGACAAAGTTTTACCAAGTTTGACACAAATTATCCTGGCATGGAGACCTTTCAGATTTTAAACATTTTGCCAATCTGCAATCAGATATTCAGGACAGAATGCATTTTTCTAATTTATTTTTAGAAATCTACTGAAGCAAATTTGATAGAATTCATTCTGGTATAAAGAACTTTTAAGTTTTGTACAAATGTTGATGATTTTAGGACAAACATGGATGAAAATAAAAGAAAATGAGATCATTCAAACTGCTGTTTTTATTACCAGTTAGCATTTGACAATTAGGGATATGTCAACCATATAAGTGACATCTTGCCAAGCTGGGTCTCTTGTCCAATTACATTAGTGACCATATCATGTTTGTGGGTAGTAATATCCCGAAATGTGAACTCATGACAGTGGATACATACCATGTGTACTTGCTTATGAGTCCAACTGCAAACTGCACATACCCAGATATGCCATTGCATAATGCACTGACAGATCCGGGTCTGTGAGGTTTGTTATAATCAGTAGAACAAACATCATAGACCCTAATCTACAGGTGCATTTTGCAACAGCAGATCAGGATCTTGGTTGTTCACATTTTGACCTGACTTGTAAATGAGTAGACATGGTGCCTAATAAGAGAAGACAAAGTTTTCTTTTTGTGCTAATTCACTGTCGTAAAATCTTCCCAAGAAGATCACTTTACTATGTGGTCACTGTTTACATCATGGAACTTGCTGAGAAAATGAATCATTGATGATTTATCAAGGGATGCAGGTGAATCATGATCAGTTAGTTCATTACAGTGAGTTGTCGGAATGACTTCTGACATTTAGATCTGAATCATAAAGATTTTCAGAACAAGAGTTGGCTGCGACTCTTAAAGAGTGGGTGTACAAATGAGTAGATAATGTAATGTGTTGATGCTGGTGTAACACTAGCTGATATAGATTTTGTATTGTAGATCATTATCGAAAATTTGACATCAATTTCAACCCACCCATCCAGCCCACACAGCTGTTCAGGTTTGCTTTTAAGTGTTAAGAGAACATTAATTAGCAGAATTCTAAATAAAAATTAGTTCAATGGAGTTTTTTGTATGACTTTCATGAAGAAAACTTTTCTACCTTTTGGTGAAAATTTAAAAGTTAAGATTATTGGTAGTATCATAGTAGATATTTTGTATTGAAATGTTGATTTGTCTAATTTTAGATTTGAAATGGTAATTATTGCTAAGATAATATTTTTTAAATATGAGTAAAATTATTAGATTTGAAAATTGTGTTAATTACTTTAAATATGATCAGTAATCTTAAGAGAGGAATATTTCATTAAAAAAAAAATACGAATTAATTGCAAAAGTGGACTGGTTTATGGAATTAGTGGTACATTAGTGAATTCTCCTGGCACCCTGCCAGCCACATGGGTGAGATCCAGAGTTGGTAATAACAGTATCCCTTTCTGACCCAGACTGCTTTACAAGTCCCTCTGCTATAAATACCACTAAGCTGGTGGAGCAGACAGGTGAAATAGACAGCAACCTAGACTGACTGAATTTGTTTCTAGGCATTTGCCTTACATAAAAAAATTAACAGAGCTCCAGATAAGCAGCATATGTGTATTTTGTGCAAACAAATCAACTAAAACATACTCATTTAAAAAATAAATTGCACTTAAATTAAACAGAACTATTTACTTTTAAGCATTTAGTCCACAGTTGACAGCGTATTACTCATCTTTAGCACAGTCCATGTTGTATGATGGCACATTTGATCATTATGCTATCAGTACACGTTGCAGAAGTTTTGTGCATGTTTGAAATGATAGTCCTTAACCCATTTGAGACCATTCCCTCATATAGAGCCATTTTTAATCAAATGCACTCTGAATTAGTCTTGGTCACTAAGGTGCATGCTGAAAGGCATGATTAGCATTTTGATGTTTAAGACTTGGTCTGGTAGCACAGGTTCATTTTCACAAAACATGCCATCAGGTTTGAAAAAAATGCAAATAATTCCAAACCAGGGACCCAGATACCCAGTTATTTAAATTATTATCTAGAACATTTATATCAAACCCTGATCTGCCCACATTTCATACACTAATAAGTCTTAGTCAATTTTGTGTATTCTACTTTGATTTTAAACAGTATAGACCAGGGATGCACAACCTTTTTTGGACAAGGGCCAGATTGCATTTTCTATAGGGCTGCAAACACTAATTTCTTTCATATAATTACTGTTCACAGGCCATATTTCTGTGTTGTTTTAATTTGTCCTGAGGGTTGGACAGAACATGTTTGTGGGCCGGATCTGGCCCGCAGGCCGGGGATTGTGCACCCCTGGTATAGACCCTCATTTGCAGTCACATTTTGTTATAGAAGTTCTGGGTCAACCCTCTATATTCTGCTTTCTGCTTTGATTTTAAAAATGAATACCCTCATTTGTTAGCACATTATGTAACAAAAAATGGTAAACCCTATATATTTTACTTTGATTTTGAACAGTGTAGACTCTCATTTGGTGGCATATTATGTAACAGTGGATCTGGGTCAATCCTTTATAATTTACTTTGATTTTAAAAAGTGTAGACCCTCATTTGCTTGCACATTTTTTAAATGTAGATCTGGCTCTACCCAGTTTGTTACACTTTGATTTCAATCAGTGTACACCCCCATTTGGTGACACATTATGGAACCTTATATCTTGATCAGGGGTCGGCAACCTATTTTACATTGCATGCCACTTTCTTCCGGATTAATTACAAAATGAACGAGTGCCTGCCACCAGTAAGAGAGTAACACTGTTAAAATCAAGATATTCGGCTGCCCTTCGCGTGCCACACAAAGTCTCTTGACGTTCCACCTTGTGGCATGTGTGCCATAGGTTGCCAACCCCTGATCGAGATCTGTGGAATATTTTGTTGTCAGATACATGGTTTGATTGCTAAATACAGTGAGCTGTCTCAGAAAATAATGGCAGCACCATCTTTCTAATACATGATGAAGATTCTCATAGTCATTTGGAAATGATTTGCACTTTCCAGCTGTCTGGGCCTGATATTGATTCCTGATACTCATTTACAGAACCAATTATCTACACTAAATTAATTTTTCTGAGTTTGTCTGGACATCAGATTCAGAAGTTTAAGAATCGGTGGAACTGTGTTATTAGGAATCATGATGTTTGAGATTCCCAGGGATGGAGACTTTTCAGACCATCTTGTAACTCCCTACATAGCATACATAGATATATACAAAAATGTCATCATTCTACAGGAAACAGTGGTAGCTCAGTTGGTGGATTATCAGACTCATAATCCATGGGTTGCAAGTCCAATACCCACCCACTCTGCCTTGGTGTATCCTGGAAAAGGGCTGTAAGCATCCATTTCCTCAGCATAATTCATCCAGTAATGAATTTACATTCTCATTCCAGCCAACCAACCAACAACCGACCAATTTACCTTTCGCACCTATGTTCAGCTACTGTCAACCAGCCAATCAAACAGCTTCCTTTTGATGGAGGAAGAACCTGGGAAGATCTAACAACCCCAGGAAGCTGCTGGCAAGATTTCTCACCTACCCAGGTTGGTTGAGCCAAGACTCAGATTCTTGCAGACAGTGATCAATGTGTGAATGATCTGTGAAGGCTAAGTGCCCTAGACTACTCTGCCACCTGGGGCACGGAACAGTATTTGGTGAACTTATAAACTTGAGATAGAAAGGAAAAGATCTTTTTATTAGCTCCTTCCAGTAATTCAACCCATCCTACAATATATTTATATACAATGATCCAAGTGTGGATTCTCTTGTTTATTTTACACTTTGTGTGTAATACTATATTTTCTTGATTATAAGGCGAGTCCAACTGTAAAGACCCAGATCGGCCATCATTTACTCTGCTGGCAGATCTGGGTCTATACAGTTTGTTAGGAGTAATTAGTAGAACAAGTAACATAGACCCTGATCTGCAGGTGCATTATGCTACAGCAGATCAGGATCTTTTTTGTTTGAAGTTTGACTTGACTTACAAGTGACTTATAAGCAAGTACAAATGGTAGCAAAAATACACCTATCCTTTTTCATAATAAAACTTTGGTGTATCCAGGAGCAGAATCAAAATGCAAACAAGTTCACTGATTAACCTTTCCACAATCACAGCAGGTAGCTGATTTTTGATTGACAAGTAGGTAAACTCATGTGACCCGATTTCCTCAATAAACACTGAATGGAAAAGGGAATTTCCCTTGGGCCAATGAATTAGAACCTGTTTGTTATGAAACTTTTAGGATAGTTTCAATAGTCCTTGAAAATTTGGAATCCAGCTGGATTTTCTTAATCAACTTCTCATTAAAAGTTACACATAACCTCCACTCCATGAAACCCCAGGGCTTTTCCAGAAAGTATAACTGACAGAAAAAAGTATGCAACAGTTGTTATGGGTGGAGTTGGTAATGGTGTGGGGGTATGGTGATCCAGGAAAGAAGATCATGGGGGTGGGGGTGGAGGGCAGAATAAATTATTAACTATACCATTATGCCAGTGTTCCTTTAATTTGAGTTGAAAAGAATTTTTGTACTTATAAATTTGTAGCATTGTTATGAAAAGGTTCTTTTGAAACTTATACAAAAGTTGAAAAAACTTGCTGTATCATTATTAAACATCAATAAAATAATAGAATAAATTATATTCCGAAAAAAACACTGTTTACTGAGTAACTATGAAGCAGTTGCTGGATGAATTACAACTCGTGAATTATTGATTGTGTTTGTGCTAATGTTGTACTCATTCAAGTTACTTATGGGAATCAACATTGTCTTTTCTGCAATTTTATTTTGAGGACTATCTGCTGGAAGTAGATTGGGGGGTAAGAATGTAATGACTTTGCAGGGCATTTGAAGGAAGTACAAGCTGATGAAGGGAGGGTATTGTAATGGGTGGGAGGGGGTGGGAGTTTGAAAAAGCAGTGACTTAGGGAAAGAAAATGAAAATATTATAAAATTAAGAAAGCCAGTGTCTTCTTACACCACACCCACCATTTACCTGAGTGAGTTTGGCTTGAATTTGGTATTCTATGACACAGCAACACAAGTTGGTTATTTGGTGCCAAGGCAGTTGGAATTTAGTTTCTAATTTAAGAAAACATGCTAGCCAGCTCTGATGCTCCAATGGTAGGATTTGAACCCACACTTTTTTGGTTTTTAGTCCTGCATGCTGACCACTGAGCCACCATGACTCCTAAACACCTGAATCCTAGTCACCATGACTCCTAAACACCTGAATCCGAGACACCATGACTCCTAAACACCTGAATCCAAGTATATATTTAGGCTTTCGATTATAATTTATAATTAGGTCTTTTATAAATATGTGAAATCAGTTGCTTGACCAGTCATTCAGATCAAATTCTGGGTGGCAAAAAAAATACAGACTTAGTGTGGACAGAAGAGATATTTACTGAAAGTGTGCAAAATCTAATAATGTTTTCCAGTCCTTGATAGGTTGAAATAAAGATGAAACTTAACTATTTTGGCAGTTTAATGAAAGATTTATGAACTTTTGACCCATTAAAAAAATTTGATCTTTATTTATCTTCTACCACCCAGTGCAGTAACTGTGGATGCCATTTAGGTCAGTCTTGACAGCCATGCTAAATTACCGTATATTACTGTGGATGCCATTTAGGTTAGTGATGACAGCCATGCTAAATTACCGTTTATACTTGCTTACAAGTTTCTACCACCCAGTGCAGTTACTGTGGATGCCATTTAAGTCAGTCATGACAGACATGCTTAATTACCATATATACTTGCTTATAAATTAGGTTAAAACTGCATAGAACCTGATCTACAAAATGTGCCAGCAGGGCTGAGTCTATACAGTTTGTTGGGATAAATCAGTCAGTCAAAAAACAGAGACCTTAATCAGACGTTGCATATTGTGCTTTGTTTGCCATTGGACCCGACTTGTACAGGATTGTGTGTCAGAAACTGTCCATAGATATGCTAATTGACAGATAATAAGAATGAACATTGTTTGAGCAATTATTGTATGTTATCCTCAGATAAAGCAATAATAAGCTAAGAATTAATTGAAATAATAGGCCATCTTACAATTAGTTAAGGAATGCTGTTTGACTTTAGGTGTACATTTGTATCATTTGTGGACTTCCCATGCAGTACTTGTTTTTTTCATAACCCTTAATAGAGGTGGGATGGGTGGGGTTTATAGTAATCCTTGTCCCTGTATGGCAGACAATCTTGTTAGCACAACAAGTCACATGTTTTTTGTCATGGATTATGATGAAATTTGGTACGTATTATCAACATCACATGTATCATCATATGCATCATGAGGTCACTTCCCTTCCACGATGTTTATCAGTTATTGCTCTTTATGTCTTGTAGTTGATTGCAGTGGATGTCACCTTCTCAGATTATTAGTTGAGCTAGTTTTGATGGATTGCCATGAAACTTTGCGAATATTATTGTCATCACCTGAAGATGTGGATGCAGTTTTTGTTAGAACCTTGTGTATTGTTTGACAGAATCATGTTAACACATCTAGCCTGGTAGTTTTAAGTGAATCACCATGAAACTTCATATATGTTATGGTAGTCATTTTGAAGATGTATAAACCAATCACTTTGCTTTCTCAGTTATTTTACAGTTATTCCCCTTTATGGTATAACGGTACCAATTGCGCAAGTCCAGGTGGGCGGAGCTTAAGGTGTATGGAACATTGTATTCAGAATTAAAGAACAAAACTAGCTGTGATTGGTGCATTATGTAAGACTTGTACTTTCTGTTTGGCTTAAAAAAAAGTTGAGCCTCTTGGCAACATGTGAGTTTGTGTTAATTTCTATCTAGATCATATTTTGTATTTTTTATGATTTTTTTAAAATATGGTACACATGACTGAAAATGTGCTTGTTGTGACTAGATAACTCTTACCCCTGTCTAGTTCCAGTAGAGTTATCTCTCTTAAATGCAATGGAGTACCTGGTTATGTCATTGTCAAATTGACAATCTAGCATTGTTCTATATGACAGCGTGTGACATGCATGCCCAAGTAGGACAGAAAGTATATTTATTTCACAAAACATTAGCATTGAGGTATATGGAAAAACAATTGGTACCGTGATACCTAAAGGAAAGAATAGCCTCACAGTGTTTCCATAGAAACGCATACATGTGGGCGGCATTTATGAACTATACTAGTTTGATGTAGGAAAACAAATGTATGCTGAACACTTTTGGTCAAATATTGAAAGTTCTTTAAGAATAAAATGTATGAAATCTTTAGAAAATAGCACAAGATGGCTTTGGATGGGGACTTTTGATAACTATAGCTATGATAGATATAGACTTGTGTTACCTGATGCCTTTATGTATGTGCTGTTACCTCCTAGATTGGAATGCATGCAACAAAATAAGTTATGTAAACATAATATAGTTGATTTTGGCCAAATATTGGCTATTGTACCTGCAAAAGATGAAAAATCATGTGTACAAAAACAACTATCTTGTTCTTGTAAGGCATGCCATAAACCAGGATAGAGAACATTCTAAGTACACTTGTAGATAGATCACTTGTACCATGTGGGATGTTCTGGCATGAGTAATTTTTAGGTAATTTATTAAGGATTTGGTATTCCTTCCCATTTTGATTTGAATTGTCCTGCTCTAATTGTCCCTTTTTTTTTTACACTCTCCTGCTTTGAAATTGTTCATGTAGTTAGTTCAGTTCTCTTGCATTCCCTTTTGTTGAAGTAGCAGTGAATACCAACAAACAAGAACAGTTTCCTTAAGTCAGCATTTCCCATTGGCACTTGTATAAGCCCAATTATAATCTACTATTGACTTTCAATTAATCCTATTTCTTTCTGTCAAGCTGCTCCTGTGGAATTTCCATGTTTGGTCCAACATTACAGAATGATAACCATTTTAGTCACACAGTGCGTATTCATTCCATTCAAATCCACACTGTTCTTGAAACTTTGCATCCCATCGCAAGAATCCAAATTGGCATGAGATGATATCTGCATGGTTATGGAAGGCTGCACTCTACATGCCGGCATTGTAGAAAATATGAACTATGTGATATGAAAGAGCTGCGTCATCTTAGAAATTAAAATTACATGACTCTTGAGGTCTCCACTAAACATAAGAGTCTAAATGTTAGGTTCTCACTTTGTCAGTAATGTATTTTGAGATAATTTAATTGCAATGAAGTTAATACAGGTTGTTGATGAACTCATCTATATTACATGGATAATGTATTCAAGGTTACCACACCTTATGTATATCATTCAGTTATCTCCCTTACACCAGTCATAACATTTCAAGGAAATAAAATCTCACATTTTCAGTGACTGATTATGAAAATAAAGAGAAGATTTGTGAAGTATTATATTAGCCCTCAATCTTGATGCAAATGTAAGTAGAAGCAATTTGATAATTTCTCACAGTAAAGTTTACAAGTTTAAAAACTGATAAGGTATGTTCTGCTTGGCTCTGAGATAAGTTTCTCTCTATCTTATGACAATTATTATTAAATTCTTATGTAGAAGAAATATACTTTATATGTATCTATATTATCTAAATTATTCACCCTTTTATGTTAGATGGAAATGAACACAACTTCACTTGAAATTTGGGTCCTGTAAGGGATGTTATAGCACAGTTGCCTTTGGGCTGTCCTTGGACCTGTTGGGCCCTGCCCCATATATTTGTCCAAGGTAAGGTCATCAAACTTTCACTTCTCATTTTTCGCATTGCTGATTTTGCCACCTTTAATTCCTTTATCATAAGCTACCTCTCCCTTTTAGATAAACACTTTCCTCCTGTTTTTAACTCCATTTGATGTGCTATACTTAGTGTTTATATTTGGCATTTTTCTGTATTTTATTCCCCTAATTTCACCTCCCAATCCAAACATAACCACTTAGAAGCTGCGATTTACTATATTTGGTGACTGACTGGCTTATTGAAACAATTTTATTCACATTACAAAGGAGGAAAGCTTACTATTTGTGTTACAAAGAGGATGGGTAGGTGGACCTTTGTGTGAGGACTGGTGGTTAGTGACCTCTTGTATCTGTAGATAGTGTAAAGTGGTCAAAGCTTATACTTTATAATAAGATTGGGTCATGTCCACCTGTCTCTGATGTTAAGTTCTGCACCTACCAAACAAATATAAATTCCTTTCTTTTAGGTGAATTGTACATTTTGAAGTAGGACAGGTGCATACTATTTGGTACATTGACCTTTGACCTAGTTATTACATAATATGATATAATGTGATTTATCCCATATCACCTATGTGAAGTTCAATAATTGCTGATATGAATAAGATACAACTCATAGTTGAAAGAATTCATTTTATTTCAAAAGATGATTTTGATGGTGAAGCAAAAGTATGAAAACAATAGTTCAAACAGCTCAATGACATTTCTATACACATTCATATAAGACATAGGTTAGTACCTCATCAAATTGTTTTTCACAAGTGAGACTAAGTATATTTGTTACTTATACAGTCCCGAACTATTTCACAGATTATTGGAAAAATTAAGGTTTGCTATAGGTATAACGGTACCAATTGCGCAAGTCCAGGTGGGCGGAGCTTAAGGTGTATGGAACATTGTATTCAGAATTAAAGAACAAAACTAGCTGTGATTGGTGCATTATGTAAGACTTGTACTTTCTGTTTGGCTTAAAAAAAAGTTGAGCCTCTTGGCAACATGTGAGTTTGTGTTAATTTCTATCTAGATCATATTTTGTATTTTTTATGATTTTTTTAAAATATGGTACACATGACTGAAAATGTGCTTGTTGTGACTAGATAACTCTTACCCCTGTCTAGTTCCAGTAGAGTTATCTCTCTTAAATGCAATGGAGTACCTGGTTATGTCATTGTCAAATTGACAATCTAGCGTTGTTCTATATGACAGCGTGTGACATGCATGCCCAAGTAGGACAGAAAGTATATTTATTTCACAAAACATTAGCATTGAGGTATATGGAAAAACAATTGGTACCGTGATACCTTATGTACTGCAGCTAATTGCAAAGTGAGAGAATTGAGTGACTTGAAGTAGTTTTGCATTATGTTTGTTTTGTTTGTGGATCACTGAAACTTGTACTTATTATGGTCATCATCTAATGCATTTTTTATGGATCACTGAAACTTTGTACTTATTACAGTCATCATCTAATGCATTTTTTATGGGTCACTGAAACTTTGTACTTATTATGGTCATCATCTAATGCATTTTTATGCATCACTGAAACTTTGTACTTATTACTGTCATCATTTAATGCATTTTTTAATGATCACTGAAACTTTGTACTTATTATGGTCATCTAATGCATTTTTTTATGGATCACTGAAACGTTGTACTTATTACTGTCATCATCTAATGCATTTTTATGCATCACTGAAACTTTGTACTTATTATGGTAATCTAATGCATTTTTTATGGATCACTGAAACTTTGTACTTATTATGGTCATCTAATGCATTTTTTTTGGATCACTGAAACTTTGTACTTATTATGGTCATCTAATGCATTTTTTATGGATCACTGAAACTTTGTACTTATTACTGTCATCATCTAATGCATTTTTTGTGGATCACTGAAACTTTGTACTTATTATGGTCATCATCTAATGCATTTTTTATGGGTCACTGAAACTTTGTACTTATTATGGTCATCATCTAATGCATTTTTATGCATCACTGAAACTTTGTACTTATTACTGTCATCATTTAATGCATTTTTTATGGATCACTGAAACTTTGTACTTATTATGGTCATCTAATGCATTTTTTTATGGATCACTGAAACGTTGTACTTATTACTGTCATCATCTAATGCATTTTTATGCATCACTGAAACTTTGTACTTATTATGGTGATCTAATGCATTTTTTATGGATCACTGAAACTTTGTACTTATTATGGTCATCTAATGCATTTTTTTTGGATCACTGAAACTTTGTACTTATTATGGTCATCATCTAAGTATATATTGACTATCCTGACATGATCATTTTTAAAGATCTGCTGTCCTTTTAAAGATGTATCATCCCATTTGACTTGTAACTTGATACATC
This sequence comes from Sinohyriopsis cumingii, assembly GCA_028554795.2. Lineage (NCBI taxonomy): Eukaryota > Metazoa > Mollusca > Bivalvia > Unionida > Unionidae > Sinohyriopsis > Sinohyriopsis cumingii. The sequence continues at coordinate 34,692,201 of CM068826.1, forward strand.
ATACAGAAGAATTCTGTGAACACAGCTGCTATTGTAGTTTTCAGTGGATTGCTGTGAATCTTAGTACTTATTGGTATCTTAATTGAAAGATATGAATGTTGACTAATCATTGTACTAATTTCAGAATTATGCACTTATTTTTTTTACAATAGACTCATCTCTGTCACAGGGAGGTATATTTATATGAATAAATTGCTGACTAGTCTTTTAGATAGCTGTGAAGATCTCTGTCACAAGTTTTATTTGCTGTCCAGCTTTATCTTGAGTATCCAGTCTTTTTTGTGGGCTTGTACTTCTCACACAAAATTAATCCAGCAATATTTACATTGTATTTTTCACAGGTCAGTGCAAGTGTCATTTGAGAAAATGTGTGCTTCATGTAAGAGTTTTGTGTCCTGTCTCAAAATATTCACACATACCTCTGGCAAGTTGTTGGTGTAAGATTTAGACTAGCCCTGGATGAAAGGCTATATCCTGCTGTTGGATCCCAGGATACTGTCTTTGTACACTTATTGCTTTGGTAACATTTGAATTCACTGCCATATGACTTGAGTCAATTTAAAGGCAGGATTTTCATACTATCTGTTTGGGGTTGTACAGGTGTAAATCCATTGCATGCTTTTAAAAACAACCAAGCTTGGATTGGACCGATCCTGTAAATAGTCAGGGTGGTTTTTATTATCTCCCTTTAAAGGGAAATTACACAGGTCAGTAGTTACTCTTGTACATTCATTCCTTACCATGTCTTAGTACCATTGTATGAGAGGTGTATGTGTGTCTTATCATCACAAGTTATCACACAGAAATAAAATACAATTATTCATTACAAAACATTAATTAAAAGACCTTTCATAGTTAACATCAGTTGTTTTGGTATGGTACAATTATTTTAAAATGTGTGATGTTATGCAAGTACATGTAATTTTGTTATTACATTAGCAACATATAAATAATTATGCTATTAAATTAGCAATATGTTTGGTTTGACTCCACAGTAAATGAGTAATACTTGTTGGAACAGTGTTCTGAATTGGCCTTCTAGAAATTTGTTCATCTGCTGCAAACAAGATTTCAAAAACATTGTCTAGGGGAAAGAACTCTTCATGATTGTTCTAAGAAGGCTGAGATTATCTCCCATGTCCCAGCACAAGGACCTAGAAGAAATTCTAATCCCAGTTTAAATGGACAAAAATCTTGAATATGTGCATGTTTTCCCCTGCTTTTCCACAACAGAATGCCCTAGAAATATTGGGTTTGTTTCATAAATTTTTTCATAATTTAGTATATTTACAAAAGACAAAAAATGTACATGCTTAAAATTGTGCAATTATTGTGCAACTATGATGTGTATCAGTAAATATAGAATATTTGTGTGTATAAGGAATAGTTGAAGTCTCTATAATACCTGCTATTTTCCTTCTCAAGATATGAGACATAATGTTGAAAAATGAAGAAACCCAAGTACAAAACTTCAGCTGTTTCTAAATGATTGTCCAATCAATGAAAGCAGAAGTTACTGAATTTCTCTTTAGAAGTAAGTGCAGAATATGTTCATTTTCCTCCTAAATTTTCTTGTTGCTTTGAATTGATATTCTCTGAATACAACCAAGATAATCAGATGGGGGGGGGGGCAATATTTTTACAAAATTAGCTACAAATAGATTTTACATAGTACATGAAATGTGGTTGTTTTATTCATGGGATCATTGAACTGTGAAATAAAATGAGGATTACTACTGAGAATGAAGAATTTTCCATCATATTTTGTAAACATAATATGAGTTAGCAGCAATGAAAACACCTGTCTTTCTCATGCACTAAAACTTGACATCCTTTGAGTGGTGGTCACTGTGATGTAAACATCTGGAACCATCAGTTTGGACAGCTCTCCAGTTATAATATATAGTTAGTGTGAGTACAGTATTTGCAAAAAATCATTTAACTCATTGAAATTTTAGGAATTGCAGTTTTAACAATAAATATAGAAAAACTTCTTATAACAAGTGGAACATTTTAAGAAAAGTAACTTTTAGCTCTGCTGGACAAATACCTGAAAAGCATATGGTATAACCTGGTTTTCATTGTCATTTGTCTGATGATTGTCCATATTCCATATTCTGTTACCAATTTTTTTTTTAATGAGACTCCTGAACTACATGTTCTTGGAGGATTACTGTGAAACTTTGCACACTTATTTTATCTCAAGGTCTGGAAGGTCTCTCAGCAGTCACTATGTGGGTTTTACTGAAAGACTTCTTGTAATGTCTGGTTGATCCTTAATGAAAATGGTGCCAACCCGAATGCATCCAATATGACTACCATGGCAATCATCTTGAACATCTTCCTCTTACTTCTGTTCCTGAATGGGTTTTCACCAGATGACTTTTTACGGTGTCTAGTTGTCCTAAATGAAAATGGATTCACTTAGACATTCAGTATGTCCATCACAGAGTCTAGGTTGAAAATCTTGTTAATATTGCTCCACCTGAATGGAAATAAACAACAAATCTAGCTGTGATTGGTGCCTTATATGAGTCCGAGTTTCTTTCAGGCTTTAAATAGATCAGATCTATTAATTCATTTCTAGATCCCATTTAATATATTTTTAATTACTTGTTTATAAATTGAAATTTATAAATTTTATTCATTGAAAGTGTACGTGTTGTGACTGGACAACTCTTACCCATAACTAGTTCAAAAAGCCATCTCTTGAATGCATGGAGTACCTGGTTCTATCCATGTCAAATTGATAATCTAACAATGATCTCTGGTGTGACAAGCATAATGAAGTAAGACAGAAAGTGTATTCACCAAAAAAAGGTTTATGGAAAGACAATTGGTACCATGATGACAAATATGACAGATATAATGAAAATGTTTAACATCTTTTCACTAATTTGACACAGGGGCCCCAAGTGGCCGAGTGGTCTAAAGCACTCACCGTTCCGGATCACTGCCATCTCACCTCTGTCTGCATGGGTTCGAGTCCAAGGCTCGGCTAGCGTGGTTACATGGGAAAGCCTGCCAGTAGCTTCTCGTGCGTCAGTGGTTCTTCCCTGGGTTTTCCAGGGTTCTTCTTCCACCAGTTATACTGACCGCTATGTATATCCTATCTTGCACTGAAAAATGGCATCAAACCCTAGAACAACAACAACAACTAATTTGACACAATGGAAAGTCATATTAACATGGGGTCAAAATGGTGCTGGTCTTCCATCCAGTATGGCTGCCACATGTGCTTAATTTGAAAAGTTTATAACTTGTGACTATTAGATGGTTTCAGCACTCATCAGTTAAGAAAAGAAAAAAATGGTGTCTTGAATTCCTGGAAATTCTTCTTGGGTAGTAGCGCTTAAGTACCTTTGAGGGACAAAATTGCATGCAGACATACATATGAATGTGTATAAGGATGTATATATCTATATATGGATATGTATGTATTTGTCCTTTAACTATGCAGGAATTTTAAAGGATTTCAAATATTTATCACCTTTGCAGAGTGATAAACAATGGACCAGTTACCAACCTCTCTGGTGGCCTAAGTGGTTAGAAGAGAGCATCCACCTTGGATGTGGGAGGTCATGTCATACCAAAGACCCATACAAATTGTACTAGCAGCTGCCTTTCTTGGTGCTCAGTATTAAGGGGTTAGTTTTACGCCTGGTGTGGGACATAATGCTTCATGTCTGTGGCATGATGCCCCAGTGATAGACATCACTATAAACTGCCTCACTGCAGACATTGTAGCAATAAGACGAAACATTGTAAAAGCTACATTAAAAAACCAAATCACACACACACACACTCACTGCTGTAAAACACCAAAAACCTCACCAGTTGGTTTAATTTTAAGTCAAAAGTTTTCTTTTTACAGACTGTTTAGTCATACAAGTGTAATAAAAGTTTTATAAAATCACACACACACTCTTACACACCAATTTCATGATCACAGAGTTGTTCTAAATTACGAGAATGAGATAAGTGACTGTCAAATTGCCACAATGTGAACATTCGTAACCCATTTTTATAAAATTTGTTAGAATTTATACAACAAAATTGTGGTGTGCTAAGTAGAAAGAATTGAAGTAATTTTTAAACACAACGTGTAACTTTTTCCATTGTGGTAAATAATTTAGTACATGTGCTATGGTAACAAATCATCATTGATGAGACTGATAGTAAATCCATATCAGACCTCTATTAAGTCCTTTATATGCTAGGGGAAGTAACTAATTAGTGTATAGCTGGCAAGAAGGGAATCTTCCTGCAGTTACTTCCCTTGCATTGATAATTACAATGAATTCATAGCACATTATGTTCTTTTTGTTTCTTTGTCGTCTATGAGTTGAAAAGCAATTATATATTACATTAAATAACTCAAAGATTTTTTAAACAATTAGCCAATATGAGCAAATTTTAGGTTAGTTTAACAACACACAAGTTCTAGAGTTGGTTGAGTGACCATTCAAGTTTTATAGTGATTTAATACATTAACCCTAGAGGCTTTTGTCATTCTCGTCTGAAATTCGAGTAGGAAACACATTTTAAAAGCTATTTCTGAATAAATCCTAATACATCAACTTCCAGGTGATTTTTCAATAGCCGTGAGCAGAAGGGTAAAAGTTGGAGTTCTCTTTCTTTTCATTTTTTTTTTTGCTTAACGGACCCATTATTATTGTATCGAGACCACTCTTTATTTCAAATGCCCATCTTATCCTACTTTTTGCAAAGGTTCATCTGTCTGTTTGCAGTTCATACCGGTCTGCCTTAAATCTGAGACCACAAGGTCTAAAATCCAGACACAAAATTGGATTCCGACCACGGGCGAATTTTGGGTGGAAAATATTGGGTCCAAACAATGAGGTTTTTCCCTCTTTATTTTATAGTGCAACTAGAACTTCCAGATTATTTGGTATCATTGTAGAGCTATATCTGTCTACCTTTCTATAATACCACCCACTTTAGTGTATCTTACATGACCTTGATGCTACATAAACTTGTTGCCGGGGGTTAATGTGTTAAGTGAAGTGAAATCCTTCACAAATTCTTAGTCCAAACATAAACTACATCAATTTTCCTAATGGTGACCATCATAAAGAGAATTACTGCAAAAAGGAAATATATGCCAAGTTTGCTTGCTACTTCTAACCATTCATGAATCATCATATTGAAATGTATCAAGTGTGAATTGTTTAATAAAAATGGAAGCAAAAAAGTGATATGATATATATATATATATATATATATAGTATTTGATAAATTTTTTGTCATATTCGTAAATTTTAATCACTGTCTTAGACACTAAATGCTTTATTGACTAGGATTCTAAAGAACTTTATTTCCACTTAATTATTTTATAATTCACATGTTTAAATATAATTTTTATAAAAAAAAACTTAGTGACATACAGTCTTTATTCATTTAGGTTTACGATTAATTTACTTTATAAACTTTTATTCCAAGGAAACTTCCTTAATGAGGTTATCCTAAATAACATTAAGATTTGATGATCTGTACTATGCAAAATAATGGTCTTAATATCTCTCTCTCTCTCTCTCTCTGTCTCTCTATCTTGGCAGGAGATCAAAGATAACATTATATTCATTGACCAAAATTTATCATCTTGAGATTTAACAAATATACTGGTGTTCAAGTAAAAAACCACCCACAGGAAGGCTATTTTTCTGCAGTTATTTCCCCTCCTCCAGTAAAAATAATGGTGTGTCACTAACTTGTTTGACTTGGAGGATGCATGGGCAGTTGTGGTTCGCTAATGTTTAGACACTTGGGTAGTTTTTCATTTTAACACTAACAAAATCAGATTGGGGTAACTTCACAGTCTTTTGTTAAATTTATTGGAATTTTCACTATAAACTGAAAATGTATATCTCATAACCTGGTAAAATTTTGTTAAGAAAAATTGAACACAACTGTTGTACAGTTAGAGTAGGTATGATTATATCAGTGGCAATTCATCAGTTTTCATGCTAATGTCCTAAAGATGTGAACCCAAGAAGTGATTGGATAGATTTACTTCATGAAGTACAATGAAATTGTTAAAACAGAAAATAATCCAAATAAATGAAGATATAAATGAACTTAAAAGAAACTTTTAAAAAATTAAACCATTTTAACTTCAAGTTTCACTTCAGAGTTAGTATGGATGGTAGTGTAAGGCATGAAATTTTGTGTCCTGTCCAGTATTTTGGGACAAGAGACCTTAAAACCTGTGCACTAGTCACCTAAGGGTGTTTAATCAAGGACTGCATAGTTGAAAAGCCACTGTATTATCTTTTTGCTTCACACCTCCACTACGGTTTATTTGCGACCCAGCCTTAATGCATTTCACTTTTAAGTTTTCAAACTTTGATTAGATGTGTAAAAACAGCATTAAAATGATCAAAATTGTATGTTCAAACAAGTTTAGACACCTATTACAGTTCATAGTATGGACTTGGACCTTCATAAACCTATTATATTTTAGCCAGATTTTAATTATGCAAATTAATTATTTTAATATTAATATTGATATTAATAAACCATAAAATTATTTAGCGATACTATCAACCTCATTGCATATTTTCTAGTACAAAGCCAAGTGTCCAAATGTTTTTGTCAGAGAAATTTATTGGATACTTGCCACAAAAGAGAGTGATGGGCTATTATTCTTGTTAAATTACACAAAATTATCTTTGATGTGAAATTTGATCACAGAAACAAATAAACTGGAAGGCGATAAGAGCAAGGTCGGGAATTTCAGTTGAAATTTTATCGTGGTTGGACAAGCACTTTGTTTACCTTGATAGAAACAGCAGGATTGACCGTATTTTTATAACTTTTTAAGTTAGATGAAAAATTGATTTACAGTATGTTCCAAAGATGACTTCTTATCAGAAAGATCTGCTATTTTAATTGATCACTTTACTACAGGTACATTTGAATTGCAGTAACGATATCATCATGAATTACTAGTGATGTCTCAAGTCATTTTATGGTGGAAGGGTAATTCTTACTTTACCTGACCAGCACACGTTAACATTCACTTTGCAGTTGACCCTGTAGTAACAGGTTAAAATGGGGAAGACAGTCTTATTTCAGTTTGTGATCACATCAGTTTTTCTCTCTGGCTAAAAGTCTTGTTCAAGTCTAACTTGGCAGGTTGCCAGTGATTTAGTTGTAGTCCTAAAAGATTTTAAATTGGAATTTAATAACACTGTAAGACCTTCAGAGGTGATATATAGATCTATGTGAGTATCTATCTCAAGTAAAATCACTGACTGCAGACATTACAAGATGGTATCACTTTTGCTCTTGTAAAATCTAATTTATATAGAAACAGGATGATGATATTGAATACTATTTTCCCGAAGGGCACAGCCCCGAACATAGATCTGGGTAGATGTAACAAAAACCTAGAGCCAATATCTTGTACTAAATGTTCTCGTGTACAAATTGTATCCAACTACAAGCAGTATAAACCAGGATCTGCCATTGCATGCTGCACCAACAGATTAAGGTCTAATGTTTGCTAACTGATTTGACCAATCTGCCAGTGCATTCTTAGAGGACTCATCGTGGTCTACGCTGTTTTTGCAATGCGCTTTGATTTGTATGCAAGTGTATATGGTAATGCATTGGCTGATTAAAGTCCATGCTATTCACAGTTTCATCTGAATAGAGTAGACCTGTATTTATCAGCACATTATGTGACTTTGTGATGGCCGATCTGGGTCTGTGATGTTTGTACTTGGATGTGAGTTATACACAGGTAGAAAATGTATATGGTAGAGATTAGCACAAAGTACCCATCAGTCACATTCATATATGCTAGGTACTTCTCTTTTTTAAGAAAGTTTCAGGTGCAAATACAGTTGACATGCTTCATTTCTTCAAAACATTTAATTAATTGGAAGCAGAAACTCTTGCTGTGAGGAATGTTGGTTTATTCTGAATATCAAATTAATAAACACCATTGTTCTAATAAAGTCTATCACACAAGTCTATCACTCACACTGATGTCTGTGTGGGTTTAAGTCTCGGATTCGGCCTATGTGAGGAACATTGCCAGTAGCTTCTTGTGGGTTGGTGGTTCTTTCCAGGGTTTTCCCGGGTTCTTCCTCCGCCGCTTACACTGGCCACCATGTATAACCTATCTTGTGCTGAAAAATGGCGTTAAACCTACAAGAAGAAGAAGAAAAACACTCACATTGATGAAGCTCAGCCAGAGTTGATACATATTTCCCACATTTGCAGGAAGTTTTTCTTTTCCATTCATTGTCTCATCCCTTGAAGGGCTCATAATCTTCAGCAATCGGGGCAAAAACTTATGAAAACAACTATTACAATTTAACAATGAATGAGAAGAATTATGGGAAAAAATGAGTCTGAAAATAGACAGCCAATTGTACAAGCAGTAATTTCATGGACCAAGGTGTGGATAAGGGGAGGGGGGCTGAAATCAACCAAATATGCAAAAACCACAGATTATATTTTCAAGCCCTACCTTTATTTCTTCATTAAATTCCTAGTTTTTAGACACCCCCCCCCCCTCAAATGGAACTGTCGTGTCCCATCTTTCAGTGATGGAAGTCACTGCTGTTTTCTTATCGAGGCTGTCACTTTTTTTTAACCTCCAGATATTTTGATGAAACTTCTCCCAGGTTCACACCTTACCACACAATTGTCAAGTTCCTAACATTAATGTCAGGGTCATTAGTGGTAAAAAGGATAGTTTTTTGGTTTTGTGAGTTTAACACCATTTTTCACCATGATAGCATACACATGGTGGTCAATATATTTGCTGCAGGAAAAGCCCTGGAAGAACAACCAATCTGCATTAAGCTATTTGGATGCTTTCTCACAGACGCACTTTGGTCGAGCCAAGACTTCAACTCACGCTGACAGAGTTGATGTGTGATAGTATTCTGTAAGAGCAAGCAACCACCTGTGGGCTCCTAGTGAAAAGATTACGACACTGCCATATCATGCCATTTATTGTTTTTGGTATTAGTTGGAATCTGTAACAATATTGTTTATTCTCCTGAATCCTCCTTTACAAAAAGCACAGACCCAGATCTGCTGGCACAATATACAATGGCAGAACAGCCTGCGCATTTTGCAGTTTGACTCGTCTTATAAGCAAGTTTATTTGGCAGTAGATAACTGAACAAAAGGGACAATTTTTCAGAAAAGAATTAGGTGATTTTTTTCATGTTTTAAATATTACAACATTTATGCCAAATAATAAATTGTTCTTTCTTTGTACTTTCTTTTGTTTTGAAATAAAAATCAGCTTGGGGAAAATTGGCTGTAAAAATTACATGCAAGGAAAAATCGAGCTTTTTTTGAGTAGACCTCCAACATTTTGGAGTAGAGATTATAACATGTATGTACTTAACAATGTTCAAAATGTTCAAAGGTCATCGTGTTACTACCATGGTAATCAAGGGTTCATATTTGATATATTACACAGTGTTTTTAAAAGAATTATGAGCAAATTCAAACTAATATATGTTTGATTACAGTTCCCAAGAAAGATGAATGGCAGCTAAATGAAATAAAACCTAATCTGCATATCATACTTTCAGTTCTTGAAAAGGGTTAAAAAATGTTTTGCCTTCGTGTAATATTTGGCATGTGCATTAAAACCTCACCTGTAATTTCAGCTAGGTGTGGTTAGATTATTAATGATCTTTGCATATGAATCCAGTGATTGACTTTATTACACAACCATTTCTTTAAAATGCAAAAATTTTAAAAGGCTCATCTAAAGTTAATTTGAATCTGCTACATAAAATGTAGAATGTGTAATTGATCGCCATATCTTCCCTTTTAATCAGAATGGCAGATATTAATACCTGATCGTGCTACAGGCAGTAGTGAGGACACTTGGTGCAAAATCTCCGTCATTAATCAAAACTTAACATTTTTTAGCCTGTGACACAATGGAATTTAGAACCAGAATGCAACCGATGTTTTATTTTTCCTTCCAGAATGCTCTGACCTTTATATGTCAAGAGCGACAGGCATATAACATTACCCTGAAATGCAATACCAGTCGTATAGAAATAGATCCTAGATAATGTTAAGTTACATAAAAAGAATAAAAACATATCCACAAGATTAAACAGTAGATATAGTTTTGCTGTGCTTGGCTTTTGTTAAGGGCCATCTGTTTATTTTGATAAATATACTTGGCAAAGATGAGCCAAAAGATCAAGCCTTATTTTTTGGCATTTATAAAATTTCTTGTTAGGACAAAGTTCTCTGTACGGTCACTTCTTTGTATGCAGTTTTTTAGCACTGTTTTAGACTTATCATGGTTTCTTCAAGGATTTCTCACTTCATTTGCTTGCATATAATAATGGAAATTATAGTGCTTTGCCTTGCAGGAACTTGTAAAGATAAAAATAAAGTGTGTGTCAATTTTTGGACATGATGCATGTTAAGAACTTATTAATGTACATGTATAATCCAACCATTCTCTTTCAATATCTGTTCTAAATAAAAACAAAATCATTCAGAAAGATATGTCCACAGAGAACTGCACACTATATCCTGCCTCATGGACATGGCACCTCAAGATTTGTTTGAGATGGTGCCAAGAGATTTAAATGATCTTACATGACACTTTGACTTGTACCTCACTCATAAATATCATTTTGCATCTTTTGATTAAATTTTCCAACATATTGGACCTTGTAGCATCTTGCATACTATCCTCCATTGCAGTTAATCATGATATGAAACAGATGAATGAACTATTATTCAATTCAGCTGCATTGATTTGTATGCCTAGCTATGAATGCGAGGGGGGGGGGGTATCTGATGTTACAAAGTTTTGTCTTTAGGTTTTGGTGTTTAAGGCACAGCAACATTAGAAGATTATTTGGTGCCAAGGTGGAAGGACACATCATGATTGCTTACCCAGGCTAATTTGAATGGTAGGATTCAAAACCTGCATCCTTTGGGTCCTGAATCAATCATGCCACTGAGCCACATAGGCTTCTTCTGCCTCCATTATTCATTCTGTATGAGGTGCAGAAGGCTGCATCAGACCTATTCTACATCGCCAACTCTGCTGGGGGTCTTGGTCAGTTTTTTTCCTTTGGATCAGATATTCTTCTGGGCTGTTTCTCCATCAGTTATACTGATCATTGTGTACAACCTATCATGTGCAGAAATATGGTACTAAGCCCACAGCAAGAGCAATCATTGCAAATATACATGTATATATTTCTTAGCAAGTGTAAGTTCATCTTGCTAAAAGTAGGATAACATCTTTTTTAAAAATGCAAGGATTTCAAACATATTTTTTCATCTTTTGAGTTTTTGTTACTTTCCATTTCTGAATAATTTTTACATTTGCATTTTTTCTCTCACTTTTGTCTGTCCATCACTTTATTTTCCATTCTATAACTTTAAAACTATTAGACATTATGGTATGAAACCTATTATAGTTGTATATCATCATTAATGGGGTGGTCCTATCTTCAGGTGACAGGTCAACATTATGTGTGTGTGTATTTAATGTAGATTTGTAATGTAGCTTTAACAATTTTTCAGTCATATCACTTTGATGTCTACAGTGTGACAGTTTATAGTGATGTTTAGCACTGGGGCATCATGCTGCAGACATGTAGCATGATGTCCCACCCAGTCACATTATCCTGACTCCAGGCCAACTAGTCCCTACACTAACCTCTTAATGCTGAGTGCCAAGTGAGGCAGCTGTTAGTACCATTTTTAAAATTCTTTGGTATGACTTGGCCAGGGTTTGAACCTGCGACCTCCAGCATCCAAGGCGGATACTCTACCACTAAGGGCTCCTATTTTCTATGTCACAGTCATGGTTCATTATTTTAAGTTTTCTCTCAGGGTGTGAAATTTTTTCGAGTTGGCTTCTAGCTGTGCAAGGTATACTTATTTTGTCAGTTTTACAAATCCTACACTGTACATGATGCTGTACATCATATACTGTACATGATGGTGTACATCCTATACTGTACATGATGCTGTACATCCTACACTGTACTTGATGCTGTACATCCTATACTGTACATGATGCTGTACATCCTACACTGTACTTGATGCTGTACATCATATACTGTACATGATGCTGTACATCCTACACTGTATTTGATGCTGTATATCATATACTGTACATGATGCTGTACATCCACACTGTACATGATGCTGTACATCCTACACTGTACTTGATGCTGTACATCATATACTGTACATGATGCTGTATATCCTACAGTGTACTTGATGCTGTACATCCTACACTGTACATGAAGCTGTACATCCTACACTGTACATGATGCTGAATCTGCCTGAAATGTCAATGGCTCTCTCGCAAGGGTTGCAGCCAGATTTTATCATTGCATACTTTTGGTGACTTGACTACAGAAAGCAGGATACAAAAATTCACAGAATTTGCTGGTTTATTGAATTTACTTGAAATGGTCACATAGAGATTGTTGAATTATTTTTTAAAAAATCCATGGATAGAATAATGGGAGAACTATATTTATTTCTGCATCTGATGCTTCCAGAATGAATAAATAAATACACATTCCTAATAATACAGGAAATGATTTATTCAGAGACCCATTTATACATCAGCTTAACAGCTCCAGTGGCCTAGTGGTTAGAGCATCCACTTCAGATGTAGGAGGTCATGGGTTCAATCCCTGGCTGAGTAATACCAAAGACTTACAAAAATGGTACTAACAGTTGCCTTGCTTGGCACTCAGAATTTAGAGGTTAGTGTTTGGACTGGTCAGCCTGGTGTCAGAATAATGTGACTGGGTGGGACATGATGTTACACGTAGATGTCTGTAGCATGATTCCCCAATGCTAGACATCACTGTAAATTGCCGCACTGCAGACATGGTAGCAATATGAGTGAAACATTGTTAAAGTTACATTAAAAATCCAAATCACACACACACACACAGACACACACATACACACACACACACACACACACACACACACACACACACCAGCTTACTATCTATACTCAAGTGAATCTGCAAACAGCCAAGATCCTGATCTGATGTAACATAATGCACCTGCAGATCAGGGTCCATGTTTATTCTGCTGATTACTCCTAACAAACTTCACAGGTCCAGATCTGCCACTGCATTATGTGCTGAGACTGCATTTTGCAGCTGGTCAACTTATAAGCGAGTGAAGATGGTACTACTTTTCATGTCATCAAGCATAACTATGGCACAGGTCGATCAGCTGATTATTTGGACATTGTTTGAAGGCTGATTCAGATCCTTTCCTTCACTGCCTTAGTATCTAGTCTATATTTAACAATTTGTGCCATGTTTACACCTTGTGAAGCAGTACCCTACTTCCAAGCTGTTTAATGTCAACATCATTTATGATGCACCAAAGCAACTGTTACTACCAAAAAGTTGAGCAATGTAGTTGTATAGTGATATCTGATAATATAGACTTTCTGCTCACATTAAAAAAATAAATTGGAAAAAATCTTATAAGATCTTTTTTTTTTCAGGCTGAAAATTAACAGTTTCGGAACTGGAGTTTTTGTCTGCATTTTAGACTTTTTGGCCTGGATCTAAATGTCTGACCTGCCCATGGACAGATGAACGTTTGTGAAAGGTAATCTAGTTTTCAGATTTGGAGTAAAATGGGGCCAGGAGACAAAATTTATGGTCCAGTACAAAGAATTAAAAAAACTTCCAATTTCGTCCTTTTGCACATTCACAGCCAAAAGAGCCAATCAAAAGTGTCTTTCTACACCAAAGTATCCGGCTACATGAAAACCTTTTGGAAACAGATTCGCTTTGATCCATGCAGAAGTAACCCCAAAAATGCATGTCCTACCACCATTTCAGGTGAAACTGAAAAGAATTCCTTGGCCACATTGAGTAAAAATCACTTAAGGTTGTTTACTTTCTGGATACACATTTTATACATATTTAGCAGATATGTCATGTTAATTCAATAATAACTGATACTGGTCTAAGTTGTGCCATCCTGCAGCAGAAATAACCATTGACCAATTATTTAATATTCCTATTTCAATACATTTAAGATTTATATAATATAAAATGAATAGTATCTGTTTTGTGCTTTGTAAATTTAGAAATATGATTGTATTCTCAGTGTATTAATTACATTTGTCTGCGAACGGTTTGTAACAGTTCTACAGTTACGGACTTCTTTCATTGTATCTACAAGGAATATTAGATACCATAGGACTGCTCTCCACAATTATCTTCTGAATAGACATTTTTCATTGGATAATCAAGACCCGATGTTTTCAGGACAAAAACAGTATCCTTCTGTCATTACCATCCATCTTTTGCATTGTAGATGCAACATTACTCCCTATTCTTTTCGAGTTTTACTTTTTCTCAGCATCAGTTTACAAGGTATATCCTATATCATTTAATGTATATATGTCATTAATTTTCACATAAATTTCCTATGATTGGAACAAATTTTTAAGTTATGTCCAAATTTGACTTCGAAAAGTAGTTTGAATTTGTTCAGGAGAAAATATATTTTTGGAAACAATTCTGTGTTGGTAGTTTCAAAGGATTCGTATTTGTACAGGATTTACTTCATGTTGGTAGTTTCAAAGGATTCATATTTGTACAGGGTTTGCTGTTAACTAATATTACACACTTAAGTGACTTGTGGTTAAATCTTTCATTGAAGTCACTTTCCTTTTTCAAGATAAATTCCTCTGGCATTATTGGCCACCAAGGAGTACAACTTTGTTGATGTATGTTAGAGACTATGATGACATCTTACCAAATTTAGGTCACTGTGATTGCTTTTCTCAACTCAGTGACTGGTTAAGTTTTACAGTTAAATTATGCAAAAGAGGTGGGGCATCAAGGCAATTTTGTATGAATACATATCTAATTTATGAATGTAATCAACATGAAATGTTGAACTTCTTTTAAGGGACTATTTTCGATTTAATTTATGAATGCCAATATTTTTTGGCCAAGCTAGGTATAGATTTTTTTATATGATTCAAAAAGAACAAAACTGAAAAATAAATTGTAGGAAACCAAGTAATTATAATACTTGGCATAAATACATTGTTTGCCTAGATGTGTATGGGAAATTTTGA
This sequence comes from Sinohyriopsis cumingii, assembly GCA_028554795.2. NCBI lineage: Eukaryota > Metazoa > Mollusca > Bivalvia > Unionida > Unionidae > Sinohyriopsis > Sinohyriopsis cumingii. The sequence goes on from CM068826.1 coordinate 34,707,331, forward strand.
ACATAAAAATATTTGATTCATTTACCTAAGGCGGAGTAAATACCCATATTTAATTGTGACACTTACCTTTATTCAGGGCCAGCACGTCAGTCTGATATCTAAATATGACCTCCTGATCAGCTGATTGAGCATGGCTACCTATGACACTTCCTACTGTGTAATCTACAATTCAGTTCTATCATGCAATCATGTTGTGATGAAGTCTAAATTCAAAGTAAAATGCAATTTTTTGTGTGAAGTTATTAGTTTTGAATGGTGCATATATCTTGACCTTCAGTCACAAAAGAATATAATTTATGAGAAATAAAGAAAGTAATTATGCAAGTTTTTGTTGCAGATTCAATCAAAGATGGTATCTGTTATAGTTAACTCCACCTAAGATATTATATTTCTTTGATATTTAAGTGTATTTGACTAGTGGTAGTTCAGTTGAAAATCAGTTAGTAATTTTTTTCAAACTATTTCAATAGAATTTTTTTAATGAAGTGTTTCACAGCACACTTGCATTATTTGGTGTTTACCTTGAAGCCCTGCCATTACATGGGGCTTGGTCATATTACAAATAAAATTGAAAGCAGTTTGCAATTATGATCTGTACTTAATACTGTTTTGCAATTACTTTTCAGGTACAATAACTTTAAAGTAAATTTTCTTTTTAAGAGGTAAATGTTTTACACTCTATGTACTATTTAACCTAACCACTGAAACAGCCTTTCTCTGAGATTATCATAGGTGCAACATTCAATTTCTCATTGATTTATGTCACTAATTTCCATTCATGATGCAAATGTGAAAAATCAAATTACACAACAGTTTTATTTGCAGAATTCAATTTGAGCTGATTTTTTCTTGATGATTTTTTGCAATATATGTTATTTCTGATAAGAGTTTATGTGCACATACCTCAAGTGGAACTTCTTACGCTGTTATGTCCATTCATCCATCCATCCATCCATCCACCTGTCTGACTTAGTGGATGACCTGTACATGGGAAGAGGAAGAACACAATTGGTTAAAGGTTCAAGAACTTGAAGGTCAGCCTCAGTGCTGAAAGAAGGTAATATGTTCCACACAATAACTTGAGTTCTCCACCATCTTAAGTTACCAAACTTTGCAGATGGCTTGCACTTGGTAAGGAAGAACCCTATAAGTTTTGGGCTTAAAAGGTCAAAGATCAGTGTCACTCAGACTGAAAGAAGAAAAATGGTTTTCAGAAGTCTCGCTAGGCTTTTAAAACTGGGAGTCCAGGATTCTTATTATGGTAAAAATAAGAGTCCCACCAGCAAAAGTTGTAGTCCCCTCCCAGAAGCACATTGGGCATACATGAAGTGGCCAAATGTCCAGATGAGAAGAACCAGTGATTGCCATTGAGTTTAATTTTCCAAATTCTTTACACAACTGACATATAGCTCCTCTTGTTTCTTCCTCAGAGTGAGACTGAATTTTGTCAATCCAAGGAAAGGTCTTATTCCAAATGCTAAGCTGGTCATCATGCACATTTTTTACACATGGCTTCTGTTCCATCTAAACTGTCAGTTCTAGCAACTTTAGCGCGCTTCTACAGTCTTTGTCAGTTTGCTGTTTAACCCCAAAATACTTATCCAGACTAGTAAATGGCATTTGTCAAAGTCTTAAAGTTTCTTGATTTGGAGATCACATGCACTATTCAGCTACACTCAGAAATTAACACAATAATAAAAGCTAAAGTTCATTTGATGTACTCTTACAATGACTATGTGTACATCTCTGGGTCTTTCTACCTCCATGACTCAGCAGCAAGTTGAAGTCTTTGAACTTCTTGCCCAGTTATTGCATCATATTCTTTTGATGTACTCTTTTAATGACAACATTTACATCTGGAGGTCTTTCAGCCACTGAATTTTGTAACTGTAAATATCAGTACAGCTGAAATGGTGAGTTGATCAACACATTTTTCCACTCAGCAGGTGGTTGAAGCAGGACTGGCAAGCCTTTGAATGTGACACCCAGCTATTGCATGCATATGGAGGACTCCTGTTAAGTGGTTTTCTTTGCTCTCGATTAAAAACAAATTTTCATCCAAATAGGTGTGATTATGCATTTCTGAGACTGCTGGTTTCCACACAATAAACTGAGTTTGCTAACAACAACAGTTTTCATACTTTGCGATGATTTGCATTTAGGGTAAGGAAGAACACTTTTGATTTTGTTGTAAAAAGGTCACAGGTCAAGGTCACAGACTTAAAATGCAGGAAATGGTTTCTGCACAATAACATTTGTTCTACTTGACATACCTCAGCCAGACTTTATTTATTGATTGTTTGAACTTAGGTGAAGGAAGGTTATTAATTTAGGGGTCAGAATATTAAAATTCAAGGTCACTAACTGAAAGAAGAAAAATGGTTTCCACACTGTAACATTAGTTCTAAATCATGGACTTGTCCCAGACTTTTAACATCATCAATATAGTCTCAATTTCAGTTTATTTAGTTTGGTTTAGTGTGGTGTTTCATGACACAGCAACACAAGTACTGGTAGGTCATTTGGTGTGATTAGAGTAAGTTGCTTTACCCAAGGATCTGTCATGGGAGCCAATCCAGGCTGATCGAGTGTCAGGATTCAATGCATCTTTTCAGTTGCAAGTCTGGCATGCTAACCACTGAACCACCCTGGCTCATGCCTCCATTAATTGCCTCTAACGACATATGGAAGGGGAGCATTGAGCCTGTTTTACATCAGAAATTCAAATGTTCTCTTCCAGTGTTACAGCTAGACCTTGAAAGTGTTGAGGTTGAACATCTCTTAGACACTTTATACTTTTACTGGGCAACCTGTCATAAAATGATGATACAAAAATGTAGTATAAAAATACAATATTTTATTACAAGATTTTTTATGTCATTATGAAATAATGTCATTTTTATGGTGGTACGTATATGAACAAATATGATGCCGCATTTGTGTGTATTGTAGCAATATACTCGTTTGAGATCATACAGAGCCTTTCTTTGCGGATTGTGTAGCAGTAGTAAATATGGGCAGTCATTATGTTTTGCTCCTAGTTTCATTTTGTTAAGTAGAATTGAAATTGGTCACACTTAATGAGTCTGATGGCCATTGCATGCACTCCTTCCAGTACAAAAAAAGAAATGGCAGGCAGAGAAGTATTATTATTGGAAGAAAGCTGTAAGAGTATGAAGTTTGAATACCTTTAACCAAATATTTCTACAAGTTAAATATCACTTACAAAGAAACTATGCAGATCTCTTTAGAACTTTCAAATAAGGGACAAACACTTGAGTTTCTTTAACTCATTAACCCCTGGTGCCACATTTATGCGTCAGGAGGTAGTACCCAACTTCTGAGCTCTGTAGCATCAAGGTTATTTAAGATACACCAGAGTGGGTGGTATTACAAAAAAGGAGACAGATGTAGTTCAACAGTGGTACCAAACAATGTGGACTTTCTATTCACATTACAAAATGCAGAGGGGAAAAACTTGTTTTTGGGGACCTGTTTTTATACACCAAAAAATCACCCGCTGTCAGAATCCAATTTTGTGTCTGGATTTTAGATATTTTGGCCATATATCTAAGGCAGACCAGTCTGAACTGCTTAGAGACAGGTAAAACCTGCAAAAAGTAGGATAAGTTTGGGATTTGGAGTAAGAAATGGCCAGGACCGTGTCTGCACATGCGCATGCGAAATGGCCATTGAAAAATGTTTTTGACAGAACTCTGTATCAGGGTAAACAAAAATCTCTTGGAAGCAGATGTTTTTGCATGTATTCAGAAGTAGCCACCACAATGTGTTTCCTACTCCCATTACAGGCGAAAATGAAAAAATCTAGGGGTTGATGAATTAAATGATATTAATTTCAACCTAAAACAGGCAGCATAAGTCCTCCACAATTTCCATCTGCTGCTTTGTTTTCACTCTAGCTAAATATGGCAAGATTTGATAGTTCCATACCATATGTACTCACTTATAAGTCGATTCAAACAACAAAGATCTGCCATAGCATAATGCACATATGAATCAGGGTCTGAATTGTTCTGCTGATTACTCCAAACTGCACAGACCCTGACCCAGATCTGTGGTGCATTATGCAATGGCAGATCTGGATTGTGCAGTTTGCAGTTGCAGTTGTACTCCTCTTACAGGCAAGTATATTTGGTTATTATCTCACTGGTGCATTGAAATACTGATTGGGAATTTCCAATTCCTGTTAGTCCCTCTTTGTATCAAAATGACCATTGACATTGACAATTGTTCATTTAAATGATTTTTTTGATCTTTCAACGTTACATGGTACATGTAATATTAAAACGGTGTTCTTTTCTTGTAATGGAAAAATTCATTCTAAGAAGAGCAATAATGTTAATTTTTAAAATTTTCTGAACTTTATAATTTTATGCAAATGAATTCAGCATGAAAATGTTAATTTAAAGTCCAAGTTAACTAAATGTTTTTACTACTGAAAATTGACTTCTGATCTGTATCTCAAAGCTATGGATCTTTAATTTTTCATTTCTATATACATATATATAAATGTAAGATTTTTTTTCCAAATAGGATGCACATGACTAATTCATTACAGCACATGCCAAAGCAAGGTCAAACTCATTTCTGCTTTATGTGTATTCATCATATTGGTTGACAGTTTTCCTTTGATGGCATAATCGGCAGCAAGTGGATCCTATAAAAAATAAACCTCTTTTGATGTTAAATGAGGCTTTGCTGCACATTTCCTGTTTTCATTTAGAGACAGGTCACCAAAGTCTCACATTGTCAGAAGGTAGAATAGAATTATATATGTGTATTCATATGATGTTGAATGAAAACTGCTACCTGTTCAGAAGTCAAAATTAAAGAGTGATGTTAAAGTAAGTGAAGAATAAGAAAATAACTTTCATTAGCACATTCTAACGTAAAGTGGCATCAAGCTACAACCTAATAAATAACTGTCTGGACATGTGATGGCATTTTTTTTATAATCTTTCTATTAAGTGTAATATCAAGTCGTCCTCACATTTAAATGCTTTTTAATTGACAGACTTAATAATAACAATAATAATAATAATAATAAGACTTTATTTATAAATGGTGACACAATTTTGTGGATGAATCTACCTTGTGGCCTCTGTGAAGAAATGAATTAAAAAATTCCATCATTATCTTGTGCCCAGAAGAAAATAAAGTCTTTCATATGTTTCTTTTTTTAATAATGAATTTATCTTTAAATTGTGCATCAAAAATTAAAATTATGTTTATTTAGCAAGATTTTTGGCTCATGTTAACAAAAACGTTGGCACAGGAAATTTTATATTGTTTCAGATGATTACTGGATTTGGCCATAGGATTGGCTTTATACCAGTGACATTTTATGAGTTTGGTTCTTTCCATCTTTCAGTGTGGTCTCTGTGTGCCAGTTCTCTGTATGTCGTGTCGTGATATGTAAACAGGGATTTGTAAAAAAATCGAAAATTGTTATACAACTGTTGTATGTAACACAGCAGGCAAAGTTAAATTTTGTTGGAATCCATTGTTATGAGATTGGCAATGAAATTATAAGAATTGCAATAGAGATTCAAAATTGACAGGTTTTCAAGTGGACCTGAGCTTGTATTCTTAAGGTACCAATACATTAAGTAATGGCAAGTTGAATGCTGGTCAGAATTAAATTTTATTAAAATGTTTGCTTGGTTTGTATTCCATTAAAGATCAGTGTTTGCATATGATTTAACTAATCATTGACTTTCATTATCTGAATAGACGAAACATGATTTTAAAATGACATTTCCATGGTGAGTTCTGCCTCCCAGACACCCAAACCTTCTCAGTCTCTCAATGACTCTTTACTTTTGTCTGGGACATCATTGTGAGGCGTTTTTATTGTAGAGATTAAGGAGGGGTTTTGATAATTATTAAGATCAAAAGTTTATACCCACAACAGTGTAATATAAATTAAATGATTGCATCCCCAGGTTTCTATTGTCATTGTGATAATTTTGTGGGTGGGGGCTGGATTATTATCAGGTGTTTAAGAACACACAAGTTGATAACCCATATACTTCATCTCAGACAGTATTCTTCATTTGGCATATTTCTTTTAATTTTGGTTAGAAAAGAAATGTTCTGATTGTGTAAATACTAGGTCAGAAGTAATTGACCTAGGTTTCAAGAAATTTGCAGTCTCATTGGAGGTCAAGGTAATGAAAGCATACACGTGATACAGAGTATCTCCACAATCAAGAACTCTTGATTTAGTCTATAGATAAGGTGGCTCCAAATGTGAGAAAATGTGGACATTTATTTTGTGTGTGTGTATGTATATATATATATATATATATATATATATATATATATATAATGGAAACTCAGCCATGAATAAAGGAAAAATTAATTTTAAAGGTTGTTTAGAAATATTAAACAATGGTGTGAACTATAGTTTAAAATTTTGTTCTGAAGAGTAGATTAACTAACCATTGTTCTTGCATAAACAGAAAAAATATTAGGTAATCCTGCTGAAAACTTATTCAGATATGCTCCCATCATAATAAGGAATGAGTGTCTGAAATACTCTATCATACTATGGAATGAGTATCAGAAATACTCCATTATAATATGGAATGAGTGTCTGAAATACTCCATCATAATAAGGAATGAGTGTTATGCATTTTCCACTCAAACAGATGGAAGAAATGCAGCATCCTAAACTTTTAACTTTTTTAATATTTTTCTTTAGTAAAAGACATTGAAAGACTAAAGTCTGGGCCAAATGGAAATTGCAAATTTGAAAATTCGTGAAGGGCATTTTTAATTTATTTTCTATTTTAATTTTAAGACTTGGTGAGGTTTAATTGTTTTTACATTTACCTTTTTTATACTAGTAATATGGTTTGAGCCTTGTTAAAGAGTTTTTAACAAGTGAATGGGAATTGAAGTAAACGAAAGTTCTTGAATGCTGATTGGTCACTACAAACCCTCACACATGCAGACAGCAGGGATTGAACTGTAAACCTCAGAAGTCCATAGTTAGTGTACTACCACTCAACTATACTGCCTGGCTTGGCTCTTAACTTTAAGAGGTTAGTGATAGGACAGGTCATCCTGGTGTTGGGATAATGTGACTATGTGGGACATCATGCTACATGTCTGAGGCATGATGCACTGTGCTAGATAGCAATATGACTGAAAAATTGTTAAAAGCTACGTTAAAAATATAAATCACATACACACACACACACACACTCTACTATACAGTGCATTAACATAAGTATTTCAACCCTTTTCATGCATTAAAGCGATTTTCAATTGTCAGAGAAACAATCCTGTGGTATCATATTCAGAACCTGTACTCAGAAGTCCCTTGATACCTGAGATGATATTTGTTACTCCTTTGGTATTCTGTTTCTTTTGAGATAAAATCATTATTGCTGACCCTTTGTGTGATCTGGAGAGATATGGACTATACTCTTTGATACAAAGTCGTGCTGGCTCATTCGGCACCATTGCCATTAGGCACTGGTATGCACTAAAATTGAACTGCTATCTCCACACCTGGCAAGAAGGAGAATTTAAAAGAGACAGAACAATTTTGCAGGGTAGAAAAAGCTATTAAATGTTACATATTTCTACAGATAAGCTGATGACTTGTCCCACCTAGCTATCAAGACTGACAGTGGAGTATTTTTACTTAGTCGTTTATTCGAAAGGATTTGAGTACAATGGATGATCGGGGTTTTGCATGTCAGTAATTTAAATGGTTTTAAAAAAAATGTCTGTTTGATCTGAAATGATCCAAAATGACAGTGCTGCCTCTCACTGAGCTAATATGGCTGCCTCATTGACCATCTTGAAAATCTTGTCATCACTACTCCCCCTGAATGGAAGTTCATATTGACATGAGTTTATTACAACAAGACTTTGTATGATGTCTAGTTGGTTCTGAATGATAATGATGTCATTCAGATATTTAGTATAGCTAGCATGGCAGACATCTTGAAAATCCTGTAATCACTGGAAATTTCTAATTGGAATGTCATATTGACATGATGTTATTTTCCAGAAGACCTCTTATGGTGTCTGGTTGATTCCAAGCGAAGATGTTGCAGATTTGACATCGAATATTTCCATTATGGTGGGCATCTTGAAAAAACTTGTTATCATTCCACAGAATTGATGGTCATATCAACATGGGGTATCTACCAAATGACTTCTTATAAGATCTGATTTCACCTAAATACAGATGGTGCCAATCTCATATCATAATATGGCTGTCATGTCAGCTTTCTTGAAAGTCTTGTTATTACTCTTCATAAATGGATGGTCATATTGGTATGGGATTTTTACTAGAAGTCTTCTGAAAATGTTTGGTTTGCCCTAAATGAAAATGGTAGCTTATTTTATGTGCATTATGGTCACCATAACAGGTATTTGTTTGAATATCTGAGATGATTTCAACTCACATAATTTTAAAGAACAAATGGTCTTATCTTCGATTCCTTGAAATTCTTTCCAGAGAGTAGATGGAATGTCAGTCCCTTTTGAGTGACTCTTGTTGGCTCTACTGGTCATAGGCCAGAAGAACGTTTACTGGTCATAGGCCAGAAAAACTTAAGGGATGGTCTGTTGTTCATCATCTCCATCCATCCATGAATTAAAACAACATTGTTATCACTGATTCACTGTTTTACATACCCATGCTCATGTGTCAATTATGCACACTTTTCCAGTTTGATGCACAAAAATCATCGCCAGTACATAAATTGACACACCCCAAAATCGTCGCCAGTACATAAATTGATGCACCTCAATATTATGATTTGCTGATTAACTAAAAATTAAGGTTTTGTCTAACTACTTTAATGGCTAGATTACAATTCTCCCAAATTCTCCCAAACATGCGCACATCAGTTTCTTATGCTAATATTATCATAACAACTGAGTGTGGAGCCTGGAGCTGACCTTGTGTGACCTGTAACTGTCATCATTTGTAGCAACAAGATGTTAGAACTGTATAATCACCCCACCCAAGAAGGAGGTGGAAAATAAATGCGTGATTTTAAAGTGATTCTCACGAGAATGTCACACAGTGAAGCAGCAATTTCCATTCGCTCAATTGTATTCCTTGCGTTCCAAGATCTGTCAGCATTCGACTGAAAATGGCGACCAAGCCAAAAAATATTAAAATAGATCCAAAACAAATGAAATTATCTCTTGGACTACGTTTATCACCAACGATGATAATAGTATTGTTATTGAACCAGTGATGCCTTCATCATCCAAAGAAAACGGTCACGTAATTTGTGCAGCAATGGTTGAAAACACAGTGGCTACGTTTTCAAAAAGAACTTAAGTCAAGTGAAGAATGTGACATGTACAAAGGCTAAAAAAAGCTCCATGACAATGTACAAAAAACAATAACTTTCAGAACAGTACACTGACATGGCATGTTGGGTTGCCAGATCATAATATGCCGATTGAAGGTCCACAACACCATGCAGATTTGAATGCAGGTTCACAAAAACATTCTTCCAAACAAGACATAACAGCGAAAGTGCTGCTTAAGTGTGTACATTGGCTAAGTGTAGAAGACATCCCTTTTTTAAATACAAATCTCTTCTTACTTTAATGCAAGACTCAATGGCTGAAGAAATTGATGCCATCGGCATTCTGAAGAATTCTGCCAATCAGTATGACTCAGATACTACCTGTTCAGAGTTACTGGAGAGCTAATTAGACATTGAGGATAGTCTTTTACGTGACCTGCAAAATTCGTCATTTGTGACAGCAATGGCAAATGAAAGCTCGGACATAGCCAACAATAAACCTCTTGTCATAAATGCTCAGATTATTTCTGATGACATGAAAGCATCAAGATTTTTAACAAATATAGACTGTCCAGATGCTTCTGGCAAGGGAATTGCCTTATTGGCTTTTGCTCTATTAAATAACTAATATTTTAGTTGTGTATTTAAAACAATATAATTATTTTTGTTAAACTACTGAAAGCTGATCATTGGCATCAATAAAACTAGCAGGTGTGGATTTTGACTCACTGTTTTTTGCCTTGATGAGTCAAACGACTTGCATGAAGCCATTTGTAGATAAAACACTGCTACTCCTCCTAAACTACTTCTGATTAACATGAAACTTTACACATACATCATTGTCCAGTTGGTCCGTAAAAAAATGTTGCCACTCAGACATCCATGATGGTACCATTCACGACTTGAAAGTCTTATTATTTGCTACTCTGCCTGAATAGATGGTCATACATATAAACATGGAGATATTGCTTCAAGTCTTTTTGTGATGTCTAGTTGGGCTTATATGAAAATTAGGCAGATCTGATGTTCAGTATGGCCACCAGTGACCTTCTTGAAAACATTGTGTTGGCAGCTTCTACTGAATGGAAACTTGCCGACACGAGGTTTTCACCAGAAGACTTCTAATGATGTCTTTTTGGTCCTGAATAAAAATGGTCCTAGTCTGATATCCAGTCTGGCCACCACAGTGCCATTTTGAAAATCTTGTCACTACTCCTCCTGAATGGAAACTCATGTTGACATGAGGTTTTCAGCAAATGATTTTTTATGATGTCTAGTTCAGGAGTCGACATCCTATGGCTCGCATGCCACAAGGTGGCACGTCAAGAGGTTTTGTGATTTTAACTGTTACTCTCTTACTGGTGGCACATGCTCATTTATTGTTCTAATTAATTCGGAAAAAGTGGTATGCTATGTAAAATAGGTTGCTAATACCCGGTCTAGTTGATGCTAAATGAAAGTGGTATGAATCTGATGGTGAATATAATTGCCATAGTGGCTATCTTGAAAATCTTGTTATTGCTAATCCTTTTGATTTTGTTGATGTTGTGGGGTTTAACACCATTTTTCAGTACACGATAGGTTATACATGCCGGCCAGTATTAATGGTGGAGGAAGAACCCAGGAAAACCCCGGAAAGAATACCGACCCACGAGAAGCTACTGGCAAGCTTTCTCACATATCCACATTGGCTGAATCTGAGACTCGAACCGGTGCAAACAGAGGTGAGATGGCAGTGATCCGTAACGGAGAGCGCTTTAGACCACTCGGGGGCCCCCGCTAATCCTTATGAATCAATGGCTATATCACCATGTGGTTTTACTGAAAAATGCATGAATGGCTATATCAACATGGGAAAATATTGTTATCATTGCGTCTCCAAATGGAAAGTGATATCAGAATGGGGTTTCCACCAGAAAACTTCTTAAGATTCCTTGTTGATCCCAAACAAAGCAAGTGCCAAATTGAGATTCAGTATGTCCATCACAGCAGCTAATTTGAAAATCTATTTATCAATGAAGAATATTTCAACACTGCAGTTATAATCAAGAGCTGGTCTTATATTGAATTCCTAGAAATTATTTTTAGTAAGCTTGTTTGTTCAAGGAACTGTTCTTTTTGAAGTTAACCATTTTCAATTGAACAATTATTAATTTTCAAGATGGTCATTTCTGTTTGAATTGTATATCTGAATTACAGGTCATTGTCAGATTACCATATTTTTTTATTGTACCCATCCTTTTTGCACACCTGCTGTAAGGCAGAGCATTTGATTTTTACAATATTGTCCATCAGTAGTTAATCCATCAATACACCTGTCTACGAGTTCCCCATTTCATTCCCACACCATTACCAAAGTTTGTTAAGTAGATTGCATTTTTGTAGCAAGGAAGAGACCTATTGAATGTTTTTGAGTCTACTTGTTTTTACATATTTATGCAATAAGATAGAAAGTTCAGTTTTTGTAAGAAAAATATACTTCTTGAAAAACTCTTGGGTTGTATGAACCATGGTGACACAGATGTATTAAGGCCTGGGTCACTGATGAATGAAAAAGTTGGGTAATGGGGGAGGGTGGGGGTCTTCGCACTGTGCAGTTAAAAGTGGTGATTTGTAATGTTGCATGAGCTGGGTGACTGTCAAGTGATGAGAGTGGGAAATGGGGGAGGGGGGAAGGAAAAAGGCTTTGGAATATGCAGTTGAAAGTGGTAATTTTCTATGTTGAGCCCTTTTAAGTTGCTCTACTTTAAGATTATAATAAGCCTATACTGTTTTACATGTACTACCTTTGCAATTATGTTCAAGTCACATGAATGGTTCAGCCATTAATTCCATCAAAATGCAAACTTGATTCACCTTGGCACCTGTACTAACATGTGATCTAAATTTACAGCGAAAGTTAAGATTTTAAACCAGGTACCTGCTGAACTCCAGAGAAACATGAATAAACTTACAACAAAATGCTGGTCAGATGTCATATAAAATACATTCTGATGTGATCAGGCATCCATTATAAGGCTATGAATACCACAGCTTTATATTATACCAGCTAGATCCCCCGTTGTGATAAGATATCATATGGATTTTTTTTCAAGTAAAACACATCTTTGCCGGGTATGACCTATTTAATGTGGTGTTAAATTCATATGAAGGTGTAAGATGATTAGTGGATGCTCACACTGTCCATGAAGTATATTATTGAATCCCTTGTAAATTTGTTTGCACAAATTTCATTCAGTCTCAATTAGCACAGTTAGATAGATATTCTGTACATATTTGGCTTCATAATTCAGTTAAGACCATGTCAATTGGATCAGATATCTTCTGACTATGTTGACATGTTCACCCTGATAATTACACTTTTATGCCTCTGTACAAGTGAGTTGCATCACTTATGACACCAAATCAAATTTCAGAAACTTTTAAAAATGATTTGTGCAGGGTTCAAGACCCTTTACAGGATGGGGGACATGATGATATTGTCTTACTAGTGAATACCCAGATAGCATGGCTCATATTATGTGCAGGTTACGCTACAGATTTCAACAGCAGAATATGTTACAATACTCGATACCATTCACAATTAGCTGGGTGGTTTGCCAGACTTATAAGTGTCAGTCAAGAATGGAAGAGACATGACTATACCCTCATACCAACACCCGCTTGCTATCAATTCATCAGGGTCACACTTCACCCATATCCTGTTGCAGACATTCATCCTGTTTTGTACTGTATAAGCTCATTTGCAAGTCGGACCCAATTGTAGACTGCATAGACCCAGATCTGCCAGCATAGAATGTGCTGGAAGATCTGGATCTGTGCAGTTTGTTAGGACTGGTCAATAGAGACAATGACTGTGATCTACCATTGCATAATGCACCAGAAGATCAGGGTCTTTGTTGTTTGCAGTTAGATAGGACATGTACATGAGTATACACGGTAACTCCAGACGAATAAGATGGCAAACCAATCCTTCTTTTGAGCAAATATATTAAATTTTCACTTGTGTTAGGGATGTAATGATATGGTTTAGTGTTTACAACACAGCAACACGAATACGTGTTTTACTACCAAGGCAATGGGAGTAAAGTATTGTCATCAAGGACACACTATGATAGCAGGTCTGTGCTGATCTGGGTAATGAACCTGCACCTTTTCAGATGTGTGTCATGCACATTAGCCACTAACCCACGCAGCAGCTGGTTGTTCATCATCTAGTACAATCCAAGGACATACAACTTTTCCAACAAGTATATCGGCAAACTGTGCAATCCTTTTTGGTCCCTTGTGTTGTCCATTATAGACAGGTTTCAATTTAAGTACATGTCACGAGAACCTTTTCAATATGAATTTAGGAATTGCTGTTCTGTAATCATTTCATACAACAGTACACCTTTGTTTGAAACAATCCTCTGATTCACTTACCTTGTTCTTTATCAGCTTTCAAAATTAAGTGCCAACCAAATGGCACAGTATTATTATGTTTTGATGGTGTCAGTCTGTATATTGCACAAGAACTTGAGCTGTCCACCATCTACATTTGCCAAACTTTATGGATAGTTTGCATGTGGGATAAGGAAGAAACTTTTTGATTTTGGGGTCAAAAGATCAAAGGCCTTCTTCACTGACTGTAAGAAGAAAAATGGCTTCTGCATAGAAACATTGGTTCTCATCACAGACTTGATCAGACTTAGTGGATGATTTGCACTTGGAGTTAGGAAGAAGCTTATGGAATTTGGTGTCAGCTTGTCAGAGGTCAGGGTCTCTGTTACTGAAATATGAAAGATGTTTTCTGCATAAATTTCAGTTACTGATGTAGAGGACTATTAAACATGCATGTATAATGTGTAGTTCACACTATTCTTGTTCCACATTGACAAATTATCAATATGGAAAGTTCTTTGACACTTCACATGAAGGGTTTACTGCAATGAGAAAATGTGCCATTAATCAATATTTGCATTCTTCTAGCAGAAGATTACCATTAAAACTCAGGTTTTAAATTTGGTAGATGACATAAACATCTTTGTATATCTGAGACTGATGGTGTAATATTAAGGATGTACTATTCATATCCATATGAAAGTTGAATAAGTAAACAGGCTTATAATTTTCTTTTGTATACGCCTGTCATAAGGCTGAATATCTCGTATGTTTTCCATCCAGCTATCTGTATGTACATCCATTGATTCCAAATTTCATTTCCACATAAAACTTGAGTTCTCCACTATCTACCAAGCTACTTTTCAAACTTTGCAAGTAACTTGCATTTGGGGTGTAGAAGAAACCTATTGATTTCTGGTTCATGAGACCAAAGGTCAAGGTCATGGTCTGAAAGAAAGAAAACTGTTTCCACACAGTACCTTGACTTGTATACCAAATGCCATGTCAGAAGATCAGTGGTCATGGTAACTGACTTTAAGAAGAAATATGATTTCTAAATTTACTTTTACTGCACTTTGAGGATGGCTTACATTCTAGACAAGGCGCTTTTTCATTGCGGTGTCAAAAGCATCAAGTTCAACGAGACTGAAAGAAAGCAAAAAATTTCCACAAAACTACTCAAGTTCTGTACCACATTCTTTGACTAAACTTTGTAGATGTCTTGCATGTTTGCCTTATTTTCACTCAAAAACTTTGAAAGGACTTGATGAATTGAAACTTAATTTGGTATGAAGCATCAACTGAGTAGATGTAGGCCGAGTTCAATTTTTACCATTTTCTAACAGATTAAAACTATTTCTGTTGCATCATTATTCTGTTTCCACTATGTAACTTTTAAAAAACTTAATGGGGTCAACCCAGATTTCATACGAGACTTTGCATTAAGAAGACTCAGATTAATGTATACACTTGATTATAAGTTGAGGCAAACTTCAAACAACAAAGATCCAGATCAGCTCTAGCACAGTGCACCAGCAGATCTGGATCTGTTTTGTTTATTCTACTGATTACCCCTATCAAACTGCACGGACCCCAGTCTGCTGGCATATTATATGACAGCAGATCTGGGTCTGTGCAGTTAGCGGTTGGACTCTACTTATAAGCAAGTATATATGGTAGGTTTGAGTTTCAGCATTTTCTAACAGAAGTTCACTGAAATATGGTCCCTTTCTCTGCTGTTTCACAGTTGTACTCCTGTTCACTAACTTTTGAAAGATTTCTCAAGTTCAGGTCAAATTTATTATTAGCTTAACATTAATAATGTTCAGGTAGAGTTCAGTTTTCACTATTTTCCAACTAAATTTAATTGTGTAATGGTCTCTGAGTGACTTGGATGTTTGCGTGATGTTTTGCAATAGGAAGGTTTAGGGGAAATTTGATTTTCACAATTTTTCAGCAACATTTAACAGAATTATGACACCGGGGCCCCAAGTCGCCGAGTGGTCTAAAGTGCTCACTGTTACGAAGCACTGCCATCTCATCTCTGTCTGCGTGGGAGGGGCCCCGAGTGGCCAAGTGGTCTAAAGCGCTGTCCATTACGGATCACTGCCATCTCATCTCTGTCTGCGTGGGAGGGGCCCCGAGTGGTCTAAAGCGCTGTCCGTTACGGATCACTGCCATCTCACCTCTGTCTGTGCTGGTTCGAGTCTCGGATTCAGCCAATTTGGGTACGTGAGAAAGCTTGCCAGTAGCTTCTCGTGGTTCGGTGGTTCTTTCTGGGGTTTTACCAGGTTCTTCCTCCACCATTAATACTGGCCACCATGTATATCCTATTGTGTGCTGGAAAATGGCGTTAAACCCCACAACAACAAGTTATGACACCCCACCCCCCGTTTGACACTACTTTGCCCTTCACTTGCATAAAAAAAATTCCATTTCTGCCGAGTTCAAGAGCTTCATGCACTGAAACCAAATCTGGTATGAATCTTTACATTAGGAAGACCTAGAGAAATTGACCTATTTTCTGACAGTTTTAGAGAGTTGTTGCCCCAGCTTTTGACTTGAAACATTATGCTTGAATTGCATTATTTTGATGGGAAAAGCCATTGTAAATTGATTCATTTCTTATCAATCTTTAATATTTTGTATAAAGAACTGTACAGTATCTTTAATTTCTTGCAAATAATTCTTAGTTAAGACTTGGCTAAAAATGATAATACTGTTTATTGCAAATTGGTCATTACACACACACACACACATCAGTATTGTATTATACAATATATCTCATTAAGCTCTGTTTAGTTGCTACAGTTTTATGAACTGATCTATATCTTTCCCCCTCATGGAGGATTTGAAACATGTATAGTGTTTATAAACAACAACAAAAAGCACAAAACCCCATATGTTTTCAGGCTGCTCGATACAAGCTGGTTCATACATTAAAAAGTTGTAATAAACATTTTTAAAAGTTGTAATACATATTGGTGTAGTTGTTTATGTAGATAAATACAGTTGTGTGTCAAATTTGTGAATGAATCAGTGTTTACATCACAGGACATTTGCACACTTTAAATGTGTGTGACCTAGATTGTGTACAGGCTTCTCCACTGATGGATAAAGATGGTGACAGTGATGGAATATAATTAACATGAGGGGGTGAAAACAGCAAAAACCAACTCTGACTCATTCCCTACTTGAATTAAATTTATTTTGCTCTCTCCCACTTTTACCATATTGGGTGTCTTTGTCATGATTATGTCATATGATGTTTAATTTTACTGTCTTGGTCCATATTATATGCATCAGGTTTAAGTTTGTTATTTAACTTGCAAGTGATGTCAGGAAGATTTTTTTTAAAAATTCCACTTTCATTTTTTAAAGTTTAAGATTTAAATTGTGGTTTTATTGTCTCTACTGGTCATAGACCAGAAGAGCTTATGGGACTTCTTACGTTATCTAGTTGGTCCTGAATAAAAATAGGCTATCAATGGTGGTCAGTATAACTGGTGGAGGATGAACCAGGAAAACCAGGGTAAGACCCACAGCTCACAGGAAACTACTGGCAGACTTTCTCAAATACCCACATTGATGGAGTCTGAGACTCGAATCCATGCAGAGAGACATGAGATGGCAGAAATTAGTAAAGGTGATTGCTTTAGACCACTTGGCAACCCAGGGCCCCAAATAAAAATAGTATTGATCTGACATCCAGTGTGGTTATTATGGCACCCATCTTGAAAATCTTGTCCCCAGTCCATCTAACAGAAAGTCATATTGACATGGGGTTTTCACCAAAACACTTCTGACGTCCAGTTGGTCATAAATGCAAATCAGACTTTTAAATATAGGTAGCACACAGCTTCCATCAGGAAAATCTTGTGTTGGATGTCAACTTGGCACCATTTACATTTAGGACAAATTGGGCATCATTTCAAGTTTTTTTCTCTTCAAAAATCCATTTCATAATGATTATCCACTCGGGAGGAGTAGTGACAAGAAGCATTTTAAGACAGTTGTCATGACAGTCATGAATTTTGTATGACTGGCACCATTTTCATTTTGGACCAACTATGTATCACCAGAAGTCTGTTGGTGATGACCCCATCTTGATATAGCAAAGGGAGTAGTGACAACAAGATTTTCAGAATGGCTGTCATGGTAGTCATTTAAAATGATGGACTACAACCCTTTTCACTTAGGACCAATTAGATCAATTGGTGAAAACCTCATGCATTTAATACCATCAATTAGGAGTAAAATCAACACTGTTAAGATAGCCAACACAGAGTCCATACTGAGGGTTAGTCATTTTCTTTAAGGACCAATCTAACATCACAATAACTCTTCTGATTAAATCCCCATGACAAAATTTCCTTCCATTTATGAGTAGCGAAAATGAAATTTTCACAAAGGGCATCAGATCAGTACTATTTTAATTTCAGATCAACAAAACACGAAACAAAGTTGTAACGTAAACTCCACCTCAATATTCTGTTCAGAAGGAGTTGTGATAACAAGATCTTCAAGACTGCTACTGTGGTGGTCATACTAGACTTCTCATTTAGAACTTGGCAGACATATTATAAAGCCTTTCTCTGAAAACCACATGTTGATATAACCATCCATTCAGGAGTAGCAATTACAAGATTTTCCGGATGGAAGCTGTGTGCTACCTATATTTAAATGTCTGGTTTTCAAATAGCTGCTGTTTGAAAATCATGTTATTTCTGAAGAGTATCAGGAATGGTTTTAACACTTGACAGTGAAAAGGAAGACATGGCGTTGTCTTAAATTCATTGAATTTGTTTTTTCCAGCAGAACATCAGTCCCTTCGAGGGATTCTTGTCATTACCAATGGCGCGACAGGTTCTCCAACTTCAGTACAACTGCAACAACAAAGAAAATAAAATGCTGATGAAAAAATACAGCACTCCCTCACTAAGAGGGCCCTTCATTATAACATGGTTCTAGTTCGACAGGTATCGTCATGGATACTGTTTCAACATGTACCGAAGTAGTGAAATTGTATATACACTGCTTCCTCATTTCAGGTTTGCTGAACATGAATAAAACTGCAAAGTTGATAAATGAATCCTTGGTATATTGCTTATTTTTTCATCAAAAATGGTGGTTAGTGCCACAAAAATTTGAACATCACAGAATTTGTAAAGTTTAATAAGTTATAAACTTTGTTAAATTCTCAATACATGGTAAATAATGTAACAAATAATGAAAATGTTGTTAATGCCTACTGATGGAAATACTTGAAAAAGTAAATATGCATTAAATAAATCTTGTCAAGTGAAATTAGTTTTCAGTTTTAAATTTAATTCAGTTTCAGTGTAATCATCATAAATGTGATATGCCCTCTAGTATTTAAACTTGAAAAGTGTCGGTCAACCATGAAGGTGATCCTATTAAGCATGTCCATATGAACCTAATTAGTTTAGACCAATTTGGTCTGTAACTTTGGAAGTGATTCCAGCATTGTTACAGTCAATTACCATTTGACATTTTTTTGTATTATCGTGTTCATTACATCTTTTGTATGAAATTGAGTAAAGGGGATAGGATTTTTAAAAAAGTTTAAAGGTATTGAAATCTTACCAGCAAAAGATATACCATGGTTGTGTCGAAGCAACTCATTTTGATTGACCAACCAGACACTGTTTTAAATATTATGTATACAGCATTGATAAAGGATGCAGCATTAATCATTGGTCCATGCATAACATTGCCAGATATGATTAAGGATTGCGTGGAAACCAATATAAAATCATAATCAGTGCATGTAAAGTAAAATATCATATACCGTATATACTCGCTTATAAGTCAAGACAAACTGCAAACATTAAAGATCCTGATCTGCCATAGCATAATGTGCCTGCAGATCAGGGTCATTGTTGTTTGTTCTACTGATTACTTCTTACAAATTGATCAGATCCTGATCTGCATGTGCATTATGCAATGGCATATATGGGTCAATGCAGTTTGAAGTTTAACTGGACTTAAAAGTGAATACATATGGTTGGGTTACTTATCGAGATGCAAAGATTATAGGGAGCTTACAATTCCTGAATTGGCATCCCAAGGTTTGCTCAAGGAAAAGCAGAAATGTTTTTGACAATGAAATCACCGCCTTTATTGATAGAACAATTAAAGAATTAAGTTTTGACATCGTTGTTTCTTGAAATAAATAGCCCTATTTTTGAAGAGAAAAAAAGAATCTGTTCTGTTCTGAATCTGCAATAACACTAGAGTGTATTGAAATTCATATGAAATAAAGCAGTGATCTCAAACACAATGTTCTCACTTTTACAAATGTTATTGTGTATTGAAGCTGCATAGGTGTTTTTTGCGATCTTCAAAGATTGATTGTCTTGAAAATGAAGGTATTTTAACAGTTATTCCCACCCAGTTATAAAATAAATATTCAAACATTTAACCATATGCACACATGGACACAAACATTCTCTTCTCTCTGTCAATGTCTCTTGTCCATCTCTTTCTTAATTTGTTAGACATACCTCAGTCTTTGTTTATGGACTCCATTGTATACAAGTTACAGTAGAGGTGTATAATGTTCTTCACAATATAGTGATTTTATCTGTAAGGTCTTTGATTCCATGGCTACAATGTATATCATTATAATGGGGGAATACTGTTATATTCCTTGAATTCAGCTTTGATGTTTGCACCAAGTATTGCAGAAAAATAGCCGTTTCCATGGAATTAGATAAAATAGGCCTTCACAGAATATCAGATACCCAGTATTGCATGGCCTTCAATTAGAGCATGTGTGAATTTTCTGAGAAAAAATGCATGCATATACATTAGAGGAAATGATCAGTCACAAATTTTCAAACTTTATGAAACTTTACATGTTGGCTTTATTTCATGTCGGAATGAGACTAATTTAGAATACTTGGGCTTTATTGCTTGAAAGAATGTGACTAATTTTCTAAGTCTTCAAGAAAAAATATAGGCCATTTGTTTTAATCATTTTGATTTTAGTTATGGAATTTTATTCATATTCCTATTTCTGTTGATAGGGTGGAAATTTGTAATAATTCTCTAAAGAATAGGCATGAAGTCAAGGCCTTGGGTGAAGATTTGTGACACTTGAAAATTTCCTGTGAACTCAGAAACACAGTATAATAGCTCTAGGATATACTTAGTACTGCTGGATTTGTCAGATCAATAGGTCAACATATGTAATATTAATTCATAAAGTAATTTTCAGGTACAGTAATATGTACCTGAAAATCACCCAGCAACATGTCCTTAAGTGTGAAATTGTAAATATTACCTGTCAACTTTCACATTCTTGTCTTTAAAAGAAATAGTTTATGTATCTGTGCAAGGAAACATCAGGTATTACCCTTCCATTGTCAACAGATCTTTTCCCAGTATGCTATCGATATGTTTTTGTATAGTGCAATATTAGATTCGACAATCCAAGAATATAACGCACACACTCATAATAAATGAGACCACTGGGTACTCCAGTACAAGGGTGGTGTCTCTCTAAGTTTTATGTATTTCCTTTTGTCTGACACTTGATCTGTAATGGCTTGTGCATAAAATATGATGAAACCCTTCTGTGCCATATGGTGTTAGGTATGTTTCCCATAGATTAAATGAAGGATAAGATGTTAAGAATAATGTTTGACTGTTTGGGAGTTATGGCCCCTTATTGCAGTGTGCTGTACAATCAGTGTCTTGCATTAATATCATACTACATTTTGCTGAACACTGATCAGTGGATGACAATTACCTTGCCCCACTAGCCCCACTAGCCCCAACATCTAAAAATCATTGTTGGGAAACTTTAATTTCATGTAACTACCAAATATTACATCGAAGAAAGAAAAAAAGAAATTTGAATTTTGGGACCATTTTCCTTGTATGATCCTTGCTGGACTAGTAGGTCAAAATTGGTAATTGGTTGGCTACTTGATCTTGTACCGTTGATATTGCCTTGTGGCACTGAAATGTTTGAAAACTGTATTCATAACTCATTTTTGAACTGAATGTGTTCAATGAAGTAAGGTATCCAAAATTGATTGGTTATATATTCTATGTACACATTTTATTACTTAATTGAATGAGACTTCTCATACTGTTCAAATTGCCAATTTTATTAGATTTATGGGACTTTAATAGCAGTTGCAATCCTGCATTTGACTACTGTATGTTATCACTTTGTGATCTGGAAGACCCAAGTAATATATTTAAAAATAATAATTGAATTAAACTACAGTTAAATCAACTTTCTTTTTAAATGTTAAAGTGAAAGGAATTTAAAATTTGATTTCTCTGGAAGGTGCCACACTTTGTTTTTCAGACATGCAGAAATGTGAAAGATCAATGCATTTAACATTTAGACGAAAAACCCATACCTAACAAACTTCAAATTAATTAAAAGCATTAGCAATAAACAGCTATTTTTCTATCTGTACAGATTTAAAGTACTTCAATTTTATCATTATGTACCAATACCACACAGTATCTTGAAAAAACTGTCTTTGGAGCCTTGGTTGACATCATAATAGATATATTAGTAGAGTGCATAAGAGTGTCATTCCTTTGGAGACAATCAATCTCTGAGTACACTTTGTTTTGATTTTGTCAGTGGTTATTTACCTTTTGTGTATTCAAACTTACTCCAGACGCATCTTGACCCACATTTTTGAGTGTCAGTCTTGAGCTTGTTTTCATTTCAATAGCGCAAAGGAAAAAAAATGCTGATCTTGCAAGTTTAAAAAGTTTACATTGAAGGCACAACCAACCTTTACTAACAGGTGGAGCATGCTAAAAGGATTAGGGTAATAAGATGTATTAGTATTATGAATCACTGCTTAACATGTACTGAATATACTCGCTTATAAGTCCAGTTAGATTCTAAACAACAAAGATTCCAATATGCCATAGCATAATGCACCTGCAGGGCATGGTCTATGTTGTTTGTTCTGTTGAATGAGCCTAACAAACTGCACCACATTATGCAATGGCAGATCTGGGTCTGTGCTTTTTGCAGTTGGACTCGTCTTATAAGGCAAAAAAATGCGTGTTTCTTATTGCACTGTTTTTTACATTTGCGTTTGGAGATATTTTTATATTTTTTTTTACATATATATTATAATTAGTATAAATAATAAATTTGGGTTTGGATGTATTTTTTTATATTTTTTTAAACATGTATATATTATAATCATTAGTATAAATAATGTAAGAAGCAGTTCAAGTACGTGGCTAAACCAGCTCAATTAGATGCACAATTCAGTTTCAGGAAGAGAAAAATTTGAATATTTTTTTCCTTTAAACATTATACATATTATAATGATTAGTATATATAATGTACCAAGCACTTCAAGTACTGGGCTAAATCAGCTCAATTAGATGCACAAATCACTTTTGGAGATTTTTATTTTTCATTAAAAAAAAAGTTTTACACCGGGGGAAAAAAGTGTCCGTAATGCAAAACAGGGACAGTTGGCTGACCGGAAATGCATATTTTTTTGTTCCTTATCAAGTATATAGAGTACACCATGATCTAAGTAATAAGTAAAGATTGCTCCAATATGTATTCATAACATTTAAGGTCCAAAATTAAAGGTGAGATAAAAAAACAAATCTATGAAATCAGTGCAGCATATATCAAAGAATAAAGGTCCAATACATTCGGGGACCATAGTCTGATCGTTCAGCCAAAACCAGCTGAGGACTGCAGTTGTTACCTTTATAGAGTGGTTCTTAACCCATGGGTCATGACCCAAAACTTGCTTGCCATGCTGTTTTGAGTGGGTCCCCAAACTCACCTTAATAATTTGAAATTTCCTACCTGTGAATTTTTAGCATTCAGTGGGTCAAGAGACTGACACCACAAACCTAATCTGGGTCACAGCCCAGAAAGGTTAAGAACCACTGCCTTTATACAAAGTTTACTGGTGCACTGTAGCGGTATATCTTTGGTTCCTCCTTGTGGGCTCAAGGATGCAGAAAAGACCCAATGTACCTCTCCTGTGTTGTAAGAAGTGACTTGTGTAGGAGGTGACCTGTTTATCATATGTCCTAGGATCCTGGAGCCAATTTACCTTTATTGTAAGCCTATTTTGGTAGGGTTGCAACATCATTACCTTTACATTTTGTCCCATGATGTATATTTACATTTGATTGCACAGTTTGTCTTTCCGATAACTTTGGCAGGGGTTTGCTTTCCGAGGTATTTTGGCAAGGGTTTGCTTTCTGAGGTATTTTGGCAAGGGTTTGCTTTCCGAGATATTTTGGTAAGGGTTTGCTCATACCATTTTTGCTACTTTTCTTTTGCTTTTTGCACTTTATGGCCAAAATTGTGGTGATTTGACATCAAACCGTATACATAATACCTTGTTACATCTATACATACAGACATACATCTTTACATTGATGCATTTTGTATGAGCAGTAGGGTAGAACCAAACTTATCATGGTGTATGTACCTGGTGTGCATGTCAGAAAGGCTGAAATTACACTTAGTATAAGTAAATGTTAATTTGGATCTATCTTTATCATAACCAATTTGCAGCTTGTACATTTGACCAAGATATTACACCTATTATTATTTATTATTCACTTATCACAGTACAGTACATGTATGTACTTGTTTGCAAGTTTGGTCCAACAGCAATTGCCTGGAAGCCAAATTTGTGATCATGTAATGTACCAGCAGATCTGGGTCTTTGTAATTTATTAGGAGCGATCAGTAGAATAAACAGAACCCTGATCTGCTGGCACCCTATGCAACTGCAGACCATGGTCTATGTTGGTTGTGGTTGGACCCAACTTATAAACATGTATATTGATTAGGTATTAAGCTGCATTTGACAGTGGTATTTCATTCAGTTGAGTGCAAATGATCCTATCATATGTACTTACTTATAAGTCCAGTCACACTGCAAACAATAAGTATCCCAATCTACTGTAGCATATTGCACCAGCAGATCAGGGTCTGATTGTTTTACTGATTACTCCTAACAAACTGCACAGACCCAGATGTGCTGGCACATTTTGTGGCAACAAATCTGGGTCTTTGCAGTTGGGCTTGTCTTATAAGTGAGTATAGACAGTTCCATATTGGTCATTTATTTATTTTCAAAAGCTGTGGTTGAGCTTGTACACTGATAAATTCACAGGGATTATTAAAGTACAAGTAAATCTTGGCTATTCAGAGCCCACATTTCAGTTTTATAGTAATCTACTTGTACTATGACAGAAATTTTCTATAAGATTCACAAAGATATTACCAGGCATAACATAAAAGACTATAAATTGAACAGATCAAGCCAGCCAGCTTTATACATTTCCAAAGTTGAAAAACAAAAACCATGAGTGAAATAATATAATGTGATTGACAAACAAGTGGGCATGTAAGACACCTGTTGTATGGATAGGTAACAGTCCTCCTATAATAATACATACAAAAGTTAAAAAAGATTCTCGTTTTGTAGTTCATTTTTTTTTGGGTGGAGTTTGAATATGGGAATTATTTATATGTTTGAAAGCAGACTTGTGTATAATTTATGAGTGAAGTACATGCATTTGAAGGAGGCTGTTCAAAAGACTCGTAAGGTGTCATAAATACAGGAAGTTGCAGTCACGTACAGGATATAGATTATCATTCAGATTTCATGTTATTGGTACATGTATTTCTGGCAGACAAGGATAGCAAATAGGACCTATGATGCCAGATATATAAGAATTTTAAAGTTTTATCCATTGAAAATTGATGGATGTCCAAAATTTAAGTTGCTAAATTTTAAAATGTGTGTAATAAGTTATTTGCCATATATACTCTCCTGAAAGATGAATCCAACTACTACAATGAAGATCTGCCATCACATAATGTGCCAGCTGATCTGGGTCTGTGCAGTTTGTTAGGAATAATCACTAGAAAAATGAGATAGACCATAATCTGCATGCACATTATGCTACAGTAAATCAGGATGCAGTCTGACTCAACTTACAAGCAAGTAAATATGGTATTTACAAGGACTGGATTTTTTCGGCCACAAGTTTGTCTTGATGTGACACTTCTAAACATTGATAAATAAGAATCTAATTTATCAAAACTGGATGCTACTGAGTTGTCTTAACTTATTCCACATCAGCTTAGTGTTGAAGTTCAGTGCAAGCCTATAGCTGTCAAAAAAGGCTGAGATATAGGGTTGGCTTGGTGTGTGTGGGTGGGTGTTTGTGGCACAACAATATATGAAAATTATTTAGGGACATACCAAGGTAGCTGACTCAGGGCTGATCCTGTGGTAGGACTTGAACATGTGCCCATTTGGTTGCAAATCCAAAATGCTAACCACTGAGCCACGACAGTGAGCCATATATACATCCTTAGAATAAGAGATCTTGTTCAAAATGACTTGAACTAGGAGTTGGAATAACTGACATTCCACTGTATTATTTACCCCATTCTTGTAATTATTGTTCAGTATTAGCTTAGTAGAATTAAAGTATTCATCCATAACAAGAATAAATCACAATAATTACAGTGCTTTATGTTGAATCCAACAGCAACACACTAGAATCTTATCTGCCATTGTATAATGTGCTGGCAGATCAGGGTCTTTGTTGTTTGTTCTGCTGATTATTCCTAACAAACTACAGACCCTATATAGTTTTGTCATATCACTACTCAGAATTTTCAGAAGAAATTTAATTTATCCACCCACCAATACATAGAAATTTATCCCATGGAGTAACAAGGCAATACACATTTTAATAGTCCCACTCCTTACCATTGTATTATGAAGCCAACTGAATGCAACATAAATATGTAGATGAAATATTTCACTCACCTGTTACACCTTAATCAAGGTAATTAATCATACCAATATATGTCCAGGGGGAAGAAATGTACATGGAATTCTTTCAGTCTTTGCTATGTAGGTTTCTCATGGTATGCCAGAAAATTCCTTACATTCCATCTCCAATCAGATGTGTCTACAGGGCTTGTCTCTGCCATTGTGAGACTTCCCTGTGCACATTAAATGTATTTTGGGTCAACTACATATAGAAGTAAAAATACAGAAGCAAATTTCTTGCTTCTTGAGAAGATTTGCTGAACTACTTGTAAAGAGAAGGTACATAACATACTGTAAGGAAGGTGAATAGCTTACAAGTTTGACATTTCAGCAAAGTTAACAGTAAATCCAGAAATATTTTGTGGAGTTCATGTAATGCACATTTGATGTTTTGCTCAGTTATTTTCCTTTGGCTATGTTTGATTGATGCTCTTTTCATTTCAGATGCATAACACCAGGCAGTGGAATGCTGAACCAGAAGAGGTGATGATACATGAAGCAGAGAAGTGTACCTATAAGGGTATGACAAATTTAATTTTTCTAGGAAGGTCATTAGCTAAAAATTTGTGGCATCTTTTCTATGTAAATAGTTGAAACATGGTTTAGTCAAGTGAGATACCTGTCATAGCACTTACTATGCTCTCCAAATGACATTCTTGCACCATATTGGGGTCAGTTCAAACTTGGAATTTCAAATTTTGTCCAGTCATGTATACATGTTTATGGTCCATTATTGGTATTTCTGCAAGGATGGAACCTACTGAAGAACCAGTTAAAATTGAATTGAATTAACTCCCTTCGAAATAGATGAGTCCAAGCACATGATTCTTCTCATGTTAGGAACTATTAAATCGTGTCGGCAATCTTTTGTACTGAAGTGAGGAAAAAAGTGAGAATCAGTCCAGGACTGTAGAGAGAATTACTGCTATCTTGGAAGTGAAGACCAGTCTGGTTATGACATTGAGGACAGGCAGGCCTGCAAGTGAGGACTTGTGTAGCATGTAGACGGGCCTGCAAGTGAGGACTTTTACATTTATAGAGACCTATTTTAAAAGTATAAAATTTCAGAGTAATTATTTATGTGCTCTATAGACATTATTCCCTCCACATTATCATAAACATCCTTTGACATGTCACCCACGTTTGAAAATCTTGAGCAAAGGTTCATTAGTGAAAGTTTTATTCAGAAATAAGAAATGGGTTGTGATTTTACTGTAGCTATGGTCTAGTCATCAGATGAGGACCTTCATAGCATTAATCCCTTGTAACTTAGATCTGTGTAAACATAGCTGTATTGGCTATGATGCATGAATTTTAAACGTGTGGTATGATAGAAGAACTTGTATACAGCGGCACCCCCTGTTATAAGTCCACCCCATCTGCAGCACAAAAGTGGCCTTTTAAGAGTGGTGGCCCATCTAGAGAGGGATCATAAAGATGGTGAATAATAACTATATATAAAGTATGAAAGGTGTAAGAAAATTTTATATTTTCAATATTTTATTCAAAAATCTCAGGAATATTATCAGGGTATGAACTTTTGTGATAAAACTATTGTCAATATTACTTTAAAAAAATGATGAATAATCATCAGTCATGGTGCAAAACAACATTGTCAGTAAAATCTGGGCACAAATGTCTGGCTGTATCTATCCTTGTATATCTGTCAGTTCTGCTTGCCCACTTGCTGCAGTTAAATGTACAATACATACTTGCCTATAAGTCGAGTCGAACTGCAAACAACAGAGATCCTGATCTGCCATAGCATGATGTGCATGCCGATCAGGGTCTGTGCTGTTTGTCCTATGGATACTTCCAACAAACTGAATAGACCCAGATTTTTTGGCACATTATGCAAGAGCAGATCTGGGTCTATGCAGTTTGCCGTTAGACTCAACTTAGAAGTGAGTATGTACGGTATATTGATAATGTTTATTTGAATCTGACATAAAATATTTTACCTCTCTCTCCCTCAATAACTTGCACACAACGGGATCCACAAACAGACCCCACTATAAGCGAGGCGCGATTTACTGAATGACCTCCATAATTTTTTTAAAAATGGCTTTGACATCGAGTTAACGGGGGGGGGGGGGGGGGGGGGGTAGGAAGCGACATTAGGGAACTGGGCTGTTTATTGACTGAATCCACATTTTACAATCACGTTGATAATAAGTTTTAATGACGTGCTTTTTCTAATGAAGTTGCTTGTTATTCTGTTTAAACATATGAAAGATCGTTCCAACTGGTTTCAACAACCATCACTTGTATGTGAAAAAAATCTGTGCATTATGTCACTGCTTTTTGTTTTCTTGATGAGTCTGGTTCCCATAGTGGTGTTTAATATAATCCTGCCAAATTGGGAGTCCACAGAGCAGGGAACTAGACTAACTGTTGATACACCACCAAACAAGATTCTTTTTTCTCAAACACACACGACATTTATTTCATGAGACAATCATCTACGTCAAAACTCAATTTTTGTATTGTTCAGTATTGATGTCGTGATTTCATTGGAAGTAATATTGAAAGTTCTTATCATCATCCTCGAGGATATCTCTATGTGCTAGTTCAATAATTCTCTGAAACTCGCTTGCCCACAATGGTCCCTATCTGTGAAATCAAGCTCTTTATTTTACAAAGGATTTATTTCGATTGGCTACCTTGTTATCTTTGATAACAGTTTTGAAACAGTCGGTTAATTTAAGGTAGTTTATGTTGCATACATAATAAGATTTATAAATGGGATCCATGCCTGACCCCACGTTATAAGCGGGTTCACAAGTTATCAGGGCGCTAGTTATCGAGGGAGTGGTGTTCTTAGTACTTAGTAATGATCAAAGGACTCTCCCATTTTTCATTTAATTGAATTGCTTTTACTTTTTCACCTAAACTAACAATGTTTGATAACATTTTGCACTTTTTGCAACAACGTATTCTTTCATTAGCTGTTATGTAGTTATTATGTAAGATGTTTACAGAGGAAGTCAGCTTGTCATGCAGTTGACTTTTTTTAAGCCTGTTACCCGTTCAAGTACATCTCATGATCTGTCCGAGTGATGTCATAAAGGCTAACATACTATTTTTACTGTCTGGAAGCTGGATGTCCAGCTAACTTGAGCTGAACAAGCCTATGCTTCTCAGCTTTTGACAACTTGATAATTATCAATGGTAATGACAACCAGTTATTATCCAAGTGACAGAACATGACATATAAGAAACACACAGTAACAAAGATAATCAGATTACTTAATTCTTTGAATGGATCAAAGTCACTTCATCGGCATGTGGGAACAAATGTCAGTGTGCCATGTTTCAAAATCTGTAAGCATCCATTACATAGCCACTTGTGAAGGGTATATTTGAAAGTTTTTGTACTACTATGCTTGCCACTGGCCAGGTTAGACAGAGACGTCCCATCCTTAAGGGATACTTTTGATCACAGACTTGTCATTGCCTTGGGATTCAGGCCATATAAAGTGGGTGGCTGCTGGAGGGGGGTATTCATGCAGGGGACCATTGTTATGAATCTTATTAACAATAAGCAAAGAAAACAAACGAGTTTCCCAAACTCATCATAAAGAAACTTGGAAAGACAAAGGTTGTGGATGATTTAAATGACATTTGACGTTGATGTATTTAATAGAGTGCCAGAAGGAAAGCTGGTGAGCAACGTGTTTTCCTACCATTAAAAGTAACATCACATCTGTTAATAAGATTGTATGATATCATTAAAAGGAAACAAAATAATTGTAACTACTTTATTTTAGGTAACATTTTGAAAATAGCAGCATGTACTAAAGATGAACATTTCACAGGAAGTAAACAAGATGGTGTGTTTCATAATTAGGGTGTTATGTTACTGATGTTATTAATGTTAACGTTAATTCGGTCACTAATTTTATTGTAAGATCTAAATTAGGCCACAAAAATGCTGTGTACATCAACAAAAGAGTCCTTTAGAAGAGATAAACTGTGTACATCATCACACAAATATCTTAGTCTATAAGTGTGTGTGTCATTTGGATTTTTAATGTAGCTTTAACAATTTTTCAGTCATATCACAAAGGAATTCTTGGGTGAGTTGGTTTACAGTTTTTAGCACTGGGGCATCATGCCAAAAAGATGTAGCAAATTGTCCCACCCAATCACATTGTCCTGACACTAGGCCAACGAGTACTAACACTAACCTCATAATTCTGAGTGCATGTGAGGCAGCTGTTAGTACCATTTTTATAAGTCTTTGGTATGACTTGGCCAGGGTTCGAACCCATGACTTCCCACATTTGAGATAGGTGCTCTAACCTCTTAGGCCACTGGACTGGTCCTCTTAGAAGAGATCAACTATGTACAGAATGAGTGTCGTTTAGAAGACAAACTGTGTACATCACCAAATAAGTGTCGTTTGGAAGAGATGAACCTTTTTCTTTTGTAAATTGGATGACATTTGAAAAATATATATTTCAACTGATTGCTTTCCAATTGCATTGTGGCTGTAGCTTAGTTTGTAGAGCATTGGACTTGTAATTAAAAAGTTAAGTTTTGAGTTCAGGTCATTATGCTGGCAGGACCATGAATACATTGTAGTTTTGTCTTTTAATATCTAACTGTCTGTCTGTCTGTCAATAGATCTTTCTAAAGCTTATATTGTGCTATTAGCGGCTGAAAACAATCAGGAAATCATTACTATTTGTTCTGCTTGACATTAGTATCTGGTCCTCCAGGTTAGGGGTTGGGCATGTTGCCAACAACTCCACCCTGTAAAAAACAAAACTGTTACAGAACCTGCAACAACTTCAACTCCAACAAGAAGAGGTCAAGGAAAGAACTCCAAACAACTACTAGGTATCAAGACAACTTCTATAGAACCACAGCTGCAAATGTGCAGACTGGCCTTTTTTTAAAGATACATGAAAATGATGTCATCCCACAGAACTGGTGCAAAGGCCTCATTATTAAGCTACCAAAAAAAGGTGTCCTCAACAATTGCAACAGCTGGCACCTTTTCATTGCCCAGCAAAGTCCGCAGGATTAACACAGCCATTGATGACAAACTCGAATAGGAACAAGCAGGGTTCTGCAAGGGAAGAGAATTCAGAGATCAGATATTTGCTGTACACAACATCACTGAACAGTGTCTAGAGTGGAATTCATTGACAACAAGAAGGCATTTGGCACTGTTCACCATGAGAACCTGTAGAATATTCTTAGATCCTATGGAATACCACCCAGGATAGTCAAACTCATTGGGAAGTATGACAAGCATCTTTGAATGCAGTGTTATCCATAACAAGACTCCTACTGAGTCATTCAGAGTGAAGACTGTTGTTAGGCAAGGTTGCAACCTCATTCCTATCCCATTCCTTGTCATCATTGTCAAACAACATCTGACCATGCCAGAGGAATCCAGTGGACACTTCTCTCCCACGGTTATTATCTGGACTTTGCTGCTGATGTGGCTGTCATTTCATCAAGGTACTCACATCTTGAAGAGAAATCTGACAGACTCAGCAGATACGCTAAACAGACTGGCCTGCATTCAATACAGAGAAAACCCAAGTGATGTGCACAAATGATGCAGCTACTTCACCAATAACCATTTATGGAGAGGCACTTGAGTTGGTAGTGGATGTCATCTACTTAAGTAGTCTAATTAGCAATGATGACGGTGCCAAAAAGGACATCAAGGCTAGGGTAAATAAAGCAAAAGGTGGTTTCAGCAGACTCCAACCTGTATGGAAATCAAAACAATATACCCTCAAGACAGATATCAGACTTTACAACAGCAGTGCAAAGTCAGTACTTGTTGTAGGGCTCTGAGTGTTGGAGAGTAGTGAAGGCAACATGAGCAAAGTAAATTCATTTCTCAGTAGTTGTGTCCCTAAAATCTGCAACTCCTATGTGAACCTATATGAAAAGACCTCATGTAACAACATCTCTATGGAGATAAAGATACACAATATATACAAATGGCTTGGACACAGTAATGAGGATGCCCTAAGAACAGATACCCAAGGTGGATACTCAGATGAACACCAGCTGGTAAGCATAAATGTGGCCTGCCAAAGATAACCTGGTGAATGATAGTGATGACCAAGCTGGAAGAGATGGGACTTTCATGGAGTGAGGCACAAGCCATTGTTCAGGACTGGCCTAGATGCAAGAAAATAGTTGCAGCCTTGTGCCCTGGACAGGATGAAGAAGATCAACTAATTGCTCAATATTGAAGATTATATCAGCATCTTCAGCTTAGTGAATTTTAATGTGAACATCTTGAAATGTAGCAAAATGTACAAATTAGTCTTGCACACAAATTATTTCTGCACTGATTGTATCAACATATAGAGCAACATCATTTGTTAGATGAAGCTGAGAAGAGTGGTCTGTGTACATGTAATCTGCCATGTTGGTTCTGTGGGTACTTGACATTTTGGCACTGGACAGTTTGGCAGAAGCCACACTTGAATACCAGTGAGGATTACCACGTAATTTTTTGATGGACTTGTACAGCATGTTTCATGTTTGGGAAGAATTGGTTTATTTGATGTAACTTTACCATATTTTTCACAAAGGCATGTTATCAAATGTCTATATGCAATCATTTCAAGAAATAAATTAAGTAAGTTTGTTTATATGCTTTGTTTAGAATTCACTGTTTCAGGCTATGTTAACCACAGAAAGGGAGTATTTATTTCAAACCAGCTGGAAATTTTACTTATATTGTTGGCAAGGTAATGTGTAGTAACCTTGCGCCAAAGAATATTGCGACAAAACGGCTGGTGCTAAACTGCCAGGCACCAGAAAATCCTGGTTCTAGAGACATGGAAGGGTCAATTTTGATATGGGACCAGGTGGTTATTGGAATCATGGTCTGCCGCAGGTAAACAAAAGTTATCAAAGTTATCAACTTGTCAGACAAATCATATTATAAACCAACATTAAGTAGAAATTTAAAATAGTTTAAAGAAAACTAGATGCTGCATATATGTTTATTTGCCTGTGGCACATGATGTGGTAAATTACATGTAGACAGACCACTCTTTTTTACCATGCATTAATTGACTGATGTTGTTCAGCATGTCGGTGTTGAAATCATTCATACACAAAACAAATTCAGTATTTTTAGCTACATTTTGAGGTCTTCTTGTGAAAATCCATTAAGCTTCATACTATACTCACTTATAAGTCAAGCTCAACTGCAAACAACATAGATCCTGATTTTCCGTAGTGTAATGCACCTGCAGACCAAGGTATATGTTGTTTGCTCTTCTGATTACTCCTAGCAAACTGCACAGACCCAGATCTGCAATCACATTATATGACTGCAGATCTGGGTCTATGCAGTTTGTAGTTGTACTCGTAAGCAAGTGGATATCATTCATGATGCAGAGCTGAATGAACTATAATGACGTTTACAGCAACAGATGTGTTGTCATGTTTTACGTTTATTGAGAGACAATCTAGAAAGATACAATGCTACAAATATTGGTGCTTATTTCACTATATAAAAAATATTTTTTGTTATAAAATTAAAGAAACATTAAAATCTGATATACTTTTTTATCATTGAAAATACTTATAGCTAACTGCAAATTTAGTCTTACACAGAGATAATTTGCCTTAATTGTATACCAGCTTTTTACGGATAGGTGATTATGCTTCACCAGTGTATTAAATACCATCATTACAAGATGTAAACGTAAACCTAACCATGTGTATACTTGTAAAATTGAGTGATGCACTGAGATATTTATACAACATGGTACTGCAGATTTTCCGCATCACTGGTATGTACACTGCATCTATGTAGGATGTGATGATATTATTGGAGTCACATCACATTATACACATTAGTACATTGTATATTACTGTGACCCAAAAGGTAGCAAAAAAAAACAGAACAGCAGTGTTGCACCTTGGGTGAGCTGTCAGGTGGATATTGTGTGTACCTCTGTCCTCAAGATGTGGGGATTTGTTAAATTTAGGTGGATACTGGTAGTTTGGGATGGGAAAATGTCCCATGGACTTCCTCAAGGTGCTAAACTGTTCATTAGGAGGCCATTGTTCAGAATACTTGACACAGATGGATGAAGTGGAATTGCTTAAAAATTATATGATCAGAAAATGTTATCTTGGTTCAGTGAATATACTTGTCCAGCTTACTATATAATGCTTTCAGTCAACAATCTGAATATATTTGCTGCTTCACCGATCCCTCCCATCCCAAAGGAATTAACATAAATGTGGCTACTATAGATTTTCCATAATATCAGTCATGTTTTGCCTCATCTTTGAGGAGACATGCTTATTCTAAAACTCGCTGTAATATTCAAATGTTTACCTTGTGTTGGAAGCATCAATGTATTTCACTGGTCAACTACCATTGTTGATTATTATAAAGAAATGTGAAAATTTGGGGGTTCCCAGTGTTGAAAGAGAGCAAA
Organism: Sinohyriopsis cumingii; assembly: GCA_028554795.2. Taxonomy (NCBI): domain Eukaryota; kingdom Metazoa; phylum Mollusca; class Bivalvia; order Unionida; family Unionidae; genus Sinohyriopsis; species Sinohyriopsis cumingii. The sequence continues at coordinate 34,742,326 of CM068826.1, forward strand.
TTTGAGATGTTATTTATGGTTATTGTCTTAGCATCTTAAATGAAATGAATATACATTTGTTCATATTACTCACATTGCATATAAAACATGACAGAAGTTTTCTCACTCACACGCTAGCGGCTTTCTCAGAAGTACAAGGTCAGAGAGTAAACCAAGATAATAAGGCATCAGTAGTCCAAATGAAATTTGAATAAAAATCAGGTACACAAACAGCGCAAATGTTCCAGTCGAGTTGTTTCAGTATGATTCATTCATACTGATGTTAAGTCATATGTAGGGTAATGAAGTCAGAACATGACTCATATGGCTGATGTTCCAGATAGATATACCGTATGCACCCTGTAAAATATGCATCTAACAAAGATTGGTTTATGCCCCTATCTGCAGGCACTTTATATGCTAAGTGATTGAAGTTTCAGCTGTTTTCACCAAATTACTTTTAAATAAAGAGCGGTCAACCCTGACCTGTCTTCACATTAAACGGTGATGGTCATATGTCTGGGCTGTTCTCATTTGGATGTCTGTTCTAATGAATATATATGGTATTTTTAAACTTTAAAGGAGGATGCTCACAGAAGCAGAAAATTAGGGATTTCTCCTTCTGAATCACTTCAAAATTTGCATAATTGTTAAATATGTCTTGCATCTTTTTTCCTATTAACTTGAAATTTATGAGGGAATTATAAAAACTGAAGATTATGTCAAAATTAAGACTAGAAAATAGGGAGGGGTAACATTTTATGCTTGCTCTTGCTACTTTGATGTTACCTGTTTTAGTGGACATCTGTATAGAAGACACATTCATATAAAGAACTTCATGTTCACATTCAACCTTCAGTAAAGGGATGCCAATAAAGGACATATTTTTGTGTGTGTTTGGCTGATCCTCTGCAGACAGGTTTTACTATAAATGCACTAATTCCTTGTTTTACTCCTTACCCAGATAACTTGCAGATTATCACATAATCCAATAAGATCTATGAAATCCTTTTGTTTATAAATCAGTGTGGCAGCAAATTTAAAAAAAATGAATGATAATACTGTCATAATGTTATCAGTGTCTATTGGGCAGAGAGAAAATATTATATTTATTCACTACAGTGAATTATCAAGATTATTTCCCCGCAGAAAATCCAGCAGGTCCTGGCCTAATAGAAAATAATTATATTGATTAGACACCATGTGTGTGAGACCCTGTGTAGGAAATGCTTGCATCATCAAGAATCTTACTCCTGAAAAAAAGATCCCAAAGGAACAAAACAGTGTATTTAAGAATTGGCAAACTAATTCAAACAGGTTTATTGTTCCCAAAATGAATGCTCAAAAACTGAGCTGAAAGGGATCAAACTTTATATACAACTGTAATGATCACTTGTAAAAAAAAAAAAAAACTTTTTTCAAATCAGTATATGCCATAGATGATAGGCACTCTTGCCAGAAATTGGTACTCGTGCTCAGTTTGTTAACCAAATAAAAAAAAGAAAGAAAGAAAGAACTTGTAGCTGGAATAATGTGATTTAGGGACCACTGGACCTATGAAACTGTGTTTATACACAGGTAGTATACATACAGGTGGTATTAAATGATTCATTTGTACATAAATAATAAATAGTAATACAGGATTATAAAACTAAAGGAATTTTTGAAGATTTTGTACAAACAGGGTAAATAAACATTGTTTATACTTACATTGGCCTTGTTAATAAATTTGTATGAATATCACTCATCATTAAGACAGGTATTCTATTGATAAATGAATGTCATCAATAAAAATTTCATGACTTCGAATTGACCAATTCTGGACAGGTGGTGATTTCAAGTCTCAGGTATGGTGGTCACATTCCTCACAATCTATCTTATATATAAAGAGCATCAGAGAAGTATGGATTTACTTTAAATTCTTGATGCAGTGAGTTTGTGTAAGGGTACAATTACTGGAGATCTTGGAGATTCACAGGTAGGTCAAAATTCATTGAGAGTTGGTTATGAAAGTTTGTAGCATTTATGTTTTGTTCATATAATAATTCAGGAAACATTTTAAATTTTCATTTTTACACTTAATTCAGTAAGGGGGAGGGGATTTTTCTATTTAAAGAAACTAAATGGTCAAAACCAGTAGGTCTGATTGCCACCGATAGTGGAGTTGACGGTAACAAAGGTTTGTACTTTTTAATTTTAGTTTAGAAAAAATACAGACATGTTTTTGAATTACAATACTGAAACATGATTCATAAAATGATTTTAATCATTTATTTTTTGTGGCTTATATTTTTTCAAAATATTGTAACAGACCATATAAATTTTGGAAGTGGAACATGCATTTGGTCACATACTATGGTTATACTATTGTCATTCATTGTTTTAATTCATTATGCATACAGTTGTACAATCTAATAAACAGTAACATCCTCTATTTTTTTTTATGTACGTGAGACACTAATTAATAGCACTCTTGAAGTGTAATAAACAACTGAAAATTATCATTTCCAATTTTTTATGTGCCAAAGTTCATTGTCTAATCTACATGAATTTGACATGACTCGCAATTTTGAATGATGCAGGTCCCTTGGTTGTCTTTGTGGTAGTACAGATGATAACCAGCTGTCATTTATGTAATCAAAAGTAATGTATATTTTCTATCTTTGATTGTTTGTCTTTGGGAAAAGATCACAGGAGGTGCTAATTTCAGGTGTAGCTATTTCTTGATTGACAGTTGAAATGTATCTCTCCGGCACTTGACAGACATGAGTACCTATCGTTGACTGTTGTAGGATGAGTTTACTGCTTCACTGAACAGAACTTCTATATCCATGTGTTCTACAACTTCATTACATTCACACAATCATAACTTTCCCTTTTCTGACCTTTAGGCTGTATATGATGGTTGAGTTACATTATTGATATTTGGTATATATATAGAATACCTACATTGGAACCTGGCTTATGAGGTCACCTTTCTGAAACCCCTAAATTGATTCCAGAAGCTAATTGGTCCCTTAATACATGTTTTAAAAATAAATCTAAAGTATCAAATGTTGAACTAAGTTTTGTGGTCTTATAAAACAGGTGGTCTCTCAATAAGACAGTATTTAGCACAGATTCAACTGTATCCAGATATAGATGATTTAATGGTTATGACATTTGGTCCTTTGAAAATGTAACGAGGCATTCATGCATTCACCTGTGTGATTACAAAATCATTTAATGAAAAGGTGCTATTATTTCATAATTTTTGGTGGCATAATTAATTTCAAAACCTGAAATATGCTATATTCCTAATTTCCCAGGCACTGGTGTAGCAACTGCTCAAGCTACACCCACAACTGTTGGAGGGTGGAATAAACTTTGTTTTGAACAAGGAGATTGAAGGAGAAGAAAAGAAAGAAATTTTTTTTATTTTAATTTTTTTAAAGACAATTTTCAGACTTTTGGTTAACAGCATTGAGTTACTGGAGAAAGATATTTCTTGATTGATAAAAATTTGTGTGAGTTAATTGCCTGAAGTTCCAATTAGTGAAAATTGGCTAAAGAGACATGGATCTGCCAGGCAATGGGAAAGTTCAGAATACCAGTTTTGAAGCAGTTGAATTTTTAAACTTGTGACTGGGCCACTTATTTAATCTTACAAAGTGTACAAATATACCTATCAAATTTTTTCTTTAAGTACTATGTAAATCAATTGCACACCTGAAAGTACAGGAAATACAAGTGTGTTTGGTCTCAGTAAATAGTGATTTGGGGCAGATATGGAATACATGTATCACAGTTTATCTGTCTACAGTGAATCCTGTCATGACATGTACCTTCATATATTTGACACCTGCTCAAAAGGGACAAGGTGCATAAATCCCCTTTTTTAAATGCCGTGTCAGTATTACCTCTTTGTAAAGGGGGACACCTATAAAGGACAGATTTTGTCCCTTAAGTGTCCTTTAAAAGACTTTTCTGTCTCTATATATGTATGTATGTATGTAGTTGTTGTTGTTGGCTTAATGTCAGTTTTCAGCACATGACAGGCTATACATGATGCTAGTATATCTGGCGAAGGAAGAATCACTGACCCATGGAAAGCCATGTTTGTCCGTATGTATGTATGCATGATTGGGTAGATAGCTTGATGGATACACTACATCCATGATAAGCTACTACTTTCCATCACAATCTTCATCTTGTTTTCCTCCATTTTTATCTTGCCTTCATTGATTGTTGCAGAAAGGCAAGACTTGGCAGTTACAAAAACTATCCTTCCATACAGTGTATGTTAGATTTTGGTTACAATTTTTATTTAGTTCACTTGGCCATAAGGCCAGTTAAAATTAAGCTATGGGCCTGTATACATCATGCAGCATATGTCATCCATGAACAATTGTTGTTATCACTCTATAGTCCATCTTATCTGATGTTAATAAAACTTGGAATGTGAGCTAATAGCATCAAAACATTGGATGAGTTCAGTAATGAGCATGATGACCCATATTAATGTAAGGATCTTGCATCTATATGATTGACCTTGTTACCACTGGAAGCCATGTTTCTGATCCGAGTTAGAGTAATTGCATTAAGATCTGACAGGTTCAGTAAAGTCCTCTCTTTATGAGAATGTATTGCATGTGTGGCTGAACTTGATACTACTTTGGAAGCTTTATTTTTGATCCAGTTTTCATCAAACATGGAGTGTGGGCTGATATCATTACACACACATATGATCTTTCATCAGATTGGCTGAGTTTGTTGCCTTCCTGAAAGCCACGTCTTTTATTTGAATTTGAAAAAACTTCAGATTATTGGTGTATATGATAAAGATCTTGCACAAGTTTGATAATGCATGTGATGTATGCATGTTAATAAGACATCTGATTGAGATTGTTGCTTCTTACTACTTTAAAGCTGTTTTAGGAATTTTACAGATTTTTTTTTTATTGTTTAGATTTGAAACATTTTCCAGAACGTTCACACCTTTATGTACCACATTTTGTCAGTTGCACTTATGTTTACATTTATTTGGAAGTGTTGTTTGCAATTCTTACTGTTTACCTTTTCAAACTTGACCTTTGTGCCAAGGTGTCATAAAATGTTGCTGCATACATGCATGCTGCATACATATATACATACATACATACACTCACACACACACACACACACATATATATATATATATATATATATATATATATATATATATATATATATATATATATATATATATATATATATATAAAATAAACGACACCAACACGTAGAATGTGTGACCGGTTTCGCTTTAATGCTTCATCAAATATACATACATACATACATACACTGGTACATACATTACACACAGACACACTAATACATGCATACACACACACATCCATACATACATACTTAATTACCAGTAGGTACTTTACTCTAATTGCCTCCATACTAAATACCTTATTTGTGTTAGTGTACCCTAAAACACCAAACCAAACCAAATTACATATATGCTTACATGCACATTTCTTTGAACTAGTCCAAGATTTTGGCGATATTATGCCTATTTGCATAGTTTTATCAAAACTTGACCAGAAATAGTCTTTAGAGTATGTATGTATGTATGTATGTATGTACAAGGGTTTCAAGAATTTAGATTTCTGAGTTGTTAAAATCTGAACAGGTGGTATTCTTTATTAGATTATATTTAAGTACAAAATTAAACCTTGAGTTTAGTTTTTATGTGCCTGTGCATCCATTTTCTGTAATGTGTAATGTTAGTTTATAATATAAAAAACATGTTTAGAAATTTGTAGTTATTAAGCATCAAGTGAAATATTACATTGTGTAATTTTCATGGGTAAGTACTAAATTTCAGAATTCTCATACACAATTGGTATTTTCCAGAATTTTGTTTTATTTCTGAATGAGAGATTCAGATACACTTTATGTCATAAAGAAAAAGTATTAAAGTAGGGTTTAACTTGTAATCTTTCAGATTTATATAACAGTATCCTTAAAGGTGTTTGTAAATAGCAGTAATTTATGGACATGTACAGCACCATTTTAGATGATTATTTCTTTTTCTTTCCAAAAAGTGAAGGAGTTTTATCTTTTAACATAAAGAAGGAGAAAAAGGAATGAAGTATCATGTGTATTCAAGAGATTTAAAGTGTACCAAAGTTTCATTTATTCGATGGCCCTGAAAAATCTGGCATTTTGAAGATTAATTGGAGAAAAAAAATACAGGCAGATTGAAGTATCCTTGATTTTGTAATATAAGATAAATGTTCAGAAAGACTTGATGACTTTCATAAGTTTTGCTGATTTTGTTATTTGCGTGCTAGGTTAGACATGTTTTGACATAAACTCCTTCCACTCTTTCTACCTGAATAAGTTTGATACTTGAATAGAAATGGCTAGAAGAGTTGAAATGGATTGAGATTAAAGAAACATGTTATGTTATTGAGAGTTACGAAAATGAATAGATTGGGTACTTAAACATCCTGTTTCGTGTATTGACTAATCCATCCTAAAATAAAATTGTGGAAATTTAATATGAGCACTTCAGTTCTTAAGCCAGGCAAGTTCTTAGATAGGTATATCCTCTATTCAGATGAGTATGTTTAAAATTCATGACATACATACACATATATATATATATATATATATATATATATATATATATATATATATATATATATATATATATACATATACATATATATATATATATATATATATATATATATATATATATATATATATATATATATATATATATATATATATATATATATATATATATTGCATGAACACTAACAAAAGTCCATTCAGATTTAGTGTGAAGAAGATTAGTGAAAATATGTATGTTGCACAGTGCCTGTATTAGTCCATTCATTTTTTGGATTAAAAAAAAGAATATAGGTTTTAATTTTCTATTTTCATTTGAGGTTAATTACCCATAATGCCTCTGCATATCATTTTCAGTATTTTTTGGCTAAATGGATATTATTCAAATACATACAGTTCCAGGATTAAAACATTTGATGTAGAACAATTGTACATTTGTTAAATCGATGCTGTATTATTGTGCTTTGAATTCTATAGAATATTGTACACAATAGAGCTGTAATAGTTTCTTTGTTGTGATGACTTCATAATTTGCTATTTTTTTTGTAAATCATTAATTATCTCAGCCTAAATGAATCATTGCCTGTCAAGAACTTTATCTGATGGAAAACATTAAAACCTAACTAGGGATTTTAATTACTGTAATCATACACTTGTATGAATTTGTATGACAGCAACTGTATGTATTCGACTACAGGTTCAAATAATTTGTATTGGGTGCTAATCACTAGGAGCTAGAAGTTTACAGATCAGTTGCCTGTTCTAATAACTTGCATTTGGTGCTACATTTACATACATTCCACCAAAAGGTCTATTAATCCATAACAAGTTCCATAAATTTGGAACTGCAAGTTCAGATTAGGAGCTCAGGTTTTAATAACTTGTAGTGGGTATTTCAGATTAGGAGCTATAGGTTCTGATAACTTGTATTAGGTATTTCAGATTAGGAGCTATAGGCTCTAATTATTTGTATTAGGTATTTCATATTAGTAGATATAGGTTCAAATTATTTGTATTAGGTATTTCAGATTAGTAGCTATAGGTTCTAATTACTTGTATTAGGTATTTCAGATTAGGAGCTATAGGTTCTAATTACTTGTATTAGGTATTTCAGATTAGGAGCTACAGGTTCTAGTAACTTGTATTAGGTATTTCAGATTAGGACTATCAGTTATAAAATCTGACATCAGTTAGTATAGTTACTTGGATTCTGCCAAAAACAATGAGTTCTGACAATTTACATTAGGTACTAAATAATGGATCAGACTGGCTTTGAGAAGATCATTGACATCTCTTCTGTCTGAGTGGGTTCAAGTGCTATCAGCCAATGTGTGTATGTGAGAAAATTTGCCAGTAGATTCCCATGGGTTGGTGGTTCTTTCTGGGGTTTTCATGGGTTCCTCCTCCACCGAATATATTGGCTGCCATGTATAGCTTATCATGTGCTGAAAATGGCATTAAACCCACAAAACCACAAACCACATTTATGATTTGAAACAAAATCTCAAGCTTGCACTCGAGCCAAAGGGTGTCCCAGGTAACCAATTGGTATAAGGCTCTCACTTTCACAGATAACTCCCAACTCACCTCGGTCTGCATGGGTTTGACCAGTGCTGACATGAGAAAGATTACCAGTAGCTTTCCATGGGTTGATACGGTTCTTCCCAGGTTTTTCTTCAACCAAATATACAGGCTGCTATGTAAAGCCTATCATGTGCAGAAAAAGGTGTTAAACCCCACAAAAACAATGAAACTAAAACTCTAGTGTTTATGATCTTTATGACCTTTGACAACTCTTACATGTGCCACCTAACAGCAAATTATTTTACAGTAACTGAAAGTTGTGTTATGTCTTTAATATATTAGACTGTAATTAGATGTTCATAATTTTGCAAAATTGAGGTTATAAAAGTAATGTTGGTTTTGCCAAGTTTCTTAATTAATACAGACTCGAAATGACATCATGTTAATGTCAGATTAGGAGTTACAGGTTTTGTTTTTCCATTTTTATTTTCAGGGTTTCTTAATTTCAAATCAATATGTTCTTTGAATATTTTATTGATTTATAGTTTTCAGTTAGATCATTAAACTGATTAAACAGTTTCACTGAACAGACTTGAATTTGAGCCATTTCGGACATTGTCATTCAGCTGAATTCTGAGTCATATACCAAAGCTGTGTCATGTTCATGTCTTTATATTTTAAAGGCTTTATTTTAAAACATTTCTTTTAATTTCAGTACAGGGAAGTGGCATTGTTTAATGAATAGCACTGATGCCAACTGTTTGGTGAGTATCAAAAGTGTGCATTCATTTTTATGTTGGTAGGGATTTATCCAGTGCAAGCCTGTGGCATTATGTCTGCTCTCTGTTACTCAGAATAGTTTGTATTTCTAATTATAGGTATTTTTCTATTTTTCACTCTATTATATGTTTGGCCTTGAAAAGTGAGGCTCTATGTATAAAGGGACATAACTCACATTTTAATCCTAAGAGAAAATGATTGGACTCAAGGTGATAACACCCCTTGAAACAGTTTGGCAATACTTTGAGTCATTTTAATAGAAAATGCTCATGAATGATAATTGCTTAACTGAGATAAATAGAAGAAAAATCAATTTTGAAATTCAGTTATATATTTTTTTAGGAATTTTACTTGAGGTCATAAAAAGAAACAATTATCAATATCTCACAATTTATGTACAGTGCAACCTCACTATAACGCGAATTCGGATATAACACGGTCGTGGCATGGCTCCCAAAATTTCGTATATTCATTCACACATGAAAAAATAGTTTTTGTTCAAAGTACATGAAATAGTATATACAAAATGTATTATCATTATGGGGAAGAGATCGCGTATGAATTTGAAATTAAATATGATCGTGGCATGTTTCCTGAAATTTTAAATGCATATATGTGTATTTTTCTTGTACTGGGGGAAAACAATTTTTTTTGAAGTACAAGAAATAGTGTGTAAAACATTTATTATCATTTTGGGGAAGAGTTCACATATGAATTTTAATATAATATGATTGTGGCGTAGCTTCTGAAATTTAACAATATCACCAGGTTCTTGAAGTGTTACACCAAAATAAACATTATCGGAAATGTTACTTATTACTGGTCCATGAGTAAAGCCAGTAAGTCGTCTTTGTGATTGTCTTCAATTAATTCTGTATACAATCATTTCTCAAACAATAGCCAACATGTGTTTCTTCTTTAATTGCATACACAACCAAGCAGCAGACAATGCAGTGGTTGATAAAAAATTCTCACAATTTAATAAACATCAAAAAACAAAAGCTGCCAACATGTTTTCTGGGCTTGGCGGTGTTATTAGACACAATCAGTTGACCAGTAAATAATGTCCGCTTTATTAGCTGAAAATTTAAAGGGTATGTAATTATACATGCGTTCAGCTTTTAAATTTTTTTATGAAGGTGACTCGTGACCATTGCAGGCCTACTGCACTTAGTTCTCGGGTTTTACATGTGTATGAGGTTTGCTTATGAACTCGTTATTAATTTCCTACTTTTTTATAAAAATATTTTACCGTTATGGAAAAGCAATTTTATAAATGCAATTCGTTCTCTGCACTTTGCGCCAAAAAAATTTATTATCATTTTGGGGAAGAGATTGGGTATGAATTTGAATATAATATGATATATAATACGATCGTGGCATGGTTCCTGAAATTTTAAATACATGTACATGTATATTTCTAGTACCCGGACAAATACTTTTTTTAAGTACAAGAAATAGTGTAAAAATGTTTATTATCATTTTGGGGAAGAGTTTGCTTATGAATTTGAATATAATATGATAGTTGCTTAGCTTCCGAAATTTAACAATTTCACCAGGTTCTTGAAGTGTTGTGCCAAAATAAACATTATCAGAAATGTTACTTTTTACTGATCCATGAATAAAGCCAGTAAGTCTTCTTTGTGATTGTCTTCAATTAATTCTGTATACAATCGTTGCTTAAACAATAGCCAACATGTGTTTCTTCTTTAACTGCATACACAACCAAGCAGCAGACAATACGGTGGTTGATAAAAGATTCTCACAATTTAATAAACATCAACAAACGAAAGCTGCCAACATGTTTTCTGGGCTTGGCGGTGTTATTAGACACAATCAGTTGACCAGTAAATAATTTATTAGCTGGAAATTAAAAGGGTATGAAATTGTACATGCGTTCAGCTTAAAAACTTTATATAAGTTACCCATGACCATTGCAGGCCCGCTACACTTCGTTCTCGGGTTTTACATGTGTATGGTGTTTGCTTTTGAACTCGTTATTAATATCCTAATTTAAAATTATGGAGTCATGCAATCAGATTGTCTTTGAAGATTTGTATTTAAGCTTTGCACAATGATTAGTATAGCAGTTTTTACATGTTTCTTTGTGGCCGAGTGGTCTAAAGCGCTCTCCGTTACGGATCACTGCCATCTCACCTCTGTCTGTGGGGGTTTGAGTCTCAGATTCAGCCAATGTGGATATGTGAGAAAGCCTGCCAGTAGCTTCTCGTGGGTTGGTGGTTCTTTCTGGGGGTTTTCCCGGGTTCTTCCTCCACCGTTAATACTGGTCGCCATGTATAACCTATCGTGTGCTGAAAAATGGCATTAAAAACCACAACAACAACAACAGCATGTTTCTTTCAATATTCACAAAATTTGAAGTAAAAGTTATATGCATGCTGAAATCATGTGTTGATTGTTAATTATTCTTGCTGTAGTCATTCCAACAAACAGGCATACAAGTGTTAATTTTTGGGTATTTACAATTGATAAAGGTACACGGAAATGCATATGAGAAAATTTTAGCAGTATGAAATTTGTACAGACACCGTCCATAGATGCTGGAACGTAATGAACCGTACATGTGCTTTGTCTTTCTTAACCTAATTTTTGCTGTTCATTTTTACCATTGAATTCAGACATATAATGATCTGTAACAAAATTATTGAATAGTTTAAATACATATGCAATTTTTAGCAATGCAATGGAATTACATGTATTATGGATTAGCTATATTGTCATGACAGTACGATATCAGATGATAAGTAAATGGTGTTAAGACTCTGTTCATGCTATATATTAGTCGTTGAATTCAGACACAATAATCTGGGACAAAATTATTGAATATTTTATTTGTTGTTGTTGTTGTTGTTGTTGTTAAATATGTGTGCAATTTTTCAATGGAATTACATGGATTATGGATGAACTAACTGCATGCCTGAACGGCATGATAGCAAACGATGTTGATACCTTATTAATGATATAACGTCAGTTGGTGTATTATCAATCAACGTGTATTATCAGACAAACCAATAAAAATTAGTAAAACTATTTAATGCAAAGTAATAACCTATAAATATAATATCCGTTCATTATTTTGAATAAGTCTTATTACTGCATTCCATTTATTATTTGTCCGATAGTACCCAAATATTTTACATTAGACATGAATACATGTATATGTGCCAATGCATTGTTCTCAGAAAAAAGTAAAATAAAGTAAAACCCCGCATTAACGTGACCCCACTATTAACGTGATCCAATTTTTTGGACCCCAATTATCGCATTTTAGCAGGGTTCCACTGGACTTTCTTTTGATCCTGTTTAATGTATTATAGTGTCCTAACCCGTCATACCATCAGTATTGTTAATACTTTGATGGATTAGAAATTAAAAACTGTCCTTGCATTCTGATGTTGGCAGTTAAAGCTATGATTTTTGTAACTTACAGCAGAATAAGTAAACCAACCTTTCAATCCATTGGCACAACAAACCAGCAGAGAAAAAAAATGATTTGCCTTACTTATAAAACACCTGTTGACTTCTCCAAACTTGCTGATCAGAGGATTTGATGAATGTGAAAACAAATCTGACCTTTCCCCTGCCTTATCTTCCATTTTTGTTGCACTAACTGTGCAAATTTAAATATGAAAATTACTGGAAGAAGCACTAACATTATGTAATTTATTGCTCAAACAGGAATCAACTTGAATCATGACTGCACTGATGAAATCATTTCCAAGATTAGATCAAAGTTGATACCCTTCATGTCAACGGAAGTACAGACCATTGAACAGGGTGGGAGCAGTAACCATTCCAAAATAGGTTTACCATTCTAAAATTACCAAACAGGAATTAAGGTGACTGTGTTTGTCAAACAATGAAATGAAAGTAGAACAAAATTAAGTTTTTCGTTAGTATTTACTGACTGCAAATAATTTGAGACGTTTCAGCTTGATACACTTCTTAGCAGTCTGTAAGTTAAGTACACTGACTTGTATATGTCGACATTTATGAAGCCCTTTCCTCATGGTTAGACAATAAATATATTAAAAGATTGGTCAGAAAGAAAAACAACCAACCAAACATTTGATTATGATTTTTCAATAATTAATCATCATAAAAGAATACATTTTTCTCAAGATTTTACACCTTTAATTCTAATGTTTTCACAGTGTTGGAACCCAGTATATTACTTGGCACAATGGTAGACAATTTCAGACACTTCTGCTCGCTGCTCACCAGTAATCAGCCAGTTATAGTCTCTGTAAGACAATGTTTAAAGCAATGATGATACTGTTTATCGACTCAAATGGCAAATAACAAAGATCTTGATCTGCTTTCACATAATGTGCCTGCAGATCAGGATCTGTGTTGTTCTACAGACTACTCCTAACAAACTGCACAGACCCAGATCTACTAGTGCATTATGCACTGGCAGATCTGGGTCTATGCAAATTCAGGCACTCAAAAGAATGTCATGCTGTGTCCAATATAGAAAATGTCTCCAAACAATTAAAATCAATGACTGATCCTTATGATAAACCAATGGACGATTTTCAAATTTCAACCAATCCCTACCACTACTATTTTCTAAATTTCATGTACATATTCAACTTCGGTTTAAAAGACACTTGTTCATAAGGGACAAATTGTTTTTGTTCCATTAGTGTCTTTGATAAAAATGTTTTTACTTTGGATCATTTAATGCTGCAGTCTTTGTCTTTACTACCATATGTACTCACTTATAAGATGAGTCCAACTGTAAACTGCACAGACCCAGATCTGCCATCACATAATGCACCAGCAGATCTGGGTCTGTACAGTTTGTTAGGAGTAATCAGTAGAACAAACAAGATAGACCCTGGTCTGCAGGCACATTATGCTATGACAGTTCAGGATATTTCTGGGTTTTTCAGGTAGTTGACTGGGTTTATAAGCTAGTATATACAGTACAATAGCTAACTATGAGATCTGGTTATAGTTCTCAAACCATCAGTCCAAAATGTATGAATAGCAGAAATGCTTTACTTTTTGGATTTCAAATCATGTTTTTAGGTAAGGGGGTAGAGCATTTAACACTTGTTAGAACAAGAAGAAAGTTTTTAAAGAATTTTCTTCTGCTTTTTTTTCTCCAATAAACGATCATCTATTTCTAGTAAAGCTAAGTCTTTTAACTTTTTGATCATTTTCCTTTTGTGGTTCCAAATTTGTTTTCATATTTATTTGGTGTTTGCTGCATAGCAACACAAAGTTGGTTATTTAGTGCCAATACATTTGAGTAAAGTCCAATGACAGACTTTGGTGCCTACATGAGCTGATCTGATCTGACTGTAGGATTGGAACTTATTCCCTTTGGATCACCAGCCCAGCATGGGGCTCATGTCTCCCTCCATTAGTCACCTCTTTTGACATACAGGAGAGCGATCATTCCTGTTCTAAATCCCAAGCCATCTGAGTGTACCAAAGTTTATAAATCATGCCTTGTTAAAGATTGGACAAACTGTCCTATTGAATTTGCATTCACTTTTTTTATATAAGAGAGTTTGCTAATTTCCACATCAGTTCACATGCCTTGAACCGATCTGGGGTAAGGTAAATAATTGCTGAATTTGCACTATTTAAACGAAAAGCCATGATGCTTTTGTTTGAGTTGTATCAGTTCTTCTTATTTACCATATGTGCAGACTATGTAATTTTTACGTGTATTTATTTTAAAAAAATAAAAACCAAAGACTTTTGTGAATTGATCAGAAGGTGAGGGGCCAGATGCACATCTTTGAATGGCCATGCATAAGGGATTATACTGAGTGAATAACTAATACAAAGTGAAGTTTATAAACTAGCAAAAATACAATTCCCTCTGTATAATGAGATCCATTATAATTCCCTCTGTATAATGGGATCCATAACAATTCCCTCTATATAATGGGATCCATTACAGTGCCCTCTTTATAAAAAATGAGATCCATTATGTTTCCCTCTGTATAATGGGTTCCATTACAATACCTGCCTTACATCAGGGATGGCATTATATTGATGCATCTCAGATCAAGGGAACACTGTACAAACAGGTATTGTGCTTGGACATGTATCTGTCCTAAAGGACTAAAAACAAACCAGACTGCGTAGGAGTGTGTAGGAAATATTCATGAAGTGTGCTCTGACATAATACCTATTTTTATAAATGAATCACCTAACTTGAGTGTAAGTTATCATTTCTCAAGATGACCTTCATATCCTAGGTTGAAAGTATAAGAAGTACTTTTTTAAGTTGCATTTTAGCAGTATGTCCTAAGGTGAAAGACCCCAGTTGATTGATCACCAACATGATAGTTGATTCATTTGTTGGCTTTCATTTTGTATAAATTTTATATTTTTAAAGCCTTGCTGTGAATGTGGTTAGGGCATGTACACAAAGACAAGACTGCTTATTTGCATTGATGCTTCAGGATCATTAAAATATGACAATCTTGTTTCATGAATAAACTTGTTAATTGTTCATGAAGGTCATTTTGGGTAAAAGTGTATGGCAGATCATTGGTAATTGGTCGATTTCAATAAAATTAGTGGTATTTTTGCACAATATTTCCTCTTAGTTCTTTAACTTAATTTTCTTCACCTGTAACTGGTATCAACAAAAAAAGTACATTATTGTTATTTACCTCTTTAAAATTTGCTTACAAACTGGACTATCTTGCTGTTGAAGCATGCTGCCCTGAGAAATTTTAAATCCTTTTCTAAACAATGAGGCTAACAGTGGTTCGACTCATGAATGATACCTGTAAACAATTATGAAGTAACTAAAAAGAAAATGGTATTACCATATGTACTCACTTATAAGAATAACAAGCTGTAAACAGCACAGAACCAGATATTCTGTTGCATAATGCACCCTTAGATCTGCTTTTGTGTAGTTTGCTAGGAGTAATCAGTAGAGTAAAATCTAGACCATAATGCAGGCACAGTATGATATATGAGATCTGGACTATTGTTGATTGCAATTTGACTTATAAGCGAGTATATACAGTATTTTCTTTACACAGACAGAATTATAAGAATTACCAAGGTAAAAAGTTGGCTGGAGAGAAATACTCCTGTTAGCATGCATGAGTGGGAAGTAAAGCAACCCTAAGTCACAGTAAAATATGACAATTAAAGGTGAGATTGTTGATGTCCATACTGCTGGAATACTTTTTTACCCACTTCTATAATATGAAAGACTACTGTACAGTGCTCAGCATTGGGTTCCACACATACAAAATCACATATACCGTCTATACTCACTTATAAGTCAAGGCAGACTGCAAACAACAAAGTTCCTGATATGTGGTACTATAATGCGCCTGCAGATCAGGATCTATGTTCTTTGTTTTACTGATTACTCCTCACAAACTGCACAGACCCAGATATGCTGGCACATTATGTGCCAGAAGATATGTGTCTGTGCAGTTTGCAGTTGGACTCATCTTTTAAGCAAGCGAGTATATACACTATATGTACAGCCTCAATGCATCAAAAATATTCTTTCTTCCTTGGCAACAGTTTGGACTGTGATTCATTGCACCTACCTCCTAGGGAGGGAACCAAGGAGGCTAACTTTGTACATACAGGTTCATTAGTTTTCTATTGTTTGTGAAGTTACTGCATTTATCTGGTGTTTTCTGTACACTCAATATATACTGTTATGCCTGGAGTCATTAAACTTGTTGTATATGTGTGTCTTGGTGAGATCTACACCCACATAAAAATGAGCTGACAATGACCCATATTTCATGTTACATTTTACATTTAAAGTTTATTTTTCAAGCCCAAGCTAGAATATTGTATTCATATCTGTTTTTACCATACTCTCACAACAAAAGGTCACAATGACCTACATTCATATTTTATGGGCTAAGGTCAAGTTTTCATGAGGGGGTGCATTTTGATGAGTATTACACCCTTGTCATAAAAGTAGGTAACTGATCCATAATTTAAACTTCACTGACTTTAGTTCAGATTTGCATTTTAACTGGTCATGTTAGAGTCATTAAGTTTAATGACTGTGTTCATCTGTATTACTGCCAAACCCATACAGGGGCCCCGAGTGGTCTAAAGTGCTCACCATTACAGCTCACTGTTTGCGTGGGTTCTAGTCTCAGGCTCAGCCAATGTGGGTACATGAGAAAGCTTTCCATTAGCTTCTCGTGGGTCAGTGGTTCTTTCTTGTTTTTTCCCGGGTTCTTCCTCCACCATTTATATTGTCCACCATGTATAGCCCATCTTGTGCTGAAAAATGGCATTAAACCCTATGATGGCAACAACCAAACTCATACAAATAGGTTACCGTGTTACAATCATACTATTCAAATTTGTAATGGCATAGCTTGAGTTTTTATGTTTATTTTTGTGTGTTTATAAGCACTTCTGCATGCTATGCAAATACTGTTATTTTTAGAATCCTTAAATTTGATGAAGAGATTAATCTGGCTGAGTACTACTTCCTCAGTGCAGAAGTAGTTTATTTTGGTCCATACTTTATGTTTCACTGACTTTATGAAGTTGATGATGTGCATTGTTGGTTTTGCATTTAGCTCCGGTCCCAAAAAATGTGTTTCTGGTTGTCTAACTGTCCCAGTTTTTTCGTTGCCAACACTAGCACATTTATATTTATATAACATATTGTTTGTTTGCCTCATAACTACACTAGCTTTGGGACTATGCCAACTCTTCTGCAGGGAATGATTAAACTTGGTGAGTGGATGGACCTTGACAAGTACTATAAGCTTTATTGCAAACAGGTGGCTCAGGCCTGTAGTTCTTGATTCATTAAGATTTAATTGAATTTGGTGTTTAAAGGTCAGCAATAGCATATTTTTAGTGTTGGAATCACAGAACTTGACAATTAGTTACATATTTTCTAGTATTAAACCTCCCAACCATAGAAGGTCACAGTGTCCCATATTTTTTGCTTTGCAGACACAGGTTAAGCTGATGTGTTTAGCTCATGACATCATTTTTTCAGTGCTGTATGTATCCAAATCTACATAGACTGACTTTTCTGACAAGTATTAATAAATATGTTTAGTCTACTTGATACATTGTATTTTGTGACAGGATACTCTCAACAGGATAACTGTGTATATCACACATGCAAACAAGTATAGCATTAGACAAATGGACTGCATGCATAACTAACAGCATTAATGGGCGTCATACTGGTTGTCACTCCAAAATTACTCAAGACCTGTGACTTAACCATATAAAATCTGTCTTGTTGAGAGTGGACAATAACATTGGCTTCAGAATCTGATCATAAAAGCATGGATTTAAAAAAAAAAAAAAAATCTTCAGTTGTTCTTAACTTGGTATTATCAATTTTTCGTAACTCCGTATTATATCTCTGCTTCAGTATAATAGAATAGTCTTTCTTATTGTTTTTTGTCTTTTGTTCCCTGTCACATGGGCCAAGATTTCACCATCATGATCACACAAGTCGGGATTTATTTTCAGCATAATGCAGAATGTTTAAAATGGCTACTGGAAACTGTGAAAATACATAGTTGGTCATCACATTCAGATATCGTTCTTCTGACAGCACTGTAGAGTTTTCATTGATGAAGATGTTATAAATTAATTGTTGATCATGAAAAAAGATCACCTGAAGAAAATTTTAAGTATGGATATACAAGCAATGGGTTTTACCAAATACTTTCTATTCACATTGAAAACTTTTATTTCAACCACATCATCATCATACATTTGTGATACAAAATTTCAGCAGTATCTAATTTGTTGTTTTTGCACATCTCTTCCAAGAATTTATGCAGAAGTTTGTAACATGTTATACAAAATTCAGTCTGTATA
Source organism: Sinohyriopsis cumingii (assembly GCA_028554795.2). Classification (NCBI taxonomy): domain Eukaryota; kingdom Metazoa; phylum Mollusca; class Bivalvia; order Unionida; family Unionidae; genus Sinohyriopsis; species Sinohyriopsis cumingii. The sequence goes on from CM068826.1 coordinate 34,761,064, forward strand.
TAAACCAAGTGGAATGAAGGCATTATTTCCAACTTAAAAAGTCTAAAAATATTTCATCATTATTTCACAAATTTCTGTTGCATCATAAATATTAAAAACTTGAGACATCAAAGGACTTTAAAAAAAACTTCTTGTCACGAAAAGAACACTTGTGATGTTTGTTTTTCATGTCAGTAAGGAAAATGGGTAAATATTGGCCAGTTGCAGATAAAAAGCCCAATGAAAAACAAACACACAAATCTTGAATGTTTTATTGGCGAATGAATATCTAATTAAGCAATTCTATCAACCTCGATGAATCTACTCTTAAATTTGCTTGCGATTAAGATAAATGGGAACTTGTACTTAAATGTTAATGTAACATGATAATTCACAAACCCAAAGTGCAAGTACTGTTCAGTTTCTTAAAATGTTTGAATTGTTTTATGATTTTTGGCAAATGTGACTTTTTCTAGTAATCAATAACACACCTAGAAAAAGAAATACTGCACAAGTAAGTAGAATGGATGTGTTTACAATGAACTTTTCTACAAACAGAATGAAGGAGTGAATTTATGACATCTTTGTGAAGCAGAGGCAAGACATGTCTCTTCTCTGATGATGTTGTCATTGGTGACATAGGCATCCATCTGTGTTCAGTTTTTGCATATAGCTTAGTGTATTTAAAATTTTATAGCTGTTCATTTTAGACTGCACTTCTCATTGGAGGCAGATGGTGGTCACAGTGGCCTTTTCAGACTGCAGTTGTTATTTTAAGTTTTTGCATTCAACCCAGTTTCTTTTTGAAATCTTACATACCATATATACTCATGTACAAGTCAGATCCTACTGCTGTTATCTAGATATGCCATCATTAAAGGCACTGACAGATCTAGTCAAGGCACTGACAGATCTAGTCCTATGCATTTTGTTTGAATTAATATGTAGAGCAACAAACACAGACTCTGATCTGCTGGTGCATTACATGATCACACCAATGACATCTGTCATTCAGTGACAACTGATAACAGATGGACCATCCTGGTGATATGTCATTTGCCCTTGTACAGTTCATATTTGGACTACCAGGTCTCGATACTCTATCAAAAATGGTAAATTTTCTGTTCATACGAGTTCATGTCTCAGCTCAAGCAATGTGGCTATGTGCAAAAGCTTTCCAAATCCATGGGTCAGTGGTTTTTCCCAGGGGTTTTCCTCGCTGAATATGGTGCTAAATCCAACAGTGAAGCAAGACTGCATTGACAAGATATTAGGTCATTGAGACCCATTGGTCAATTATTTCCATAGTCAAGCATGCCTTTTTAGTGTTAAACACATACTGTTATCATCTACAGTACTATTAGATCTATTTTTACCTTTTGGTAAATGTTATCATAACCCTGTAAGTATCCAAGTGCCACTAGATATCTGCAGCAATCGTTTTATGCCCCTTTTTTTGTCAGTCATTCATAGTTTGTGCCAATCCCGTCTGCGCATTCTCACTCCATGTATTCCAAATACCATGGTTCAGCTGTAGTTTTATAAGCATTGCCATCAGTTACATAAAGACTTTCTCCTTGTAATAAGTAATTAACCGTTTTTGTTGGCTTTGTGAAATACATGTTATCTGTATGTTATAAAGATGTTATGTGGCAGCGTTTTGAGTAACCTGAATTCACTATATTCACCATTATAGTAGCCCTCTGAGCTACATGAATTCAACATGTTGTAGCCCAGTCCCAATATTATGATAGCCCACTCTACACAAATTCAGTATATTATTGCCCATTCCCAGCATTATTATATATAGCCCACTGAGCTACATGAATTCAGTATATTGTTGCCCATCCTCAGCATTATTATAGCCCACTGAGCTTCAAGTATTCAGTATATTGTAGCCAAATCCCAGTCTTATTATAGCCCATTGAGCTACATGAATTCAGTATATTGTTGTCCCGTCCCAGCATTTTTCAGAAACTATTTGTAGGCATAATCAGATAAATTTATTTCACTAGGTGCTCATTAAATTGACATCAGATAATTTTAGATTCATCATTTAAATTTAGATCCATATTTAGCAAAGTTGCAATTAATTAAGTCATATGCAGATGTCAGGTCGTTGTATAATGTCTTGATTTTCACTTCCCAGTTCATAAATCATTTTTGTGTCAGTCATGATGGGGTCTGCATAAAGATGTGTTTCAGTTTGGAACTAATAGAATAACTAATGAAAATGATCAAGAATCTGACTCTTTGCCAATATTCCTGTTTAAGATTTGATTGAAAATTAAAATATGGTCAAGTTTGTTTCAATAGGGGTCAAAAAAGCATGGTGACAAAACAGTTATTAGAGATTTCAGGTCTTTTCTTTGGACAAAGCAACTTTGTGATAAAATTCCATACGTGTTAAACACATTTGGTGAATGAAATTTAGCATTTTATTTCTGTTTGATTTTTGTATGCCCATTTTAAGTCAGACATTTTATGTTGTGGCAGCCATCTGTACATCTGCTTTTTTAACAAACATTTGTCCAATGCAACACCATATAAGAGTTGGCAAGATTTTCCCTAATATACATCATGACAAGACTTCTTTACCTACTGTAGATATTTTAATGTAACTTTGCCCAAGTTCATATCATGGCAAGATATCATAGCACATACCGTAGCCATGTTACATATCTCAATGTCAAGGTCAAGTTGAAATTGAATTTTGTGATTTTTATTCTTGTCTGGAATATAACTTTTAAACTACTTTTTAACTACTTTATATATTTGTATGATACTTGAACCAGTTATATATAAAACATATAACTGCAAGATATAATTTTGTATTAGTTGTACTTTTAACATGTATTATGGTGACACCATCAAGAATGCGTAGACAAGTAGAGATGCAGCCAACATGAATGAGATTTGTCAATAATTGTTTAAACATATGTTCATGTAGAAGTAAATGTAATAAAGTGAAATAAATACAAGTCAGTAGATGTATCCATTAATTTATTTCAGCCATTATTAAATATACATATAAAGCTAGCAAATACCTATATTCAGTATGATGACATTGTAAAATAAAAATGGCCATGATTCAGTTATCCAGAAAACTCATTAATCTGGACATATTCACTGGGAACGAAGGTGTCCGGATTATATATCATTTTATGTAAAGACTAAACTCAGTGTGACATATGATAGCCATGCCTCTTGCCTCATAGATCAAGATCACTGCATTTGGAAATATCTGTGACTTATCCATATATGGGTATAATGTTATATACATTTTTGATAGTTTCTTGCATACTCAGTCATACGGTCATACAGATGATGGTGACAGCAAGTGATAATGCAAGTCACTATCCAGTTTCTTTAGCCAGTTTGCTGCTTTTTAACCCCTACATAGATGTTTTAGCGAAGTTTTACTCATATTCACATGTAATCATGTGAATGAAAATTCTCAAGGTCATATGTCATGATCATTAGTAGGGCAAAGGTCACAAAATTAACATTTGATGTTTATGTACTCCTGTTACAAGGTAAGCACCAATGTATACTCTATTTTCAGTTTAAAAATTAGGAAATATTACCGTCTGTTTGTCAAGAAGCTGATGCAGACAATACATATGATTCATAAAAAAACATTACTTGAATGTTTGCTTTGTAAATTTGCAAATAAAGCAAGTAATAATGATTACATGACTTTTTGTAATCTGCAAATTAACTTTTTTGCCAAAACAGAAGTAATGAGTTTTTAATCAACAAAATGAGGAATTTTTCAGTGAAGGATTCTAAAATTATTATAATCGTACATGTTTTTGGTGTTGTGCTCTGCATGAACACCTAAAACAAACTGCTTAGATTTGTTAAAATTCATGAGTACGGTGGGCTTTCTTAATTCTGAAAATACGACATCGGTCCATCATTTTGTGGGAGAGAAAAATGTTGGAACAATTTGTAGTTAAACTGTCAGAAATAAATTGCTGAAAAGAGAAATTCAGCAAGATTTTGAATGTTTTCATTGGAACAGGGCACATAGTTGGCCCTTGGACCTCTATAAATTGTCACTATGCATTCCAGTGAGTATAAAAAAAGATATATTTTATGACTGGATCAGGATAAATTCGAAGCTTCAATGATTTTGTATTTGGCACAGGTAATCTAATAAGTTGATTTTAATCTTGACATTTTGTTACAGGTCTTCACAGGTAGACTGAAGAATGTTGATTGATGGATGGAGTGATACACATTGCAGCAATTTTTAGGTAGGTTATTTTAGGTTTGTCAATTACAAATATTTGGTGGTGTCCATTATAAATGTTTTTGTGGCTATTATAAGGTTTTAATTCCTTGTTTTCAGTCATTCTTTGCATTAATTTACACAATTTTCAGTCTTTATACCAGAAAGGTTGCCAAATGCAGCGACATTGTGTATGAAAATTAATTAAAGGATATTGAATATTGTGAAACCTAACTATAAAAGATGTTAAAATGAGCACACAATGACCAGGTAAATTTAAAGAAAATGATAAAGAATATAAATGAATATATTTCCTTCATATGGAGTCTTCACTAGGACATGTTTTCTTCATTTAATCTTCAGGAATTTATTAAGAATCAAGCACCTGTCAGAATGTTGTTCATCTCTTGGATGGCAATTGAGGGATCATGGTAACAGTTTGATCTGTTATGATAGAGTTTTGTGCCAGGCACAACCAGTTGTAGTTTTTATGAGGTTACATGTTAGTAATTACTTGGGTTGATTGAAGTAGCTTCTGCCTTTGGTTTTTTTCACTGGACTGTGACACACCCTCAATGGAACCTTGAACATCAAGGTCACAAGTTCAGACAAGAAACTGTCAGCCTTTTCTAATTAGCTTTGCTATAGCACGCTTATCAGAATGATCACCAATAAGTCAGAATTTGAATGAATCAAATCACAATATTAAATTTTTGCCCTTTCTTAATGGTTTTGTAATTCTAATACTTGGCATTTTGGCTTATTTGTTATGTCAACCAGTACAGTAATGGTTAATATTACATTTGGCTGACCCTTGTTTATAAGAGACATAATGACAGCTAAACAACTCAGTTTAAAATGTAACCAAGCCCATTCCAAGCCACAACTGATCTCGTGTCAAAAAGATCAAATTTAGTTTTTGGTTCTGTTGGGTGTAATGCAGTAATGAATTCTTTTTAGGTTTAACCAAAATTAGTTTTGGAATGTATTGTGGCTCACTAGTCTAAATAAATCCTTTGCATGAAGTAATAGATGTCATGCATACCAAGTCCAATTCATTTGAAAATATTACCAAAACCTTTACGTAAATAAAACAGTTGTACAAGTCTGATAAGGATGGGGGTTTATTTCTAGTTGAACCAGGACCAAAGTTCTAATGGGCACAGTATTGTGTCAAGTTCACCAGTGTTGTTCTGTGGATATGATATCTTGTATAAATGTTGACATCATACACATGTTATGTCATGAAATTAAACTACCGTGTATATTCACATACAAGTTAAATTAAACTTCAGACTGCATAGAGCCCAATTTTGCCGTCACATAAAGCACCAGCAGATTTGGGTCCATACAATTTTAAGTAGTAATCATTAGAACAGACAAAAGAGACTCCAGTCTGCTTGTGCACTTTGTAACAGCAGATCAGGGTCTTTGTTGTACAAGTAAATACCATAGTCCATAAAAATATTAAGGCATCTAAGATTCATTATCAAAACTCGGCCCATGAAGCCTATGACATTTATCCTGACATATTATAAGTCAAGTCCAACTGCATGCAACACAGATGCAGATCTGCCATTATGCCAGCAGGATAGTGTTTGTGTTGTTTACTCTACTAATTACTCTTTACAAACTTCCAAGATCCACATCTGTTGGTGCATTATGTCAGGGTCTGCACAGTTTGTGGTTGTATTTGTGAGTAAATACAGTACGTAAATGATAATCCATGGTCTTGGAATATGTCTTTACAACAGTATATCTTTATCTAACATTTACCTATGAAAATTTAAATGCATATCAATGTAGAGAACTGGCTGATATTGCCAAATTTTAGTATTAAAATAATGGACAATAATTTTCTAGTATTAAAAAAAAAATCTATTAATGAGAGGTCTGGTATCCTACACACCAGAAGAAAGCTTTTGAATGCTAGCTATGAGATATGATGTTATATAATGTACTAAATATAGTGGTCACAGGTTCAAAACCTGGCCAAGTCATTACCAAAGACTTTAAGAAATGGTACTAGCAGCTCCCTTGTATGGTGCTCAGCATTAAGAGGTTAGTGTTAGGACTGGTCAGCCTGGTGTCAGGATAATGTGTCTAGGTGGGTCATGATGTGACATGCCTTTGGCATCTTCACTAGCCAAGATTCCGATATGTTGATCCTTTCTACACCTTGGCATATCAAGCAGGTATTTTAGTGCTTTGTTCTAATGACATTTGTTGGATTTCATGAGTTGCCTCACTTAGTATGTAATGCCATCTAACCAGTAGCATGTAACTACGGTGCATTGTACATTGGCCAAAAATGATAGCAATAGACTTAAGAAGGACACTCTGCAAGTTTAACGTCGAAAGTATGACTGTGTGAGAGAGAAGTCTTTGCAGGTGTATATGAGTGAAAGGTATTTTGTACAAACATGGACCGTCAATGGAAAATTGCTTATGTACGAGTCCATTCAAACTGTATGCTCCCCTTGTCTCAATCATGTGGGAACAGTATTCAAATTTGAAAAACTTTAGTTTGACTCAGTGCTTCGTTGGCCGCTGCATCCAATGAAATTCACACACCCGAAGCACAGGAATATCTGCTTGATCTGTCAAGATGTAGATAGGGTTAACATATCTGAACCATTGGCTAGTGAAGATGCCTGGGGGTGGACTTGGAAGCCAGGAAGAGTTTGTAAGTTACACAAAAGCATTTCAAGGGCCTTGCTAAGTTCTGAAATTTTCATAAGTCATTCAAATTTTTGGAAAAGTCATGGAATTTGGTTTTTTGGTTTTTATCCAGTCGCATTTTAATTTGCCAACACAGAAGTTTTACCAACCTACCTAACATAGATAATGGATTTGTTTGGATGGGTTCCCCCAAAACTTCAGAGACTACATCCAGGGATCTTACCACCATTCAAAATCATTTTACTCCTGGCACTCTAAAGAGAATGACCTATCCAACACAATTCCCAAAGTCAGCTATAAAATATGTCTTTTTGTTAAATTTATATGTTAGGTAAGTATTACAGATTGTAAATTTACATAGTAGGTACTCTTGAAATTGGTAAAAAGGTCTTGGAAAAGTTTTGGAAAAGTCATGGAATTACATTTTTTAAAGATCGCAGGAACCTGGGATGTCCTTGGGCAGGGCACTTCACTCGAATAGCCTCAGTACTAAACACTACAGTACTTTTGTTACAGTGCCACAATACCAAACCAATAAAACCTCTCTAGGAACTGTCCTTCTGTGTTATTAGGTTGAGTAAATTGCTCTTGCCATTAAAAAACCCAAATAGTTCCCTCAGACAATAATGCAAAAAGATATTTTGAAAAATTATTTTCATTACTGCTGGTTTATTTATGTCTGAAGTCTGAAATTCTTTTCTTGCTTTTTTGAGCGACAGATTATTAAATTGACAGCATTAATTCTTTTGTTATGTTTGCTATTGCTATTACAAAAGAAGTATGCTTGATTTGACCAAGTGAAAGGGAAGTTGAAAACTTGTTCATGCGTTCATGCAAGTGATATGTTGTGTGTGTGTGTGTGTGTTAGTTTTGTTATAATGTATGATGGAGAAACTGCAAAGTATTTCAAGTTAGAACTTGAAATTAGGATTGGGTTTTCATCTACAAGTTTATCATTTTTCAAATATAGAAGTTCTTTTGTTCTTGGTAGTGAATTATTGAGAAAGGAAATTTGATGCAGTATCAGATATTCAGATCTGATTGTTGTTTGCACCAAATCCCTATGTTTGACTTTTATCAATATCTGATTGTTGATGAAATGTGATTAAAGAACAATAAAGAATCTGAACTTGATAAATCTGTAAAATGGGGCTTTTAGTTCTGCAGATTGGGAGCTTTGAAGGAAAATGAGTACGTAGTAAGAAATATTCTCCGCAATTTCAAATGACCTCTGGTTATTACTGTACCAACATGATCAGATAAATTGAGCATGAAAAAATATGTGCAAAGTTTTTATTTATCTTTTTATTTAAATTAATTGACTTCTTAATTTAAATATACCTAGTATTTTGTTTAATTTTTTTTCAAAATTGATTAAGTGCGGTGTTTATTCTAGCACTGGAAATTTAAAGGGGAAACAATTCCCCACTCCGTTTGATTAAAATAGTTATTTTCTAAATACAGAATGGATTTAATGAAGAAATAAAAACAGCATGCAAATATGATGTGCAAGTCTCATGCTGATTTTTGGTAGAATTTTTTATATATATAGAAATTAACATGAATGCTACACCGACTTGACCATGGATATAACATACAGTGCTTTCTTTTCTTTATTTTTAACTTTCTCTTTCAAGCAAAGCATTCATTTTAGTCGGTGAATATTAGTAGAAGGGTGAATGTTGCAGGATTAATAAGTTACTTGGCTGGAAGGCAGTTAGGTTGACAGGTCGGTTTCTTAGGTTAATTTGCTCATATTTGTGGAACAATGCAAATGTATATCATTACGTTTTAACTAAATTTTACGAGTTCTGTTACGTACAGTGATTGGTTGGCAGGCATATCCTTTGGTCATGGCATTCAGCTTTATTTGTTTTTTAAAAGCAATAATTCTTACAAAAGAAAACAGTAGCACAAAAATGTGTCAGTATGTGCATGATGACCTTATGTTGAAAGTTTCAAAACAATCCAAAACAAAGACAAGTTGTGTTTGTAGATTCTGTGTTTCTTTGCATTCATCTGCAGGACAGAAAAGGAAATTGTGATTGCATGGTGATATGTGTATCCTCAGACAGTCATCTTAACATATACAAAGTTTCATAGTAGTTCATGAAAAACTGAGGCTAGTAAAGGCCCTGGGGTGACAGTGGAATAAAGTACTTGCCTTGCCCAATTGCTGTCATCTCACTGTTGTCCACATGGGTTTGATTATTGGGCTCAGCCAATGTTAGTATGTGAGAAAGCTTGCCACTTCCCATAGGTCATGGTTCTTACCGGAGCCTTCTGGTTTTTTCACCATCATGAATACTGGCCACCATGTATGCCAATCATGTGCTGAAAATTGCATTGAACTCAAAAAAACAACAACAGAGACAGGTTGTGTTCTTAAAGTTATATCATATGCTGCATTCCTCTGTAAGACCAGAGAAGGGTAACAACTCCAAACTTGCTGGAGCGAAGTGATTTCTCAATATTTTGCATGTTCACTTTATGACCATAACATAAACAAAATTGCACTGTGATCCAGTGACAACTGTGAAACTATGGCCAAACGTATCAAAAGCAGCCACCCATGGGAAAAGGCCAAACTAGCCATTGTACACAGTTGATCTCTGTATCCAGATTCACCTTTTAAATCTGTGTTTTGAATAAATACCATGTACTGAATACATTATCATTATCAGCAGTAATAGTAGTAGCTCTACTGGTCATACACCACAAGAGCTTACAGTGGTCTGTTGTCCATCATCCATCTGTCCATTAGCACAAGTTTGTTATCACTACTCCTATACTAGGATTGCCATGAAATGTATTCATTCCTCTCCAGGTCCAGTTTGGGCATATATGAAAATGGTCCTGCTCAGAAATCCGTTATGGACAATGCAGAGGCCATCTAGAAAATTTTGTTGGTGCTCCTGGCACTTCTCCACCAATGATGGTCATATCAACTTAGGGTATTCATAAAAAGATTTCTTATCATGTCTAGTTGATCCTAAATGAAAATGATGCCAATCTGACATCCAATATGGCTACCATGGTAACCATCCTGAAAATCATGCTATCGCTACTTCTGCTTAATGGATGGTGATATCAATACTGGGTTTTCACCTAAAGACTTGCCATGAAACTTTACCCACATTCATCCTATGATCTGGTTAGTAATTTCCTGCTCAAACATCCAATATGTCCACCACACTGGCTGTCTTCAGAATCTGGCATTCGTTACTCCTCTACATGGATGATGATATAAGGAAGACTTCTTACAATGTCTAGCTGGTCCTACGGGTAAATTTAAAGAATACATGTAGTACCAATCTGACATGGCAGCCATCGCAAAAAATAGTACTGAATCTTTACTTTAACAGAATGTCGCATAGGATTTTCACCAGAAAATGTCTTGTAATATTCAGTTGTTCAACATGGGACTTTCACCAATAGATTTCTTATAATACCTATTTGGTCCTAAATGAAAATGGTGTCAGTAGTACATCCATTTTGTCTTAAAACTCTTGTTGTCACCACTCTCCCTCAATGGATGATCATTATGACATGGGGCTTTCACCAAGTCCTACACGAAAATGATGCCATTTGTGCATCCATTATGGCTACCATGACAACTGTATGAAAAAAATCTTGTCCTCAATACTGCCCCCTCAATGGATGATCATTATGCCATGGGGTTTTCAGCAAAAGACTTCCAATGTTTTTTTTTACCTCAGTGAATATGGTACCAAACAGACGTCCAGTATGTTGACCACAGCAGTAATTTGAAAATCGTGTTATTGCTGAAGAATTGGGATGGCTTGAACACTCAACAGTTAAAAGGAAGAAATCGTCTTTTCATGAATTCCTGGAAATTCTTTTCACTCATTAGAGCATCAGTCCCTGCAAGGGACTCAAGTTTAAATATTTAATGACCCCAATTGAATGACCCCTAACCCTAATGAAAAGTGTTGCAAGTTGTGCCTCTCCTCAAAGATTAACTTTTATCAAATGTTAATTCTCATTTCTACTGCAAAAGCATGAATGCTTTTCGAACAATCAAGCCAACATATTGCTTTGACCCTCTCCCGAATGATAAAAACTGGCTAATTGTTTGAATTTAGCATATTGACACCTCTAAGTTACACTGACAATGTGACTGGAGTACACTGACAATATGACTGGAGTACACTGACAATATGACTGGAGTATGGTGAGTAGAAAGCTAAGAAATGTTATTCATTGATTTACATGATGTGCCTTTATCCAAACAATGTCTTGAAAAAAATGTTTAGTTAACTAAACTGAATGGTCTATGATAAGCAGCGATAAACCATTATTTGATAACGATAAATCATTATTTGATAACGAAACACCTGAAAACTGACTGGAAAGCAGGTGACTATTACAGTATATACAAGTCTTTTTTATGTATGACAAATGTGCCAGAGGGAAATTAGAATGGACATTGAGAACAGGTGACTGCTTTATTAAAGTGACCATTCATACAGGTTTGACTGTAGTTGCACTCATGATTTTGTGTCGAGTTGAAAGTAAAAGGTTTATGAGCGGCATTTACAAACCTTTTAATTATAAATGAATTATAATTGAAAAAATTTGGAATTAAATCACAAAAGCAGACATATGACATGATATTCAGCAATATTTACCTGAAAAATTATATTTTTAAATAAAAAGCCAGCTGTTTGATTGAAATGATTTTTAGTATAATTAAAATAGTTGATTCATCATTTTTGTTACCTGCATTTCAATTCATTTCTAATCCTAGTCAATCTAATCCAGATTCTTTCATGCAAGTTTTCAAGTGAATAAAGCAGCCAACCAACATTAAATTGTTTCAGTACCATCTATGCTCACTTCAAAGTCAAGTACAACTTCAATGTGCCTAGACTCAAAATCTGCTGTTACATAATACACCAGCAGATCTGTGTCTATGCAGTTTGTGGAGTAATCAGTAGGACAAACAACATACACCCCGATCTGCCAGCACATCATGCAACAACAGATCAAGGTCTGTGTTGTTTACAGTTGGACTTATAAGCGACAAACATCATACACTCCGATCTGCCACTAAATTATGTGACAAAAGATCAGGGTCTGTGTTGTTTACAGTTGGACTTATAAGCAACAAACAACATACACCATAATCTGCCAGCACATTATGCAACATCAGAATCTGAGTCTATGTCGTTACCATTTGGACTTCTAAGTATGTATTAATGGTATACTTACTTGCATAGTACACTTTGCCACTTGTTTCAATACCATCTATACTCACTTATAAGTCAAGTCCAACTGATAACTGCATAGACCCATATCTGCCATCGTATAATGCACTACCGGATCTGGGTATTTACAGTTTGTTAGGAGTAATCAGTAGAATAAACAAGATAGACCCTAATCTTTAGGCACATTTTGTTATGGCAGATTAGGATCTTTGTTTGCAGTTTGACTTCTAAGTGAGTATATACGGTACATATTCCACTATGTGTTATGTTGACTTGAAATGATGCTGTGACATTTCATATGTTGAAAAACTGGATTAAGAATAAGACTTGTTGTCTGTAATACTGAGATCAAAGAGTCTTTTTGAAGTATTACCAAACAGTTTAGATATACCTGGCAAGTAACTTGTATTGAATAGTTGCTTGGTCATTCTAATACTACCACAATTACTATAATTATGCCCAAATTGTGAGGAGTCAAGTTGCTTGGTCATTTTATTACTATGCCCACATTGTATGGAGTCAAGTTGCTTGGTCATTTTATTACTATGCCCACATTGTATGGAGTCAGGTTGCTTGGTCATTTTATTAGTATGCCTACATCATAGGGAGTCAGGTTGCTTGGTCATTTTATTAGTATGCCTACATCATAGGGAGTCAGGTTGCTTGGTCATTTTAATAGTATGCCTACATCATAGGGAGTCAGGTTGCTTTGTCATTTTACATGCAGACAGACACACTGAGGTATATATTGTCATAATTTAAGAAGTACATACTTCTTGCTGCTTTGGTATTCATAAAAAATAAAATGGAATGTATAGTATTAGATGACTAATCAACATGGCCGTTTCAAGGTATAATGTTTGAACTATTCCTGATAAGATGCTATTTGCAATTAAATAACAACAAAAAATAAAGCTTAAATTGAGAGATTATTGTTGATTTTTCATCCGTGAAAGAGTCGATCCATTATACAGTTATACTGCAAATGGCATATCAAGAAATCCAGATTACATTCTGTACCATTTATATGGTCATTGGTTTTAAATGCTGGTAGTGTAACAATCTGTTGGAATGAAAGTACAGTCTGTCGGTCAAAAATAGTTGGGATCCTTTCATGACAACAAGAGCAATTAATGTGACATTGTGGTCAGAATACCATACCTGATCAGGTTGGGTCTGAACTTGAAACCAACACAAAATATGGAAGATACAATATTATTGTCTATGGTGACATATTGGTCAATCTGCTACTTGGAAGTGACATAGAAGTGGTTCATACTTTGTTATTTAATGTTCTTTTATGTAACATTATCAATAGCAGAAAAAAAATGAAATTATAAAAAAAATGGCAAAAGTGATACAATTGTGCAGAAATAAAAAGGGAATTGCTTGGTTGGATTTTCATGGCACAGCAACACAGCTAGGGCAATTCGAATAAAGGGCATTGCTCAAAGACACATCATGATAGCCTACCCTTTTTGATCTGAATGTAGGATTCGATGCAAGTCCAGACAGCTAGCCATCATTTCAAAATGTACAAAAAGGATGGAATTCATAGAGTGATTGACATAAGAATCTGCAACACAAGATTGAGTCTTTGTACTCTTGATAACTTTGCATGAAAAAAAACACAACACAATTCTTAGGTGGTTGGGAATCCCAGTAGGTTTTTGCTCCTTATTTTCTGTCTAATAATTGGAGCACCACTATACTTGTCTCAGATAAAGGAATGGTACTGATCTACAGAAGTAGTCAGCATTAGAATCATATAATGACAGAAAGTGTTTGGTAATTAAATGAACACAAAGGTCCAAAATATTGCACGTGTTCAGTCAAAAGTCACTAGCTGGAACAGAGTTCTAGAAATAAAGCTTGCTTAAGAAGCAAGATCGTTTACTTCATTGTGAAAAGAAGCAAGTTTGTTTGCTTTCAAGTGAAAGAAGGCAGCAATCAAGACCCTCAGAAAGTCCCCCAGTCCCTCATTATATATAGGGAAACACAGTACTTTTTTCTTAGTACATGTACATATATTCCAGCTTGAAAGCTTAAGCCATGATAGTGTTGGACTCTTAATCCAAGAGCAATAGATATGACACCTATCATGGCCAACTGGAGTTATCTGCCTTGTGTGCCCTTGGGAAAAGCTCCCATATCATTGCAATGATATCATCATAAGTGTATTAAAAGTACTGTTAAAACCATCAACAAACATCAGACCCTCAAGTGCTCAGCATCACTCACATAACTTGCTTAATCTTAGATTAAAGTCTTTTTTTTTTTGGCCTATTGCCAGAAAATCTCAATAAAAGAAAACTCTTAACAATATTTGGATATGCAGCAGCTCAGGTTTTTAAGCTCTACATTGAGTTTTATCCTAAAACATTCATAAAATGGTAATTGGTGAGACAATATTCAGGTGTCTGCATGAAAGTTAAGATTCAGTGTTTCATTTTTTGCAAGCAAGAGACAGTGTGAATACATCATAGAATGTTGCACATTTGAATACCACATTCCATACAACCGTAATGCCATCTTTGTGAAACAGCACATTCCATGCAATCTTAATGCCATCTTTGTGGAATACCACATTCCATACAAACCTAATGCCACCGTTGTGGAATACCACATTCCATACAACCTCAGTGTCATCTTTATAGGTTTTAAACCGGTGCCCTAGTTTTACCAACTGAATGTTTTGAAAAATATCAATATATCTTTTCACCCTGCTTTCCATACAATACTTTCTTGAATGTGCCTAAACGAATGTCTATCCCTTTTTTTGCCATTGTACAATTTTCAGTAAAATATAAAACAATGTCCATGTTGAGCTATACAAGTCACTCACTATTTATAATTGAACCCCCTATTTATAATTAAACCCCCTATTTATAATTAAAGCCCTGCTGAGAAAACTGGATCTGCATGGTATGTGATGTGCTTTTGTCATGCAATTCTCTTCATGTTTTCAACACTTTTAAAAACATCTCAGTTTTCAAGGAAAAAGTTTTTTATCCATCAAAAAAAGATTACCTTCTCACTTGCTTAAAATTGAAATCTTTAACCTTGACCAAAAATAACTTCATTTACTTTTGTGTTTTGTTTGTAACACAAGTGGTTTCATTTTTACAAAGTGTATGATTAACCCAGGTAGGTGAGTAACAGTGGCAAAATATAAAGAATATTGGGTTGTCTTCTTACCTGCCCCTAATTGTCTAAACAAGTCTTTGAAGTGGCACATCTATCTTTGATCACAGGCTGGTTGTCAGTTACATATCTCAGAATATATTGACCTTGATAATTGTTACATCTCTTGCTAATGACATTTAAGTATACCCTATAGAACTTTACAAAAGAAAATCACCAGCTGAATTTAATACTTTAACAAAAAGTAATTAATATTTTTGTAAACAATTACAATTAGCACTAAGTCCTCCCTTTTTCTGGATATTGTAAACTTTTGATCTACCATATATACTTAAAAGTCAAGACAAACTGCAAGCAACAAAAATCCTGATCTACCATCACATAATGCACCAGCAGATCAAGGTCTCTGTTGTTGCTCTTCAATTTATTATTCTTAACAAATTGTACAGACCTAGATCTGGCAGCCCATTATGCAACAGCAGATCTGGGTCTGTGCAGTTTGCAGTTGGACTTGTCTTATAAAAAGTATATATGGTACATGCCACTGCAATCACATCTGTATAACAACCACATCAGGTATATTTACCTGCATATACTGACATTGTGTTAATAATGACTGATTTAGACTAACTACATATTATTATTAATAACAGCAGTATAAATCATTCTGTTTTGTTTCATTATTGCACCTGTGAAGATAATGTCATCAAGGAATAGATAAAGTTTATATAATACAAATATCTACTTCTGAGCACATGTGGACCAGCTATTAGGGTTTTATCTAGCACCTGCTTTACCTGTACAGGGTAATATAGATCATAATCTTTAAAATAATGTTATCTAGTATCATCATTAAATATGCAATTAGTCATCCTATTTCTTGGTTCATGAAAATAGGCAATGTATTTTTTTAAATTATTGTACGTGTGAGTGTGTGTGTGTGTGTGTGTGTATATATATATATATATATATATATATATATATATATATATATATATAGTAACAGCTTCATTGCCAGTTAATTTGATAAACTGCATTGTTAATTCTACACATCTGCACTGTTATGTCTCATCTTTTTACTGTTGATATTTGGGGTTTGAAGATAAATGCAGTTTACAATATGTACCAACAGCTGCTTTTTCTTACGGTGTACAATTAATCTTTTACCAATCTTGACAACATTATCATGGCAAGCTTTCTCACTTTTTCATCTGTGAATCATTTTCTTGTTCATGTATACGATAGATGTTCACTGTGTCATGAAACAGTAGTGGCTAACATACTAGCTTATTTTCCAAACCCCTGCAAGATCTTGTTGATCACACCTGGCCCAAAGTCAAGAACTTGATTAAATTTACAAAATGTAAACTTTGCATAATGAAATAAGCATCGTCATTACATGTTAGATAGTGTTTCATTCTGTTCAAAGTGATGAACACAAATTTTCTTGATTACTTTAATGTTTTGTACATTTGGTAATTAAATCCTCCATTAATGTCATCATTTGTTTACAATGAATGATTCTTTTGGTACTATTTAAAAATGTATCTTTGGAAACCATATTATGTTACCCACATTTACTTAGGTTAACCATGAGAGTACATACTCATTGTCTCTATGTTTTGAGGTATCCTATAGTTGTAACAATATCAAAGGGATATTTTGGGGGTATCCTATAGTTGTAACGATATCAAAGGGATATTTTTGGGGTATCCTATAGTCATAAGCATATCACTGTCAACAGAAGGCTAACCTTAAATAGATCCCAGACTGAATCTCTCTGCTTGTACTGTATTGCAGTGTTTTATGCAGAATTTTTTTATACAGAAACTTTTCATTTTAATTTCTCAAGTTCTAAACAAATAGCAGGGTCTTTTTTAAAACTAAGATCAATATTTTTTTTAAAATTTGAAATATTGAAATAATTAATGATCCTTAAAAATGTATGGCTTATGTGATAATGTAAGTTTACAAACAATCACACTCAACACAGTAATTGCAAATGGTGATGAGGTATTGTATATACTCGCTTCATGTCGAGTCAAACCGCAAACAACAAAGATCCTGATCTGCTATAGCATGATGCACCCACTGACCGGGGTATATGTTGTTTGTTACTCCTAACAAATTGCACGGGCCCAGATCTGCAGGCACATTATCCAACAGCAGATCTGGGTTTGTGCAGTTTGCAGTGAGTATAGCTTTTAAGTGTAGAAACGATGTTAAGAAAAATAACGGTTAGGGATTAGAGTCGTTTATTTTATTGAACAAGTTGTAGTGGAAGTTTTAAAGTTTAAGACATCTTTATGCAATTTAAATTAAGAATTAAAGAAAATAAATGAACATAATAAAATTATGGGGGAAGGGGTCTCTCTGAAATAACATTGTTTGTCTGCCAGTACATCTGAATAAACTTTTGTTTTGTTTAGGTTGTTGTGGAGGGACATTTTTCTTTCATCAACATGTATCTTCAGTCAAAAATTTTAAAAGAAATTTAATAGATATTGTGACAAAAATTAGAACTTTGCTTTATAAAATCTATTTACTTTATTTTTCAGCAGCAACCCATCACATTTGACAAGACCTGAAAATGGTGGATTTAGAGGTAAAATTAAATAAAATTAGAATGATGTTTTTTTAAATACTTTTTACACATGATATGTAGGTATTATTAGTGTACTTTTGAAAAGAATTAACTGAATAAGAAGCACAACTGACGGGATACATAACAATATGTTGTTTCAGATTTTCATATAAGATTTTTTTTTTCAATGATAAGCCCATCTCCTGCTGGCTTGGTGATGTGGAATTGGCCCAGGGCCTTCTCCTACATATTGTTTGTGACAGGAGCCTCAGTAGTAAAGCTGCAGATTCTGACCTATGATTGGATCAGCCCAGATGGGCTGCCATGGTGTGTCCTTGATCTAGGCAATTTATTCAAATGGTCCAGGTAGTAAATAAAACCTGCTCATGTTGCTGTGACATAAAATATCAAAATCAATAATAAGCCCACCTCCAGTTCTTAACCCACCCACCCACCCTTGTGCTCCCACCCCCCATAAATTGCACAGTTCCTTCTTGGCTTGTCATACTCTACATTCTTTTCTATACAGCAACATATTTACCGTAACCTTAACACTCATACTCCATACTGCAATACTTAAAAAAAGCTTTAAAACTCCATTTCATGTGTTGGATGGTTACATTAAACAGTTCATTTGCCCAGAATAAACTCTTGCTCAACTGGCTATTGTACAAATGTCAAAATTGTAAATGACCTAAATTCTGTTATGTGTAAGGTTGTTTTCTGGAAATTATTCTTTGACACTTCTAATACCATTTGTAAGTAATTAAAATCAATACCAGTTTGCTTGCCAGAGTGTTTGCTTTCTCTCTGGTAAGCATTTGTTTGCATTGAAGATTATGATCAAGCATTTGTATGAGCTTGATCAAAACAAATTGAAAACAAATTTATGGTAGGAAGTATGCATTTTCAGTTGAAAATCTTCTTGATTGAACATCTTTTCCATTAAAGTGAAGCACAATCAGTCCTAATTTGTACTTACTGTCTGAGTGATTACAAAATTCACTCAACTACCATCAAGTTTCACACACCATTTTGAGTTAGGAAAGTGAATTTTCTGTATTTTCTCATGTCTACCATAATGTTAAGTCCATTTGAAATACACTTTGTGCAACATTAAAACACAAATTGTACCACAAACTCGAGGACATTACCAACTGCCCATTAATCTCATAAATATGAAACTTACATTAGGTTACTTGCTCCTGCCATGAATATACATGAAATATAAACTGAAATGGTCAAAGAAAGTCAAAGGATTAATAATTTTAGTTTCATTTGTATATTTAACTTGCAGTATTATTTTATTTTCTGCTAATAAACATAATCAACAGTTTTTTCATTGCTGTTTTAAATGAAGTTGTCAGTATAGAAAAAGATGTAAATTTAAGAAAGATACAAATAGGTCATGTTGATCTAAAGTTGAAACTTGATCTTTTCTGCCTTTGTGGCATACAGTGCATTGTCTTGTATTTCACTACTAATGTATTTTTGTGGTAGGTGGGCTTCCTTGCATGGATTTAACTTGATCATTAAGAGAATCGCTCATTGCATCTTTCCTGAAAGAAAATCCAGAAAAATGTCTCAAGTTGTGCGTATTCGTAATGGAATAGTTGACTCGGGCAAAACCTTAGCAGTGAGATTAATTATTAATGGTTTCTACCTGTGTGATTTACCTGTGCATGGATTGAAGGGACACTAAAAGGCATCAATTAAGATATCCTGACCTGGCCATATGAAACAATTACCAAAGGCAGTGTTCCTATCTCAAAGGGACGATCAGACCGAAATTGACAAGATATTGATAAGTTATTGATGAGAGGATTGGGCCATTTTAGCTCAAATTACTGGTTAGTATTCCTCGTTGGATTTGTTAGTGCAGTTTAAAGCTGGTCTATTATGGATCAGCAATAGCTGAAAATTAGCTGAGCCATTAGTTCCATGTGCAGGGATCAAATCTCGGGATACAAGTCTGCTGTTGGGTGTCCGGTGTCACCCTCAGCATGTACTGTCATTGAGACTGTATGTACACATATCTGTGGAATGTCTTGCAAATTATTTGTAACCAATATTAAATCAATCATCACAAGGTCTGAGGAATTAGCTGTAAATCAAAAAATGTTGGGAAATGCAACATTTCAGTGAACTTGATGAGGAAATATTTTGGACCGAAAGTATAAATACTGTTTAAAAAGTGATGAGCTCATAAAGGTTTAATGGTGCTCACATGCTGCATTGAACTTTTCTGCAAACATTTCATGACTTCAATTCATTTTTCATGTAAGGAACATGGAAATTAATGAAACTGCAAGATAAACTGTATAAGGCACAATTACTATGGTAAGGGGCCTAGGATTAAATATTCAAAATGTATTAAGGCATATCTAGTCACAATATTTTCTTCATTATATAAAATGCAGATCTTGTCCCCTCTCCCCCCCACCACCACCAAACCCAGTGGACAACTAGACTGCTGTATAGTTCTACTTTTGTTTAAGATGCACATTGAAACCTTTCTTTAAAGGACAATCAAGGGACTGCATTAATTGTATTAGCAAGTGTACTGTAAAAGAAGGTAACCACTAAGGAGCATTCTGTTGTACATTTAACAGATATATTTTTTTAAACACTTAGAACTAAAAACATGTGTAACATCTGCATTTGAAAAATCAACCGTGCTGCTCGAAATTACATGATCATTATGATGTCAAGTTTGACATAGATGTTTCATAATATTATCAGTCATGGGAGAAATTGGACATGAAATGGCACAGTTGCAACGATGTCTCTTAGTATGTCATCTAAACTAAAAATGTACTTATCTATTTTGAATAATACAAGTAATGGTCCTGTGAAAGAAAATGATAAAGTCAAAATGAAAAGAATACAAGACCTTTTGAAATCATGATTAATTTACAAGCTCCTTTCATGTAAATCAGCCTTGCCAGATTTCTGTTGCATAAAAATTATGTCATTTCAATTGTCATTTTATACTGAAACAAAATGAACTCACCAGCATATCCTTTTCTTTGGTGCATTTGAGATTTTTTGACTGGTGCAAATTTAATGAATGTTTAGGTCCACTATTACTTTATCGTGACAGGTCAACAATTTTGGCCCTTTGGTAGATAGGGAGTAGACATTTGACTTGGAGTAGTGTAAGAAAATATACACCAACCTATAAATTTTTAGGTGCTTTTGGATTGCTTGGATCCTTACATGATAAAAATATTAACACCACACAAGTGACCATCTTTAAAAGTGACTCTCCTTCAATCTTTTTCAAAAGGCACAAGGTAAAATAGGTTTCAGTGTATTTTCCGTTGAGGTGTAGCACCTGTTGAACCTGTGAATGTACTGTAATACATTTAATATTAGGTAGATCTGTAACGTTATCAATCTTATCAGACAGGTAATAAAAGAGATGTGATTCACAGTGAGAGATAGATACTGTCTCTACTCACTTATAAGAGGAGTCCAACTGCAAACTGCACAGACCCAGATTTACCATCGCATAATGCACTGGCAAATCTGGGTCTTCACAATTTGTAAAATGTATTCAGTAGAACAAACAACATAGAGCCTGATCTGCAGACACAATATGCTGTGGTAGACCAGGATCTTTGTTGTTTGCAGTTTGACTCACCTTATAAGTGAGTAAAGACGACATCCAATCTTTATATTCCAGATTTATTGAGGAGCTTACTATGGTGTTAGTGTTCATCTCAAATTAAATATAAGTATCCTCTTTATATTATTTACTTTGTGTGAGTTATTGGAAGTTTTACCTTTATGTAATATCAGCCTAGTTGAATCTAAGCTCCAGTGATTTTAAAACTAGACCTTTACACATTTCCTTATTATCTCTTTACATTTTGGTCTTGTTAAGATCCAGATAAGAATTTAATAAATTGGTTGTTTTATTCCACAGTTTTGAACTAATAGCACTTTTTGAAATGTTATGTGAACACTAAAAATTACAATATTTATTCTTCAAGTTTTAATCATCAAGATGCTCTTCATCATCTTTAGCAATGCATCAAACACTTTAGCAACCAAGACTAGTTGAGGTTGCATTTAATTATATGGCTCAGTTTGAGTGAATGTTCTCACATCATATCATTTCAAACATGCACAGAACATCTGGAACTTAAACCAGTAATATAGGTAGCAACATATAGTATGGACTGTGACTACGGTTCAAGCAGTATGCTGACACTTTTGTACTAAATACATACAATTAAAATAGTTTTGCTAATTTGAACGCAATATGAAATATATGTATGCATATTCATAGACCAGAAGACCACACCAGTGGCCTAGTGGTTAGAACGTCTGCCTTGGATGCGAGAGGTCACTTGTTTGAACCCTGGCCAAATCATACCAAAGACTTATAAAAATGGTACTTACAGCTGCCTCACTTGGCACTCAGCATTAAAAGGTTAGTGTTAGGACTGGATCTCCTGGTGTCAGGATAATGTGACTGGGTGGGAGATCATGCTACATGTCTGCGACATGATGCCCCAGTGCTAGAAATCACTGTAAACTGCCACTGCAGGCATCATAGCAATATGACTGAATTTTTTTTAAAGCTACATTAAAAATCCAAATCACACACATACACACATAAACAAGAAGAGCTTATGGAATGATCTGTTGTCTCTCATCTGTCTGTCAATTAGCACAGGTCTGTCATCACTACTTGTCATAAGCTTCTTGAAGGATTGCTTTGAACCTTCACATACTCGATCATCCCATGGTAAAATGGTACTGTTCATTGTGACCATCTTGAAACCTTACCTGAATGGATGGTCTTGTCAGTGCTGATCTGATTTCCCCTTTGGAAATGTCACTACTAAATGGATGGTCATATCTACATTGGGTTTTCCCATTTGAAAATGTTCCTATCACTACTAAATGGAAGGTCATATTAACATTGGGTTTTCCCATTTGGAAATGTTGCTATCATTACTAAATGGATGGTCATATTAACATTCAGTTTTCACTAAAAGACTTCTTAGGATGTCTAGCTGGTCACAGCAACCATCTTAAATAATATTGGATATCAGATCAGCACTATTTTTATTTATGACCAGATAGGCTTTGAATCAGTTGCCTTTGACATCTTTTATGTAAATGTTTTTGTTTCCAAATTAGAAAATACCTACGTTGAAAAAAGCATTTGTCAACATCATTCAAGTTCAGGTTGTCAGAACTGCCATACAGGATCATCTCAGATTATTAGAAGTTTAACAGTCTGTTTAAGAATAATTAGTATTTAAACATTCACTGCCAAAGACTACTGTAACTTTTGTGCAATAGATCTAATAAATATTGCTTGTTTCATTCACATTTCCTCAGTAATTGTCCCTAGTTAGGTCCACTGTGATGAGTGCCACCATCTTCATGTTCTGTTCACACAGGCAATTGATAAAGTAATTTGCAGTTTGAATATGTGGTGTTTTTGTCATATGTTATTATATTCATTTCTTTACATTAAATATATTTATGTATTGTGGCCAGAATCTCTCTATCTCTCTCTCTCTCTCTCTCTCTCTCTCTCTCTGTGCACACTTAAACATCAAAGATGAAATGGCTCTCAATGACATATATACAAAACTAACCTCAGTTTCCTTAATGGGCAAGTAATATTTAATTTGATTGTTCAGAACATGGTTAAAAGCTTCTGAATGATGGGTATAGTTTCCGTACATTTTAAATGTTACATGAATTTCCTATTCTACTAAACTGTTTTCTTTGATTGATTTTGGAATATCTAAATTTGGTGTATTCTTTTATAAAACAGTTAATGTTACTGCATCACTATCTGAACATAGTGAGGGCGGACTATACATATACATGACTTAAATAGGATACATTCAATTGATTTAGAAAACTTATTTAATTGGTATTTGAAATTTGTGTATATGCATACCCATTGTATCCATTTATCATTTCTTTTTTTTAAAGCAGATGTTGTACTTTTTCTTCCAGGAAACTATTTAAAAACAGAACTAATTACTGCAACTAATATGAATCTATTTTTAATCATGTCTCTTAACTACTGTCTGTTTACTAATAATTAAATATAATGTAAAACTGAAGAATGTGTGATTGTTCAATCTTTTTTTGCAAGATGCATATATTTATGTAAAGCTTTGGTTGATAATCTGAAAAATGAGACAGGTAGCATATGCTATCATTGTTTTCATCTTTTAAATACGGGACCCATTATTATATTAAAGTACCTTTTTCTAAATGAACGTGTTCCTGGTCATTTTTAGCTTGTCTAAAAATAAGGGTAAAAATTAAAATTACCAACCATGAGTTTCTAAAACCTTAAGCTGCATTAAAAAAATTTTAGAGAAAAGTTTAGGGTTTCTGAATTAAATCTGAAAGTAAAGACAGTAAAGATTATAAATCTTGTCTATAAAGAAATGGTCTCTCAAACAAGTTGTCTTTCACATCAGGTTTAACTTCACATTTTAAGGAACTAACCATAACTTCAGTAAAGACAAAGACAGTATTTTGAACAGAAAGATCTACTGAGTGCTTGTTTATGGTGTAAATACTGAGATAATCATCGTCAGTGAATGAGAATATAATCTGTTCAGAAGTTAGTTTCTATAGAGATATGTGTGATATATCAATACATTGAGGCTTTTTGTTGTTGTTATAGGATTAAACGCCATTTTTCAGCACACGATAGGCTATACATGGCGGCCAGTATTAATGGTGGAGGAAGAACCTGGAAAACACCAGAAAGAACCACCAACCCACGAGAAGCTACTGGCAAGCTTTCTCACATACCCACATTAGCCGAATCTGAGACTCGAACCTATTGAGGCTTGTAATTTGTTGATGTTTTTTTTTCCAAAAATATTGCCTACTTTTTCTTATCATCATTATTAGACAGAAAATTGTTTAAGACATTCATTGGACTTATAAACTAGCTTGTACATGAAAATTATGATTCATTCAAAGCATGCCACTCTGTGAAAAATTATATACCGTGCAAGACTATGATTTTAGATAGTATTTAGCAGGAAATATTTCACAGCAATTACAGTGTGTTGATTCATTACTTTCATTGAGAACTTTAGTTAAAGATGCTGATGAAATTGATTAAATTTTGACATTTGTTGACAAGTAGCATGTTAAGTTCACTGAAAACATGGGGTGGTCTAGATATTTTGCTTCATACTTATCATGTTTCCAAATTCCTAACCTACAACCAGAATCACAAAAGCATATTCTCTTTTGTCTAACCTTTGGCACATTTTACACCTTTCTCATTAATTACTTATTGCCAATATTAACTTTCAAATGTACCCTGGTTCCATGACCAGTTTTTGTTGCTGTACTCTAGAAACAATGTACAGATTAAATCAAATATTTTATCATCATTGAGGAAAGTTTCACTGCCCCCTAGATGAACAATTACATAGAATGGTTCAATCTTTATCATCAATCTGTTGCTGCAGAAGTCAATTGGTCTGTAGCAGTGATTTTCCAAACTATATGATGCTAATCAAAATTTGAACCAGTCTAACCCCATTACAGTGAAATTTACTACTATGTCGCCATCTTGATGTGCCTATTGTTACAGAGGTCAATTTCAAATGAAGCGTTTCAAGGGGCGTGACATAACAGTAAAATCCATCAGTTCGAAATGATATAGAGCTATTGAGATATTGTGCCAGTTTCACTTATCTTGGGAAATTTTGTAAAAGGCGTTTAATGCTTTTCACATTTGAATGGTTGGCACATTCAATAGGAACAAATTAAAGATTAAGTGTTGATAACTGTGAACCTTTTCTAGATTGAATAAAAGTGCTTGCTGACACAGACATGCATATACACATAAACATGAACATGTTTGTGTAACAAATCCTACTTGCTTTATTTCGAAAGGAAAAGAAGGATAAAAGTAATAAGAAATTTAAGGTGGGGTGATATAAGATAGATTCATAAGAAAATCAAATACTCAGAGATAAAGCATGTCAAAAGTGAACCTGATATGCTAGGAGGCCATTTGTGACATATTATATATATATATATATATATATATATATATATATATATATATATATATATATATATATATATATATATATATATATATATATATATATATATATATATAACCCATGCAATGTATTACTTAATCCATTGGGCTGAGGTGATAGCTGGTACAATTAATTTTAATTTCAAATGATTTATTTATCTTGATATAGATATGTTCATTTCAATTTTGATGTATTTAAATAGTGAGAGTTGGAATCATCTCATTAATTATTGTTTTTTTATTGTAAAAATGGAGGGAGAAAAAAATCAATAAAAGAAAAAAAATTTAAAATCAGCTTTGGCAATCATTAAAGTAAGTATCTGACAATATGATAAAACAGATTTTCAAATTTCCAAACAAAATGATTAAATTTGGTCTGTTCCTTGCAGACAGCAGTTTAAATCTATTTCAGATCTACTTTGTTTCATCTGTACCATTTAATACAAACAATATTCCGTATACATTCTATTCAAAATCAGAAAAGAACTTATGTGATTTTTTTCTGCTTCAGAGTCCTAATCCCAGTATGAAAAATTCAATTTTTAGCTGCAAAAAAAGAGCAGCTTGTGTCTGACATTTGATCAATCTTCAAGATTCCAGATCAGAGCCATGGCATTAATTTTCCATCAAGCTCATTGTCTCTGTTTTCATTGAATTTATTGAAACCTAATCTTGATGAAAATTGTACTTTTTTTCAGCACAGGTGATAGTCTGCCTCATTCGCAGATGTATTTGATGAGCTTATTTCTAAAATATAGTGCGAGTTTTATTGAAATTGTTAACCGTGCAAAACACTATGGTGTAATTATGTAATTTTGCAAGGTCAGGCTCTATGGTAAAACTTTCCATTCAAACTGTTTGATAAATTTGCTGGTTGCGTCAACTAAGCTGGAGCACATGTCGACCAGGTATTGTGATGTTAAGCTGGTTGTTTGCATTTAATGCACACTGCAAAGTTTTATGAAGGATGCTTCATATGAATTAGAAATTCACCATGAAGTTAATTTGTTATTTTCATGAATTGGATACCTAGTCTGTCAATACACCATTGAAAGTACACTGTGTAAAATAAATTACAATTGGGACTGAGTTTTTTCACACATGATTTGCTATTTTGTCATGTGAGTAAATCATAGGATTTGTAATTTCACACAGTTTCTAAGTCGGTGAAAAGGAATTAAATTTTATA
This sequence comes from Sinohyriopsis cumingii, assembly GCA_028554795.2. Lineage (NCBI taxonomy): Eukaryota > Metazoa > Mollusca > Bivalvia > Unionida > Unionidae > Sinohyriopsis > Sinohyriopsis cumingii. The sequence continues at coordinate 34,788,178 of CM068826.1, forward strand.
TAGTTTGAACATGCTTGGAATAAGTGCTTCTTCCAGTTGAAAATTGATTTAATATAGGGGAATAAGAGCTGGAAACTGTAAATATCGCTTATCGCAGGGTACCATTAGTTGACACACCTGAGGTTAACGAAGCAGCTAGCTCAGGTATATTTAGGTTTACTGGGTGGAACAATGTTGGGTAGCATTTAGATATGCTACCTAACTTAATAAGGGGGCTAGGGTTACAGAGGACTCCTATGGGTGATTCAACTATACCAGTGCCACTAACATCCACACAGGTGTTTTAAGGAGTTCGAAAGAGATTAAGTTTTTCCTGAGCTAAAAAACAGAAAGGGTCATGAGGTCACTTTACATGACTACTGCAGAGGTACTTAATTAACCAACATGACAAATACAAAAAACAAATCTATATATATATATATCTAAATAAATCTAAATAAGAAAATTATTTCATTTCTTATGTATTTTTGGAATGTTGTGTATCCAAATCCCAAAGGGCACAGGAAATGTTGCTGATGACAGAAATTTTCTTGGATGATAGAGAAGGAGCTTGGGGAAAACTAGATGAATTGAGAGAAAAAAAATCTCTGTAATTTTTTGTTTTTTAACAAGTTATATCTATAGATTTAAATATTAAATAGGGACAAATGAATCAATGAATAGCAGGCTTGGGGAAAAGATTTCCAAGCCCATGTCCATGAACCTGGATCTGTGAGTTGTAATAGTTCCTTCTCCCTGTCATCATTTTGCTCAGCACACTATATTTCTCAGCCACACAACTTGCTGATATTAAAATACTGCTTGATGAAAGTTTAATTTTAAAATGGGTCAGAATTATGATAATATTATGTTCAGAGAGAAGACAGTGTTTTAGCACCCTTCAAATACATGGCCCCATAGATAAATATAAATGAGATAAGGTATGTAATAAGAGAAATTCCAGTTTCACACACTTACTGTATGATGCAAACTGCACAGACCTGGTTCTGCCATTGCATAACAAGTCTCTGCAGCTCGTAGTTTGACTTGACTTATAAGTGAGTAAATATGGTAATTTAGATCTTAATAAAGAATTCCAAGCATTTCTGCAATTTACACCAACTGTTATACTGAGTAATACATTTTAGTGACACCTCCATTTCTAGAGTGATTCTCAAGGGCACCTGCCAAGGGAAAGACTGCTGATCGTGAAATTTTTTGCTTTGGAATGGCAGTGTATCTATGAAGTTGCACAGTCTTGAAATTATAAGTGACCCTGAGTCAAGCACAGCACTGTCTGACGAGATGCAAAATCACAATATTTGGACATTCGCTGGCTCATAATGTCTAACAGATTTAACTTCTATAGATGTGTCAAATTACATTGAAAAGAAACATTTCTTTACATTAAAATCATGCCTAGATTACTAACAAGTGCCACTGGAAATGTGAATACCAGTAAGAAGAAAAATCTAGGTGTGAAACTACTGTTTCTCAATTTAGTATCCAAACTATGTCACCTATTACATCTATTACAAGGGTTTTAAACCTATATGTTTACACTGAATATAATACTTCCATCTAGTTTGCACGGGATACCTGTGTAAATAATGATGGGCTTTCATGTTCTGATTACAAGTAGATGCAATAGGGAAAAAACGTCAACAATTGATGAACACTGGAGTTGAAGCAATATTAAACTTTAGCACTTGTTAAGAGCAGAAAATGCACACGTATTGTTTTCAAAGTGTGTAGGCTTTCTTGTATATGGGTTAACATTTTTAAACTGCAGACCCTCTGTAGTTCAGAGAATTAAAATAGTCATAAACCTCATGATACGTAATGATGCAGTTTTTCATGATTATAATGATGCAGTTTTTGAGAGAAAAATAGTTGCTCCTGCAACTTAACTTAAATAAAGATATAATTGTTGCAGATATTGATATAGTTACCTGCCTAAATAAGCTTATAGAAAGTGAATGAAAATTATAGTTTAAATAAAAGAGAATTTTAAAAAATGGTTTTTAAAAAAAAATGTATTTACCATATGTACTCATGAGTCCAACTGCAAACTGCATAGATCCAGATCTGCTGTCACATAATGCACTGGCACATCTGGGTCTGTCCAGTTTATTAGAAGCAATCGGTAGAACAAATATTATAGACCCTGATCAGAAGGTGCATTATGCTACAGGAGATCAGGAGCTTTGATTTTTGCAGTTTGGCTCAACTTATAAGCAAGTATAGATGGTAACACTGCCAAACAAGGAATAGCTGGTAGACTAAGCATCATTATATAACATCAACGCACACATAATCACAACCACATCATCAACACGCACATAAACACAACTACATGAACATTAAAAAAAACAATACATAAAGTGTCTGTCTTTAAAAACCATTAGACTGTTGAATGCATTACTGTATATATACTCACTTATAAGCCCAGACAGACTGTAAAACAACAAAGATCCTCATCTGCAATAGAATAATGCACCTGCAGACCAGGGTCTATGTTGTGGATTCTACTGATTACTCCTAACAAACTGCACAGATACAGATCTGCTAGCACATTATACAATAGCAGATCTGGGTCTCTGCAGTTTGCAGTTGGACTTCACTTATAAGCGTGTATATAAGGTTATAATTTGTTGCTGCCAAGTTTTTGGCTTTTAATAGTTGCTAAGACTTCCCCAAAGACTTTCTTTCTGCCATGATGAAAGGTGGTGCCAATATGTCATGTATATGTTAAATTATAAAATGTCCCAACCCTCCTGCAGCTGAACTCTTTTTGTGATTTACTGGAAATTGTGGTGGCAGGGTCCAGTTTCGTAAATTGGCCCCTGGCAAATTTCTTAACTTAAGGCTATGGTGTGACTTTTTCAGCTATTATTGTTTAGTATTGATAGATATGGATATATTTGTGAACTAGGTGTTTTGGGCTGGTGTTGTTCTTGAAATTGATGTCAGTCATGTACACCTTCCATAGTTGCTCTGCAGTATGTTGATAGTGAAATACCAATAGTTGGCTAAGAAGAAGAGCTAGCCTCCCATAGCAGTAAACACGTGGGTTCAAGGCAACTAGAGTATCTCAAAAACGGCTTGGATGACAACTATTCTGAATTGCATCAAACTATTTAGTAGACAATGTTTTTCAAAATTTTCATCCAGGGAAAGGGCTTGCGTTTGCACTGTCAGCACCACATGCTGTCAAAAATGGCATTTTGATGTGAAAAATGCAGGTATAAAATAGGGGTTGGGGTGCATGATCCTCTTCTGCTGTGAACTGCCATTGACTTCTCTGGTCAAGTGAATACTATTATTATGCTTTGTTTTAATATAGGTATCTAAAAATATGGACCTTTTTGACCTCACTTGTGTATTTGATTTTTTATGATTTTTTATACTAGGTCACTGATTGCGGCATTAAATTTGTACATAAAAACTGGACCCTGCCCCCTGTGTTTTGGAAACATAACCGGGTGGTGCGGGTGGTAAAACATTTTTTAGCATGTCACACTGATCTGGCATGGATACATTTTTGTACTACTTGATGTTGGTCACTTCATTATTAAATCTGTCATCTTTGGATTTTGAATCCTATGTTCTGCCTAGTGAGTTACTGCATCTGTCAGTTAGACTGGAGTTTAAAAGTGGTCATTAAATCAACCACAGGAGGGTGAAATGTTTGGAGGTCATTATGTTCTTTTCCTATTAACTGCCATTTCACAGTGTTACTAATGACCATCTATGAAAGACAGTTTAACTTCTAGCCTGACTATGAACAAAATAATTTCTAGTTATATGGTGAAATGATTTCATATTGCTATGACTATTTTCCTAGTTACATAGTGAAATGATTTCATTGTGCAGTGACTGTGTTCTAAAACTTGAGATCAACTTTCAACATTGTTACAGTTGTTAATACAGCTTACACATTTCCAGTTCAGATCTCTTTATTTTATTATGTTAATATGGCAATTGGAAAAAGTAAATTGAGATTTTGGCTCGCTACACTACATTTCTCATTTTTCATTTATGCAACATCTGAGATGATCTTCTTAATGTCATGATGTGTTTTGTTTTGCATTCATTTTCATGAGAATTACAAATGTTTGATGCTTGCATTATTTGCATTTGTGAAATATTGTGCTGACAAGTACCATCTATACTGACAAGTCAAGTCCAACTGCAAACAATATACTGATCTACCATTGCATATTGCGCTGGTAGATCAGTGACAGTATTGTTTGTTATACAGATTAGTCCTAACAAACTGCATAGATCCAGATCTGCTGGTATATTATGCATCAGCAGATCTGGGTCTGTGCAGTTAACAGAGTAATCCAACGTTCAAGTGAATATAAATGATGGTACTTACATCATCATGCACATCAGACAGCAGTTTAGTTCATGCACATTGGTCATCCTCAAATCTTTATAAAAAGAGAAGTGCATTTTGGAACATAATTTTGATTTCTTCATAGCCATTGAAAATGCAATAATTTTTAGTGGATTTTCAAAAAGCATTCTTTGGAAAGTAAAGGTCTGTGTATTGTGAAACCTGTGTAAAGCAGCAACTTAGGGGGACCAGTTAGGAGTGATCATTACAAAGAAGTAACAGGCAAATTCTGTATTTATCCAATGATACACCCATCCTTGTTAATTAGAAAGACCTACCCTCACTGTCACAAAATTGTTGGCAAATAAATATATAAGGTCTGCCTATCTGTTACAACCCCCCCCCCCCCTTTTGAAAATTTGCTAGAAACATCACTTTCTTTCTTATGTAAGTTGCAGTTACTTTTCTGTAATGAAGTCATTTCATTTGCTAAAATGTATGTGTCTAGAATACACAGTTATATGTTAACTCAGTTCACCACAGCATGGAGGATGGTCAAATTTCAAATCCTTGGACAGGATTTAAAAATATGTCCACGGTCTCCATTACATTAAGGTTGAAAAGAACAAAGGTAGTTCTGAAAGTCATTAAAGCATTTATTTTCTACAGCTCTCACAGTTTAGTCTTGATTACAAGACCACCAGTACTGGTACTGGTAAAGGAAGCCTACCTACAGGCCCATGGGCAATCCTTTAATTTTAGGGTTTTTGATAAGTCCAGGAGATAAGCTTTCACACTTCTTTTGTCAGGTGCCTTGTGGGTACAGAGTGTTTAAGCAATCTTGAAAACAAGGACCAACAACTGTATGGGATAATTATGGGCATCATACCTCCCAGTATCTGACTTGTCATTTAGCAAAGGGCCATTTGAGATCAGTCATGTCTCACACAAAATACAGCCCTTTGAGGATGACTGCTTTATACACAGGTAGTTCTTATGTATAGGTGGTCTTTATACATGGTGGTTACTAAAACAGGTTTCACTGTATATAATGTCTTCTTAGTGACCCTAATAATTAATTATGTTCAAGATTGTCTTGATTGAGAAGGGAAAGACATTTGGATGTTTGACATTTGAATCGCTCATTTGACTTTGTTACTAGTAACAACTGTTATACATGAAATGTAACAGTGACTGTTGGTGAATCAGCAAAAGTATTCTCTTCCTTAGTGTGTGGGATCATATAAATATTTTAGTACTAGACTGACGTATATGAAGTGCAGGGAATTGCTGATGAAGTAAAAGTCAACATTTTGAATCACCATCACATGTAGTGGTGTCTTTTTTCGTTTGTACCTGAAAACTCTTCTTTTTTTTCCTTTTCAGACTCAGAGTCAGTATTGCATGCATATCAATCTGAATTGAATACAATTTACAGTGTAAAAGATTCCAGATGATGTAGCTGCATCTAGAATCCATGCTGCCATGGAAACTAATGTATCAAAGTTTAGTTTTGAGAGTGTTGAAGGGACATAATGTACTATGACTAACTTGATGGGACTTACCATTTTATTCAATTTTTAACATCCTTTTCTGCTTTCAGGGGAAATCTATCTCACCAGGTTGATTATGGCCAATGTACTTTTACTGCCAGTATGACATCTGTAGCCTTAACGTTGAGTTAATGGGTTGCATTCCTTTTCAACTTGCAGTTTCATTATTGTCAAAGGTATGTTCTGTGCATATAGTCTACATTTTTAATTTATCTTGCATTTTAAACGCTGAAGTTTTTTCACACAACTTCTATGTACATGTATCTAGTACAGTTAGTATTAAAATATCTTTCAGTACTCCCATGTTGTAACACTGTTGATGGGAGCTATATGCTGTAGTATATTGCCATATAATGAAGTACATATACAGTACTCCCTTATTATAACACTTTCAATTGGACCCATATATTTTACTGCTTTATAATGGGGTACAAGATACAGTCCTCCCATTCTGTAACACTGTCCTTGGGTTCCATATAGTATACTGCTTTAAGATGAAATACATGGTACAGTACTCCCTTGTTATAAAACAGTCATTGGAGCCATAGATTGTACACGCCTTGCAATGAAATACATGATACAGTACTCCCTTGTTATAAAACAGTCATTGGAGCCATAGATTGTACACGCCTTGCAATGAAATACATGATACAGTACTCCCTTGTTATAAAACAGTCATTGGAGCCATAGATTGTACACGCCTTGCAATGAAATACATGATACAGTACTTCCTTGTTATAAAACAGTCATTGGAGCCATAGATTGTACACGCCTTGCAATGAAGTACATGGTACAGTACTCCCTTGGTATAACATTGTCCATGGGAGACATTGAGAATATTGCCTTATAATAAGTACATGTCACACTACTCCCTTGTTATAACAGTCCACAGGAGCCTAGTACTAATATTAGTGCCTTTACTCCTACTCATGGACAGGGTACTGACATGATCATATACGTGTCAATGGAGCAAGCGCTCTTTTAGCCTAATAATAACAATTTGAACATATTCCTTGCATATAATCCAATAAATTGAGTAGCCCTCTTATTTAATACTGGAAATATCGAAAATCACTCTAGAAATAGTTGTAAAATCGTGTTTACCTTTTTTATCCGATATTTTCATTTAGATCGTCCACCATATTAGCACAATTAATAATTACTTCATTCTCAGCCTCATTTGTTTGCATGCCATAAAAGGACATTGAGGCCTTATTTGGAAACGTAAACAAACAGAGGTAAAAATTTGGCACGGTTTTAGTCAGAAATTATGCACATTAAAGTAAATACGGTTTATCGACAACTTTGAAATTCCACTAAGAAGCCATTATTCACCACTTGATTGATAATAACATAGCGTAGAATATCCAAATATGGTCTGGCAAGACTTACGTAGAAAAGGGGTCATGGCGAGAGTATCATGTTATCTGTCATGGCGGACTTGGTGAGGTTAGTGTAACCATGCCAATTTATTTTATCGTGTAAGGGCTTAATAAATTCAAAATAAGTCAAACTTCTTTCACAACAAGATTATACTTATGTAGTAGATTTCTACACTGTTTGTTTTTCTGACTTTAGTGATGATTTTTTTTGCTCCATTACTTGATATGGGATCAGTTAGTAGCCGCAACCACAACAAATCAAGTTGAGGCTACGACATCGTAGCTAACGGGACCCATATATTATGCCACATTATAATGAGAATGTCTTATAAAGAAGTATAAGATTCAGTACTCCATTATTATAACAATGTCTATGAAAGCCATATAGTGTAACCTCTGATGAGACTGCATTATAATGAAGTACATAATACAGTCAAAAAAAACCCACATTGTAAATATTGTCCATGGGAGTCATAGAATATACCACCTTATAGTGAGAACACCTTATAATGAAGTACATTATACAGTAAAAAAAACAAAACACATTGTAATATTGTCCATGGGAGTCATAGAATATACCACCTTATAGTGAGACCACTTATAATGAAGTACATTATACAGTACCCCCCCAACATTGTAATATTGTCCATGGGAGCCATAGAATATACCACCTTATAGTGAGACCACCTTATAATGAAGTACATTATACAGTACCCCCCACCCCCCACATTGTAATATTGTCCATGGGAGTCATAGAATATACCACCTTATAGTGAGACCACCTTATAATGAAGTACATTATACAGTACCCCCCCCCCCTTACATTGTAACATTGTCCATGGGAGTCATAGAGTATATTACCTTATAGTGAGACTGCCTTATTGCAAAGTAAATGAGACAGTACTTAATTTAAAAATGGTCCATGGAAGCCATAGAGTATATCACCTTATAATGAGATAGCCTTATAATGAAGTACATTGTACATACAATTTTACTACTAAATAGCTTAATAGGATCCAGGATCCTAGTCATTTTATACCAGGAACCATGTTATAATGGAGGTCATTATAATAAGGGAATGCTTCACTTATAAGCATTCAATTACAGACCTTCAAAAGATTGTTGGAGAATGTTATTTTCATTTCTTCATGTAAGTTATACAAGAAGTTAAAAAGGTTCTTCCAGAAATTTAAGTTATCACACTGCTTTGTATTTTTATGTATTAAAAAAAATGAAAAATTTAGATCACATTACATTGTATTTTGATATGAAAAGTGAACAATTTTGATCATCACATTACATTGTATTTTAATATAAAAAGTGAAGAAAAAATTTATTTGAAATTTGATACGACTGCATTATTTTCATACAAAAGTAAAACAAATATATGAAATTTAAAAAAACTGTTATCTCGACACTTTACTTTTTGAAATCTGTCTCCATCCTTTTCAAAGAAGGTATGAGAATTGTGCTATCCTGTCTGTTAAACTGTGCATGTTGAGTATGTAATTTTGACTCTCTGTACCAGTATATAACTGGCTCCAGTGGCCTTAGTGGTAAGAGCATCCACCTCAGATGCAGGCGGTCACAGGTTTAAAACCCGGCCAAGTCATACTAAAGACTTATGAATGGTACTAGCAGCTGCCTTGCTTGGCACTCAGCATTATGAGGTAAGTGTTAGGATAGGTGAGCCTGGCGTTGGGATAATGTGCCTGGGTGTGACATGATGCTACATGTCTGCGGCATGATGCCTCAGTGGCAGAAATCACTATAAATTGCCACACTGAAGACATTCTTACGATGTGACTGAAAAATTGTTAAAGCTACATGTACACTGAAAATCCACATCACACACCAGTATATAATTTTTTGTGTGTAATTTTGCATTTGTATGAGTATCTATACTCATTTATGAATTGAGTCAAACTGCAACCAACAAATATCCTAATCTGCTATAGCATATTGCACCTGCAGATCAGGGTACCATGTATGCTGTTTTTTCTACTGATTGCTCCTTACAAACTGCACAGACCCAGATCTGCTGGTGTATTATGTGCCTGCAGATCTGGGTCTGTGAAGTTGCAGTTGGACTTGTCTTTAAAGAGGGTACAGACGATATGTAATTTGATGTGTATATATGTATGTTTGCATGTGACCTGATATTTAATTTTGTGCATGCTTTCATGCACTGTAAGATAGAGACTTAGATGTAATGTTGGGTGGTCTGTAAATGTGCTCATCTGTTTTGAAATTCTGGTTAAACTAGGGGTGAGGGTAACTGATACACTATATACTTAATACATACATACATACATATATACACACACATACACACACACATTTATTCAGTATATACAATGAATGGGCAGTGATGATAACTCATTCAAGAGTTAGACATTTTCAGAGTTTCCATTTACCCTCATTTGTACTTCAGATATTCCAAATTTTTAACTCCAGTTTTTATACCAAAGTTTGTGTTTTTTCACTTGTTCTGACACCAAGGGGATATTTGACTATCAATCTCTCACCACAAGGGAATACATCGAGACTTCTAGTTTTATCTGAATTCCTTGTTCTCGTTCATTTCTTCTTTATTTGCATTTAAGTACTGTATCATTAGGTACATGATTACTGATGTCAAATTTTTCAACGTATTTTAGTTGTTTTCTTTTGGAGTGTTCCATAAGTACTGTATGTGTGTAATGCTTGGCCTTGAAAACTGCATAATAATGTAGTTTGCACCTTCCTTCATCAGTGTAGGGATTGTAACTGATTGTAGAAATGACCAACAAGATTGTGACATAATTTTTCTATTTTCATGGGACAGACTTAAGAGTATCCAAAGAATTTTGTTTGTTCCATTCTCCCTTTGGAAAGAAGCCATCAGAATAGATTCTGCTCAGATTTTATTTTAATTCCAAACTGTCTAATCCCCCTTGAAGACATTTTGAACTTTATGAATATTGTGACATGTACCATAAAGACATATTTTTTTTATTGTGACGTGTACCACAGACATTTTATTATTGTTATATGTACCACAAAGACTTTTTTATGTGAAAAGAGCTGTCGTCCATAAACATCTTTATGTATCAATTGTTGTCCCGACCATTTTGGTACAGATGGTGTAGTAATGGATGAAACTTAAAATGTGGTGCAGCAGATGGCATACAGTGTACTGTAAACCCCCAATTTACATGTCTATTGTGTTCCTGAGAAACATTATACACTGTATATCTTGAACTTGAATGACTCAAATCAGTGGGTACCCAAATCTTCATCCAGGTCGAGCAACATTTAACAAAAAAAATTCTTTATACATAAATGATGTGCATCTCAAGATGTAGTTTTCTGCAATGGTGTTCATATTAATTTGATTAACATGAGATGCTGGTTAAATCAAAAACACCTATATTGGAAGTTACCTGTATTGGGGTGTTGCTCTGTGCAAATATTCTGTTAAAGAGATTCCACACCTGATTGTGAACTTGATAACTACTTTTGCTTCTTGAACAGTAAATTACTAAAAATCCCATTTTGGAAGTGATGATTTTAGGAATAATAGAGTATAAATGGCAAATATAATTGTGATCGAAAGCAATCTAAATGAATTAAAATATTTCTATACTTATCAGTGAGTAAATGATTCTGCTTTTGTAGCTTTTGCAAATTGTTGTTCATCACATTTGACCAAAAGTTTATATAAACTAATTATTGGTGTATTTAAATGTTTGAATAAACATAAAAATCCTGTAATTTAAAATTCACCCCCTAACCCAGAAGATAGTGTAAAATTCATCTCTCACAATTTTTCAAAAGTTATATAAAGAGAGCATTTAGACCTAAAGACTTGTGTGATCTGTGACTTCTAATTTGTGGTTAAGGCAATAATTATCAAAGATTATCTGTTTCTTTTCAACAAGTTATCGACTATGATTCTTCACGCCACCTTTTGAAATGAGTTTACCAAACTGATAGTGATTATAAAGGCAATCTGAAAAGTCTTCCTTTGTTAAAAATAGTGTGATATTTAAGGAACACACCCTGTCCAAATTAAACCTATGCACAGTGAGAAAAATTGAGTCCCAGTCTAGTTCACATTAGTCCACTAACTTTGGTGTCAGAGCCTGGATAATAAAATGCAGTAAATAGCTGATTTGTTTGTGAGGCTCTGAGTTTAAATCTTAGTTTTCAAATGGCACTACTGCTGCTGAATAGTTTTTTTTGTGGTCTTTGTTGTCATTGTTCTAAAACAATTTCCATTGTTAAGAAAACTTGTTTTATAATGCATTTCTTGATTTTAATACGTACTAAAATGTTTTGATTTTTTTCTAATGGGTTATATTTTAAGACTGGATCTAAAGAGTATATGGTTTTTTGTGTGTTCTTTTGGAGATCCATTTTGAAGCTTATACAAAATATTTTTAATTTTATGTGCATTTCCCACGCCAATTCTCTCATGTCAGCAGTGAATGATTGTTCTTCTCCCCTCCCCCATTCTAATATCTGTCATTGATTGATTAAGGTAGATAGATTAAAAGTAGAATATGATATATAAAACAATAAGATTTTGTGGACTTGCCCAGTCTTTGGTTAGATTTAGCATGCACAAATTTGCTGCCTACTTTTTAATCCTGTATCAAAGGCTGTCAAGAGGCACAAGTATCGCTGGGAGTTTCAAAATTCTTCGTAGCATAGCAAAAATGTTCTGCTATATTTTTTTCCATGTTGCAAAACCATAAAACAGGTTGGAGATCTTATACTTTCATGTGTGCGTTTAGAAACTGCTGCCTAATAAATCCAGTTGTTTGGTCACATATTTACCAAGAATTTCAATACTGTTTGCTAATGTATAAAATGCATCTAATAAAACTGTCCCAAGTCTAACATCAATTACTTGAATAATCTGCATCAGTCATGTGATTTGTTCGCTCCCAGTGTTACACATTTTCATATTGTGTACCTCTGAAAACCACAACTACTGAAATATAAATAAAGTATGAATCAGAAATCACATTATTGTATAATCACAAATTTATGATAATTTTATCTCTGTAAAAGATTTGACTTTTTTTTAAATTGTAACTTTAAAAATTAGAACTTGTGTCATTCCAAGTAACTCTTTTTGTGTGAAAGAGGTAAATTTATGGTAAATGATGAATACAGGTTGGGCAGAATGCACTGTTATGATACTGATTTTCACAGGTAAAATGTTCATAAAATGTGGACAACAGTATAGTTAAAAGGAAACAAGCACCTGAATAATTCACAAGCAAATACCAATTAACTGGCTCTTCATATTTAAGTACTATCCAATCTTATTGCAATATTTACTTTTCTTTTCGGTGAACTGCACTTCACTCTTGTCTGGATAGGACGAATGGTGAAGATTTGCAAAAAAACGTCAATATATTTTTCTATTGATGTTAGAGCTGAAAGGCTCTTAATATTTTTTAATGCAAATCTCGTATATTGAATTCAGTCATGTTTTCCTAAAATATAAAGCACTTGAATTTAAATTCAGATCCTCTTTTTTTAGTCTTTAATGAAGCAGCATATCAAGTTCAATTTTTAAACTCAGACTAAAACAAATTTTGCTATTTTATAACAATTCATTCAGATGAGGGAAAATTCAAGTTGATGAGAGGCTTTAAAAAAATTTCAAATGTACATAATTAAAAATTCAATAAAGCAAAAATGATTTTCTCTAGTCATTAAAATTCCATTATAATATAGCATGCCAAAGTTGTCAGAAATTCCAGTGGAATTATTGTTCATTTTTAACTTGTTATATTATAACAAAATTTTAATAGAATATAAATAGAAACTAACTGTGAAATGAATCATATAGTTTGCCTGATTATGAACATTTTATGAATAATAAATATTCACTCTGAGTATTGGATTCTTTGGATTATTCTGCTATCGAGTGACTACTGTTAATACTCTATTATTAAGTCAAGTCAGACTGTAAAAATCATGATTTGGCATAGCATAATGTGCCTGCAGATCAGAGTCTATATTGTTCTACTGATTACTGCTAACAGACGCATTTTGCAATGACAGATCTGGGTCTGCAGTTGGCAGTTCGACTCGTCTTAGGAGAAAGAATATAAGCCAGTTCTCTTCTAACTCCTCTTCTATAATATAGAAAATATGTATATTCAATAAGCCGTGAAACTCTGAGATGAATATTAACAGAAATGAGGAGAGGATCATAAAATATTTGTTTAATCTGAGTTTGGGATTAAATAAGCAGTTTGTGACAGATTTTTTATGACAAGTTATTTAACTGTATTGCTGACAAAATAAATGCATTACCACAATATATTTTATGAAGCTGTCATAGGATGCTTGATTTTATGATCAGTTGTGACTAATAAATTGGTGTTGTCAGTTAAGGTGTATTAAACTTGCACAAGAAACGACTTTTGAACATTAAAACAAATTCACACTTATTGGCTGACAACTCAGGTGAAAAAATGTTAGGCATATTTTATCTAGGTCTTTTTTCTACTGGTTGTATTTGTTGTTTGCCTTGGGGTACCATCAGCTAATTCAGTTTCCATTGACTGTAATGGTACCATCTATACTTGCTTATAAGTCGAGTCAAACTGCAAACAGCACAGAACCTGATCCACCATAGCCTAATGTGTCTGCAGATCAGGGTCTATCTTGTTTTCTCTACTGATTACTCTTAACTGACTCTTAACTGCACAGACCAAGATCTGCCGGTACGTTATACAACTGCACATTTGGGTCTATGAAGTTTACAGTTGCACTCATCTTTATAAGTGAGTATATACGATAATGTTTAAGAAAATTACTTTACTTTCATGGTAGGACAGGCAAAACACTTACATCGTATGTTTGATCTATCCAGGTGTTAACTTTTGAAATGATGAAAATTGTATGCTGCATGGCTCATTGTTTGGATGACTTTCGTAGGCACCCACTACCAAAATCTGACCCAGTAGGATTTTGTGGTATTGCCAATGTGGTGACCGCTAAGAAAAAATGAAAATGTTTTTTAATCTCAAGCCTACTATAGTTTAAAATAAACCTGTATGTAAACATCTTAAATAAAATTGCATTAATTTATTTTAGTTATTGACTGTTTCTAGTAATTGTTTTCAACCAGTTTTTGATCTTCATTCTTTTAAATGTGGTAGCCAGGATTCCACAACAACATAGGGTGGTTCCCTGGTGTGTAAAATAATGTGTGTGACCATCTGTAAGAACTACCTGATTCTGCCTCGTGCAATTTCTACCTGTCTGGTATATAATAATAACTCTTTCTTTCTAAAGAACCACTGATCAACAGCTAGTCTCCCTTGAGAGCCTGTGTTACAACTAGAAATAATTTTTATTGATGTAATAGACATCAATTATAACCATAATGAGACTCAGCCAATCATGACATTAATACATTTACATCATTCCATTACATTATAGAAAACAGAATAGTTTTAACTACTGCCTGTATCATCTAACATCAGTATTACATGTCACTTTTGTTTTAAATGACAAAGAAAATGAACCTATCATGAAGGACTTTATTTTCTGTTAAGACTATCTGATTGTTTGATATTAATGATCAAGCTGGTTGCTGGACTTGATTAGTTTCTCCCACAGGATCATCTTCCCTAAAATACAACCCTGAAGTTCTCATAACTGCATCAGTGCTAATTAATCACCTCCTGGCTAAATAGCTCCCTCATTTGGTCAGGTGTATATACAAGGGTCCCTTGATGGTAATTATAGCATGAGGACCTGGATGAGAAAATAGGGTCATGGTTATTTAACTCATTAACCCCTGGAGGTTTTTGTTGTTTTCTCCTGAAATGTCAGTTGGAAACACATTTTGGGAGCAATTTCTGAATACATCCTAATACTTCCAAGAGATTTCGCCTTGACCTAATACCTAGTTGTGTTAGAAACATCGTTTTTCATTGGCTGTTTCTCTTGTGCATGAGCAGAAGGGTAAAAGTTTTAGTTCCTTTTTTTTTTTCTTCTTTTTTTTTTCTTCTTTTTTTTCTTTTTTTTTTGTTGTTGCCTAACAGACCCATAATTTTCATATTGAGACCACTCTTTATTCCAATTGCCCATCTTATCCTACTTTTTGCTAAGGTTCGCCTGTCTTTGTGCAGTTCAGACCAGTCTGCCTTAGATCTGAGGCCATAAAAGTCTAAAATCCAGACACAAAATCAGATTCCGACCATGGCCAAATTTTGGGTGGAAAAAAATTGGGGCCAAAAAATTAGGTTTTTCCCTCCTTATTTTGTAGTGCAGCTAGAACGTCCAGATTATTTGGTATCATTGTAAGGCTACATCTGTCTAACTTTCTATAATACCACCCACTTCAGTGTATCATACATGACCTTGATGCTACAGAGCTCGGCAGTAGGCTACTACCTCCTGACGCGTAAACACGGCGCCAGGGTTTATTGAGTAAAAGTATAGTATTCTAAACAGAATTTTAGAAGTAACCTTTAGATTTGTTCTTATTATTTTCCCTTAAAAATGATATCACTTTGTTGTTACAAAATTACTGGCTGTTCATTAATTTTTTGTAAGTAGGGTATAAATATATGTTTGCGCTACATGCAGTCAGATATTTAAATCTTTTCCTTTCCTCTGTATCAAAAGGTTTTTGGCATATGCAAGTGTTTGCTGGTCTATGTGCTAGAAAGAGATAAGAGATGGAATTTGATGATCACAATTACCATTTTTAGAACTGTAAATAAACTTTGAACTTGTAATCAGTCTTTTAAAACTTTTGATCAATCTCTAGTAGCAAAAATCTCTTTGAAGATTTCCAATTATACAGACTGGTTTGATTCTTCTTTTTTTTTTCTTTTTCTTTTTTTTTTTTTTGTAAAGTTTGAGGGTGGGGGTGTAAGATGTGTTGAAAACATAAACTCCTATCTTGGGAATTGTAAACTTTGTACATCATTCATATAATTTAATTGTTGCATTATAATGTTATATTCTGGTTTTTTTTGTTCTGTTTATGAGGCACAACCTAATGTAGAAGATATATTAGATTATTAGATAACATTCCAAGTTGTTTCAGATTTGAACAAGTTGAAACCCTTCTTGTTGCATGCAGACCATTCACAGCCCATCACATTTGATTTCATGCTAAATTAATGAGCAGTAGGGAACCTAACTGACACCATAGATTTGGAAATGTGAGAGATTTAGAATCTGGAATAGATTCAGATTGTATCTATTGTTGACAAGTGTGATGTTTACAGACACTAAAACAATCTGGAAAATTACAAAACATTATGAGCCTTTTAAGACCAACTAATGAGAGCCAAATTGGAGGAAAGTAAACCATCTGGGTTTAATGTCTGGCAGGAGCCAACTACCATTATAAATGGTAAAACACTCTATGAGCTTATGTAAGTGAGATCCCAAGTTTGTGTCACTAAATAGTTGTGAAATTAATGTAGCCTTCTTGGCTACTGCAGTGGGACACTGAAAATGTAAATGAAAATAAAACTTCAAAATCTTTGACTTTGTAGGTACATGTACATTGTGATCTAACTTTGAATAACATGTCCAAAACATTTTGTGTAAGAAGTTTTTGAGAAAGGAAAAGAGCAAGTGAACTCTATAATACAAAGATGGAATTTTGTTGTCATTGAAAGCATCATGAAAATCCGTCATTGCCAGTATATAAAAAAATGTTTTTGTAACCATAAATAAACTAATAGAAACGAAATTACTTTTTCCTTGTTAAAACATGTAGCTGTGGTCTATATTGAACAGAAGCCTGTTGCCATGAATCAATCTATCCACATTTCCATTAGTTTATCCTATACCTGAACTGTCCGAGTCATTTGTCAAGTCGGCATTGGTGACAGTCCAAATAGTGATAACTTTGTCATCTGTGTGTGTATATGTCTTCTTCCATCCATGCACTAGCTTAATCTGAATGTTAAAGTTTGGATTAACCTCAGTGTTAAAGTTTGGATTAACCTCAGTGTTAAAGTTTGGATTAACCTCAGTGTTAAAGTTTGGATTAACCTCAGTGTTAAAGTTTGGATTAACCTCAGTGTTAAAGTTTGGATTAACCTCAGTGTTAAAGTTTG
Organism: Sinohyriopsis cumingii; assembly: GCA_028554795.2. Lineage (NCBI taxonomy): Eukaryota > Metazoa > Mollusca > Bivalvia > Unionida > Unionidae > Sinohyriopsis > Sinohyriopsis cumingii. The sequence continues at coordinate 34,805,540 of CM068826.1, forward strand.
GATTAACCTCAGTGTTAAAGTTTCTTACTTAGGTGACTATTAGCTGAACATGACAAAAGAATGTCTCTTGTCAGCACTTTATACTTAGACTCTGCTGTAGCTGATGAATCCTGATGCTGAAAACAGTTTTGTCTTGACTATTTGAAGACAGTAGAGTTATCAGGTAAACGACTGTTAAGTTACAAAAGGGTGTTTTCATGTACACAGTTATATTTATGACACTCAAATTGTAGATCATTTATGTTTGATTTTGATAAATTTATCACTACCACCAACTGAAAATGATTCCAACTTGCATGTAATGTTAGATCATGCTATATGCATAACAACCTAAGTTTGATGGGAAGGCAGTGAAAGTTTATCTTGGTTATTCTTCACTGAATTCATCCATTAGTCACATCTTTTTATCTTTTTTGCATGCTTCATGGGATTAGACTCTACTTGACATGATGTTTCTCAAAATTTCATTCTTACTTCCACTGAGGTATTGTGTGTTACCAAATGTAATGACACAAGGTTATGAACTAAATTCAGTTTGCTGATTGGATGGATTTTTTACACATTACCTTTTGTACATACTCCCTTTTTAAGTCCGAACCAACTAAAAACTAAAACTACGCAGGTCTGGGTCTATGCAGTGTTTGTTACAACTTGTCAGTTGAGCAAATCAACATAGACCCTGAATAATATGGTGTGTGTTGTTTGGATCTGGCTTGTAAGTGAGTATATAGGTACAGTATCATACCATGTAACTTAATTTATGAAAAGGATATCACTGGATAAAAAGATTGTTACATATATATGATATGACATTGATGCGTATATACCATATGTATGATCTATTTACATAATGGACGCAATTTCTATATATCCGGAATATTTCATCTGAATGAAATGCACTTTTTTATAGTTATTTTGATGTTGATGTTTACATTCCTTGTTGAATGCAGTAGTGGAGATTTTCATTCATTTGACAGTGAATATGTTTGTGTGACGTTCGTGATTTAATATGTTCATTTCATTCACATGGTTGTTCATTTCATTCACATGGGTAAATTCCAAACCCAAAAATATTATGTTGTTTGCATATGATGTGTAAATAACAGCACATAATGCAGGTATACCATCTTTACTTGCTTATAAGACTAATCCTACTTGCAAACTGCACAAACCCAGATCTGCTGTTGCATAATGTGCCAGCAGATATGGGTCTGTGCATTTTGTTGGGAGTAATCAGAACAACAAACACCATGGCTCCTTACCTGCAGGCATATTATGCTATGGCAGATCAGGATCTTTTTTTTTGCAGTCTGACTCCCCTTATAACTGAACATAGTATGGAATGATCACACAAAGCACTGCATTGCAGTATTGTATAACTATTCCAATTTGCATTGTACCCGTTCAATCTCCAACAAATTTCGCTCTTGGATATTGGCCTGTTGGACTAAAGGGAAAAGAATCTTGGATGTTCTAGCTTAAATATGGTAGCACAGAAGGCACCTTGGTATGGAAATGTTCAGCTTTAATACTTCCTTTTTCTTGCTATCAGTCATTAATAAGAATTTAAGAATTCTTTTGTGGGAATTTTTTTTTTGGTTTTGACAAAACAAGTAGAAATTGTGATGATATCTTGCAGTAAAAGAGGTTTCAATCCAGAAATGGAAAAGGTGGAGCCTAATGGCCCTTTCCAGGTCATTTAAAGAAAATGGAGTATCGCAGATTTTCTTAATCATTTCCTGTCTTTCAAGAAAATTCAAGTTTGTATCATGGCCACAGCAAGGGAATTTTCAACTCTTGTAGCATTGTCCAGTATATTTCTAAGGAAATTCAAAAAAATCTGACTTGTAGCATTGTCCAGTGTATTGCTAGGGACACAGTAACTGACTTGTAATAGCATTGTCCAGTGCATTATTTTTGAATCTCTAAAGATATTTTAATCAAGCTTCAGCCAGTTGCTTTTGGTCCCTTTTATGACGCACGGTTACAGGCTTTACACTAATTTTTTTTAAATGATACTGCTGGAAAATTCACAGAATGCATGAAAATAATGCATTATTTTTGCAAGACCAACCTTTATTACTTCAGAAAATCCCCTCCTGTAATTGGAAAAATATTCCTGTTGTTTTCAAATGGGGAGGAGAACTCTCCACCCCTGAAGTTTCAGTTCTAGAATAAACTCTAGTTATCTGTGTTGACTAGACAGTGTATCAAAGATTGGTTGTACTAATTATTATCTCTTTAAGAAGTGCTTTGGAAGCATAAGTGTGCTTCACATAGAAATGTGTGCAGAATAAGCAAACAATTTTTCTACAAACTTTTTGTTCACTAGGAATCGCCGTTTTGGGGTATCCACTTGCCAGACAAACTGGCTTCATCCTAAAAAGTGCTATTGAAAAATGAACATTAACATTTTGCCAGGCAATTAAATATTGAACACAAATTGAAAAGCAAGGGCTGGTCTAGTTGATATCATCTAATTGTGTTGCTTGTCAAATTCTAAACCAAGGTACACAATTTAGCGTGAAATAAACATCCCTGAAAACCAAACAAACTTGTAATGACCTCAAAGGTGGTAAATTCTGTGTGATATCAATACATTTGTTTATTTAGGAAATTATTAAATTTCCTGAACTATTTATCTTACATTTAATATTAATATTGAGTATTTACCCAGAATAGTTCTTAAAATCTTACAAATTAGTATTGAACTTTCTCAATGAGATAATTAGGGCTGATACCAAATGTGCTGGAAAAAATATCACAACGTGGAGGGATTTTTTCAGTAAATACATAGATAAAACATATTTCCTGAAAAGGATTTGGATCCCTACTTTTTTTTACAGAAGATTCAAGACAAATTAACAAATTAAGTTATTTGTCCCAGATATTTACATAGGTCATGATAAGTAGTATAAAACATAATTAAAATAAATTCAAAGAAAAGTAGATAGTTGGACTTCTTATATATTCACCTGTATGTTAAGTCCAACTGCAATCAACTTAGACCCTGATCTGCTGTTACATAATGCACCAGCAGATTAGGGTTTATATTGTTTGTTATACTGATTGCTCCTAACCAACTTAATAGACATGTGATGGCAGATCCATCAATTCGTCAGTCATTCTTTTGTTTCCAAAACAAAGCTTGATGCCTATGACACTATGACATGTATACTTTATGACCTTTCTATCTATCTATCTATATAATGGTTTGTACCAGTCCTTACAAATTGTAAATATTACTTTTTATTAAACCTTTGTAAGGCCGGGAAAAGTGATTACTTTTTATTTTCATTTTTTTATATCAGTAGTATCAGTTTTATTGTGACAGTTACTAACAGATTTATTTTTTGATTATGAAATGATAAATGAAGAACTCGGAAGAAATTGGAAATGCAGGTCATATACAAATCAGCACACCTCAAAAGAATCTATGGACTCTTTCATCATGGATATAAGGAGTTGATCAAATTGTGATGATGCATACATTCAAGACATTTTTCCTTATAAAGTCCTTACAAAGTCCTTACCCAATATTTTCATAAAATCCTAAACAAATCCTTAGGTCTTCCAAGATATATTGGGGGGGGGGAGGACCACAAACAACTCATCTGCACTATAATCTGTAATCCTTAATGGAATCCCTGTTTTTTTGGTTTATATAAACCAATCATATGTCCAGTTTTCAGTAATCAATTTCTATAGCATTATTGTGTGTAACAATGTAGACAGTAAATGCTTTATGTTTTTTAGAAAGAATATTCAACATTTTTTCTCTAAGTGGAGAAAAAAGAAAATATGGACTCAAATGCTATGCAAGGATAATTTTATCAACAGGTGTTTAATATTTAGCTACAGTCAGCTGTCCTGATTAACCAGTCACATGCACACACAACAAATGAGAAGTGAACCACTATTAAAGCAAATGTTTTCAGAGCTCACTGTTTCACCTTGCCGATATCACTGTCTGAGACTGTTTGATTATTCAACAAAACACTTTAAGATCTTTCGGTGTAGATAAAAGTAGATCAGACTTTGCCCCATCCCTTTCTATAATTTAGTCAGATTGCATTGGTGCATTGTCATCAGAAATCCCAATTTTTAAGAAAGTATTATCAACCTTACCCAGTGCGATTTGTTAGCATTATCAGGTAAGTGTGAAATCTATATTATGTTCACACTATCATTTTTTTTTTTCTTTCATGGGAAATCTAGATGAGATGTGAATAAACTGATAAACTGATACACTTTTTCAAAAATGAATAAAGATCTGACAGCCTTACCAGTGTCAAATCCTTTTTGCAGCAATGCTTGTCTGAACCTGCTCTTGAAATCTGGACAAATGCCAAATGAACAACTCCAGTTTAAGTCATTTTGTCCTTCTCAAAAGCTTGGATTTTAAATGTAAACACCAAACCATTTCAAGATTTAAATTTGTGTTGTCTGCTATCAAGTTTTGATCTTCAAATTCAAGAGCTCAAGTCACATGACCTGTCTGTTGTGACCTATATCACACTTAAAATGCATCTGATAAACAAACTTGTATTTTAAACATTTGAGAATGAGTATTGACATTGAATTGTATATCCAGTTAATCCAAAGCTTCAATCCTTAAGTAAATGTAGTCTGTGTTGAAATATCCTCAACATTTGACAACCTCTTTCTGGATGCTAGGATTCATAAGCTAATGAGGAGTGGCCAGTCGATAAGTTGTTAAACATAGACATGAAAACTTGTGACACATAACTACCTGGTTATGTTAGACTTCTTAAATCATCTATTAAAAGTCTTGAATAAACTTCAGTAAGGAACTTGATTACTAGACATCACAATGGCTCAAAAGAAGACTGTCCTGTTCACAGTTTATCAGATTCGGTCAGTGACTGGTTTGTTGGTGCGCAAGACACTTGACTCTTGTTGATGCAATCTTTCATGTGTTGATGTACAGTTAATACCAAACAGTCGCATTTTTCATTGTATAAATGTAGCCAAAAGTTAAACCAGTCTATCCGGCTGCCAGGTTTATCCGTTTTTATTGGAGGCTTTTTAATTACTTTTCGGGGGTAGATGGTTAGTTTGGTTTAAGCTACGATCATTATAAGGGTTATGACCTTTGTTCTGTAGATTCTAATTAAACCAGATCACCCCTTCAATGTCCTTTAGTACATAGGAATTTGAGTTTGAAATGATATGCAGACTATCCTTAGTTTTAATCCATCAAATTGAACTATGTCATCAACTATAGTTTCATGTACTGTATGTACTTACTTATGAGTCAAGTCCAACTGCAGATAACATATATCTTGATCTGCTGCAGCATAATGCACCAGCAGATCAGGGTCTGTTGTTTGTTCTGTGGATTACTCTTAACAAACTGCACAGACCAAGATCTGCTGGCGCATTATGTGACTGGGGATCTGGGTCTGTGCAGTTTGGAGTTGGACTCATAAGCAAGTATGCACAGTATGCAGTATCGTGCTTTTCATATTAAACCTAAGGCCCTTCAAAAACGTTACAAGTTTTGACTTCTTTTACCTTGTTTTGACAAATGTTTTTGGTTGAATGTTATTTGCACCTGTAAAGAGAGTTCCACTTGTAAACCAAAAAGTCATTTCCTTTGTACATTACCTAGATTTTAGAAGAATAGAAAAAGACCAAGGACGGACATAATTTTCTCTGTTTCATACAATGTCCTCTGATACTTACAGACTTAAATATGAACCAAGATGAGAGACACCAAATAATATGCCGGGTAAATCATTATATTATCAACAAATAGTAGCAAAATTTTAGAAATGGTTCAAGGGTTGGTTATTGATACGTGATCAGCATTATAAAATAAGTAATAATAACTGTCATCGTTCATTGCCATACGAAATTTATTTACAGATTTATCCAAAATCCAATTTTATCTCTGTAGATCACAATTCTTTAAGCCATTAATCTGATCCTGTCATTGCCCAAGTGCATTTGGTTGCATGCTTGCCTGAAAGCTTTCCAACTGTTTGCAGTATTTTAGAATGTGTTAACAAGCATTTCAAAAACCAATTTACACAACATGTGCTATATATGATTAAAATTGCCAATGTCCTTCTGACTTGACTTTCTTTAAATATATGTTCTGGACAATGTAGCAATATTGCTGTAAGCATTAGAACTTGTTGGGCATGGAATGGAATTTTGAAAAGCTAGTTGTTTTAATTCGGTATAAATCTCTCTCATACCACATCTGTCATTCAACACGTGTCTGTAGGATTTTGAAATGGAGTCCTGCATGTTTGAAATTCCTTCTGCTGAGACATTCCACCTTTTTAAAACTTTACTGTTTGCTTTCCCATGACTTTTATTGTAAAATGTCTACTGCCTAAATAATGATATAGCCCAGCTTAAAGTATAGTTCTTTGCTGCACACAGATTAAGATGGGATTTAGGTCTACTCTTGTTTTAGTAAGGCAGTAATAATAATAATAAGACGAACTCATGCATACACAAATTTTCAATTTATTAAATTATCACTGTATATCATTTGTGTGAATTTTAAGTCTAGTAAGCATTAAATATTGCTGAGATGACATTAAATACATTTGTTGTTGTATTGTTGGTTTTAATGCCATTTTTTCAGCACAAGAGAGGCTATACATGGTGGCCAGTATAAATGGTGGCGGAAGAACCCGGGAAAACCCCAGGAAGAACCACCAGCCCACAAGAAGCTACTTACAAACTTTCTCACATACCCACATTGGCCGAACCCAAGACTCAAACCCACACAGACAGAGGTGAGATGGCAGTGATCTGTAATGGTGAGCGCTTTAGAACAATCGTCTACTCGGGGCACCACAATCATTTGTACTGTGATTATGTGTGCTGGATATAGAAAAAGAGAACTTGTAAATTAGAGATTACTATCTGGTTTATAAATGCATGCAACTGCAAGTGTAAATTTTCAGACTCCTCAGGGGGAAGAAAATGCTGGTTATCATAAGTACTTGCTTACAAGTCGAGTCCAAGTGCAAACTCCAGAGACCCAGATCTGCCGTCACATAATGCACCGACACATCTGGGTCTGTGCAGTTTGTTAGAAATAGTAGAACAGACAAAATATACCCTGGTCTGCAGGCACCTTATGCTATGGCAGATCAGGATCTCTGTTGTTTGCAGTTTGATTCTACTTGTAAGCGAATTTAAATGGTATTAACATGTAAAAATGCTTACAACCAAAAAGATATTTGCTATCATATATACTCACAAGTCCAACTGCAAACTGCACAGACCCATATATACCAGTCATATTGTGCCAGCAGATCCAGGTCTGTGCAGTTTTTGTAGTTGGACCCAATTTTGTAGTAAGTGAATTTGGTATGTAATTTTAGGCAAAAATATTGAGTCCTATCTCTTGAAATATTCCTTGTTTAACTTATTTAATACTGACTAAAATTTACCTAATGAGAAATCTAAAGTTAGTATCTTGACGTGTCAAACAAATCTACAAATTATGCAGTCAAAGTTGTTCATTAAACAATTATAAAAATCTTGCATACAAATTAAATTTCTTTTGTATTGAAAGAGACATCCACATTTTAAATTAATATAAAGTAATGGGGTAAGTTTTTATTACCTTTTACTTGTTTATACTTTCAGGTGAGGCAGAGGCAGCACAGATATGGTCCTATATGTTCCTGTAGACAAAACTGGTTTTCATAGTGATTTACAGATTATTTTATATTCTGAGATCATTGTGAAAACTGATTTGGTCATCTTTAATCATCTTGACAACCCAGTCATCTGAGGAGAGAAGTTAGTGAACTCATTCATGGCTGGAAAGGCTGTCATGCAGTTATTCAAATCATTCATTCACCAATCAAGACTGACAAAATATGAAGATACAAAAATAGCGTAGATTACAAATTGTTTTATTCATAACAAATGTCATACATTGCATAATTATATTTTATGGGCTAATTTAAATGTATGTTTAATCTCCACAGCCAAGCAAGTTTTCTGGAAAAACTGGAAGGGAAAAAACATCATTTCTCTAAGGCTATTTGTATTCTACTTAATTCTGAACACATGTAGTTTCTGATGAGCTTTGATTCTTAATAATTGTGGATAATATGTAAATTAATTTGTAACACATTTATATCATTTTCCAAAATTCATATAATGGTCTTGACAAAATCATACTTTCTAATGATGTGGTCCTTCATCTGTCATGTGGTTCTAAACAATTACTTGCTACCACTCTGTGGGCCATATAGATGATCAAACTTGGAATGTGGGTTTTGTATCATCAAGATCACAGATGAATTCAATAATGAGAAAGATCAAATACATACAGGATATCGCATCTGATTGGCTGAGCTTGTTACCACTACAGAGACCTTTTTTCTAACCTGATTTTGATTAAACTTTGAATATGGACTTGTATTGTCAAGATTTTGGGTGAATTCAATAATTAGCAAAATTCACACATAAAGAGGTGATAATATATCTGATTGGCTGAGCTTGTTACCACTATTAAAACCCAATTTTTTTATCTGATTTTGAACAACTTGATGCATGGGTTTATATCATTTAGTCCTCAGACGAGTTCAATATTGAGTGAGATCTATACATATGAATGAGACGATCTTGCCTCTAATGGGCTATGTTTGTCACCACTTTGAAACCACATTTCTATTCTAAGTTTGATCAAGCTTGATCTGTAAATTCGCATCATCATGGTTTTGACAGTACAACCATGAGCAGGACATATTAATGAGATTATTTTGTACCTTGGTTGAGCTTGTTACCATTCTAGAGACTGTATTTCTGATTTGATGTGATCAAACTTGATAAGTAGACTTATCAGTAGCCTGTATTAATGATTTGATGTTAATCAAACTTAATATGTAGACTATCAGTAGACTGATCTGATTTGATGTTGATCAAACTTGATATGTAAACTTATCAGTAGACTATTTCTGATTTGATGTTGATCAAACTTAATATGTAGACTTATCGATAGACTATTTCTGATTTGATGTTGATCAGACTTGATATGCAGACTTATCAGTAGACTGTTTCTGATTCAATGTTGATCAAACTTGATATGTAGACTTATCAGTAGACTATTACTGATTTGATGTTGATCAAACTTGATATGCAGACTTATCAGTAGACTGTTTCTGATTTGATGTTGATCAAACTTTATATGTAGACTTATCGATATGTATTTCTGATTTGATATTAATCAAACTTGATATGTAGACTGATCAGTACCTCAGATGAGTGCAATCATAAGCAAGATACATGTATATTAATGAGGTAATCTTGAATCTGATTGAGCCTTTCAACTCTTTACTGGGTATCAGAATTGTATCCTTAGTAAATATCACAATGATATCCAATGAATTGTAGTTTGATGGAAATTTAGGCATATTAAGGAGGCGATCTTGCATCTAATTGGTTGAGCTTCTTACCACACGCGATATCTGACCTGTTTTTAATCAAAAAAAGTTAAATAGACTAAAATCATCAAGATTCTAAATGAGTTTTTATTATGATTATAATCAAGACATTTGCACAGTAGTAAGGTAATCTTGCATTGGACTGGCAAGTTTTTTTACCACCCCATAAACTGTATATTTGGATAGGACTTGGGCCAGACTTGTTAAATATACTTAAATGATCAAGATCTCTCTGGAGTAAGGATTATTTGTAAGATCCATACATAATATTTGTTGTGATCTTTCATCTGGTTGTCTGAATTTTTCAGCACTTTAACAATTATATTTCTAGTCAGATTTCAATCAGTTTTATTAAATAGTCTTATATTATCAAGATGTTGGACGAGTATCATTATGAGTTAGATCATTGCTTATTTATGATGTAATATTGTATCTGATTGGCTGAGCTTGTTATCTTTCTGAAATCAGAATTCATCGGGTGTTGCTTCAGCCTGGTAAATAAACTGATGACCTTGCAACTGATTGGCTGTGCTTGTTGTCACTAGTTTTATTTTTCATCCAATTTCAATAAATGTTGGTAAACATGTTTATATACCGGTAATCAAGATCTTGGACAAGTTCTATAGATTACGCATATTATGTTTTATCCTAGGGTATAATTTTTATCATACTCTTTCTATGTGTACTGTATATACTCGCTTATAAGTCAAATCTGCTGCAAACTGCTCAGACCCAGATCTGCTGGCACATAATGCACCGGCAGATCTGGGCCAGTGAAGTTTGACTGAAGTAATCAGTAGAACAAACATTAAAAAACCCTGATCTGCATGTGTATTATGCTATGGCAGATCAGCATCTTTGTTGTTGGCAGTTTGACTTGTATAATCTTGTGTTGATATTTCAAGTCTGTATAGTGGTACACTATCTCCTGAGTAAATATCATGAGTCGGTGCATCTGTGACGTTGAAATGGCTCTCTTAGTGAAAGGATTAAAGTATGAAGTGAAAGATTACAAATGAGCAGTACTGATAGCACGAAGACAGTTGGCTAAATGAACAACAGATAAAAACAAAATAAAATTGCTTCAAAAGATTTACTTTAGAATGTGTAACAAATTCCATAAGGAATTTGTCCAGCTTCTTGATATTCACAGCAAAAAGGTACGTTAGTAATAGCTTGCAACTGTAGGGGAAAAGACAAATTTTGGGGATTTTGTCTCATCAACTGTTGAAGATACAACAAAAGGTTTACTGTATTAAAAAATCATGGTTAGAACTGTTAAGTTATTAAAATCAGGCATCTTGTGTTTGACACATTTAATTTCCTCCTACCCAATCCTCCTTCACTTTCTAAGAAGACTGTCTTCCCAAAAAAGATTTTATTTAAGTATTGAAGGGCCCGATTTATTTCATTTTAATGAAGACATTGACTGGGAACTTGACAGCATTTTCATTCATAATTTGTAGAAGCAACTAAAAAGCAGTGGCCGCAGGGCATGGTTTGTTACATATGATATTTCTGGTGCAGGTTACATATTCCAAAGACCTGTACCTTTAATAGGCACATAATGTGTGAATTATTGCTGGAGAAACTAATTTACATGTCTTGAGATGGAAAAGCAAGACATGATTTATGTATTTTGTCAAATAGGGAAAAACTCAGTATCCATTCAACTGCGTTTTCCCTTTAGAAAATTTTTGTGCTGTAAAAATTTAAGTGATATTTCATGCTGAAGGGTGAAACAAATCTGAAAGCCTTGAACACCAGTGAAGAATCATTGTAAATCAGCCCCCCAGGTGATCTATCTTGATGAAGTGGATTTCCGTGGCTAACAATCTGTGTTAAAAAGGATACTTCAAAGTCTTTATCGTTTTGAATACAGTTTATTTTAAACCTATATGTGAATGAAATTTTTTTTAATGGGGGGGATTTTTCACCTGACTGTTCTATTTTTCTTTATGTATCCTTTATTTAAAAGAAATTCTTATTTGTAAAGTTTCATTTTTAACATTGCACATGTTACATAAATGTGCAAAGCCTCTCTAGATTGGAGAAGAACAATTATATGTCTAATTAAGATTTCTACATCTATCAATTGATTATCACAAAGGACAATTTATACAATTTAAATCATATTTGTAACTGGCAGCACTGACACTTCACACTAAACTTGGTTTAATTAAAGTTGTGAAGAGTTTCTAGGGTATATATGTGGAAAAGATTTTCTTGTGCACAGAATATGCAATCATTAGAAACACTAATTAATTACCTTCCTCATTAATAAATATTTACCTTTTAAACCTTTGCTATGGGCCTTTTGACACATCAACAATAATGTATCTTTGTGTCTGTCATTGATTTTCCTTGTCTCTTTGAAAACCAGATCTGCAAAGGTAGAAAGGAGCTAATGGAAGAAAGATTACAGCATATGGTCTGCACATGTTTCCAAATGACAGTGATGCTGATGTGAAATTCAATATGGCCTCCATGGAAGCCATCTTAAAATCTTGTTATTGCTACTCCACCTGGATGGAAAGCTATATGTTGAAAATATGTTATTTCTACTCCTGTCCAAATGGATGACTATTACAATATTGGGTTTTCACAAACAGACCTTGAATGGTACATAGTTGGTTCTGAATGAAAATGGTACCAGTCATATATCCAATACGAGTCATGATGACTGTCTTAAAATCTTGTTTTCACTACTCTCCATAAATGGGTGATTATTTTGATGAAGTTTCCACTAAGTCCTAATGTAAAATGGTGACACTCATGCATCCAATATCAATGCCCTGCTGTCTTAAAAATCTTGTCACTACTTCCCCGGAACCGATGGTCGTTATGACAGGGTTTTGACCAAAAGATTTTTAATGATGTCCATTTTGTCCTAAATGACAATAGTGCCAATCTGACATCCAATATGTATGCCACATTAGCTTATTTTAAAATCTTGTTATCACATAGGAATATCAAATGGTTTCAACACTCGGCAGTTGAAAAACAAATGGTCTTGAATTTCTGGAAATTCTTTTTGCCCAGTTGAGTGTCAGTTTCATCTTTTTGTCACCTAACCAATTTCCAGTGCAAATTATCTATGGCTGAGTGGTCTAAAGTGCTCTCCGTTACAGATCACTGCCATCTCACCTCTGTCTGCGTGGGTTCGATTCTAGGATTCGGCTAATGTGGGTATGTGAGAAAGCTTGCCAGTAGCTTCTCGTGGGTCGGTGGTTCTTCCCAGGGTTTTCCCGGGTTCTTCTTCAACCATTAGTACTGGCCGCCATGCATAGCCTGTCATGTGCTGAAATATGGCATTAAACCCCACAACAACAACAACAACAAATTATCTACTTTCCAGTGGGAAAAAATTGTCTTTTTAGGAGACCCATTTTATGGTGATGGTCATACCATTGATAGTAATTTTACCTTGTCTTTGCATGTCTATGAAATATTGGACAGCAGTTATGTGATAGAGGGTGCCAGTAGTTTCTCATGGGCCAGTTTTTCTTCCAAGGAGTCTTCCTCCACCATAAATACTGGCCACCATGTATGGCCTATCATGTGCTAAAAAATGGCATTAAACCAACAACAACAACAATAATTGTCCTAAATGAAAATGGTACCAAGCTGGCATCCAGGATGCGTACCACATCATCTGATTTGAAAATCTTACTATCGCTGAAGATATCATAGATGTTTTTAACAATCAACAGTTAAGAAGAAGAAATGGTCTTATCGTGAATTCCTGGAAATTCTTCTTGATTAGTAGAACATCAGTTCCATCGTTGAACTCGGTTTAAAAACTTAGTTTTGAATAACATGTTTTTTTAATATGTATTTTCTTTGATGGATTCTGGTCATATACATGAAATAAATCAATTTCAGGCTTAGACAGTTCATTCCCTGTCACATTAGCAGGCCCCTGTGATCTTGGGATCAATGTCATACTAATAGAAAATTGGCATTAGGGTTGTGGGCATAACAAATATCGTCATTTGTTAATATGTCTTAAAACCCTTGATGAAATCTATTCATGTATGGGATGAACTACAATGAAGCAAAACACATGCTCCTGTAACCTGGGGATCAAGGTGATATTCCATGATCAGTTTTGTTATGGTTTTTAACTTTTTTCACTTGATTAAATTTTCAAAAATTTCAGGATAGATTCTGCTCATTCCTGGAATGAATAATCATAAAGCTAGATAATACATTTTGCAACACTTGCACAACCTTGTTTCATTGGGTTAAAGTTCACGCGTTTTAAAGCAATGATTAGGCTTAATATGCAGGCCTGTTTGTGTTGGGGGGGGGTATTTGATTGGAGAAGTATAGTATATACATTTCTTTTATGAATGCATTTTTCAAAACAAAACTATTATTTTACTTCAGAGACAAAATATTTATTTCATGAAAGGCAGCTTTTATAAGCTCCTCATTGCTTTGGGTCGTTTTTGTTTTTCATTATTTAGTTTCTTGTTAAATTCAATAACAAAATTGAAATTAGGAGCTGATTCACCTATGCTAAGTTTAATACACTATGTAAACAAGTGTCATGTATTGCAAACGAATATTTGATGTACATCGGAAAGAGTTACAGGAATATAAATACATCATGTTTTTCCTGGAAGATCACTCATCAATACAATCATATTACAAAACTCTGCTGTCGTGTCTTGAAGCCCCTGCTCACCCACACCTGAGGGAGTCTAAGGTATATACAGTAGGATAGATGAATTATCCTGCATGTCATTATAGGCAGCTATTGGGGCAGCCGTTTTATCATGGGGATGTGTCCTGTGATGTTTCAGCTGGGATGATCTTCAACCTAAAGAATTTTAGGTTTTGTGATTTCTGTTTCTATTGATGATGAAATTTTCTTTCAAAACAGTATGCAGTCTCTTTGGATATTGGAGCCTTTATCAAAGATGGCATTCAAATCATATCTCAGCCATTAAAGGTGGCACATTGATTTTGGTTTAGAGAAGTAAAATCATGCAAAAACTGATGAATTCGTGTGTTCGTTCGTTTGTTCATTCATTCATTCATCCATTCATTGTGTCTTCTTGATAATATAAAGAAATGATCTTCAGAACAACAACCATGCACTCGCAAGCTCTGATTTTAAGAAGGAACAAGATAAGGAACAATCAGTTATATAAATCGTCCTTTACATTGGCTCATAACAATGTGAAATATATCATACCATGATTGCCAGATTTAATGTATTAGTTGAAAATATTCCCTATCCAAAATCATGCTTCATGTTTCCAATTATTTATTATAGGTTAAACAGGACAGAGACTGAAAGCAACATTGCACATTCTCAAAGGGAATGTACTCGCACGGTTACAAATGGTCAGCCCCGAAACCCCCTTTTAATATATATTGAACATTAACATATTAAGTTACGAAAATGAACTTAATAACTGCAAAGTGCAAGGGGATCAAGTGTCATTAGCCGCAGACTCGGGTTTTAATAGTTTTGTAGCCGAAAACGTGCATGTCAGTAGTTTGGTATGACACCTTTGGTGTCGAACGGAATCTTATGTTAAAAGGAGGGTGTGGATTATAAGTTGTCTATGGGAATTTAACATTATGATGTCAGATGTTTTATTTTCTGTAGCACTTGGAGTAGTATGAGTTTTTTCATTAGGCCACCGCTTTTATGGGTATTTAATATGTGAGTAACAAAAAATAGGTTTAACATTATTGGTCTTTGAGATTTATGCCATCGAGATCACATTGTACACATTGCTAGAAGTGGTTGACTTCCAATGGGACTCCATAGCCTAAAACAGGAAATACTATTAATATGTGTGGGTCTCCTAGACGTATATAGGGAATGTAATTTTAACATGCCTTTAGGACTGACCATCACACACACATCTATTAATCGTACAGCAGGGTGAGATGTAACATGGGGGGGGGGTATACAAATAGAATTTAAATCCCTTATAAATGAAGTAAAACCCTTATCCCCTCATTGATGTCCCTGCCATCCCCTTTTAAGCAGACTACCATTCCCTTCCCATTCTCGTGATCCCTATATCCGTAGTAACAATATTAACATACATGCAGTGGATGAAGAGAGAAAAGACATTAGAGAGAACAATAAATCAAAATATTTAAGAACAGGAAAAACAATCCCAAATAAATATACTTTATAAAGTTTGTACTGTAACCCAAGAACCGGTGGGGGTGGGGTGTTAAAGTTTGGTTGTTCTAAATGTAAGGTTCTTATTAAATAAATCTCCTTCTGCTACTGGCAGTAAATTGTGTCAAGTCAGGCAATTTAAAAACGTTGAGTGTCGAGTCAGGCAATTTTCTTTTTCATCAGCCTAGTTGGGATGGGGGTGGGGTGGATGCGTGACAAATGTTACAAATTTGCCAACCATAGCACTAATCAACCTATATTTTTGTTACATGGTCATCGTATAATTCGTAAGATGCCTATGTTTATGTTACATTGGTCATCCTATATTTCATAAGATGAATTACATTTTACCTGTTTGGCAAAAGCGAATTTCGATTTACCAAATTCAATAGCAGGGAAAGAGTGTGTGTGTGTGTGTGTTTAAAACGCAAAATAAACTAGAATTCTAAATCAACATTTATTTTATAAGACCCTGTAGCTCCAACATTAACATATGAAGATATATGATTAGGGCTACTCCCTTCCTCTTCATGTACAAATACCAAACATGAACATATTAATAATATTGACAACATCGTAGAGGAAGACTTGACTTCCAATAACATAGTGTACTGTCCTTTTACGATCCATACATTCTATGTTTCTGTGCTAAAGAAATTAGAATGCAATAATGTTCATAAACCGTCCTTTTATTTTGGCATCGTTGCTGAAGAAATCTCCTTCAAAACAAGTCAGTATATGTTCCAAGGTCAATCCAAGACAACGTTGATTAAAATACACACAATAATTTTCACACACTATATAATCTGATCCTCGTAATTTCACATTATTGAACTGAGTGGATACTGCTTCTCATAAAGTCAATGATATCGTCTTCCAGAGTAGGAACATCTTTGCTAGCCAATGTTCCGATCTGATACCCTTATCTACACCTTGGCGTATCGAGCAGATATTTATGTAATTAAGTTCTGTGAATTTCAGTGGATGCGGCGGCAAGCCACCACATCCAATCAAAATAAGTTTTTCAAATTTGAACGCTGTTCCAACATGATCGAGACAATGGGAGCACACAACTTTAATGGGCTGATTAAATAAGCAAATTTTCCACTGCCTGTCCTTGTTTGCACAAATACCTTTCGCTCAAAATAGACATGCAATGGCTTCCCTCTGGTACATATTCATAATTTCGATGTCAAACTTAGAAAGTGTCCTTTGTAGGCGAATTGTCTCCACCATTTTCGATGTACAATGCTCCACGCTGTTGGTTAGTTGCATTACATATTAAGGGAGACAACTCATGAAATCCAGTAAATATCGCTAGGACAAAGCACCAGTATATATATGTTCGATCCGCCAAGGTGAAGATAGGGTTATCATATATGAACCTTGGCAAACGAAGATGGAATCAAATTATTCCATTTTAGTTGTTTTGATACTTGAATAATATTTTTATAAAAAAAGCTGTTCTTGTTCCACAATATTACATGACCAGAAAAATAACAGAATTAATCCTTTTGAATCCAAGTAATTTGAAATAACTCCAAACCAAGTAATTTGAAATAACTCCAAACAGCACAACATACAACAGTTTAACAGCCCAGCATCTACTGATTAATTCTCTAAAACATGGGTTATATGGGCTTTCTAAAACGTAAACAAGAGGCACGTGATCATCTTCTAGAAATTTATAGAAGCAAGTACTTGTTAAAGCTCACGTTTATCCAGTGTGACCCTGACGAAAACCACTCATTTTTACTCTAAGAAATTAAAAAAAAGTAAAAAAAATTGTTAATATCTTAAAGAAAAAGTCCCATCATGACCTTGGAAACAACCAATCGTTCTAAAATCAAATAGAACTTGTTTACGAAGGTTGCTACAAATCCTGAAACAAGGTCATGATTTAGATCAAAACGTGATGTTTATAAACTAACAGTCAAGGTCAAACTATTTTCTAAGAAAGTATCATCTCTAGTGAATAAATTTACATTATAATATCATGTAATGAAAAATGTTTTTTTTTTATAAAAAAAACGACAAACAATTAAATTGAAATATATATATATATATATATATATATATATATATATATATATATATATATATATATATATATATATATATATATATATTAAATCAGATATAATTAAATCAAATATACATAACAAAACGTCAACTTAATGGGTCCTTGGGGTGATGGCTGTCGTCATTATTTAGGACACAAGCTTGAACAATGTTCTTTGGTGACAAGCAAACCATGAGATTAAATCTCTCTGTATCCGGTCATAGTGAGATCATGACTGCATGTCTTGTTCACTTGTGGTCTGCGACTGCTGTACTGATTGGGAAACATGATTCATTTTATCGACGTCCAATGACGTTCGAACCCCGGCCGATTTATACCAAAGACTTATAAAAAATGGTACTAACAGCTGCCTCGCTTGGTGCTCGGCATTCAGAGTTAATGTTAGGACTGGTCGGACAGGTGTCAGGATAATGTGACTGGGTAGGACATCATGCTACATGTCTGCGGCATGATGCCCCAGTGCTAGACATCACTATAAACTTCCATACTGCAGACATTGTAGAGATATGACTGAACTTTTTTTAAACAGTCTGGTACGCAACGTCTGGTTGTCTGGAGTGGTTCGTATGCATTAGCTCAGAGTTAGACTGATGTAATTTACCACTTCAGATAAGTCTTCCACGCTTCGCATGTAAAGTCTGGCTTCTTCTATGTTCGTTTTGTGAACATTCACATTTTCCATCAAATGGAATAATGAACTACTTCAGTTTAGTCTCGGACGTTATCCTCACCATTCAACAAATACTTGTCTTGCAGCCACATGTCTAAGTGTAAACAATTAATCATTTCTAAAGTACGTCTTTGTTTTTATTAAGACGGTCTTTAAATCCAACACTGAATCAAGTATGTGCCGTTGAAGGTATCCAGAGTGTCAAGAATCCGCATGCATGTGTTTTTGACTTTATTTCCGTACGACAAGAGGTTATCCAGGTAAGATCTCTAAGAATGAGTGCTTGTCTTGACGGTAAACAGTTTTGTTGATCAAGTACAAATTCACTTCCCTGAACAACAAAGGCATGAATCTGTGACGGGAGCTACTCTGGTACCGGCTCAAGGATTACTGTTATCCGTAATTGTTATTCAGGTCGATATAAATTTTCGGTTTGTTCATTGATTTAAAATTGGATAGGTGCTTTGGTCCAAAACGACATTCAGAATAGCAATTATTATTATTTTATTATTATTATTATTATTATTATGTTTGCTTTGTTGGGAGTTTTGTTGTTATTTTGGCTTCGTCAAAGACAGTATCATTTTTGTGTAGGTGTTCTTGAACCTGTTACATTATGGATTTCCCGGACAGAAGTCATTCGATCTTCGACTACGTTTCCAGATCTCAGATCTGAGTTGGATAAATGATTCCTACCCAAACTACTTCCCAATGAGCTTCGTGATCCAATTGTGTGGTTTGAAGTAATTTGGCCATGAAACAACATAGAGTGCTGTTGGCAAACATATCCATAGAACTGTCACTTAGTAATGTTAAATAAAATTGATTATTCACAGTTCGATGGCTTTCATCGACGAGAAGTCACTCGATGACAAAGGAGTACTTTCCAAAAGGTAGAACTAAAGTACGAAAAGAAGAAACAAGTGCTAAAAGAACTCCTATTTGCTTTACTTCCTTATCAAATTCAATATTTCGTAATGAAAGATAATGACAAAACACATTGACTAATGTATTTACAATATGCATTTTCGTGACATTTTGGTCCTATGGCCAGTTAGTACGTACTGCAGTATGTCAAATGAATTATGCAAATAAGAAATAAGTGCGAAAAAAACTTGTATTTTCATTATCAAATTCACAAATCCTTCTTTTAAATGAAAGACAGTGACTTGCGAAAGAAGAAATACATGTGAAAAGAACTCATAATTCATTTATTTATTTTTGAAATTCAATAGTTCATTTTAAAATGAAAGATAATATCAAAAGATATTGACTAATGTGTTTGTAACATGAATTTTGATCACATTTTGGTCTTACGACCAGTCAGTACGTACTGCCGTATGTAGACTGACTTGCGAAAGGAAGAAATATATGTGAACAATTATACTGTCTTTATTTCTTTATCAAATTAAAATATTCTTTTTTTAAATACAAAATGACAGAACACACTGACTGTAGCAAAATATATGTAAAATGACTTGCGAAAAAAATACGTGCAAAGCTAAACGCATTTTCCAGTAATTTCTTTATTCTTGTTCAAATTCCATTATTCTTCTTTTTAAAGGAAATTTAAGAGCCAAAGGGCATTATAAAACGTCTTGTCAACATTAAGATGCTTTGTCATATAACTGGTCAGTACAAAACACGATACCTTTAAAATATTCGCAAAAAGAATATACAATTGCAACAAGAATATGTTTCCTTTATAGCTTGATCATAAGAGTATATGTTTTAAGAAAAATAAAGATAAAATTAAACTGAAGTAAACTTGGCATCATTTTTTGAACAAATATTTACTCTACGACTTGTAACTGCCAAATACAATATTTTAATGACTTGCAAAAAATAAATAAAAAAAAAAATACACGATTACGTGCACACACAAAAACCCCACATAAGTTCTTTCTAGCTTGATTTTTCATGAGTAAGTACATCTTTGTGTAATAACGCTGTTCATTACAGGTTTGCTGGGTTGTTATCAATTTTCTTTTTGAGGAATGAGTTATCGACCTTTCCGCTCTTTTTCTTTTCGTTTGGTTTGGCTTTCTCCCCACCTAAAATGGTATTACATACCGTTCTATTTCCATCCGTAGACACAACAGCATTAGGGTTCGTTTTCCCGACATGTGACAAAGAGCGACTCCTCTTCGTTCCCGTTGTTCCTCAGAAATATGTCCATCTATCCACATCGATGTAATAGTGCAAGAACATTTCTCTTTACTTGTAATTGCCCATGTTCCTTATTGCTCGACAACCCTCTACTTCTTCACCGTATACATGGTCGTACAGAGTGTTCATAAACTTTGGAAGATCCTGGAACTTCCAGTCGACCGCAGACTTTAAAATATGGTTAGCACTCTTCGAATTGTTATTCGTTCAATTTGACGGAATTCGAGCTTTCCTAGCCAGTTCTATTACATGTTGTTTCCTGAAGTGGCAACAATGTTTGGTCAAAATAGGTTCCGAAAGACTTTCCACCCGCCGTTTCATCCAAAATGTCGATTTCCTCGTGTAATCTATCAATAAGAGTGGAATATGTGTCAACGTCTGTAGATTCAACGATACTGTCTTAACCAAAGATGGCCGTGATGATATTGTGTCTGTATTGTAAAGTATACCCAACACTGTCCTCTATGTACTTGCTAGCATCGTTTCAAATGCTCTGTGTACAACACGTGTGAACTTGACACCCGGATATGGCATTTTTGAATGCCAGTTCATTGTCACTGCCCACTACTAAGTTTGAAAGTTCATTATCACTGAGGTTATCTGCATTGTCATACAAGAATGATGAATATGTCTTTGCTGATGAATTTTTGTGTATAAAAGTCGGTCCAAAACACAGTGGATGATCCAAGATCGATCTTCTTACAACTGATAAGTCTTTTATAAACCGTAGGCGTCACGTGGAACTCTTCTAGGTTTTAAGTTTTGTCAATATATAAAACAGTCCAGTTCTTTAAAACAAAATCTTTAAATGTCTTTAATTTGTTGTGCCGTAAATAGTGCTATTAATGGATATTTAAACCATTGGCGTGCTTTATATTTTTTTACAAATGGGTATGTCTTTATCGTCACTTCGACCCTGATTATGCGGTCTGGGACGTTGTTTGATCCCTAGTTAGGTTTCTTTTCCTGTTTATTGATAGAGTAGTTCATATTTGTAAATTATCTTCCACTGCGTTGCTTATCGTATTTATTATTATTGTCTCTATTCATTAACCTTTCTACCACCTCTAAAGGTTTTGTTTTAGTTATTCTGATAATTCCGTTCGCACTGCCGGTTTCATCCGGATGTTGTTTCTGTCGCTTTCCTTCTTTATAGCAAGTCCACGACATTCTAATCGGAAATGTGCCTATGTATTCTGCAATGGCTATGGCTTAAGAGAAAGTTCAAGAGAAGTGGAGCGACTTTCAATCCATGTAATTCTTCTTTTAAATTTTCCATTTCCATCGGGAGAAGCCCTCAGAGATTGATAAAGCCGTCGGAGTATTGTGACCTCACTTGCAAAATGCTTTGGTTCTATAGGAACAAAAAGCTTCTTTCCCATGCTTTGTTTTTGCATGCAGTATAGATCATTTCGTTTGACAAAAGAAACCATCTTCCCGTTTTTCTCCAGGACTTTGGTTGCCGGAGTAGTCATGGTTCCATGCCCAGCATTTGTCTCAAAATTTAGAACGTTTCCCACTTTTCCGTCTTTTTCTTATTCCTGTTGTTTGCATCACCAACACTTTGCCTTGGCAAGTTGACCAGGGATACAAAATGATTTAGGATCCATTGCCACGTGGGTTTCCTTAGTGAATTGAAGTTTCACGGTCGGCTTCCACTGTGTTAGTCCATATAACTGTTACTGATTCTTTATAAGGGTCCGAAAAGGAAGGGCTGAAATTCGTGTTCATACAGATTAATGGTTCGTCCTGTTAACACTTGGATACAGTACGTACTGACTGGTCGTAGGACCAAAATGTCATAAAAATACATGTTGTAAATCCATCGGTCAATGTGTTTTTCATTTATCTTTCATTCAAAAGAATAATGTTTGAATTTAATAAAGAAATTAGGAGTTCTTTTCGCACTTATTTCTTTTTGCATGTCAATTTACATATGCAGTACGTATTGGCTGGTCTTAGGGCCAAAATGTCATGAATATACATGTAAATGCATTGGTCAATGTGTTTTGTCATTATCTTTAAGTTAAAAAGAAGAACTGTTTAGTTTTATTAAGAAATAAGGAAAATACGAGTTATTTTCGTATTTATTTCTTCTTTTCGCAAGCTATTTGACATACCGTAGTACGTATTTATCCATTTTCAGGGTCCGTAAAGTAAGGATTAAAGGTCGTATTCATGCACTTTAATACATTATGTTTCGTCCTGTTAACACTTGGATACACAGTACGTACGAACTGGTTACAGGACCAAAATGTCATGAAAATTCATGTTGTAAATGCGTTAGTCAATGTGTTTTTATTATCCCTTATTTAAACAAAGAATTATTGAATTTGATTATATAAAAAAATAATAGTTCTTTTAGCACTTATTTCTACTTTTCGCATTTTAGTATTGCCGCTTTCCAAGAAGGATTCTTTGTTTCATGATACAGGTTAAAGCATTAACAGTGAGCTTATTGTATAAGTGACACGATCTACCTAAGCTGATTTCGAAAACATATGGAAGACAGAAAACAAATATGTTTAACCTCAATTGCACGACGCTAAATGAGACATCTACTAAATCTGCTTACCATTGATGATTGTTTCCAGCTACTTTAGTTTCTATTGTGGAAAATATTCCTCGAATGAGTTTGTGTAACGTGTACGTCGATTGTTTTTGTAGCCGTTGTCGTATATCTTGCAGACTTCATTTTTCAATTCGGTTGTGCCTGTACGACAAAGTTATTAATCTCTCCGTAGCCAGTCGCATTAGCAGAACTAGAGTAACTTTGGTTAAAAGTGTATCCATGTTGTTACTGCTGCTGCTGCCCAATAAGTTAACCAGCTGCGCTTGCTCTTTTCTTGCTGTGGAATTTTTAAAAAATATTTCGATGCACTTAATGTGTTTGATGACTGGCTTCTTTATTCACTTCGTTTTTTTTAGCTTTCCGCTGGCGATTTTCTGAAGATTAAAAGTGTGGTCCAATACATTTTTAATGTAGGTGTGAACTTGAGTATTTTAGCTGGTTGAGTCTGAAACTCTTCTTCGACGTCTTCTCCTTTCTTTAACATCCCAGTGGCTGCATCTATCGTCGTCTTGGGTGTTGCTGCTACTTTTTCTTTCTCTCAGAATTGTCTCGTCTAAAACTTTCTGATCAAACAATTTTAGTCTTTACGATCATTATCCGTAGCGTTGCGATTTTTCCGTTTCTGACAATGATGTTTAACCCATCAACGATTGTAGCTTGTTGTAAATGTGACATCTCGATATGATTATGATTAACAGTTAATGTGGTATTCTTTCAAACAAACGATGAGTACTCTACGTCGTTTGTAAAGACAAGACACATTTTTCCTCCTTACATGAGATCCAATGGTATAAGTATGATGCCCTAACTGGAAAGTGTTTTTTTAAAATATTTTTCTTCATCAAATCACTCCTTCTAAAAGAGGTTCAGCAATGCAATCGATCCTAACAAAGGAGCAATCATTTTCACCAACGGTCTTTTCAGCATTGGTAGAAATGCTTGTCGAAGAACGTAGTAATATGTCTTAGTCACTTTTTCTCCGCCCTAGTGAAAGGAACCGTCCCTTTAAAAACGCTCGAACAACATTCACACATTGTACCAATAATTTCTTTAGGTGCTTCTTGAATGATTTCCGTTTGCCTCTAAATATTTTATTTAGTAAGTATTGACGAACATCCCAATGCTTAACGAGTCGAGGAGACAGACCCTTTATTTCCTTTTTAGAAGGTTTCCTTTGACGATGGTGTGGACTTTGTTGTACTCTTTGATGGGAAAACACTGGTTTTAAATTAGCTTTAGCTGGTATTATTCTTAACATATGGGAAGTAGAGGAGACAGCTGCAGAGCGAGGTTTACGGGAGCGTGTGCGCGTTCTAAGAGCAATACCTCTCTTTCATCAAGGACTTATCTTCATTCGAGTTTTCAGCATCTTCTTAGAGTGTGAACTTGCTGCCCCTTTCTTCTTTTTGGCCTGTCTTTTACTTTTTTTAGCTTTGGCACTATGATCCCGTCTTAAAAGTGGATGAATAACTACAGCACTTACTGACCCACTTCCAAACGCTTTTCAAACGATTTTTGGCTTTTTGGTATTCATATCGATCACCCATTTGCGCCAAAGCAACTTTGTTTTTCAAACAAAAAGAAACACGTTTTCTTAGATGCAGTATATCAATGACACATTGCAGAAACTGAGGTTCTGTTAAAGGAAACCATGGTAACACTTCTTTGTGACTATCTTCTAGCAAACGTCAACACAACTGTGCATTTGTTTCGCGGCTTGTGTCATACAGTGCAAGAGGATGAGATTGAAAGGAAGTTATGTTGAAAACTGTCAGAAAGAAAAGTGGTAAATGATGTTTTTCAAGTTTTTATGGGAGGTCGAGAAAGTGGTGAGTAAATGACTGTACCTCCTTGTTGACAATAATCATGAAACAAGTCCGTAGAAAGATCAAATAATGAGGATTCGAAGGTTTTAAACCCACCAGTAAATATTTATTTGGCAATTGTATGGTATCATCATAAGCATAATTTAGTGAATTTCTTCCCAACTGTTTGGCCGTAAATAAAAATATACATTTATCTTTTAAACATTTAAACAACACCACATGACGAACATTTACACTGAGATGCGCTTTGGGTAATGTAAATAATATTAACAATACAGTGATGTAATTGTCGCGTAAACCAATGTTTGATCACTTATTCGTCCTCTCCTCAAGTCGGATACAATCCCTTCTTCTATGCGAGGAAGATGTATGTGACCCAGGTGCGTGTTTGTCATGAGTGAGCGCGTGAGTGAATGATCGATCAGTGCACGAAGCGCATGAAGGGGACGATAACGTCGAGCGCCATGCACTTAATAAATGCCCTAGGCGCTCGTCGTATTGTCTCTGGACGAAAAACACCTTTTCCATTGTTTCTACGCCTATTATGACGAATGCAACTCTAGAGAATTGTAGTATCTAAATTTTAGGGTCTTCGTGTCTGGTAAGTTGTCATTTTTTATATTATCATGTTGCTCTATATTGAAACACCGGCGTGCGGGTTGTGTATCATATTTGTCTCGTTTGTATTATTTGTTATGTTCCGTTTTAGTATCGTATATGAAGTATTGATTTTGTTTCGTTGTAGGGTGTTTTTTTTCACCTCTTTTTCTTTTTCCTTGTATCGTTGGCGCGAAATAAACCCCACGACCGAGGAGGGTGTTGTGTTCGCCTTTTCTGTACAAAGCCTGGCTAAAAATAGCGCCCACCATGCAGTCACGACAGGACAGAAGATGGCGGTTCAACAATTAAATCAGACCGAAGTACCGCTTCCAGTGGAGACTGAAGAATGCAAGTTATTAAGTGAAAGTTAACGCTTTTCCTGATTTGAGTTTTTCAAACCGAACAGAAAAAGGAAGTGAAGATATTTTTCGTATTGTTTCTCGTGAGGACTCATTATCTTCGCAGTTAATGGACATGAACTATTGTGTGTATAGAACTCTTACAAATTTGTTTAGTGTTGTGTTCTGTGTTAAGATTAAATATTTTCTGAAGGAAGTATTCTTGATACTGTAAGTTGAATATTTCATGCATTCTTGACTCATTTGGTATCTTTAGTCATTTTGTGTTAACTCATTAGTTTCTCTAATCGGTACAGTTACAGTTCTTTTTTTCTCCGACTAGCAGCACGGTTTGACCCACGTATTACGCGTGGCACAGAAATCACGGAGTCCAAATCAGTTACGGGCTACTGTCATTGTTTAAATTTATATTGACATATTGCCTTTACCAATTTCAAAGTCTTGTTTGCTACTAGAAATAACTAATACAATTCTAGTATATCTAAATTTGTAGGGTCTTCGTGTCTGGTAAGTTGTCATTTTTTAAATTATCACGTTGCTCTATATTGAAATACCGGCGTGCGGTTTGTGTATCATATTTGTTGCGTTTGTAGTATTTGGTCTGTTCTGTTTTAGTATCGTATATGAAGTATGTGTTCTGTTTCGTTGTAGATTTTTTTCCTCTTTTCCTTTTGTCTTGTATCGTTGACGCTAAATAACCACCACGACCGAAAGTATTATTCGTTTCTTTTGTACAACGCCCGGCTCACATGTATAAGGACTGCCAGTCTTTTCAACATCGCACGATACGTTGAGGAGGACGATCGAACAAAGTGATTTGTGTGCGATCAAACGTCTGATAACGTTCTTCCCAGTGCTGTCCGTGTGTCCGTCAATGCATTTCATCCACACGGACAGCACAGGTTTCTAAAGTGGAACGGCAAGGTCCTATATCATCGCTCTGGTCCCATGACACATCATCGCACTCAACTTAGTTTAATATTTGGTGAGGTTTATCACATATTTCTGTGTTAAATTTATCTTTCTCTGTTAACATTAATACTCGCAATGAATTTTTTCTGCCTTAGAAATGTCTTCCTTTTTACTGGAGAAGGGTGCCAGTACCATAACATGTTATGATCAGGAAGACGCACTTGTTTTAATGCAGAAGATCTTGCATGCTTTCCCTAAAGGTCGACTAACGATTTGATGATTGAAGGAACGTACAGTTTTGAGATATCACCGTCTTAACACGAAATGCTTGATCTTGACCTTACTTTAACGCTTCCTTCAAGTGAAAATTCACCACTTGACAGAAACGATAGTTGATGAACATCCCTTTTTCTTTACGATTGGCGTTAAGTTGTCTTTGATTGTATCGTTACTGGTAGCCGTCATTTTAAGTCCATCACTAAGTATACTCAGTATAGTCTATTCGGGATGTCCATGTTCCTAAACATCTTAAATGTGATGGTCATAGCCTCTTGGTTGACCGATGTGCGTGCAACGGTCGGTGTCAAAGTAATGGACTAGATCTCCTAACGATTCCAAGACAGAGTAAAATTTTAAGCTGGCGTTGGCTGTCACGTAAGCATCCATTATGACATTGCAAAACCTATTGGGTCTTGCAAACGCTGAAACTTTTGAGATCAAAGCTTCACGTACGATGTTCACGTGTTCGTAAGTTTTCTTTTATCGTCGATGAGTTGAAATTATCGACATGATTCTATAAGTATTCGGTCTTTGCGAATATCGAAAGTTGAGCCATTTTTCCCCCACAAAAAAAAATTAAACATAAATTTAGCAAACGATCATCTTCATTGTTTCTGTTCGACTTTTTCCAACATGATGCCTTATAAGGATTGGCAATATATTTGCATTCGTGTGACAGCAAGATGGATAACCACTAGCTTATCTGTTTCAGAAAAATCCCTGGACTGGAGGAGTCTACGACCTGTTGGGATTATTCTGTGGTAGGAAAGTGTCAAATTGCGTGCACTTTTATTAGTTGGCATCCACGGTTGAAAGCATGAAACAATTCGAAACTCACCTACATTCTCGTCAAAACGCGTTTAGTCCTCGCTGTAACAAGCAGTGGCGGCGTGATGGGTGATGGAAGAGGGTAATTGACCCTTGGTGCCTGGAGTAAGCCGTCTTCGTGATCTTTTTAAGTTGTTTTTTTTATCTCCATAGTACTTCAACTTCACCTTAGTCTAATGATTCTTCGCGAATGTTATATTGGGTAAGGTGAGGAGGGAGGTTGGCACTTGACAAAAAGGTATCTCTAGAAAAGTATAGTAGCCTTTAAAGAACATTGTATCAAACCCTCTCGCCTCCACTGGCATCAGGACTGGTTTTGATAAACGTTTTGGCTCACTTACGACATAAAGGAAACGTCAATTTTCTGTGTCAATGATGAGGTAAGACTCGATGTTACAAGTTCGTCAGTGGCACTGTGACATTTAATATCTGATCAAACCTTAGTATTGGCGAATGTATTCTACATCGACGAGTTTTGTCAAAAGTTCAGAATAATCAGTAGTGAATCGAACACATCTACACATAGTGATCCAAGAATCAACATCGAACACATATCGATGTATCTGATTTGTTCTTGAGATTCGTCTACTTTGTACAGCTAACGTGTAACATTGGTTCGTCCTACAAACAGTCTCATGAATTCAAAGGTTCGATGTTCACAACATGGTGCTGTTCGTCGACGCCTCGGAATTATGGATCTGTTTTGAAACTTTGATTGTAGTCATGTTCCCACATTTCTATCACTGGATATCCTTGGATATATGGACCCTTGAAAAACGGTTGTTTATGTCTCGTTGAGGAAAACACGTAGGATGTACATGAAATAAACGTCCCTGAAATTCGCAGACGATCTGCGGGTTTCCCAAATCTGAGACCGCGAAAGATTAAGATCCAATCTTTTTCTCCACTGTTGTTGGAGCGTGTTATTTATTGTCTTGATTTTCACACAAGTAATGTAAACAACGCAAAGTTTGGCTGAATATCGACGGCCGGCAGCTTAAATGGACTGCTGTAGTATGATGGCTAGTAGTTTTCGGACACGATTTATTTTTTCTCAGTATACGAATTCACATGCATTGGTAATGAGAGTGTTTTCTTCAAGGAGTCGATACCTCCGTGATCCATAAATAAGCATTCAAATGTTCCGCGACAATGTCGTAATATGTCCACATCTGATGAACAATATTTCAATAAATCTCATTGAAAATCTAAGGGGTCTGAAGAGTGGATTTGCCATCAGGCGTAGAATGCTTCTCGTTGTTCTGTTCACATACCTTTGGGATCGTAGTCTTGAACATCTTGTTAATGTGGGAGCTTGACGTGTTGGTTGGCTTTGGTACAAAACAAGTGTGGAAAACAACCTTTATCCATTTGTCATTCCAAACCTTTTAGGCATTCTGACTACAGCATGGCTACAAAACTCATGGCATCCTTAAAGTATACTATTCCCACTTGAACCTAAATGAGTTTAGATCCATTCGTTGTGACTGTTGGTAATTCGGTTCTTTGTTCTGAATAATATTTCAAAAGAAACTGTGTCATATCCCGAGAAATTGTGAGCAATGACTGTAGTGTATCAATGACAGTCCATGTAATGATGTGCCTCCTCATCGCTTCCAAGTGTCGTCGATGAGGTCTAAAGTGCATTCAGCTTAACTAGAAAGAATCATCTTTTCACGTCCTCTTAGAATCGCACAACAATTCCGGCAGTGATGAAATAAAGGTTTTTAAATGCCACACAAAATTAGGAATGTGATTTCCAGTCTCTTGAGTAAAATTCAAAAGTAAAAAGATAAAATCCACACGATCATCCTTTTTTCTCTCTTGTCTTTGAGGCATTTGATATCTCCTCCATTTGGTTGTCATATATGTTAATGTTACATTGATGATTAACTCAACGAATTGGTCACACAATAACAGCTTTTCTTTCCTGCATAAAAGTTAAACTTCTTATTTGTCCGAACATGATGTCCACAACTGGAACAAACTGTCAATAATTCAGAAGAACTTATGCCGTTTGAATTGTTTCATGCTATATCGCTCTTAACAAGTTTGACTGATGAATGTCCTCTTGCAAGTAGATTATCCAATTCGTTTATGCCATTAAACAATGCAAGATCTGGAGGTACAAAATCCACGACATCTCTCTAGGCATTGAATATGCTGTTCTAAATTTCATGGTCATATTGATCGCAATATTATCCATATCATAGAGATACTGCGATGCTTGTAGCACCATCGAAGTGATCTTGATGATAAATGTTAAATTTTTTTTTGTTTCCACCTGGGACATCCTGTCATCGAAACACGATCGACTTGAGAGTACAATTTCAATGTATTACGATGTGCCAGCACGTCTTGAAGTTTTTGCCTTTCAAGAACTCCCCGCACTGTCTCTTTGAACATATCCGCCATTATCCAAAAAGAATTATTGCTTGTCTTGCTTGGAATTGTCTAATGCTCTTCTATGTTAGTTTCCAGCACTATTATTCGTTGCACAAGTCTGAGCCACCACGATGGCATGGGCCATGTATAACCGGTATATGGACGATACATTGTTTTCCTTGTTTGGTTCCTCAAAGATGATCCACCAATAAATATTTGCGTCGTCCGCTACCTGTTAGAGGTGAAACGTGCGTCATGTGAATAGTAGATTTTCCATTGGTAATATCAAAAGCGTCTTTTTTAGATTCTCGAACCTCTTTAAGTTTAATGCAAGAGTTTGAAAGAAGCAATTTCTTTAGGTGTTCTAACTTCGACCTATACAGATTTCAAACTGTCCTGGGATGTCGACAGCCTCAAACGATCTTTAGCTTGACACTGTCATTTCTATTCCTCTAACATTGAATCAAATAAGTTAAAATGATAACAATCGCTTTCTCTGCTGAAACTTGACCTGAAATCTTTAAATTTGACCGCGTACGTGTAAGCCGTCGTTCCAAATTGTCTGGAAGTCGCCTTGTAATATGCTCAGTTGTGAAAATAATCTTTAACGGCTAAGGCATGACTTTCTTTCTTGGCAGATCTTGACTTTCTCGGTTCAATTGAGTTAGACGGTGTTGGCACAGGACTACGCATGTATTCAAAACTGACAGTGAACCTCTGCTAACATTTCTCTCGTTCTAAGATTCGACACAGAATTTCGTTGTCACTAAGCTTACGGTTATGCATTGGCAAGGTGTAATAATTCATATTATACCTCTTTATGTAAGAAAATATACTCATGCCAATTTTGTTTACCAATGGAAGAGCCACAACAGATGACAAGAGATTTATAAGAGATTTAAAGAGTGACATTCGAATGGCATACTTCCAACAAGACTTCTAGAGGAATTTCGTTTTTGTTTCTTTTGGATATTCTTTGAGTAGTGTCTCTTTTCCTAGGGATCCGAGCATGTTCTTAAAAGGAGCCGTTTGGGTTTGGAACAAATTATGGACTTTGCAACATTAGCTGCAACTGTCTTACACTTTTATTACTTCCAGTTTGCCTTGGTGGTATTAACAGTTGCTGCCATGAAAAAGAGAGAGAGAGAGAGGGGGAGAGAGAGAGATGGAGAAGAAAGAGAGGGAGAAGAGAGGGGAATAAGGGAAGAGAGAGAGAGGGAGGAAGAGGGGTAGAGAGAGGAGAGAGAGAGTGTCCTAAACAAGAACACTTCGGTCCAATATGTGGCAAATTAAAATAGAAAAATTTACTTTTTCTCTGTCATTCTTTGCGTTGGAGAAAACAAATTTATTCAGTGTGTCACAATAAAGGACTGAAATTGGATCTACCGTTTGTAGAACTTGAACAGAAAAATGTATCCAGCTGAAATCTGCCTTAAGCTTAACAAATTGACTAAAAGCATTATTATGCTTGTTGGTAAAATTGTATGCATGTTACGATACAACTAGAGAAAATAAAGCAATTGAAAACTGACGTGTACGAAATCTAGGTTTGGTAAAATTTGTATTTTAAAACTATGCCTATATAAAAAAACACAACTAAAATCCGCCTCATTTTACGCCAGGGGCGTCCAACCTTCTTTGGCCGGGGGCCAACACATAAAATTCTTCAGACCATGGGCCACATGAGCAAGAACAGTTCCGTATCACTAATTATGCGTATTAATTAAAATGCATATTTTCAAAAGGACTGCCTGCATGGCTGCGGGCTGACGCATGCAGCTCGCTGACCGCGGGTTGGACACGCCTGCTTTACACTAAATAGTTGTAACATAATGTTCTGTCAGTGAACTGGAATAGTCGAAAATCGAAATGTGACGTAATTCGAGGTTCCCGTTTTACCTCGTTGTGTCATCCTATGCAAATTATGTACAATTAAGCTGCATATTTTAATACGATTTTTCCATTAAGAAAATACTTGTCTATATATTTTATTTCAAAACTAATTGACGTTATCAGTGATACCTCATGAAGAACTAAAAGTGACCTTTGGCCATTTACTAGCGAACTGTACTATAAAAGTTGCAGCCAGAAAGTGATCCCTTATATTTTTGGCATCATTATATAACAGGTCATTTCCGAACTGCATTAAAGTATTGCCTTTTGTAGAATTATATACATTTATTACATGTTATGACTTAATTGCAAGGTGTTAATGGAACACACAGTGGCGGTGGGGTGGCACTGAAAAATATAAGCATGCTTACTGTTATTAATTTATTACTTTTAATTATCAAATATGTAGGTGATACCTTGTTCAGTTACATACGTAATATGCCGTGGTTGTTTTTATAAGGTGTAATTTTCAAACAAATGTACATCTTTGACCACAGCTCCGGTGGCCTAGTGGTTAGAGCGTCTGTCTCGGATGCCGGAGGTCGTGGGTTCGATCCCCGGTTTAAAACCTGGCCAAGTCATTACCAAAGACTTTAAGAAATGGTACTAACAGCTTACTCGCTTGGCGCTCAGCATTACGAGGTTAGTGTTAGGACTGGTCGGCCTGGTGTCAGGATAATGTGACTGGCTGGGACATCACGCTACATGTCTGCGACATGATGTCCCAGTGCTAGACATCGCTATAAACTACCACACTTTAGACATCGTAGCGATATGACTGAAATATTGTTAAAGCTACGTTAAAAATCCAAATCACACACACACACATCTTTGACCATTTATTCTCAGAGGCTTCGGTACATAAAATTTAATAATTTTCCTTAAAGCTAAATTCATTCTTTTCTGTTGTTGTTTTTAAGGATTGCCGTTTCTTTTACCTGATGATATAAGGAAATAGGCAAATAAAGTTAGCACACTTTTGCAGAAGAGGGGTCCATTTGATTCATACAAGGAAAGTAGTAAAGTCATCACTACAAACCCGTATAAAGCACGCTTTAAGATGGTATGATATTGGTATGACTATTATAATTCATAATTTAACCTATTTACATGACTAATAGTTGTTTGTATTGAAGTATGTTAGTATTTAAGCATTTTAAATACGAGTTTTTGAACTGACCATACTGTGTGTGTGTGTGTGTGTGTGTGTGTCCAAAAGTATAGAATGAATTCCAATCATCTTGAATGTGCTGATTTACCAATACTCTTGCTGTATCAGAATAATATGATCTGTAGTGTCGTTGAGTGATTCAAATTAATCCCAGAGTAGTGTTTTAGTTCAAAATGTCAATAAATACTTTGTAATCAAATGAATAATTCATATAAAAGATTCCTCTCCAACTATATTAAGCACAACTAAATAAACTTTTTTTAATCACAAAAATAAGGTGCGCTAAGATTCTTCCCTCGATCACGGGCAAAGGTCAAACAATAAAAATTAAATATACTATACATGACACTGTATGTGTGTGTGATGTTGTAGTTTCTACATTGAATAACCATGGAAATAAAGTAAAAGAAAAATAAATATGCTGATAGAAAAACAACCACTGAGTAGAGATACGATATAAAATAAAAGATCTTAAATAGGTGTTTGTTTCAGATGAAATATATGAAATTAAGTAATTTCACGCTTTTGCATGTATTGTATGGCCCTATGAACCAAGATGAAAATGCTATCATGTAATGAAAGAGGCACATAAAAGACCCATAACTTTTGCCTACCAAAAATTCAAAGGTGTATCTTTTTGGTAAAATATGTCAATTACCCAAGTGAGCTATATCAGGTCCACTTGGACCTTTTGTTTCGATTTGCAGTCAGTGATTCAATCGAAAAGATTCAAGATCTTTTCATAACCTTACAGATGCATACATCGCATACATCATATCAGAACATGGACTTAGTTCTCGATTGAAGAATCTGTTACCAGAAGTTCTGAATATTCCATTGTGGCCCAAAGAGGCGACCCGTTGCCTTCCTTAAAGGTTATTTTTTGCTCTAGTAACAAGAACCCATTCCAAACATTTATTTTCTTAAAGCTCACTTTCAACTGCTAAATCATGTGTTTAAAGGTGCCTTCAAAATATTATTTCATTTTTATATCATTTTATTTTATTTTTTAACTGAAATCTTTAATATTTGTAAATATTTTGCTCACTGAATTTATATTGAGTACTGTTTTCACTTCCTTTCTGGAAATATGGTCAAAATTCAATGAAATTCGATTGAATAAAGGTGATCTTATGACGGAAGCCGACAATATATACACAGCTGTCTCAATGTAGTCGATTTTAATTTCTTGGATCATACGTCATAACTGCAGACAGCACACACCGATTTATGACAAAATACAGAAATGTATTACCACGTTGTCTGCCTGCGTTGACATGTTTATAACAGCATGAACGACAGTACATATCAGTGAAAGAAAACAACGTTTCAAACTGATCTAGTACAAAACTAAATACATCCTTGACAGGGCATCATTGCATTTCATTTCTTTGTTGTGGTAAAAAAAAAAAAAAGAAATTAGCACCCTCGTGATTATCACGTGACTCGCCTTGTCAAATTTGATCGTCCTTAAAATCATGAAATATGAACCACATAAATCATATATGACCTATTTGTTAAATCTAGCCTAGTACATCTCATGCAAACATAATGTATTTGCATATGGGATTATATATCATATTATTTTTGTAATAGATTTTTAGTACTTATTAATTATGATAACAACATTGTATTGTTTATACTGGGTGCAACAATCATTATTATCCAAATATTCAATGAATAATAAATATATTATAAATATAAAAAATGAGACTTTTACAACTGGTTCCACGTTTAAGAAGTCCTTTCCACCTTTGTTAAATTTGAACTTTTACAAAAGTATAAAAGAAAAAGAAATGTACTCAACCAGTAACACGTTTACCAACTTATGCGGGGGGGGGGGGGGGGTTCAGGAGGGGGGATTGAGGGTTGCGGGATAGTTACGTCCCAAATAAATCTCTGAATTTATTCCAGGCCGTGGAAAACGGTATTACGCTCATCCTTTAATGATCAGTTCTTTATATTGACGTCTTTATGTGATTTGAATAATTGATTTACATTATTTGATCACTGGTTTGTCAGTTTGTTTGTTTGTTTGTTTGTTTGTTAATTCAACTGATCATGATCCTACAATCTTTGAACAAAATTACCGTTGTCATCAGCCAATATACGCTTGTTGAAGCAGCAAAAGTTATTTTCTTGAATTATGACAGCAAAAAGTAGGATTTATGTAACCTTTACTTGAATGACCTGATTTATAACCTTGCAGTATTTTCCCTTGCTCCCTTGATGATGGCTTGTATACATGGGCAGTTACCCAAGTTAAATAATTAACATTTTAGTAATCTCAGACATTCTTCTGAAATGTTTACTTTTTTAACATTTTTACAAATTATTCAGACGCGATGTAAATTGTACGCTCACTGATCCCGGTTGCTGAGTATCATTAATATTATAGATCATACACGGGGGGTTAGTTGACATAAATTTTTATGAACTTTATGAATTTTAAGCCACAGGCGGCTGGTTGGATATACAAATTATATTGTGATTGTGCAATATCATAGCCAGTTTAACGACTGCATTACTAGTATTTGGACATTTCGCTTCAGTAAATTTCAAAATTGTCAAATTTGCGTTTGCACAGTTACATAAGCCGGAAGGAGCACACAGAGGAGGATACCAGACTTCACAGCAAACTACTGTCAAGCATGGCATCAAGTGCTTAATCAAACGTCAACAAAGTAGGATCCTGAAGCAAGTGACGCAGCAGTTGTAAATCCTTTGTTCCTACATCGTCGCAAGCCATGTGCGAAAATTCGCTACGCTCTTTTCAGCCATGGCTACCTGCATTAAGATTGTTTAGTTTATTATAAATATTCATCAATCTGTTTAGCCAATCACTGTGAGCCACAGTACATTTTCTCGGATAGCTGACCCAGATTGACTTTTGTCTGACTGCGTGTGCCAATCAGAAGTTTTCTTTCAACCGATAAAAGATCAGTTTCGTTGATGTATATATTAGTTTATATTACTGGCTCGTTGATTATTTTTTATGCATAATCATGAAAAGGAAGAACTATCGCAAGTACGGTGGAAAGAGAAAAATTGATTATCTCCCTGGTTTGCGACGAAGTTATCCCTAGCACTGTATTGTTCTCGTCTTAACAGAGGAACACTTATCATGCGAATTGTGAACTACTGCAAACCTACTGTCACCAGCGGTTTCTAAATTTTGCTGTTTACCGATGCCAGACTTTTTCACGGCATAAGATTTCGCAACTTTAAGTTTCGGAATAGATCATAATCTTCAATTCTGCGAAAATCAATAGAAAGCAAATAAAACTACCTTGAAAGTATTACACACGTTTGTAGTTCCAAATGGAAGCGAGAAAACACATTGTGAAATATTTATAGGATTTAATGTTTTGCTCTCTTTGTGCAAATCACGGTAAAACGTATTCTCACGAACTTAGTATTTTGGTTTTTCGTCAAGTTTTTCTATTTGGCTTTTATTCTTCCTAAAAACTAAATGATGCT
This sequence comes from Sinohyriopsis cumingii, assembly GCA_028554795.2. NCBI lineage: Eukaryota > Metazoa > Mollusca > Bivalvia > Unionida > Unionidae > Sinohyriopsis > Sinohyriopsis cumingii. The sequence continues at coordinate 34,842,373 of CM068826.1, forward strand.
AATTGATGCAACAATGGAAAGCAGAAACGTCTATAAAGAACTGGTTGGCGACGTAAAACTTTAAATAAAGCTCGTTGTCTTTCTAAAAATCTATCAAGAGACATGTTTAAAAATCCATATGTTTGCTTAAAATAAAATAAGGTAGCCCTTATCCACGTTAAACTTTTCATTTTGTTGGATCGTGTACCAGTCAACTTGAAAGAAGGTCAGCGACTCTTGGTTTCACTGAGGAAAGTATGTATACCTGTACTGAAGAAAAAATACTAATTCGACGATCAATTTAAAGATTATGTCCCTATAAAAGAAAGTTCAGCCTTGTAGATCAAAAAGGCGATAACAATTTGCTTAAATCAAAATAACATATAACCTCAGACGCAGTAATACTATATTAACTGTGTGTTGCGTTAATTTCTTTTAAATATGTACGTTGTGGCATCTTAGTGAGTTAATTACAGTCAGGTTAATTCCGTAAAAACAGCATTCTTGAAATTTTCATCAAAAGTTCAAACATAATAATATCCAGCTGTAAAAGGTGCGAAATTAAAAGGCTGTGAAAATGTCGCTGAAGAAGTGGTCACGGCAATAATTAGCTATGTATCACATGCTCTCTGTTCTATATGTTCGGTCTGTATCAGTTGCCGCTCGACTGGTTGCAGCACGATCGTTACTCATTCTTGATCTGGACAGAAATTGTTCAAAGAGCACGATACAAAGTTAGAAGTAAATGTATGGAACACGTCATACGACAGTTTACAAAATGTAAATATGGAATACGTAACAGTAATGCGGTGACTGGTTTCATTTTTTAGTCCCTCTTGAGTTCTTTGCCGTTCAGATTCGTTGATTTCATTAATGGTCACACGATGAAAGGGACAAAGTGTATGTGATACAAAACATTAAAAGTCCTTTACAAACACCCGCATAAAAAGGAAAAAGTGGGGGAAAAGTTCGCAAATCAGTGAACGTAATAGCTGCCCATTGATAATGAAGCGTTAAATCTGATTTGTTGGATTCTTTCTTGCTCTTTTCTGTCAAGTACAGAAAATGAATCGTTTATTTAAAACGCAATAATTCATAACTATATTCAAAGAATCACTCAGTCTTTCAAATTACACGTATTTTGTTTTAAATCCACGAATCGAGATCAATTGACCTTTTCCATAAAATATCAAATCATTGCATAAGGAATGTATTTAACTGAATTCAACTGCAGGGGCAAAGGTCACAACTGAGACGATATTATGAAATAAGTCGGGAAATATTGAAGTATTATATTTTACAATAATTATGTCAATGTAAATTTCACCAGGTTAAGCAGGTATTACAGTTAATATCGTTTCAACGAGGCTCTTTAATGACTGAGTTAGACTGACACATTCAAAAATACTCTCGTTTCGCATAAAGCTCTAGGAGTTTGCGCGAATGGGATTATATGTACAAGATTCATTACATCTATCGACAAGGGGATCGTTTGGAACTACTTTAAGCAGCCTAAGAGACCGAGGTTTAAAATAAGCATGTATGCTTTAAGCCTGTTAATACAACAACAGGAACAACAAAAAGAAGAACAACAACAGACTCGGAGAGGATAGATAGCTTAATGCTGGGTATAGCTGACCATACGTAATATGTCGCACGGGTTTAAAGGTGAAACACTTCTCTAAACCAATAACTATTTATCTGAATGCTATTAAATATGAAAACCAAATTGTCAGGTTTTTTTCTTTGTTTCAACATTATTTACTTCCAGATATCCACAAGTCAAACGTACGACCTATTGGAACTGAAGAAAATCCTTGGATTTAGCAGATTATCCTTCTTTGTAAGTATACGCGGTTCTGGGTGGCAGAGTGGTCTTAATACCTCGGGTAGCCAAGTGGCATTAAGGCCTTTGATAGCCAAGTGGCCTAAAATGGGTGGCAGAGTGGTCTTAAGGCCTGAGGTAGCCAAGTGGCCTAAGTCGCTCACTTTTACAGATTACTCACACATCTCACCTGTTTTCTCGAGTTCGAGTCTCCGTTCAACCAACCTGGGTATGTGAGAAAGCTTGTCAGAAGCTTCCTGTTGGTCGTTGGTTCTTACCATGTTTTTCCTTAACCAAAAATACTAGCTGCCATGTATAGTTTGTCATGTGCTGACCATTTGCCTTAAACCTCACAAAACCAAACCAAGTCTGTCAATATACCAATATTCCGTATTTGTGTATGCAGTTTGTAAGTTATATAGAGAGACAGACAGACAGAGACACAGACATTTAGATATAGTAGGGACAACATCCCATATGAATATCGCCAAAATAATAGTACAAGGTTAAAAAAATGTACTGAGTGTCGGGCAGTGGACAGGAAGTGCTCATTAATATTCAATTTGATCTGATAATTAGGCCCGATTTAATCAAAGAGGCAATAAAACGGCGTTATTTGTCACGTGCTGCCTCCCATAGCGGTGTATGATGAGTTCATTACCTCTACAGTGAGTCTTTCAATGTGTCAACTTGATGTATGACGTCCCTTTATCAAAGCCCAAACCGAATGCCTCGCAAGCAAGCTGATAGATCTTTAGCATGCGATGTGTCGCTAGTCGATTTTTATTGGTCTTTCCATGTTTTATTTGCATTACACTAACACAGATGCTTCTGACCTACTGTACGTTGTGTCCTTAACTTATAATATATATTCAACCGTATTTTCAGCAGTCGCTTTTGAGACGTAAGAAAAAAGGCTGTTTAAAAAAAGTGATTTCTTAATATAGGCTTATTTATATAATAATCTAACGTGCTCCATTGATGTAAGCATACATGATGTACCTTTCCTATATATTCTGACAACATATGAACGATTGAAAATAAGCAAACCACTGCTCATCGTCCGTAATATGCGGACCAGTCGGACGTCGAATACGTATCGTTCCAGTTCTTTACATTATTCCAATTTCAATACCACCCTCATAACGACTTATTTCTCCTTGTGCGCACGAAATAGATACAGGTTTACTCAATTCTACTTTTCTACAGTTATGTTAAATGATTTAGTATACTGTTTAGTTGTCATGGATATTATTAATCCAAACTTTATATATAAAGATCAAACGCTTACTAAAATAAATATTCAACAGCTTTTACCTGAAAATATTTAAACAATTAACAGAAGGAAAAATCTCATTTGTTTCATTTATTCCAACAGTTGCATGCTTCAAGATTTTCGAATGGCCAGAGTTTGAATGAATCTGGAGATAAATAAATTGGAGTCATTTTGTTTTTTGTTTTTTAAATATATAAAAAAAACATAGTGGACATTGGGAGATATTAAATGTCATATGAAATATAATGATCTACATACCACACGAGATTTTAATTGCCTTTTATCTCACTGCATTTGATGTCAAGTTCCGTATGTAATCACTTATAAATCGATTCATACTGCAAACAACAAAGGTTTTGATCTGCCGTAGCATTATGTGCCTGCACACCAGGATCTATGTTTGTTCTACTGATTACACCTAACAAACCGTACATACCCAGATCTGCCGGCGCATTATGTGACGGCAAATCTTGAGTCTGTGCAGTCTGCAGTTGGAATCGACTTATAAGCAAGTACATACGGTAGATACTCATTAATTTGGAGATCTAGATATATGTATAAACAATGACGCGTCTACACTGACCAGTTCATAAACTTTCATATTTCCTTTTGCGTATATGGTTTCGAGTTCGTCTTGTACTCGTCCAATAAATCTGAATTGTTTTATTTAAAGACATATAACTTTAGTTCAAGAAATGTATATGTGTCATTGTCTCGAATTATCAACTGTTACTTGATATTGTATACTTGTTTGTCGAAGCATTAGCTAGTACACTCGTTAATCGAAGTATAACTAAGATATTTAACTTGTATTTTGTTTTGTGATACAAGTTTAGCACGATATGAGTTTTTCAATGTGGGTATATTTCAACCTGAAGATTAAAGCGAGAAAATGTGATTAAAAAAGGAACACTAAATCATAGTTTTTATAAAAGACAGTTATAAAGTATTTAAAATGAAACTGGAGTAGTCGTTATTGTCAATATAATTACAAGTCGCTTTGCTCTGAAGGGTCTACAAGTAAAATAGTTGCTAAATTACAAAACTGAAAATGAACATCCCTTGACCAAACTAAGACATGAAAATTACAATTAATTAATTTTTCTACTAAAATTTAGAGATTGAGAGCAGTTTTTGTCGCGGTCATCGGTAACTAATAACTAAACGAGGTCATACTGGCTTTTAACCGCGAAAACATCCCGAAATTCGAGACGAAAGATATATTGATAAAATCATGTCATTTTTCACTGGCACGTTGCCGATCTAATTAAAATAATTATCTATTTCTGCACAAAATTTATGTCGATCTGTCCTATACATCATAAGATAAATTTGTATGGGTGAAAAAAGTTAATGTCTTGTAGAGATAACGATGATATATGGAAAATCCACAGAGATACGTAAGTGCTGGTAGAATGTCGTTGCAGGTATAGGTATCAATACACTTTGCAATTTTTAACTCTGTAATGCAAGAGATGACTCGAAAACATGTGAGATATTACTGCTATATTTTTTCTTGCATTTGTTTGGGTGTTTTAATGTCGCATTCATCGTTAAAGCGTCAGAACTTGAACAATGTTCCAGGCCACTGAAGGTTGTTTGAGACAGAGACAGAGAGAAAGAGAGAGCAAATTCTTTGGTAAAACCGGTACTCTGGCAGTGTCAGCTACCAAAATGTCTCCATGAGAGATAGCGAGACTTCCTATGTAGAACCGGTGCAATTGTCATTTTAGCTACCAATATTTCTGAGAGAGAGAGAGAGAGAGAGAGAGAGAGCTAGGTAAAACAGGAACTTCGGGGTCAATTCTATGGATCATACCTCGAATGTAGGTCAAAAGCTGCCATTCGGACTACCATCACTATTTACGAAGCAATGACTGATTGAGGAGTTGCAAATGCATCGAACTATGGTTTCGTTCGCAACTTCTCAGTCAATCCAATCGTAGAAACAGCAGAGATGTATCGAAGAGATTACCGTTTCGTTTTATTGCGAAGACATTTCCAGTGAAAAAAAGTATGATTTTTATGTAAATTACTGCGCCGATATACATCCGAGGCGTAGTTTTGTCTTGCAGAAATAGCAGATGACGTTCCGATTGCCAAATTATTTGAATTACCATGTATTCTCCGTCGGGTTAGTCTTCGTATTAAGTGTCATTTTTATCGACAAGATATTCATAAATTATTTCAACCAAGAGCAACAAATTTGGAGCACTTAAAACGGGAGCTATTTTAAGTAGGTCATCAAATAATGACAAATGGATGGAAAAGGCGAAGAAAAAATAGACGCTTGACTCATATGTGGATAATATTGTATTCAGTCATTTTTGTGATGAGGTAATTATGACTCTACCCAATATAGAAATTTTTCTGAAGTGAACATGACTCAAAGTGCAAATTGAAAAACAAAACATCTGGGATGCTTAGAAAATAAAACAACGATGTTAATCTCGACAATCCAAAATGTAAAAATGTTAAATTTTTTATTCAGCATGTTTCTCCTGTGAACATTGAAATAATGGGAATAAAAATCAGGAAAATCGTCGAGTACATTAGTGTATAGAAAGTAATTATAGAGTTTTCACCATGAGAAAATTAAATTATTCATAGTGATTATTGGTGCACGACCGGTGCATGAGTGTGAAAAAAGAAACACAAACAGCACGTCGTTATATCATTGGAAACCACAAAACATGCCACCTGCAAAGTGGATGAAACGTGGCGCTGATCAGCATGCTAAAGCTGTAGACAACAAAAAGAAAATCACGTATTCGCCATTTAAGCTCTGGGTGCAGAAGTGGTTTCACTTGTTCACATAACTCATAGAAATTGAACACGCACTCACGAACACGCAACCATATATTTGCCATATTCAGACATAAGATTTATGATAACCATTATTTTGCTTATTTTGTAAATATATAACGAAGCCACGGAAAAAGTATTTTCTTTCATATTAACGCGCACTCTTACACTGTGCGTATGTTATGAGTGTGTGAGTGATTTTGATTTTTAACGTAGCTTTAACAATTTTCCAGTCATATCGCCACGATGTCAGCAGTGTAGCAGTTTATAGTGATGTCTAGCATTTGGGCATCATGCCGCAGACATGTAGCATGATGTCCCACCCAGTCACATTATCCTGACATCAGGCCGACCAGTCCTACCACTAACCTCTTAATGATGATCGCCAAACGAGGTAGCTGCTAGTACCATTTTATAAGTCTTTGGTATGACTCGGCCAGGGTTCAAATCCGCGACCTCCTGCATTCGAGGCGAACGCTCTAACCACTAGGCCACCGGAGCGGTCTGTTATCAGAGTGTCATAAAAGTGTGTTATAAGAGTGTTATATTACAAAAGATTCATCACTTGAGAATATTTGCTTATTTTTAACTAGATACACCGTCTATAAAACGGTGACGCATTGGAGAAGCATGTAAGGAGACAGAGCAAGAAAACGTAACGCTCAGGGAAAGAAAGTATACCTAGCATCCGGTGTGATAAAGCACGGGCAGAACGGGTGGGGTGGGGTGTAGTGATATTTTACTCGAATTTCGTGCTATTAGTCCTTTATTTGGCACGTTCTATTAAAAGAAAGTTCATTAAATTACTTTAAAATAATATATTATCCTGCAATGTGCAGTTTGTATATTGGCTCATAGGCAACATAGGCTTCATTGCAAGACCAACTGGCTCAGTGCCATATATGTATGTTTAAGCCCAACTGGCATATTTTTTTACATGTACGTAAGCCCAAGAATCATATTGTCATACATAAGTGTAAACCCAATTGGCATATCGCATACATATGTGTAACCCCAACTGGCATATTGTCTTACATGTGTGTAAACAGAACTGACATATTGCCGTGTACGTGTGGTGGACCAACTGACATTTTGTCATATATGTTGGTGTAAGCGCAACATATTGTTATACACATTTGTAAACCCAACTTGCATAGTGCCATAAATATGTGTAAACCCAACTGGCATATTGTCATACATGTTTGTAAGCCCAACTAGTATATTGTCATACAAGTGTGTAAGCCCAATTGGCATGTTGTCTTATGTGTAAGCCCAACTACCATATTGATGTACATGTATGTATACCCAACTAGCATATTACCATACATGTGTGTCAACCCAACTGGCATATTGTCTTACATGTTTTTAAACCCAACTGTCATATTGCCATAGATATGTGTAGACTTAACTGGCATTTGTAAGCCCAACTGGCATTTTGCCATAACTGTGTGTAAGCCCGATTGGATATTGCCATAAATGTGTGTAAACCTGATTGGATATTGCAATACATGTGTGTACATGTGTGTAAGCAAGTCAGATTCCAGAAATACTTGCGTTCGTCAGTCAAATTTAAACATATCTGTAATCTACGACTGAGACCGGTTGTGATAATAACACTTTGAGTAAACTTAAATCTAGTGTTATCTTTCTCAAGATCTGGGAATAATTTATCCCAACCACGTTTCAGATCAACTGTGAAACACGGTACGGCACGAGTGTCATGCAAGATCAAATTTATTTAGCACATTTTCCTTATAAGACTTGTGGTAGTGTTTGAATTCAGTTGTTCTCAGAAGTGCCTCGGTGTCTTTTCACATTCATGGCATTGGCTCCCTCACGGCTGATGCGCACATTTCGATTAAGACAGGGTAATACTGACCCCAATCATATTTTTTTAAAACTAAAAAGCATTCAAAGAGAATGTGTTTCCTATCTTGTCACAGAATTTATGGAATCCTGTTAGGGACAACTGCTTATCGCTCAATTGCCCAATATAAAGACGGAGCGATGGCGATAACAAAATGGAACGATGTGCAAATATTGAAGCGATAAGCGAACAGGTGATGGCGATGACGCAATGGATCGATACAGATAAATTGATGGCTCGATGTGCCCCTCTTCTCACTGGCCTGTTTCAGTTACTATTGTTATTAGTCATACGCTTAGACCAACCAGAGATGGGAATCCCAAGCTGATGTAAACTCCGGTTCCAAATTATCTTGTCTGAGATGATGCATGGTTTTCACGGTTGCATTTACCTTCAAAAGCTAAAGAAATTGTTCAGCGCATAACAGGGACTATCACAGTGTAGTCCGCTCATTGGATTTAACCCAGAATAATGTGAAAACAACATTCGGTAAAATTAATTGTCTGCCTATATGACTCTGCAGTAGGGAAGCAACAGTCCGTTTTCGTCTTTGTTATGTAGAGGGTAAATCAAGCTCTTGAACCTAGCGTAAACACGTCTACTGAGAAAGTTAGTTACATCTGTATTGGACGATGACGGCGCAAATGCAAGGCAGTGGGATCCGGTCTCCCTCACAGAAGTTCTCAATCAATGCAGGCCTTGAAACGCAGAAATTCACTTCGTGGTATTCACGCGTCGGGAAATTAAAATGTAATCTCTGAGAACACAGGTTTACAACCTTACTTAAATTGTGTACGCAGTCAACATTTCAAAGATACTTTTGGGAACTGTCTCACATTCGATGACTAATATCGCCGTCAACCAAGCAAGTGACGTTGTTCTAGAGTCTTTATTGTAGCATGACTTATTTTATTGAACCAGTGTCAAGCAGATTAGTGTGACAACAAGAGGCAATAAAACATATCATTAAGTATAAACATATTTGAAGGTGAAGGTCAGTTCACTACAAAAACCAGATGGACGACCTCAATACAGTTGTAGGGAAGCACAGCGAGTTTTAAATGTATCACATATACTCACGTTTAAGTGGAGTCAGACTGCAAATATTGTTTGTTCTACTAACTGCTCCAAACCAAATACATAGACCCAGATCTAGGTGTAAGAGACAGCAGATCTGGGTCTGAGAAATTTGTCGACGGATGTAGACGGTATGTTGATTTTCGGTATTCATCCTATTGATGTGACATTAACAAATATGTTTGTAATATTTGAATAACACAGCTCTGATGACCTAAGTGGTTAGAGCGTCCGCCTCAGATGCGGGAGGTCGCGGGTTCGATCCCCTGCGAGTCATACATAAGATGATACTAACGGCTATCTCGCTTGGCGCTCAGCATTAAGAGGTTAGTGTTAGGACTGGTCGGCCTGGTGTCAGGATAATGTGACTAGGTGGGACATCATGCTACATGCCTGCGGCATGATGCCCCAGTGCTAGACATAACTATAAACTGACACACTGCAAACATCGAAGCGATATGACTGAAAAATTGTTAAAGCCACGTTAAAAATCAAAATCAAGTACAGAATACAGGAATAAACTTTAACTTCTCTATTTGTCATCGATTATTATTATTATTATTATTATTGTTGTTGTTGCTGCTGCTGTTGCGTTAGTTTTTGTTGTTGTTGTATTGTGTTACTAATGTTTCTTGCTTGTCTTGATTTAATTTTGCGAGGTTGGAGGTATTCTGGTTTATTATAATGAAATTATGAGATGACAAAATGAAAACATATATTGGCATGTGTGTCAATGAGTATTCTAAGTAGTTATCCAGTAATAATAATAATAATAATAATAATAATAATAATAATTTTGATTTGTCAAATAAATCTAATTATTTATGGACAATACGATATTCAGTTACTTGTGCTTACAAGGTATATGTTGAATCAGCATGCTTACTTGTGTGCCATTGCATATAGATATTTTGCAGGTGTCATTTATTTACTTTCTTACTTTACTACTTAAATTTTCTTTCTTTTTCCTTGTTATTGGCATGGAAATTTGACAAATCTTTTGTTAATCAGTACTTTATATATGTTCTTTCATACACACCCTACATTCAGAAATTCCAGGACAATGAACACATGTAGACACATAAAACATACGTTTAATGAAGGATCATCAGGTATACTTACTGCCCCCCCCCCCCTCTCTCTCTCTCTCTCGTAATTATCATTTTAATTTACTGAATTGCATGTATGTATTTGTAGAAATATAATACATGTTGCCTCTTGGTCATATAGTTATAGCAGTGTTAATAAAGAGGACCCTCGATAATCCGGAGGTAATTTTTAATCCCACTGCCTTAATTTGCAAAGATGCAATAAAGTGTTTGAATCTAAATCTTAAAGAAGATTTTGAATACCGTCTATACTCGCGTATATGTCCCATCCAACTGCAACCTGCACAGACCCAGATCTGTGCGCCGGCAGATCTGGATCTATGCATTTTGTTGGAAGTTATCAGAACAACAGACAGCAAGGATCCTGTAAGCCATTAATGAAAATGATTTAAGGCAATTTTTGTTATCTAATAACCGAGAACGGTTTTACATGGTGAATCCGCGAAATTTATAAACAGTGAATATAAGTAGATTGACGATCCTTGCTGCTTTCACATTTATATTGTTGCTGCTGTGTATTATGTTGCTTTTAAGATAGATTTTTTTACAAAGTATAATAAGCTATCACTCATTTTGTTTTAATGAAAAGAGACCGATCGACACGTGCTATTCAAAAACCACATCATGCCCAATAAATGGTTCAGTAAATAGTAATTTCCTCAAATGCCGCAATTATAACACTGAATTAAACATCGTCAAATCCTAAATCTCAGCTATGGCAAAATCTTAATTTAATACGTGATCAAGGGATTCATGTGTGTTAAACAATTAGGTTGCTGAATATGTCGCGGTCTTTTGACATACGCAAGGGCACGTGCAACTTGTGGTCTGTATTTCTACGCAGTTGTCTTCTGTTTGTATTATGTAATTCAAAGAAGTTGCACTCGCGTCGCAGATCAGACCAAGGCAGCACGTGCTGACAAACGCTGAGGCTGTATAACTAATCTGCGGACCTCTACATTTTAGTTTCCTATTTGCTGTAGTACTGCAGGTGGAAAAGTGGATTATAAGTAACGCAGTTAAACATACGTTTACTGAATCTGTTTTAGACCAAGATGTCCATAAAGACACATAGTAATTTTTTTTTTTTTATGGAAATGTCTACGGGATAAATAAAATAACTCAGTGACACAAACAATACATCACAGTCGAAATTTAGGATGTTATATTTATTATCCGACATGTATCCACTTTTCCATCACATAGCAAGTGTCATGAATGAATAATGTGTAATCGTAACATTAAATACGAGATATTAAATCACATTTTCCATTCAAGTGTGGCATCAAGCATCGTCATGACTGGATTTCTGAATGAACGTAAAGATCAAGATACAGGTGATTCTGTATTTTCCCCTGAAAGCCAAATCTGGATTTCCGAGCAAAACTCCACCGATCATTGATGTCATAAGTTGAGTGTGTTTCGACTGTACTAGTACCTTTCATCAAGTATTAAGATTCGGCCATTTGGGTGGAAAGATCCTTGAACCAGGACAACACCATCGGAATATCAAAGAAGGCAGCTAATCTTTGAACATACCGGCTTTATGTTCGAAACTGGGACTGCAGAGGTAACAAGTATGTGACCTCTGTCCTAATCCAATACGTGCTCTCAAGCATCGTTTTATCCTGCGTTTAAGGTAGCAAGATAACATGTATAGTTTTGATGCACTAAGCAGGCCGGTGGTGGTGCGGGGTGGGGTGGGGGCAGGATCGAAGGTACCAGCCAATGGGCTAAAATAAATAATTGGAATCAGAAAAAGTTATAAATTATACATGCAGATTAAGTACAGTAAGTACATACTCTTATTGTTATACCGCACGTCACACCTCAGTAAGCTTCTCGTGGGTCGGTGGTTCTTTCTGGGGTTTTCCCGCGTTCTTCCTTCGCCATTAATAATGGCCGCCATGTATAACCTATCTTGTGCTGAAAAATGGCGTTAAACCCCACCACCACCACAACAACACCTCAGTAAGATTTAGTGTATACTCACTTATAAGTAGAATCAAACTGCAAACAACATAGATCTGGATCTGTCGTAGCATCAGTTGCATGCACATAATAATAATAATAATAATAATAATAATGAGGACTTTGTATAGCTCCTAATCTTTGTAAGCTCTAAACGCTTTACAACATAGACAACATCAATAAGATAAAAAACATATTATGCTATGATTACAAAAACAAACACCATGAAATTAGAAAACATTAAAATACATGCTGAGACTATTTGAGGTAGGAAACATTATTCACTCTTTAAGTTTATTCTTGCAGTCGAAATAAGTGAGTTTTGGGAGGGTCTATGTTGTTTGTTCTATTGATTACTCCTAACAAACTGGACAGACCAAGAGCTGCATGCGCATAATGCGCCAGAAGATCTGGGTATGTGCAGTTTGCAGTTGGTCTCGACTTGTAGGCGAGTATATACAATAGCAGGCACTTGTTGGCACATCGTGATAATACAAAAAAGACAGTCAACATGCTGTGGAGGTTACCTTTTAAAGAAACCACACTACTTGGATATTTTGGCCCTTTCGCAGCTATAATGTGACCGGTAGTGCCCATCACCGTACTCGCTACCGTGTGTGCATGTGTGAATGCGTTCGTCAGGCTTTTAATGTTTTCTTTTCAGCATGAACACTGTTTATCACACTGAGCAGCATGTATCACACTGAAAACTGTCTATCACACCGAACACTATCACAGCTGATAAAAGATGAACATTTATTTTGAACTTCCACGAGAATGAACAGATGGTAAAGAATGCTGGTGACCCCAGATGCACCCGGAGGAAACTTGTGCGAATTGGAGGTCAAAGTCAAACTTTCATATGCATATGTACTACGAAATATCTCTTGTTACCTAATTCCTTCCATTCATACTGAGGCAGGTGGATATATTCAGATTCAATATTGCCAGATGATAAGGAGATAATAACGAACGTTTGGATATAGGCCGATAAATCAGCCCTTCACCCGTGCTGATATTGATATTCGGGTGAGGGGCTGATATCACCTATTCATTAAAAACTGTAATTATCTGCATTCAATTTTGATACACACATCAGTGCATATTTTATACACTTACCGGTATTTCTCGTGGGTGTGCAACTACCGTCGGCTGACGGGTTCTTTTGGTTACATGCAGATTATTTTCCCTGAGCAAATCATATGTTTGGTGACTTGTAAATCCACCTGGAATAGCATAACCATATGTCATGTGACTATTTTGAATTTCGCGCTTGATATGGCTGATACCAATTACCGGAATGATTTGCATGCAGCAAAATTGCACATTTTAATGAACAGGTGACATCATACCCACAACATCGTCCATCAGTATCAACACAGATTTGTGGGGTTGATTTATCGGACTATTGAATCCTGCCTTTAGTCCTTGAAGAATAGGGAGCTGATTTTAAAGTCGCAAGTTTAGTATGCAAACAACCTCATATCTTCAATGGTTGCCATACCTAGCGTTCAGTTGTCACAATTTTAGATCAGTTGTAAATCACAAATTGTGCACTTAATATAAGGTTCGTTTGGCAACAAATGGTCTTCTTTTCCAGCTTGAGGAACCGGTTCATAAATCAAGCGTTTATCAGGACCATGGGCTTGTGTCTTCCCCTCGGGGTTGGTCTGGGAATTCAGGTGTCGCCTGGGTAAAATAAAAATCGTCATTTAACCCGGAGTGGTTTCTCTCTGACAGCAAACTAATGGGCACCGATTACGTCATAGGTGGAGCCATATTACCACTAACGCTGGAAGAGTAAATTAATGTTTTGATCTTTACAGCAAACAAATAAAACGCCCTTTTCTTTCAATTCGGTAGTGATGGAACAAATATATTTGTGCGTTCGGTCCATTCGATAGGTTCTTTAAAAAAAAAAACATTTCACAGTTGCAAGTGATACAGTTATACATAACTAATGGATCAGCAAACAGGTCTCCGACTAATTTGTTCCTCTCCATTTTAAAATTGTGAATATGTAATTAAGGTACATGCATGAAATAGTATAAACTATAAATAACCTCTAACGAAAGAAATAGAGGTTTTTTTATTGTTTAGGAATTGGTATGTATATGTGATTTAATTTATATCTGATTTAATTGTTTGTAAGTTTTAAAATCTTTCTATTTTGAATTTCATTGTATGTCAAAATAATGAAGTTCTGTTTACTAGAAACTTATACTTTTTCGAGAAAATAGTTTGACCATGACTGTTCTCGACCTTAATTCAAAATTAGTAACAGCCACGTGAACGAGTTATTTTTAATTTACTTTTATTGCGGGAATAATAAGGTTGAGATCGAGGCTGTGTTGGATAGGTGACCCATGACTTGTAAATAGTTTTTAGTTAAGTAAATAACTTTAAAATAAAATGATTAGTTCTTATCAAGGACATATAGGGGATATGTGATTTTTTTAAATATGTAAACATGAACACGTGACCCTTATCCGGGCATCTGTTTTGCGTAAAATTCAAGTTTTAAGGCATCGTTTTAGAAAAATAATCTGTTGGGCTTCTAAACACTGAGACGTAAAGGTGTTTCTTTTGTTGTGTCATTTTGGGAATTACACTTTAATGTTTATTCAGACTATTTGGACTCAAAAGGATTAATTCGTTTCTCTGGAAATATTTTGAGTGCTATTACAGAATTCTTGAACAAAGACATTTCTTAAAAACATTATTCGGATTTCAAACACGGATTACTACTTGTGTTTCTACAAGGAACTGTAGACCACAAACAGCACATGATACAGCATACGTCATCGCCTTCCATCTTGGATTCTACATCAGGACTCGAACTTTATTTCATTAGAACCTTTCAATATTAAGAATTCTAAAATCTTATTCGTGGATTATTCTTGGATTATATTTGGATTTGATTCTTAAAACCTAAGTTCTTATTTTTTAATCTTGACAGTATTTTTTTCAGGGAAATATATAATTTGTTAAATTTTTCAAAGCTTGTAGTTTTCATTCTTTCTTGTGCTACTGTTTATTCTAGCCTAAACACGTGCCAGATTATTTTAACAGCAGGTAAGAAGGAGGGTGTATACATGTGAAAGAAATTTATACATACAAATCTGGCTACAATCATCATACAAAGTAACTTATGTCGGCGTGAATCTCTTCGCTTTCATAAAGAATTTCTCTGTTTCGAGCTATATTGGGATCATCTGTTCATTATTTTAAGATTCGTTTCCAAATAAAAGATAAATAAAAATTGATGTCGAGGAAAGTTTTTTTTTCCTCAAATAATACATACATATGCTCGCCTTACAGTTTGCTATGAAAACCAGGAGCAATAATTCAGATAGTACTAATCGGATCGTAACGGAGAATTCTACATATACTTCAGTCGAGCTAAAAAAAACAGAAGCTTACCGATTGCTGAAGGCAGGGCAGAGAGGAGCTGTGATTTGCTATTCTTTGAAGAAAAAAATTTAAATTTGATAACTCGAGCTTTTCATAGATATGTGTAAAACAGTGAAAAAATTAGGTGTGACTCTCCAAATTTTGTGCATTATAGGAAGTGTGTTTGAGGTTTTGTGGGTTTAACGCCATTTTTCAGCACATGACAGACTATACATGGTGGCCAGTGCATGTATATTTGATGGAGGATGAACCCGCGAAGACACCGGGAATAGCCACCGACCCACGGGAAGTTGCTGGCAAGCTTCTCACAAACCTACTTTGTCCGAGATTCCAACACAAGCTTGGAGATGTTAGATGCGAGTGATCTTAAAGGCGAGTGCCTTAGACCACTCACCCACCCTGGGCATTAGACCACTCGCCCACCCAATACCGCACGTAATTTGTATCTTCTTTATTATGCGGAAGTAACTAAGTTAACGGTCATTTATCGGGGAAATCTTAAAATGTGAATTTGTATTGCTTTTGTAAAACATTATGTGTAGATTAAATATATGTTTCTACTTGTAATCCATGAATCAGATGTTCAATAACGCCCAGGCCAACCCGGGTCGGCAGCATCGGTGTGTCATTAGGAAAGGTACTCTGCTCCTATTTCGTCGGCATGATATAACCAAAAGTCTTCGAAAAGTGGTTAGAAGCCAATCAACCAACCAACGTTTTGTTGTTGTGTGATATCATTCAAGAGAAATCTGATTAAAATCAGATCTCAGCTGTCCTACGTGAAGATCTGACGACGACTGCTTAAGGGTCATGTTCTGGTGACCTTTGAATTAAACCAATGGAAATGCAGCTTTAAAAATCTGAAAGTGAATCAAATCGTTCGTTACACGTTCGTGCTCTTCATCCATACTGCTCAGTCTCCAAACTAAAAAATGACTGAAAAATTGTTAAAGCTATGTTAAAAAGTCCAATTCACACACACACACACATAGTCTCCAAACGCGAAGATATAAAACTTCATCTGATTGATTGATAAATTTAGCGATTATGGTAATAACAGGTTATAAGACGATGATGACCCGTAAGCGGTCGCTGTCAGATCTTCGTGTAGGATAGCGGAGAACTTATTTCAATCAGACTGCATTCGAGAGCGAGCTGACAAGCCACTACTGTAAAAGTGTAGGCCTGTTGTTTGCACAGTCAGCTTTTGTACAGTATACGATCATAAATTATGATATAATAAAATAATTTAAATTTTAAAAAAAACAACAGAAAATGTGATATTGTTCTCGTTTTGCTTAGCTTTATAAATTAAGAAAAGCACATAAATATGGGCCTAAAATATGATAAGGGCACAAGCCTTGTAGTGGTTTGAAGAGATTTTGGAGTTTGTCCTACTGTTTGATCTTGTATTTCTTTTCTTGCCTTGGGCATTTTACAAAGATTCAAATCATCATAAATCCTTTTAAACGTCGAAGAAAGGATTTAGACTTATCATTTACGTAATCGTCGTGCGAGTAAGTATTGCTTGTTGATAATTTTATAACAGGTGCAGAAGTTCTTTTACCGTATATACTCGTTTATAAGACGAGTCAAACTGCAAACAACAAAGTTCTTAATCTCCCGTAGCGTAATGTGCCCGCAGACAAATTTCTATAGTGTTTGTTCTTCTGACTACTCCTAACAAACTGCAAACTCCCAGATCTGTCGGCGCACTATATGGGTCAGTGCAGTTTGCAGATGGACTCTACCTATAATTACAGGTTCTGCATTTGTATGGGAAAATATGAACGAGTTTTTCGGATGTAAATACTGCACGACCTTGGGAGTGCAGTATATCCACCTGACAAAACGAGTTCATATTTTACCATACAAATGCAGTAACCTTTTTATTATATGCTCATTATCTTATTCTACATAACGCTTAATTATATTAACAAAATACACTACAAGAAACAAAGTAACTGAATGTATGCCGTATTCCAAACTAAATACACAAGCGCAGATTCATCACTAGACAACAACAACATTATTACTCGGCACATAACTCCGACCAGATAAATTTGAACTTAGTCGCGCGCTCGATATAACTTTCGAAAGAAAATGGCGTATTCAGTTAAAATTGAAATTTGGAGTCATATTGTGATTGAATGCGCATTGCAACAACTTTCCCATTTGATCTGAAATGAATAGATTTTGGTAATTTTTTCGATTCTACGAAATTTCGTGATTATGGACTGGATTTATATGTGACAATTCCACATGAAATACATCGGATTGAAGAAGCGAGAGAGAATGTGTTTCTGTTTCTGTCCTTGAATGTTTGAAATCATAATGTAGGAAAAATATGAAGTCCTTCAACTGCAAATATCAAAAAGACGCTATGGAATTTAATGCTTATTTCATTTTGAGGGCAGTAAGAGGATGTAATTGCACTTATATTCGAAATTACAGTACAATTTCGAAATGTGTAATCAAGATTGAGAACTTATGACTTGGCTCATGTAATTTGGATTTGCAGAACTAAGAAAGTAAATTTTGAGGAAATTCAGGATGTAAAACTAAGTATATCTTTTGTCAATCTTATTACCGGCTAAAGAAGACAGTTTATCCATTGTCACTTGTATGTTATTTGTAAGGACCCTTTCTGGCGTCAACTGTATAGCTAACCTAAATCCGAAACAAAAAAACTTAACGCGGAATGTGCCAAAGCAGCTGGAATGCGGCAGTCCACGAAACACCTGCTTTACTTCATTCAGAAACAAATTTAATCAACCAAAACATAAAGCGCCTACTACGCTAGTGTACATGATTTGTTTACAAATCAAAAGTGCTGTCGTCTGCGTCTATTGTTTGTTTACAATAGAAAGTAGTTCCTTTACTCGCGTGAATGCAATATGAAGGTGTGCAATATCGTAAAATATTGAACGATTCTGACAATGTAAAATTAACGGAGAATCAAATTAGCATATAATAAACGAGTATATGTTATATGCTCTTTCGGCTAGAGTAGGCGAGCTGTAATAAGTTGTCTATACGTCAGTTTTGGTCCAGTAATGGAAATACTTAATGTAAGTTAAGGAAGTCTGATTACGATTTTCTTTTCTTTAAGTTTTCTTAAAGTATTTAGGTGACCTGCACGTTTTGAGACAGATTCAACAGCATTTTCCATACTGCTTAACCAAACATCAGAAGAAGAAAAAAAGTTCTCTCCTCAGAAGTAAAGTTCAAGAAAATAATTAGTGTCCATTTTAAAATCAAAACACGTTCTATTTTAGATGGATTAAAATTTAGTAGTCAACAATTAGCCAACTCTGACGTTTTTTGACGGTCATCATTGGAAAAAAAATCGAATGAATAATAGGCCAGTTTGAAGACAGAAGACATCCGCAAATAAGCGTGTTGTAAACTATCAACTATGTCGTTAATATGGACGAAAAATAGGAACGTACCAAGAACCTATCTATAAAGTATACATGCAATTTGGATGTACTTTATTTTTGTAAATTCATAACCAACGATGACTCGAGTTTGATTACTTATGTAATTTTGTAACCCATAAGTTTCTCCGAATCTGCTAACTTCTTAATTTCACCAACAAACCTCCATGCCACAGTCTACTAAAAACTTCAGAAATATCGCAGATAATGAGGCGTGACAAGTCCGCTTTTTTGTTTATTGCATTACACATCGAACTGCGAACATAAATGACCAGAAATAGAATTCAGTGACCAGGAAAAAAAAAATTGGTAAGGCCAAAGTCATGAAAGTAGTTAACGCTGTGCTTGAAGACTTTACGGACGCTGGTAAGGAGTGATTTGAGGACATCGATTTGCCTCCAGTTTAAAAATGTAGTACCATCGTGGCGGGCTTCCATTGTTTTGGAAATTTGTTAGCGTGTGATGACGTGTTAAAGAAACGTGTCAATATATGCAAATGAAACGTCTAGAATGTTCTAAATAAAATGGTACCGATGTTGTCCGGACCAGAGGCTTTGTTATTTTAAGGTCATGAAGTAGCATCCACATTCACTAATTTCAGGGCTGTCAAATTTCATGGATGTAGCCTCATCATTTTCTAGCTTTTCTCTTTTGGAGTCTTCTAAATGGGGAAAGTACTACAATTATCGCTCAGTAAGCTTGGGGTTCTTTCGGGGTTATTTTAAAATACACTTTTTTTAACCGGTCCTTTTTTGTTAGAGAATTTTCAAAAAGTCCTTACATTCAGTAGTAATTGGTTTCATTAGAATGCAGTCATATTTCGAATATGTTCTGCGCCTTTCACTTAAGGGAATGTTTAAATTAGTATTGTGGTTTTCACTTGCTTCGTGTCTTTGTTATTCTGTACGTGTACTTTAGTATATCATCAGGATTAGTGGATTAACGATTCCTTTTCCGCAATCTATCTCTGATACTGATTGCATGTCTCAGACTTTAGTCAAACCAATTTTGTCACTGGACCTGATAATCACTGTTTGAGTTGGAATACACTAATGGCTGAATATGCTACATATAAATACTATCGCATAAATAAAAGGATTCTTCGCAGTTATAAGTATTTACAAATTGATGGAGCAGGTAAAAACTACCCATTTTATACAGCCCCATTTTAACTTCGATATGAATTCATAATACATTTTTATTGTCAAGAAAGTGTTTTTCTGATAGCAAATATTTCCACAGTCGCTTTGTCAGACCTTCTGATAGCAAATATGCCCAACGTCGCTGTGTCAGACCTTATGACAGCAAATATGCCCAACGTCGCTGTGTCAGACCTTGTGATAGCAAATATACCCATAGTCGCTGTGTCAGACCTTCTGATAGCAAATATACCCATATTCGCTGTGTCAGACCTTCTGATAGCAAATATGCCCATATTCGCTGTGTCAGACCTTCTGATAGCAAATATGACCATAGTCGATGTGTCAGACCTTCTGATAGTATAATGGGGCCAAGCAAGGCGAGTCAGTAAGGGTTTCTGGGTCAAGTTAATTTGTGCAGTAATCTTTTGCATCTAGGTTTTATGTGGACCGAGAAGTTCAACGTTTACATCACCGATGATAAGTATGTATGTAGTGAGTAATTTCACTAAAGGCTTCGAAAAGGTGGGGGAGGGGGAGGGGCCTTAACAGGAATAACATTTTAAGTATTGCGGTTTGAGTCACCTCTGTATAATTTCTAAATGCAATTAATGAAATAATAGTCAGTGAAAAGTACAGCGGTACAGAAAAGGCAAATTTCTGGTATTTTTGAAGACCTTAGTAAACAGTTTGTTGATAGAATTATCGATCACTTCATTCCCCATTACCGCTAATTATCGATTACATCAGCATATCCTTTCCTCCCCCTCCCCCTCTCCAGCTCACCCTACAATTATATGAACTCCCTAGTATTATTAGAGTTTACCATACGACTCTCCAGCACGCCTTCTCCAGCTCACTACACGATATCTCCAGTTCACCCTATGATTTCTCCAGCTCACTCTGCGATCTCTCCAGTTTACCCTACGATTATTTCAGCTCATCAAATGATTACCCCAGTTCACCCCACGAACTCTCCAGCTCACCCAATGATTACACCAGTTCACCCCGCGATCTCTCCAGCTCACCCTACGATTATTTCAACTCACCCAATGATTACCCCCAGTTCACCCCACGATCTCTCCAGCTCGACTTCTAAAGCTCACCATACTCGACTGACAACTCAGCACGCGGTCTCTCTGGCCGATTCTACGATTACTCCAGTTCACCCTGCGATGGCTCCAGCTTATCCATTTTGTACGATTTTGGCATGCCATATTGATACATCATATTTGTGTTGTATGTCCTTATATGTCGAGTTTCAAAAACTCTCTATGGAGTGATATGACGTAACTTTCCACTGTGCCTACATGTTACCTTATTTAGCACAGAAAATGAACTTAACTGCAATATATTTTACGTGAAAGGTTACTAACCGGTGTATTAATAAAAAAAGCTACAAGTTTGTTTGTCCGGTATGACGCATAATTTGCAACGTAGTGTGCAACAAATTGAGGTTCTGTAACTTGCAACTTCCGCGGATCATGCAAAACTTAACGATGGATATAATGCAAGCCTTTTGAGTGTAATATTCTATTTTATTAGCATAGACAAACTGTGTTATTATAGTCGTACTATACGTCTCCACGTTTTTATATACACGAAAGTATTGCTGTTGTTTCTAAGGTTTATTTTTTAATTCCCCTCCATGAGGTCAGGCAGCATAGTTTGCATCTACATCTTCCTCTCCATGAGGTCAGGCAGCATAGTTTGCATCTACATCTTCCTCTTCATGAGGTCAGGCAGCATAGTTTGCATCTACATCTTCCTCTCCATGAGGTCAGGATGCATAGTTTGCATCTACATCTTCCTGTCCATGAGGTCAGGCTGCATAGTTTGCATCTACATCTTCCTCTCCATGAGGTCAGGCAGCATAGTTTGCATCTACATCTTCCTCTCCATGAGGTCAGGATGCATAGTTTGCATCTACATCTTCCTCTTCATGAGGTCAGGTTGCATAGTTTGCATCTACATCTTCCTGTCCATGAGGTCAGGCTGCATAGTTTGCATCTACATCTTCCTCTCCATGAGGTCAGGCAGCATAGTTTGCATCTACATCTTCCTCTCCATGAGGTCAGGATGCATAGTTTGCATCTACATCTTCCTCTTCATGAGGTCAGGTTGCATAGTTTGCATCTACATCTTCCTCTCCATGAGGTCAGGCAGCATAGTTTGCATCTACATCTTCCTCTCCATGAGGTCAGGTTGCATAGTTTGCATCTACATCTTCCTCTTCATGAGGTCAGGCAGCATAGTTTGCATCTACATCTTCCTCTTCATGAGGTCAGGTTGCATAGTTTGCATATACATCTTCCTCTCCATGAGGTCAGGCAGCATAGTTTGCATATACATCTTCCTCTCCATGAGGTCAGGTTGCATAGTTTGCATCTACATCTTCCTCTCCATGAGGTCAGGCAGCATAGTTTGCATCTACATCTTCCTCTCCATGAGGTCAGGTTGCATAGTTTGCATCTACATCTTCCTCTCCATGAGGTCAGGCAGCATAGTTTGCATCTACATCTTCCTCTCCATGAGGTCAGGCTGCATAGTTTGCATCTAATCTTCCTCTCCATGAGGTCAGGCAGCATAGTTTGCATCTACATCTTCCTCTCCATGAGGTCAGGTTGCATAGTTTGCATCTACATCTTCCTCTTCATGAGGTCAGGCAGCATAGTTTGCATCTACATCTTCCTCTCCATGAGGTCAGGTTGCATAGTTTGCATCTACATCTTCCTCTTCATGAGGTCAGGCTGCATAGTTTGCATCTTTCATTATTTGTATTTACAAGTGATAGTTTGTACTTGTCTATTTATTTATCGGTTTTTTAATGAAATATTTATGATTGTGATCAAGTGATTATCACTAATCAAACCCATACCCTTGTTAATGAATTATATCATGTAGTCTTCTGCGGACGAAAATGAAGATGATGCCAATGACGCTTTAGCTTTGTTTAATGTGCAACGGAGAAATGTAGAAATAAAAAAGAGTAATTGGAAAAGAAGCCTAAAACGGTATGTCTTTATTGGGTGCATTTTCAAATGGAAACGACCATTGCACACTCTAATTATTTTGAATTAAACTCTACAAATGTGCAGGTGATCACATGTACACATGTACATTGGATCACATGTACAAATGTTTTTGGAGATCACATGTACATTGGATCACATGTGCAAAAGTGTAGGAGATCACATGTACAAATGTGTAGGATATCACATGTACAAATGTACATTGGATCACACGTACAGATGTGTAGGATATCACATGTACAAATGTGTTGGAGATCACATTTAAAACTGTACAGGGGATCACATTAACAAATGTCTTTACGTCATAGTAGTCGTGTATATTCAGACCAAAGTGGACGCTGATGTTAAACGTGAGTAACCTCAGCTTTACAGTGACATGCTGGGGGGGGGGGGGGTCAGTTCAAACGTTTAGTGCAATGACCATTGTTATGATGAACCTTAGGAGGGGGTCATCTATAGGGTAACAAAAGAGGTAATGAAATAAAAAGTAAGAGTGGGGCCGATTCAATGCATTATACATTGTTTATTATACTATCCTCCATTCAGCTCAGTCAATTGAAAATGATCCACACACAGCTTTTAGCTATCGGAATGAATAACCATTATTCCTCTTCTCAAAAGAAACGCAACACGTACCACACTAAGCAAAACTGACCAAACCAAGCAATACTGACCACATCAAGTAATACTGACCAAACCAAGCAAATAAACATGAAGGAATGTAAGAATAACGTACAGAGAAAAGATAAAAATATACGAAAGTTATTGGTAACACAAAGAACATGTTTACAATTCATATAGTAAATCATCGTTTCTGTTTCACAAAGTCAATTTAAATTAAAGTGAGGCACATATATAATCTTACCAAATTAATGTGCTTAATAGGTATGCATGTACACTACATAACACCTTTGAGAATTATGTTAAATATAAATATAATGATCGTACAGATGGATATTCATAACACATTAAGGTATAATAACTAATGTTAATACGGATTCTGTCCACTCTGCGCAAGGTTCAGGGTAAAATTAGCAAACACTGATTATGAAATAAATTAAAAGATAAATTAAACGGAAAAGTATTATCAAATTTAAAGATAAATTAAACGGAAACGTATTAATGAAATCAAAACATAAACATGTGATGATGGATGTTCGGATACATGTATTGCTAAGTGAAAGCAGGGCATAACAAAACAAACAAAAAGCAGACAAACTAACAAATAATTATCAACTTGAATTAAAAGAAACAAAACTAATTATAAAAATGATAATCGAACTAAGACAAGTCCATGAAAATATTGTAGCACATTTAAATACAGAGAAATGTATCGAACAAAAAGGAAAGGGATAAAGTAAAAACGCATTGGGACGGGCACTAAAAGCATCAAATTAATTAGATTGGTATATCGATAGAGCCGTAGGGGAAAATGGACTAAGTACGTTTCTGTTTATACGATGTGTGCATGACAGCGTGTTTTACAATGGTTACGCTTGTTAGTATTTGTTTTTTGTTTTTTGTTTATAACATCTCCTAATTTAACTACCTACTCAATATAGTGTTTGTGAGCACATTCTAAACATATTTTTGTATACGACCCGTCAAATATAATGCCAAGGTCAGAAGAATTTTTAAAAATTCAAATCATTTAAATTTTAGTCTTCATTGCCGCAAAAATTATCCAAATAACTTTCAAAATTATATCATTATCTTCCATGTTTTTCTGCTTAAAACATTTCAACAAAATTATCACTAAATTGCTTGAAAAGAGGTATTTGAGAAAAATGCAAACTCTTGTCATCTGTTCTATGACATCACAAAAAGCTATAAATCCTAATGAAACTGGCCAATGTTATTTTTCCGGAATTTGTTGAACTTGAATATCCTTACAAGGTTTTCACCAGTTTGATGGACGTTTCACTCGTTTATATTCCGATATCGTCTTTATTTTAATTACATTTATTTCTAAACTTCAATGTCACTTTAAGTGGCAAGTACTGTGTGTAAGGGACAAAGGCGTACGTGTAGCTATTGAAATGTAATTATAAATACTGAGGTGCTACTAGATCAATTACTAAATTAATTTGGGAAAAAAGAGCAAAATATAAACAGTGATAATGTACAGTCAAAAGTCACGATCAGAAAAATGCTGGAAAATATTTCGAACAATGTACATACATTTGCAATTTTAGTCCTGGTGATACAGAAAAGCTTGATGACGTCAAAATTTAGGAACTATATTTTACCGTTTAACGACTGACTTCATTTAGTTTACATTTCTGCCAAAGAAGTGACCCACCAATTGACTCCATTTAGTTAATAGTTCTGCAATGACATAACCCATCGATTGACTCGATTTAGCTTACAGTTCTGCAATGACGTGTTTCATCCGTTGACTTCATTTAGTTTACAGTTTTGCAATGACGTGACCCATCGATTGACTCTATTTAGCTTACAGTTTTGCAATGACGTGACCCATCGATTGTCTCCATTTAGTTTACAGTTCTGGAAGGTTACATTGGTTTCTCTTCATCGAGTCTTCTGGGGACAACTATTGTTGTTCATTTCATATGTTTTCCTTGGAAGACTTACTGTCGAATCTAGTAAGAATTAAATTGGACGGTGGTCTGATATATGTCTCTGTGCCCATGGGGGTATTCAGGTCCACCCAAAATGCATTTGTTTTTCGTATCATCGATGATAGTGCCAAAACTATGCATTTTCCTTAACGTTTTCAGAATGCTTTCATCCGTCCAATTATTAAAATGGAGTGTTAAGTGTTTAGGCTCTTATAAACGTAACAGAAAAGAGTGAAAACAACAAGCTTTGTAAAATTTAACAAATAATTTATTTCCCAGAAAAACAAGGTAAAAATTAGAAAAAGAACTTGCGGTTTTACGAATCAAATTCAAGATTAATCCAAGAATTAAAAAATAGAATACCTATTATTAAAAATTCCTAAATAATTTGAGTTTCAGTCCCGATGAAATCAGCAATAGAAGGCGATAACGTCTGTTGCAACGTTCAAAGTGATGTTGTGTCAACAGTTTCGTGTTGAATCACAAACAAATTAATCCAGTTTTGAATTCCGAATAAATTTCAGTGAATGTCTTTGTTCAAGAATTCTGTATGAGCACTTATATATTTCCAGGGAAAAGAATCACTTGTATTCCATAGAATAAACTTTCAACTCGAACTGGTCACAACAAAACACTTTTAAGTGCCAATGGTTCAGGAGTCCGAATGCCCAAATTTTCTCCAGAAAACAGTTATACACTAAGACCCAACACAGATTCCCGTATGAGGGTCACATGGTCACCATTCCAGAACAAAATAGACGCTTTTTACATGCTAACATCACGTACCCCCAGTAAGGCCTTAACTGAAATCAATGATTCTTACTCTGGGAAATAATTTTTTTTAAAGTTGTTTACTAGAACTACCACTGTTTCTGAATCAAGTTCAGGAAATAGGTCAGTGTTAGATACAATGTCTATATCATTAGCTGTTTATGTCAAAAACAAAAAAATCAGTCAAACTGAACTC
This sequence comes from Sinohyriopsis cumingii, assembly GCA_028554795.2. NCBI lineage: Eukaryota > Metazoa > Mollusca > Bivalvia > Unionida > Unionidae > Sinohyriopsis > Sinohyriopsis cumingii. The sequence goes on from CM068826.1 coordinate 34,868,856, forward strand.
TGTTCTGAACAATATCAAATCCAGTAAATAAAGTTAAATTACAATAGCATGTAATGGAATAGAGAAAAAATTAAATTAACAAACAGACAATTAAATTAAATCAAGTATAAATTAAATTAAATATGCATAACCGGGGGCTTAGTCTTCTTTCATTAGTCTTCTTCCATATTATCATAAATTATTAGTTTTTGTTGTAACTTTTGCTAGGAAGTGTTTTGCTTTCTGAGCGATCCTGTTAATGATTGTTAGGAAGTGTTTTGTTTTAGAGTGATCCTGTTAATGGTTGCTAGGAAGTGTTTTTTGTTTTCTGAGAGATCCTACTAATTGTTGCTTGGGAGTGCTTTCTGATTGATCCTTCCTATGCTTGCTTGGAAGTGTTTTGTTTCCTGAGTTATCCTGCTAATGGTTGCTGGGAAGTGGTTGTTGTCTGAGTGACCCTGCTAATGGTTACTTTTCATAATAAAGTTTACATTTTAGTACATAAAGCTTCCTGATTTGTTTGTTTGTTTGTTTTGTTTTTTGTTGTTTTTTTTTGTTTGCTACGATAATTTGTTAACCAGGGTTAGAGTCATTGATTAATGATTGTTTGACCGGTTGCTAAGATATATGAGTTGTTAGTTTCAGTCAGTGAGATAAGCAGAGATAGATGAGTTGTTAGTTTCAATCATTGAGGGAAGCAGAGATAGCTGAGTTGTTGGTTTCAGCCAATGACTGAAGCAGCGACAGTTGAGTTGTTGGTCTCAGTCAACGAGGGAAACAGAGATAGCTGAGTTGTTAGTTTCAATCAGTGAGATAAGCAGAGACAGATGAGTTATTGGTTTCATGCAATGACAGAAGCAGAGACAGTTGAGTTGTTGGTTTCAGTCAGTGAGGGAGGCAGAGATAGCTGAGTTGTTGGTTTCAGACAATGACTGAAGCAGCGACAGTTGTTGGTTTCAATCAATGAGGGAAGCAGAGATAGCTGAGTTGTTAGTTTCAATCAATGAGATAAGCAGAGACAGATGAATTATTGGCTTCATGCAATGACAGAAGCAGAGACAGTTGAGTTGTTGGTTTCAGTCAGTGAGGGAGGCAGAGATAGTTGAGTTGTTAGTTTCAGTCAATGACAGAAGCAGAGACAGCTGAGTTGTTAGTTTCAGTCAATGATGGAAGCAGATATAGTTGAGTTGTTGGTTTCAATCAATGAGGGAATACGAATTATTTTTTTTTATATTGTTTCCTGAACACTGGAGGCTAACTGCATAGTAACTAGGTTTGTTAGATTGCATCCATTACCTTGCTCATCAGGTTATTTTGATCCTCTCCTCTGGTAATAATAATAAAATTATATTATTTGCACATTTCTTTCATGAAAGTAACTGTGAAGGAATTGTCATAATTTGTATGTCTTTCTTATCTGTAAGGTTGTGGACTAGTGCACGATTTACCGTAGTTGTTCTCCTTTGACATCATCACCCCTTAAGATTTCAACATATTTTAAAGTCTGTGCATATTTTTGACGGAAGTGGTAATTAATTTGCAAAGACAGTTTTTTTCTCGACACATGTTAACACTTGCAGAGTCTGTTGAAATAAATACGCACGACCACCCAACTTTTGAATATGTTCAACTCGTCCGTACAAATATTAATGCATGCGCAATGCAAAAGGCCGTTAATTATTTCCAGATTTCGAAATAGTGTAAACAGAGCGACAAACTATCCAATATAGCAATTTTTCTCTCACAATAGATACACACAGCATGATTTCACGATGGTAATTGTTACCTTTTGATCCTATGTTTATCTACCTGTCTCTAAAAGTCAATCCCCCAATATCGTCTTATGTACATTAACAGCAGGCCAAAGACGAAAGAAATATTGAATATTTGCTTGTACTCGGAACCTTAGTAAAATTATGCTTGAAGTTTACAAAACCACGTCGCATCCAAATATTATTCAAATAAGAGTTTTTGTGCAGATTCAGTTTGTTTATCGAGTGTATGAAATTATATTTATAATTAATACCAAACATAGTATATAGATCAGCCTATCTCTTTTGAAGGCAAGAATCCGTTATGTGGGCTATTGCATCCTTTGTAGGTTTTCCTATAATCTACAAAATTAACTTACCAAGCTAAAATATTAGTTTACAATGGACTAATGGAATTCAAGATTGAAACATTGTGTTCTCGTATAAAAGTGTCCATGTGCAATTCGGTACATTTATTCAAATGAACATATAAATGACATAATAGATGTCGGAATGGAAAACAGTCGAATATATAGACGGATATATAAACACGGTTCCTAGTTCTTAGGCCAGTTGTAAGACATGGCTAATGAAGCAGTATAGTCTTCCAGCTCTTGTAGCAATGTCATTCAATTTAATCTTGTTGACAGAAAGAGAGAACAAATTAAATAAAAGAAATATTTAATAACTACTGAAAAGCAACAGGTTTTGCAAAACAGAAAAAAGAAAGATAGAACGAAAAAAAGAAATAGAGAAAATAAAAATTAAATTGAATGATTGATAAAGAGCACCCACACAAACATTTATTCGAGGAGCAAAATTTACTTTTGTTGGTATATAGATGAAGTTAGAATCCTAAAATCGCTGTAAAAGAAACAGTCAGCAAAGATACATTCAGCACTATATTTTGTACATACCATTTTCAGACACGTATACTCACAAACAACCTCACACAGGCAATAAAAGTTCTGAAAAGCTTCGCTATTGTGAGGTAAGCTCTTTTTGTTAAAAAAAAGATATTTCAGATTTTTATCTATAAAACTTTTTTCATTATGCCGACCTCCTTAAAATTCACCTACTCAGTTACATTCGTGCTTATTTGAAATAGAAATTTTGTTATTCTAATAACCTTGTCAACAATTTGTTTATGAAGTGAATCATGTTTGATAAAAACATACACATTTTTTTCAGTGTACGTGCTTTTGTTTATGCTTTAATAAATGGTAAACATTAGGAGTATTGGTGTCGACGGTGACCATTTCTTTGTAAAGGCGTTTCCCCTTGAAAATGTCAAGTGTGTTACTAAATACGAATAAAGAAAACGCCTTACTTTCCGGACCTAACCCTCTCCAAATAGATTCATCCCAACAACATTTAGACTCGCAAAGACCATTAAACCCTGGCAATGTCACCCTCTCTGCGCTCTGAATATACCACGACCTTTTAAATGATACAGAGTTGTCTAATTTGCATACTTTTTTAGTTGTCTTCATATAATTGTGCCACCTTTACGCATATATTAAAGTGTTTGATTATAAAATGTATTTATATCCTGCACATATTTTCTACACAGCGTTTTATTGAAGTCTGATATCAATAGAGACATGAAAATTATGGTAAAACCCAGCACGACAAAATTTGTGTACTATAGCGTGACGTAAACATCATCATTTATATTGGTTAAGCACTAGAAGGTAGAGTATTCGTGATATTTAAACTAAGGCATGTTAATAAATTGGAATTACTCGAGACCGATTGTATTTTTCTCTAATAACACTAATCATGGTATTTCTCAACATTAATTTTAGAAAATAGTTGGAACAGATACGTGATCTCACATACTGAATAGGTTACGTTTCAGCGTTCACGTCAATCTTGGCCAAGAGATACGGTCTGCCTCTGGTGTTATGATTCAGGTTTGGTTTGGTGTAATTATGTTACAGCAACACCTGAAGTTTATCTAGTGTTGATTCAAGTATTCACTCTCGATCTGTTTAGATTCAAGTATTCACTCTATATCTGTTTAAATTCACGTATTCACTCTCGATCTGTTTAGATTCAAGTATTGACTCTCTGTATGTTTATGTTTCGACAATGACTCTCTATCTATTTAGATTAAAATATTGACTCTCTGTTTAGATTCAATTATTGGATCTCTATCTTTTTAGATTCAAGTATTAATTCTGTATGTTTTGATTTAAGTATTGACTTTTTATAAAGTTAGATTTCGGCAATGACTCTCTGTCTATTTAGATTCAAAATTTGCTCTCTATCTGTTTAGATTCAATTATTGGATCTTTGTCTGTTTAGATTCAAGTATTAATTCTGTGTGTTTTGATTTAAGTATTGACTCTCTATAAGTTTAGATTTCGGCAATGACTCTCTGCCTATTTAGATTCAAATATCGACTCTCTATCTATTTAGATTAAAGTATTGACTCCCTATCTATTTGGATTCAAGCATTGACTCTCTATCTGTTTAGATTCAAGTATTGATTCCATATATGTTTAGATTTAAGTAATGACTCTCAATATGTTTAGATTTCGGCAACGACTCTCTATCTGTTTAGATTCAACTATTGACTCTCTATATGTTTAGATTCAAGTATTGACTCTCTGTATGTTTAGATTTCAGCAATGACTCTCTATCCTTTTAGATTCATGTGTTGACTCTATCTGTTTAGATTCAAGTATTGACTCTATCTTTCTAGATTCAAGTATTGACTCTATCTGTTTAGATTCAAGCATTGACTCTCTATATGTTTTATGCGAGATGGGAAAAGTATGATACTGTATTGTGAAAAAAATGTAATCTGGACAAATAAATAGGACGAGTGTGTTTTGTAAATGGAGTAATATGGAATTCCCAAATCATATGAAAACTGGTATATATGAATTACTTTTTGTTTAGCAAATTAATATTGCACTATTTTGACTCACTTCACTATAAAAGAAAATGCATTGTCGCAGAGGAACTATTAGTTAATTTCATGTTTCCAACAAAACAGAATCTTTTCATTTAGACATAAATTCTGTTAAAATTGATGTAACCAAACAACAATAGCGATATTTGATTAACAGTACTTTTGTCTCTGTGAGCTTGATCTGATAACATTCTCTATCGACTCGAGACCACATGATCAGTCCGATTATGAAGTCATTTACTACCGATTGTGTGTACTGTCGACAATAAAACTACAAAGGTTAGTGTTAAAAATCGAATCAGTTAAACGCATTTGCATGATATATACATTTTAAAAAGCTGATAGGATCACGGGTTATCAAGTATGTCATACTGATACTTTCCATCAGTGCCGAATCGATTATTTTTAATTAAAAAAATTATGTAGTAGGTTTCTGAATAGCAATGCGCTGTGGAGAAGAGGGGGTCATTAATCAGTAGGAATGATAGATATAACACAATTACATCGTTTAATGAATTTAATAGAGGGAAACAGTATGAAACCACCTTAGTAATGTTGTCCACAGGGACAGGAGGTCAGTAGAGGCAGAAACAATGGACTGACCTTTTTTCATTGTGAATGAGGTTTGGACCAGTTCAAACAATGGGTGTTCATAATTGAAATTTATTGTGTATTGAAGATGGCGAATTATAGAATCCATTGCCATGACAGCAATTTCCGCCTCGACAGGAGCGACGTGGGAGCCTAGAGGTAGAAATTTCAGAACAGATTTACAATTATATATGAATTGTCTTTGCTACTGGAGAAACGGGATTCCAGTAATCAGGGAAAACAGGCTATTGTTATTGTATATGCTAGTTATTTAACACAGTTTTACGAATGAGCAAAAATGTTACTGTTTTAAACTCTTATAGCTGCGGTTTCAAAAAATGTGGATTTCACGAAGCAGGTGATGCAGACAAAATTCCACGCCAAATTTTGTAAAAGGATTCTTGGAGTTAACAAGTCGAGAATTTAGTCGCTTTTTTTGCGTGAGGAGATATCCAGCGAAAGAGATCAGGAAATTAAATTTCAGAATATTGAATTTAAAGCTTATAAAATGTAAAATGGTCTTTTTGTGTTTATACTGTACTTAATAATGATGCCGATAATGGTAATATGTACCATGGGAATGGACTTTTCAGACTACAACTTGGATTTGTAGCTGTAGGAAATAACCGATATAATATAATAATTTTAAAAAATCTATTTGCCCCAATAAAAGAATTTAATTTCTTTGATCAGTATTTTTTTTTTTGAAGAAAAAGAATGAACAATGCGCTTTTTAAGAAAAATAAACAGCTTTTTTGAAGGATATCTGGATAATGGTAGAGGGACTGTACTTAGAAGTGCGTCGTCCAAATTCAGAACTATCTCATAATTGAACAATACCTTCAGACTGGCGTGAAGAATTACTCCGGGAACAGCGTTTATGTAGCATGTGTAACACAAGAGCAACCGAGAACGAATATCACGTTTTGCTAGTATGTATATTCTTATGGGGATTTGAGATTTAAAGTATTTAATAAATTATAGTGTCAATGTCCGCAGGGCTGGCAACCAGACCCTGCCAGACTATCTGGCGCCCTAGGCAAAGTTAGAGTTTGGCGGCCCCCCCCCCCCGGAATATATAAATTTCAAAATTTATAAACAATAATTTTTTTTAAAAATGCGCCCCCTGAAATCAGCGCCCTAGGCGGCTGCCTAGTTTGCCTATATGGTAGCGCCGGCCCTGAATGTCCGGATAAGCAAACGTTTTGACTCATTATTCATAAAATTCTTAAAATTCTTTCAAAAGGATTTGCCTTCATTCTCAAAATATGTATATTTTGCAGATCAAAACATATTTCATGAAAATTAAGGCTTCTTGAAAATTGGATTATTTGTATTTACAACAGAGCACCACTATCCTCTGTAAACTGAAATATTTTTTATATCAAAATCTGCAGTGCAAATTACTCATATATGTTTGGTCTTTTTTAAGTCGTACAACTTCCGCGCACTTGTGATGTACAGTTAAGTGCTACATAAAGGATCTGTTCCCGTCTTGTCTGGTGTCTATTCCGGTCTAGTATTCTTTCTGTTCCGATTTGGTCTGCTTTCTGTTGCGGAAAAGCGGCACGATCTCAAAATTATGTCATGCTGGGGAAAAAAATGCACTCGGCAACATACAGTTTGGTTTGTATATTTAAAAGAGGGGTCTATGTTCTTCGGCATGTACAAATTTGATGAATTTTAAAATCTAATTCAGCAATTATTTGAGTGACAATTGGTGACATCGTTCTTTTCTCATAATGCTCTATGTTCTGCCCCTTAAATGGGAAATATTCAGCTAGGAGTCGCGCAAATGCATGCACATCAACCTAATATTTTAAGTGATCACTTGGATTCTTAGCTTTGTGAAGAAAACAAAATGTTTTAAAAAAGTTAACTGTTTCCCGAGTAACTATTCTTAATGTCTCAGACAATTTTATCGATGCCTACCAGGTGTGTGGCATCCGCCTAAAGCAGCCTGTAGTCTCGAACGCGCTCGCGTGTCAATGGCCTGGAATGTGGCAATGTATTAACAGTCATTGATGTATCATAATATCATGAAAAATGTTCTTTACTGAATTTACCGTAATTCCAAAGTGATGATTTAGTCCGAGAACTCTTAGAAAGCATTTTGTAATTCCAATTAATAATTTAAATACATAATCCACCCAAATTAAAAACTGAACACAACAATAAGACTGAGTCCACTTCGGATGTTAAGGTAGGGATGAGTAATGTTTCAAGTAAACAACATTATATAAATAGCTAAGACACAATAATACAGCCAGGATGCAGGTCAGTCCCTCTCTAAATCAATCAAAGTTGTTAGCAAGTTTAGGTATTTTCCAAGTGAAAAACTAATACCCTACATTTAGATAGAAGTAAACATGTTTTCCTCCATTAATAATGATCTGAATATTTAATCTATAATCATGGATTAATCTTAGCTATGTATTATACAGTTTACAAAATAAATGTCAAAAACTCAGGTAGACCATTAACTTGATTTGGCCTCAGGTCAGTTACAAAATGCAGACAGTTATAAGATTAAATCATGGAGAAAAGCCAACAAACAATAAAAATTATATAAACATAACAGTATTAATTATAAAAAAATTAAAAACAATTAATTTCGGAAAAGAACTTTCTGGATGTTTACTGAAACTGAGGCAAGGAATAAAATTTTGTGTTATCTTATGAGATAGGGTTCGGGAAAAGAGATTGTATTGTATTGTATTGTATTGTATTGTATTGTATTGTATTGTATTGTATTGTATTGTATTGTATTGTACTGTACTGTATTATATTGTTTTGTATTGTATTGTATTGTATTGTATTGTATTGTATTGTATTGTAACAGGCAAAGACTAAACTGTACCAATAACATGACTTTGATCTATGTGTACATAGGTCAACGGTAATTCTAGAATATACCGACTGATATTCACCCTGATGAAAAAAATATACATGTTTATGCTTCTGTCGATGTGATACATGTGTAGTTCTCCCCCAAACCCATCCCATAAAAGACAAACTTCTCTTTTCTGATACCTCTTTCGTTTTTTATTATTTTTCTTTTAATTTTGCTCTTTTATTTATTTCTTTTCCCTCAGTTTTTAAATTTTCCGTCATTTCAACCGTATTTACAAAACATTGCAAATCGTATAGATTTGAGCGTTTCTTTTTCTCTATTGGCTCCTTTCAGCTCAGTTATATTCTATCAAGTTTTGCTGTTATGGTTTAATTTTCTCTTACTCTGTTTTATTTTACTTTTCTATATTTTACTCTGTTGTATTTTATTTTGCTATATTTTACTCTGTTGCATTTTACTTTGCTATATTTTACTCTGTTGTATTTTACTTTGCTACATTTTACTCTGTTGTATTTTACTTTGCTATATTTTACTCTGTTGTATTTTACTTTGCTATATTTAACTCTGTTGCATTCAATTTATATTCTTACCAATATTCTGTCATGGATTATTTTAGGTGACTTTTTCTATTAGTTTTCTTGTTGACTTGTCAAAGTGACCGCTCCGGTGTTCTAGTGGTTAGAGCGTCCGCCTCGGATGCGGGATGTATAAGGTTCGAACCCTGGCCCAGTCATACCAAGACATATCATAATGGTGCAACCAGCTGCCTAGCTAGGCGCTCAGCATTAAGAGGTTAGTGTTAGGACTGGTTGGCCTGGTGTCAGGATAATGTGACTGAGTGGGTGTCAGGATAATGTGACTGAGTGGGACATCATGCTACATGTCTGCGGCATGATGCCCCATTGCTAGACATCACTATAAACTGCAACACTGTAGACATCGTAGCGGTATGGCGGAAAAAATTAATAAAGCTACGTTAAAAATCCAGATCACACGCGCGCGCGCGCACACACACACACACACACACACACACACACACTTACCGAACTCACCATGTACTGGTTATAGTTTTCACAAAATCCTCATCTCATCGTACAAACTTCCAAACTTGAATAGGTGATGTAATGTATTTGGGATAAACATATTCACATAGCGTAACTGAACACGTGCGAGCTTAGTAAAAATTTGATATAGATTTGATGAATCTGACCATCACTTGTTTCCGACATTTAATGGCTGTGTGAATAAAAGGATGGACAGAGTTTGTCACTTGAGCTTAACAGCTGACTTCTTCTACAACAAAACTCTTAAAACTTTCCATCATCGGGTTTTGCCTCTGTCTTATGGTTCATGACCAGGATGGTCAACGACATTAAGTACTGCGATGATAATTCACGTATAAGTAAACAGGTCTGCAGAAAACGATAAAATTCATCTGCAGATAGGGTCGTGGACACATCTGCAGGACACACGGTAATAATTGTCTGAAAAAATGGGAACCACCCTGGAAATGGATGAAAAAGAAATAGAATATATATAGGTTTGGGTGGCCAGGATTGTTTGATAATGAAAGTTATTTTGTAGGAAAAGGAATCTTTTGAGAGCTTATCCTAGTTTAAGTGAAACAAAAATGAAACATTGTTTTCTTGATGGAATTTCAGTCCATGTTTCAAATACATGTAGGTCCAGAAAATGCGGCTCATATCCTTTCCTCTACACAGAAGCTGTCATCCAGGTTTCATCTATACTGATAAATACAGGCTTGATCATCAGCGCTCAGAAATTTAAAGTTATCGAATTTGTAATATCATGGTGTTTGCATAGGTTTACTATGAGAACTGAATTAATACCGTGAGCCCTGCACGTGCTACGTCGTTCTATCCTTAAAAAGAGAGTATTTTAACAAAATAAACAGTACACGACCACTTGCTTTCACATTACCACATCCACCACAAAGGTGAAACTTAATAAACTGTAATATTAATCCGATCAAACTCAAAACTTATATATATATATATATATATATATATATATATATATATATATATATATATATATATATATATATATATATATATATATATATATCGGATTGAATCAATACGATCCAGTTTGACTACAGCTTAACAAGGTAGGGATTTGTCGCCACCAGTAAAATACAAAATCATGTACTAAGGTCAACAAAAGTATACACACCAGTGATTATTCATCTCCGAAATATATAGTGAAATCACTAATAATTTATACATTCCAAGCAAAAGAAACAAAAATATATAACAATTCTCCGTCTGTATCTCTATCTGACTGTCTCTCTCGCCGACGTTGTAATAATACAACTCACGTTAAAATGTCGCTTCCCTCCCTACAAGACGGCACCGAATTAATCGCTCCATAGGTTTTTAATTTTGGAATAATAATGCAGTGTAATTCTTTCTGACATTCCCTGATTTAGACGTCATCATTCCTGGGATTTGAGTGATGCACTTAGGGACCGAAGTTGATATGTATGTTATTGCGAATCTGTTCAAACACGGAACCTCTCTCATTATTAAAACACTAAAACCGCGCCACAACAGTGTTATTATTACGAAGTTTACTTCCAAGAAGAACTATCTAACATGAAACAAATGAATAAATGTGTTTGATCCAATATATTGGACAAACCAGTCAACAAATGAATAAATGTGTTTGATCCAATATATTGGACAAACCAGTCAACAAATGAATAAATGTGTTTGATCCAATATATTGGACAAACCAGTCAACAAATGAATAAATGTGTTTGATCCAATATATTGGACAAACCAGTCAACAAATGAATAAATGTGTTTGATCCAATATATTTGACAAACCAGTCAACAAATGAATAAATGTGTTTGATCCAAAATACTGGACAAACCAGTCAACAAATGAATAAATGTGTTTGATCCAATATACTGGACAAACCAGTCAACAAATATCTAAACATATGAACCAACAGAGATCAGACATACAAAATTATATTGATCAATCATTTTCATCTCATGTTGCCCCATATTTCAACAAGAGTTCCCATACTTTGCAAGATTTCTCCTTTCAACCTTTTGTTATATATCTGATTCTGAGATGGAACGTATGCTAAAGAAAACCTATTGGATTCACCGTCTTAATACGGTAATATCGATAAGGCCTAAATTACAAAACACTATACGACAGTCATTGATCATTTTTTAAATTATGTCCTCTGTTTACAATTAGTCATGACTATTTTGATATTATTCTAATTAACAAAATAACTTAAATAGTGAAAGCATAAACTAATATCATAAAAATAAGTTTAATAATTCCTTTTAAAAACGTTGCATTTTTAAATTAATTCTCAATACGTTATGATTAATTATTTATAAAATACTTGATTATAAGTATTAAGCATTAGATAAATTGATTTCTGATGAAATATTGAATATTCGTCAATTATATATCAAAATGTATTTTTATTTTTATTTTAAATTTTTATATTTTGTGTTTATTTATTTATTTATTTATTTATTTATTTATTTATTTATTTATTTATTTATTTTAATATCTTTTTAATTGTGCATTTTACATAATAAAAATATTAATAAAGTTATCAATAGAGATATATGTATCGTTAAGATCCAATTTTATGTATTAAAATACCATTAATCTGTGCTATATATGTATATCTCCATGTCAATTATTCGTTATAGAATAAGACAATGAGGTTAAACATGTACGCTGTGACGTCATCTTGTTTATGTCATACTGTATATATCATTCAACACTTAGAAACAGAATATATTTAATGAGGTAAGCAATGATATTGAATTCAGTTTGAATTCAGTCTGATGAAGCAATAAAGTGAAACCGGTTTTAATTATATATATATATATATATATAAAATAGTATTTATTTGTAGTGCGGGCCACTGGCCCATGATACATATCCATATATCATGAGGTACAATAGGATGTTTTAGTGCGTAAAAAAATAACATTGTATCTATTGGAAGTGATGTACATGAAAGTGATCATTATTGCATTTTTCGAGTTGGAGGACGTGGAAGTATATATTACACAATAATCACACAAACGAATTTATGGGGAACCCAAGAACCAGCATGGAACAATTTTTTTTTTATATTGATCTAGATTCTCATCTAACAGGAGTCATTGATGAAACGTTTTCTCCAATCTTTAAGGCTTTTATGGTATATATTGCTAAATTGGTCATCAGAATTTGACTAGTATAATTTTGTATTAAAGACCTAAAAAAATTATTGTTGGATTTTTATACACAAAGGTGGGTAAATATTTACTTCGTATTTCTCAATATAGCGGAAAAGCGGTAATAAAATGGAATTCATTTTCAATGTTACGGTTACACATTTGACACAATCTTTCCTCACAGCAAATACTTTCATATCTTCCCGTGTTACTTATAATTGGCAAGTTCCCAACTCTAAGCATGGTGATTATATAACAAAAATCGCTATCTCCCAACAGTTATATGTATCGTTGACAAGTGAATTCTACTTCCAATGACCTATAGAAACGCAGCCTTTCCATCGACATAATCTCATCCTGCCTAAAAAAATATCTTCACATTTCTAGCTGAACTTACTAAGAAATGTATTTTCATTATTTACGCCCTGAGTACACGAAACATTGCCAAATCCGAAAGTAAAGCGAAGCTTTTTAACATTGTTAGCCCAGCAATCACAATTTCACCCCCATCTTAACTCTGAATTGTAGCATTGTTTAGGATATCTACATTCCGGACTTTTTTTGGGGTGGGGTGGGGGTATTTTTAGCCAATATTTCAAAATAAGTTTACATCGTATACACTGCATACTAATATCAATATATTTTCTGGTATAGAGTACCCCGCTCTAAATCCTGCTTGCTCTTCCCCCAGTAATTCGTTTTCCTCCACCCATTCAGTTATCCTGTTGTTTAACATCGAAGTAAACACTTTGCTTAACACAGGTGATAGACTAATGTATCTGTAATTGGTTGGTTCGTTTGCATCCCCCTTCTTCAAAACTGGAATGATGACAGCCGTTGACCAATAGTCTGGATAATATCCAACATCGAATAGTTTATTGAATTGTATTGTTAATATTGGTGATATTATGTTACTCGTACATTTAAAGTGGCCGAGTGGTCTAAAGGGCCCACTGCTACGGATCACTGCCATCTCACCTGTCTGCGTGGGTTCGATTCTCGGGTTCGGCCATTGTGGGTATGTGAGAACGCTTACCAGTAGCTTCTCGTGGGTCTGCGGTTCTTTCTGGGTTTTCCCGGGTTCTTCCTCCACCCTAGAATATTGACCGCCATGTACAGCCTATCTTGTGCAGTACAATGGAGTTAATCCCCGACAACAACAACAACAACAACACCAAGGAAGTCGCTGGATAAAGCACATATTCCATCAGCTTTGTCATGTTTATTAACGCTAGGCGTACCTGCTCTTCAGTAAATTGTTCTGTCTAAAGTCTCAGTTGAATGTTTTCATTTTCTGGTCGACAGAAGTGGGCAAATTAAATAATACTGAAAAATATTCAAGCCATGGTGATACTGCTTTGCATACCAGTACTTGGGTTCTTTACAATGTGCCAGGAAAGTTGTGTATTTTTAGAGTATAATGCAGATAAAAGGCTACTTTTTTGCTTTAATTTATATTGCTTTCGCTTGCTTCTTGTAAGAGATTTATACAAGATATATATATATATATATATATATATATATATATATATATATATATATATATATATATATATATATATATATATATATTTTTGTTGTTGTTGTAGGGTTTAACGCCATTTTTCAGCACAAGATAGGCTATACATGGCGGCCAGTATAATTGGTGGAGGAAGAACCCTGGAAAACCCCGGGAAGAACCACCGACCCACGATAAGCTACTGGCAGGCTTTCTCACGTACCAACGTTATCCGAGGCTGAGACTCGAACTCACGCAGACAGAGGTGAGATGGCAGTGATCCGTAACGGTGAGCGCTTTAGACCACTCGGCCACTCGGGGCCCCCTATATATATATATATATATATATATATATATATATATATATATATATATATATATATATATATATATATATATATATATATATATATATATATATATATATATATATATATATATATATATATATATATATATATATATATATATATATATATATATATATATATATATATATATATATATATATATATATATATATATATATATATATATATATATAGTCACGTTTGCTCAGCCCCAGTTAGTAAGTCGTGTATAAACTAAGGTAGTATTACAAGCCATGGTTTGATGTCTGAACATTGCGCAGACTAGAGTTAATCTCTCGCGTAACGTTACTGAGACAAGAGAGAAGACCCGGCATCTTGGATCGGCACAGGCGTTAAGTCAAGCGACTTGCTGGGCAATATAGGGTTACTCCGAGGAAGCCACTAGTAATTTGGTGGTAAAACTTAGAGAGGAGATTCTAAGGAAAGACAAAGCTTCATTAAAAAAAAATAGATAGATATATGTGTGGGTATGTGTGTGTGTGTGTGTGTATGTGTATGTGTGTGTCTATGAATAACCAACACTTTTAGACACGTTCTTCGTCGTTGCTGCCTAACTGTAAAGACGAGTTTAAATTATATCGAGTTAGGATTTACTTAATCTTAGTTGTTCCTAAAATTGTTTGGCATACAAAAGTATCAATAAAGTTGTCACCACATAAGTAATTAGAGAGAAAGATATTTTAAAAATCGATTTCTTTTAACGTTTCAAATCCAAAGGGTTTTTGAAAATGAAAATGTCATGCAAGGTTATGTCAACAGTTACAGATGGAAGTTTTCGTGTTTGATGTTGACTTTAGAACCTCATAATTGTTGTCAATTTAAATTGTGATGTTGTTCAATCATTTGTTTATGAAACTGTGCACTACAGGGTATCACACACACCGTAATACACAATTTTCAAGACACTGGTCCTTGTCACTGGGGAAAAAAAGCACGGAGCGAGAAAATGCAGAAAACTGATTAGGAAACTTAGAGTTACAGTTTAGCTTGTTTACAACATTCATTTTTTGCTACCGATATAAATAACGCAATGCGATTTGACATAGGTCATTAAGCTATGCAATAAGGTTTGTTTGACAACGTCGCTACTCCCTTATTTTTTAATTAACAATAAAATCCGTTTTGTCATATTTTACTAGCGCTGTGGTTTTCCTTTTTCTTTTTGCTTTATGAAACAAATCAACCAGTTTTGTATACCCTTATATGCATGTCGTAAACTTACCTGCATACCTGCATATGTATGGTGATATTAGTCAAATTTTACTCTTGTTTGGTGGTAGAATGAACACCTGCAATTTCTATTTTAATTAAAGCGCTTTATTCCTTGTTTTGATTTTTGTACACCACATGACTTTTTTATTTACCTAGACTTTGTCACATGTCTGCTATTTTGTATTCTAACGCATATTTATTTCTGACCAGATTTGACGTCACACGCGCCCTCAGGATGGATATACATCGACATGACTGACAGTCTGATAGGTCTTAAAATCGTGTTTGGATTAAGGGAAAAAGACACCTATTCGTGGCCGTGACTAAAACGTGGAGTCAGCGCGTCATTAACCAGAAAGGTATGCTTTTTCGCCACGACATATAGGTATATATTTCACCTGATTCCGGAACTAAGAAAACCCTGGTACCGAACATTGGGCGGAGGCTTTTACTTCCTACTAGTGCAGGTTTCAGACAGTACATGGAATATCAAGAATATAACGGACGAAACTGCACCGATAATAAAAAATGCTCGTTGTTGTTCTGTTTTTTGTTTCATTTTTTTTTTTATCAGGGACGGTTATATTTTATGAACTACAATTTAATACTCTTTCCAGTAATAAAATAATGCCAACGTTATCAATGTACACAAATGTTATCTTTGTATTGAAAGTCTGTACTCCAGATTTCGAATGCATGTACAATTTAATTTCCTCCATCATAATATTTCCATTGTTACAAACCACTACAAAATGTCCGAAATATTTGTTCATGTAAGCTTTTCAGACTGTATATCAAAGCGAATATTAATTCATAAGAAACATGTTGATTACCAGGAAATGAAACCTTTAAATATTTCGAACAGACAATCCACAGTTTTAATAGTAAGGACTGAGTTCCTATCAAACATGCACACAAAGACATTCCTTAACGGAGCGTCAGGTAAAGAGAGAATCGGGATTCACGAGAATTCGCAAAATGCCATGTCTCCAAGATTGAACGAAAATCAATACTTAGGCAGGTCGTAGAAACTGGATGTTTATTTTATTATATATTAGCTCCTTAAAGGATGTTTCTGTCAAGAGTTTCAGCGTCCCTGTGTTAGCTTTTTCACCGACTATTCCCATGAGTCTTTTGTTAACTCTTTCACCGACCATTCCCCTGCCTATTTTGTTAACTCTTTCACCGACCATTTGTATTGTGTTAACTCTTTCACCAACCATTCCCCTGTGTTGATATATCTAGAAACAGACCCACTTCCTTACATGGAGTAATAAGAACCAAATGGTTACATGACATAATTTTGATCAAGTCGATCACAAGCATCGCCAAATCGTGACATGACTTATGATTTTCATCAAGTCGGTCACAAGCATCGCCAAATGGTGGCATAACTTATGATTTTCATCAAGTCGATCACAAGCATCTTATTTTTGTCCGGTGTTATATTTCATACTAATATCTTAATCAAACTAAAGTCGACAAGACAGCTTAAACAGAAATAGTGCACTTTGTTATTTATAACGCGACAAATTTTAGGGTGTATGAAACACTCGCTTTGTGCTATTATTATTATTATTATTATTATTATTGATGTTGCTCTTATACTATGAGCCGTTTCAAGTCTACCGTAGCTGAAACTGAAAACTAAAATATTAACTTTTGAGGATGATGGAAAAAAATGTACATACCAATCTCTTGTTTTGAATGAATTTAAATGCAAAAATACACTGATAAAGGGGAAATTAGTTTGGTTCTTGTGCAAAAGAAGTTTGCCATTTTTATGATCAGTATACTTCTGGTTTCATTCTTTTTTATTAACGTTACCAATCGTCAAAAGGTCAGGATATATGGCAGTGGTTTTCAAAATTTTCTCTCTACACTTTGTGACAATACCCCACTCCACCCCACCCCGCCCCAGCATAGGTACTAATTATAAGTCTGTTCTCTGTCGTAATGTGATAAACTACTGCTTAGACATGTTAACATACTTCTAAATAATTCTGCACAAACGGAGGGGAAGGCAAATTCATAATTTTACTGCGAAAGAACAAAAGAAGGGAAGAAAGAAAGAAAGAATTCAATAATTCTGGCCACCAAAGTGACTATTTAGTGTGCAACTACGTTCTTTTTTAATGGGGAGGGGTTACATGGAGAACACGTGTGTTTAAGTCATAAAAAATTTAATTCGTTCTCTGTATTTACAAAAATATATGTACACCAATGCATATGTTTAAAAAAAGGAAGCTTCGTTTCAAATTGTGAATATTTGGCTTTGTACTCTGCATTCACTACATATCAAAATGCAAAGGTCTGTTGCCGTCACAATAAAATAAAATAGAATAAAACAAAAAATCTTGAGACCAAAGACAAGACCTAATATTGCAGACATGGTCTACAATACTTGTATCTAGTGCGGCAGCATTAAAATAATAAATATGTTACAATCTCACACACAACAAACTATAACAACATATTCTATAACGATGCTGATGCTGAACCTTCTGAACTCCTGGATCAGGTTATGTCGGACCAGGTAATATTCTACAGTTCCATATATTATTAACCTGTCAGAATTTTGTAGTATTTTTCATCTGCATGTTCGTCACACTTTTCACTATTTAGGATGATGTCAATAACTGGCCATTTACTACTGTATTCATACTACAAGACAATTCATGGCGAAGTGAAACCAATGTTGTCAGACGGTTCTAGAGGAAAAGATATCTTACCATAGGTCCGGATGTTTTTGCCTGATTTTCTTTCGGGGGGAAATGTTTTGCGTTTGAATGACAACATTTCTACTTATTTGTTTTTTTTTTTTTTTCTTCTTCTTCTTGGTTGTTGTTGTTGTTGTTGACCCTTCTCGTTATACATTTATTTGGGTAGTCAAAATCGAATGATTTAAATGCTTCTTTCCTTCCGGGGAGAGTTTGTTAAGATGATTTGCTAAGACTCTAATAATTTCCCCTGCAATAGATGTTAAATACAATTCTTACAGCTAATTAAATATTTCCATCCTTTATAGAACAAACAACATGTACAGCTGGACGGTTTCAACTAATAATTCTAGCAGTACTTGGATGAAGGCGACAGTTTCTGTACAGTATACATAGAGTCCAGCCTCATAAACTATATAGTGTTACTTTTGGAAGATGAATTATTATTAAAATATTTAATTTCTAACTTGAAAATTGACCTTTGGTGCTGATACTCAAACAATTAGCGTTGGTCGAGATTTGATTCTACCGATTATCACTCGTTGCTCGTTCGGTCCATTCCGTAAATAGCCCGATTTTCGATAGATTGCACTACTCGATCAAAGGATGATAACGTAAGTACACTGTATTTGATGGTATGCACATTCCACACAAATGTCAACTTTAAAAACATAAAATCAGTTATTAAAAAAGTAATATATTCCCATTTTAGTGCTACTATTTTCAATTAATGCAACCAATGCATCAGACTGATTACGGAAGAGACCTAAATAACACAGAAATGTTCTGACATCATGGTTCATACGCATTGGCACCAACCAAGAAGCTTCAGATAGAACAAAAGTGCAGCACTAATGTCAAAGAATGTCGACTTCAGTCATTCAATTACTTCACAGCATTGCAGACTAAATTTATCATCGGCAACACGTTCATAATTATGTAATCTTAACTGTGGTACGAGTTGGACAGGCCTTGTGTCATTCTAGTACAACCTTGGCACTATAGCTGAAAGTGTTTTCAAAAATTGAATCCAATGATAATCCAATGATATTACCAGAACTACATTGTGCCGGTCTTGTTTGGACATAATTTTGATGGTTTTCACTCTATAACAAACGCTATGTTCAGACGCATAAATGTACGATTTCTCATTTAATAAATAATTTTCGTAATGTGTATTGCAGAGACCATTAACATAAGTTCATTTCGTTGGGACGCTACGCAAATGAATAAGGAGTGGACTTCTTTGCTCAAGAAATTTGTGAATTGTCTCCTTCGTCGCAACTTAATTATGACACTTAGAATTAAATTATCAAACTTCAACCCAGATGGAACTCTTGTTTCTCAGAAACGCCACTGCCACCACAAACTGACATCAGACAATTTTTTGCAGAAACGTCTGCTCTTCTTGTTGCCTCTATCTGAAGGGATTCTTAAAACGTAACAGAAAATGGGTGAACTTCAAGACTTTCGCCTGCTATTGAAATAACGTTATTGTAAACTTTTCATGACGCAAAAAATACTGAAACTGTTGTCCGAAATGACTGAGATGACAACTCACAGCGACATTGACTGTGGATAAAATATTTATACAGAAAGTGACTGTGTACCAACATCACTGAAGATCATTTTCTTAAATAATGAAAGCATATGTTTTTTTCAGTCCTATTTCGGAATCCTGGAGTTTTCATACTAAAATAAAATTTAAGTGATAGAACTTAGAGATGGAGCATATTATGGAATTTTTATGTACAAATTGTGAATAGCAATAATCTATTTATACACAAATTAAATCGAAATTAAAAAAGCGTGTTTCAAAATAATGGAAGTCAATAAATTTTAACAGCACCATGAAATCCATATACGTCGTATGTTTCAGTTATGGATTGAGCATTACACCTGGCGTAACGACACGCCTTCAAAACATAAATATCTCTCATTTTGAAAATATTAAAGATATTTACAAAGTTAATGTTAACAAGACCTTGTTGAGACCATACAGATCCTGTTAGCTCATCAGTAACCATTTGTATATTTATTCTTCTTGGATACGACAAATTACATCATCTGTTTCTTACAGCTATTCTTTTCAGACATCAACTGAACGTAATAAATTATATAACGAACGTAATGGCTTCTTGCATAGGTTTTTTTAACACGTTTCTTTTCTACAAGACATGCACACATCTTGCTCACGTAATGACGTATATCTGAGACTGCTAACATGCCTACTGATGATACTAATGTGGATGATGTTACTGACAATGACTAATTACTTCGTGTCATATTTGTATAAGCAAAGCTGCCGTCTACATTTGTAGATATTACTGAAAATGTATACTCATAAAATATAAATATATTAGAAAATTCGTATTGAGGAAGACATCACAATTTGTGGAGTGAACTATCAAGAACACAATATTATATATTATCGGATTTATATGAAAACAATGGTAATTGTGTTGACCTGTAAACTATTAAACACCAGATCTACAATCTCTTCACACTCTGTCCCATTGTATACTAACAGTCTTAATAAAGTATACGTGCACATTCGGTCCTCAGTACACAACTCTTGTGTCGGTTTGTTTCTCGACAGTTACAAAGGTAAACCTTTATTGTTCTAAGAATCAAGGTAACCACCTCATTAGATTCTATTCCAACCTAAAGTCACATTCACTGTCTGAGATAGCACTAACATAACTACCCATTTCAATCATCATTTTCTACGAAGAATCTACATTTCAGCATCGCACCTTTTCGTGTCAACATGGTACACTAGCTGCCCGTGCACAACGCTTTAAAAAAAAAAAAAACAACCAATGGAAGGTTAGCATCTGTTACGCAAGGAGAGATTATCACAACCCAAACCAATGAGGCTTCAAATCATTCCAAAGTTCATGTGTACCTCTCCCACTGCTGATCCGTGGGTACGGCGGCCGCTATTGGGTTGAACATAGGTCTGGACATTCCCGCGTAAGGGTAGGTGGACGATGTCAGAGGATTTTGAGGTAAATATTGGCTGTGATGACTCCCGACGGGAAATGATAGTCCTTGGTGACTATTGTCAAGGCAGTATCTTGGAGGGGACACGTTATATGTTTCAAATTTATTTTCACATGGGAAGTGCTGCTGCTGCTGTCGCTGCTGTTGTTGCCGAGTGTTTAGAGGTTCCAGTTTTACAGAATTTCCGGATTCGTCCTCACGGACTTTACAAGTTGAAGAACCACTTCCGCTTTGATATGAAGGGCTATGCATGGCTCCTTGGGGCGAGTGGGTATTGATAGCACTTGGGGAAGAGTTGGTCGTATGTGGTGAAGATGTGTTGTTGGAGAGATCGAACGGAGACGTGGAGCTGAGATTTCCATTGTTGTCATGGTTACCGCTGGTATTTGTGGCACCGTATGACTGCATACATGATCCAGTGGATGGCCGGAAACACGTGCTCCAGGAGGAGGATGAAGAAGTGATAGTGTTGGCGTTTTGATAGCACGGGGAAAACTGATGTTCTCCAGGGGTCGTTCCAGGGGGCACGTGCGACCCTGCGGTTGGGAGATACTGGTCAAGCTCGTGATCATCGAATTGATCCACCATGTTGATGACCTCTCCGCCCAGGTCAATGTTCATCCGACTGAAGTCGATGGGATGTGCCTGAGGATGACCTGGAATAGAGATAACGATATACATAAGTGATTAGGAAACTATTGGGAAAAAGTGAAATGTTAACGTCCCTAAACCTCCTGTGTGTGTATAAATCTATGTAAAAAGCATTGCCATATACAGATTGAAACAAGCGCACGTTTCCTGGGTTTGTTTACAAATGCATGGCGATCCACGTGAAAGACTTAACACTTTTAATATTCAGGACAGAAAGAGAAAAGTCGATGTGACTGTATCTTGAGGAAGTGGGAAAAATACATAATTCGAACCATAAGAAATCGTTAGAACTTCAAATATGTGATTTTCCAATTAAGACCTGTTATGGCTGTTTAGGCTCAAGATGGACTAATTAAATTTAATCAAAGAAGCTATGTGAAAGAACATAAAGACAAATAAGATACGCATTTTGATATTACCTATGGGTCCCATTCGTCCTCTAAGTCTGTCATTCATACACTTTTGCATGTTCATCAGGTCCTGTTGGTTGGGTGTCGTTGGCGGTGTCGGAGGTCCATGCGAGTTATTCTGAACAGAACAATCACTGCTATCATCACTCATTTGGGAGGGGGAACCTTCGTGGAGCGTCTTGAACATCACTCCTGGGGGTAATGGATTGGGGTTATCATTGCCATTATTTGAGTTTTTGAGTGGTTTTCTGCGTCTTGGTTGGTACTTGTAGTCGGGGTAGTCCTTCTTGTGCTGAAGACGTAGTCTTTCTGCTTCTTCAACGAATGGCTTTTTCTCTTCTTCGTTCAGAAGTCTGTAATATAAAAGCAAATGGATATCAATGCAGGTGGGGCCGAGTAAAAATTGTGTGAATAATGTTACAAAACTAATAATGTTTTAATTAATCTTGTCGGTGGTACAAAAAATATCAGTGTTTATGGTTTTCATAATGCTATGCAGCAGCAGTATCATCGTCATCATCGTCGTCGTCGTCATCATCATTATAGTAGTAGTAGTAGTAATAGTTATAGTATTTTGACATTATTATTATGTAAGTCACTAAGATTTCGTTTTAGTTTATTGAGATCGATCGAAACGGAAAGTGCATTCATTCATTTTCATGCAGCTATGAGAAACGGAATGTCACGTATTTTGACAAATTATTTAACTGTGTAATTACAGTGGGCCCGGCAAAGATATATGATATTACAAGAAATCGAGGATAGAACAATAATATGACCTTAGTTCATACACTGGATAGATGATACCCGGTTTATGACAACATTTCTTTCTGTCGGAGTGAGTTCAATAGATACACTCTGGTTTAAAGTCTAATAGAAAATATAGATACAGTATAAATAAAATTTCATTTGGCTTTTGAGTATCAGCTTTCATCAGATTTAAGAGATAAGAAGAGATTTCCGTTGATTTTCTCTATTTGCGGCAGAATATGTCTGTAAATCTAGATTGCGTGGATTGAGATGTTTGCTCCCGGGCGGTAATGAGAACTTGTCATGCACATGGGCACGATTTCGTAAATCCGGGGCAAACACCCATAGCACTATCTTAACATATCATCCCCTAAAATATATACCGGAAAGCGAGTTTAATGGCATGAGGACTTTCTGCGGTACCCGTAATTGTTTAAGCACGCAAAGCTTCGCGTAAAACCGGGAAGCCTGGATGAAAGCGTTGCATTAATACGGATGGTTTGAGTTTATTCAGGAGGAAATAAGTAATAAAATACGACGTGTGATTTTGTGGGATTGTGTATATACCCAATTACCTATGTAATTCGTGATAGACACGAAACCGGAATATCTTGATTATTTTTCCGAATACGTGCTTAAACATATATCTATATATATATATATATATATATATATATATATATATATATATATATATATATATATATATATATATATATATATATATATATATATATATATATATATATATAAACAAATCTTTGAAAATTTAAAGTATTAAACATTCTAAAGCTGTCCGGTTTTCAGGTATAGAGATTGTGCTGTAAAAACAGTTTTGGTTTGGTGCTGCAAGGCACAGCTAGGCTAACAGGTTATTTAGTGCCGAAGCGATCATAGCTAAGGACTTAGCTGAAGGGTATAACAGATACGGTAGCCGACCCAGACGTTTTGACCAGCTTTGTAATCTAAGACTTCAAGAAACATGTATGTTCCAGCAACGTAATATCTTTATTTTAATCGAGTCCACTCGTTTGTTAAGTCAAGAAAAGTATTTGAATGCAGACTTCTCAAAATAACCTGACCTGAGAGCACTGTGCCGACAATGTCTATGAGAGAACTGAAATCCGTCTAAAATTACGAATTGATGTAAAACCTTAATTCTTTATATAAATGTGTGTGTGTGTGTGTGTGTGTGTGTGTGTGTGTGTTTATGACATCATCTGAAGTATATGTTGCTTAAGTCCAAGATACACATAATCAGTTGTCGTTGTGAGTTTATGCCATTTTTCATCACACGTATATACATGGCGGCCAGTACGAAATCTGAAGACAGGCCGAGGAAATTTATCGTATGCACTCGCTTAAGAGTCGCGTCCCACGACAAACAACATCGACCCTGATCTGCCGTCGCAAAAGAACTAGCAGATCATGGTTGACGTTGTTTGTTCTACGGATTGGTCCTAACTAATTGCATAGACCCAAATTTGCAATTATGCAACGACAGATATGGGTCTATGCAGTTTGCAGTTGGTCAGAGTTATATTCTGGCATACAACAGTAAATTGACCCCAGCCACTTGTACGTTCGCGATGACCATATTTTAATGACTGCCCAAGGGTAAGTGACAATGACTGATGCCACCAATCACCTATTGCGGCGTTCTGTCACATGACCGGTGATATACACATCAACAATACTCTGGCAAAAGACGAGGTATAGGGCAATAATATTTTTAAAAAAGAACAATACTGTACAAGCATAATCCGACTCGATTTCAAAACTTGGCCTGCTTGTTTCAACTTTCTTTAAACAAACGAGTCTTAATAATCACTTTAAATTTGCCCAAAAAGACAAAAGGGATGTACGTAGCTATAAATAAATCGCAAAGCAAACAATAATTTAAAATAAAATCTTTATTTACATATCAAGTTATTTTAGTTACGGCAAGGATAACAATTATACAATACGTAGACAAAATGAACGGACTATGGAACTGGAGGAAAGGGGTAGGCCTAGACATACGTTGAAGAAGTTGGGCGAATTACAATTAACAATAAAAAAAAAATCAAAGTTTTGGGTGAAGAGGACAATTAATAAACGAATAAATGTACCGTTCCATTTATGATCTATAGATAGGTACTGGTCTAATAGCATGTATGTATTAAATGGAAAATAAGTATATTTGTCTACCTTTAACATTATTAGGAAACGTTTTATATAGTCACGTTAAAAACTGCATGCAAACCATAAAATACGCACACAAATTCTGTAAACGTGATTGTTTTACAAGTGTTTTAAAAGAAAAAAGGTTTCGAACTTGACCAGAACACCAAAACTACTATGAATATAATTTTTATTCGCAACCCTCCCATTGACACCAACACCCACACACATAACCTACAGGTGCACGTGAGTGCTAAGGCTAAAAGTGAAAAGTGTGAACCAATGCATTTGCTTTTCTGCCCTTCGTTTCTGTTCTAATACCATCTGATTTCGGCCATTTACGATTCAGTGGCAATGACTGAATGCAAATGGGCGAATGTAGTCTGGAAGAACAACACAGTTCCCGATTGAGTTAATCTAACCATGCTATAATCAAGAAATATATTGAACATTTTCACCAAAATGTGATATGTGCTATCTAACGTTGGCATTGTGTCAGTTTTGTAAGGGAAACCGCATTAAAACAATGTTACTATTCATGTGTTACTATTTTGAATTTACGTGTCTTGCTTCAGCAATTTTCAAATGTGTAAGGTCGTCAATTTTCATATTTAAAAATCATTTACTTTGGGGGCAAAAGATGTGTATGCATTTGTGGGTTTTTTTTGGCGAAGCAGAAAATATAGTAGCGAATTCAAACACGTCGAACTCAATTACAGGTCGAGATATTGGACATTGTTGATATATTGAGTTTCACGCTGTACTTTCATTGCGTTAATTTGTATTTAAATCTTCCATCAAATTAATACTGCTAGCCTAAAGCTTGAAACGGTCAAGGAGTGGAAAGCAATTTGTCAGCCTTTAATTGAGAAACATGGAGTTATTGAAATGTTCTTGTTTCACGCATGAAATAAAATCACGGTTTCAAGAGATCGAATTTAAAGTTTCTTGTACGTATTTTCAAAAGCTGAGACAAGCAATCCACTATTTATATGACACTCCATGTTTATTTCAATACAAAATATGACCTTAGAACTGCCAGCTATGTACGACTTCATCAAGGACCAACGAAAAACGCCAGAGGTTATCAAGTGCTAATCTGGGAAGGCGACACTTTTGCTCCAACTTGAGTTTTTGACGTCTGTGTTGCTTCAAGAGGGTACAATGACTAGATAATGACCAAGCTAAAGTGTGGTCAAACATTGTTAAGTGCTCTCGAAATATTGGTCATCTTTAAACTTGATATAAATGATACAATTGTCCAGTGGTATTGCCTTCTGGTGTGCAATTTTTATATGTATGTTGTAGCTTTCCCTATTGTTACAGAATAACTCGAAACGTTATAATTATAAAATTTTCCAAGCCAACTTTCTGCTTTCTTTGATACTCGAGTAGTTCATATTCTCGCCCATAGATTTCTTCGGGTCTCAAAACAAACAAAGCTGGAAAGAACTTTTTTTCAAAGATGTTTACTCCACCAGATCAAAGATTTATGAAAATAAATATTCAGGTCGGGTAGCGGAATCTCTATTGATCATCGGCTTTACTTCCAGGTAAAAAATGGGGGTTATTGAGGAGAACAGATAAAGTGCATACGAGGACAATCGTCTCAAATATTTTTCTTTATTTAGTATAATAATATGAATAATTATTTCATGACAACGATGATGATGATGATGAAAATGACCACTACTGTCATATCAAAAATATTCCATTATTGAAAGACAATCTTTTCATGTTATAAAAAGAAATTAAGTACACTGTTTGATAAATAAATAAAGAAAAAATTATATTATTGTGTGAAAGCACTGAGCCAGTTTATGATATGTTTCGTAGAATTCCCCTCCAATGATGGACCGTTATATTTCGTTTTTTAATTACTGTCTCAGACACTTAACATAATGGAAAGTTCAAAGTTTCTCTTTGGCTTTATAGAAACCGCTTGCTGTAAGAAAGTATATGATGATTTTACTTTTTAATAAAAATTTACACTCCAAACTTCATCGCTTCTTTTTTTAAGGTATATATTCGGTTCCCCAAGGCACTTGAATGCTGTCGGTTTGACTTATAGCTTTTCCGACCGTCTATCAAATATATATAACACTTGTGAAAATCTGTCACCACTATGCATATATTATTATTGATCCGTTGATAGTTTGGTGACAAATTAGTGTTTTTGACGGGAAAAAGGACTGAGGCAATTTCCTTTCGCTGACAAGCGTAGACCACACGATATGTTTATCTTTCTAGGTACATGTTGCGGGGCTTTATGTACGTAAATGATAAATAAATCATGGGCGAAATAGACACGTGAAACAGGAGAGTTAGCGGGCAATTAAGAAGATGAGATTGCATGTATATGGTAAGTTGTGTAACAACTGACCATTAACTTGAAACCGCGGTCAATTTCACACCTTTGTCAATCAAATGTTGTACGCTTTTTGTATCGTCAATCAATCAATATTGGTAACTTATCATTTATGAAATTTACACGTTGTAGTAAACGGACTTGGTTGCTTTACATTTTATATCCATGCGTGTATTTACACCAAATACGTTAAATTTAAAGCATAGAAAATGTATTAATTAGACCGTTGTATCTAAAACCACATTTGTGAAAAATCGTTACAATATTTTCAAACCAAGTTTTCATCAACTTACCTGTTAAAAAGGTAAATGAATCAGCAGACGTTACTAGTTAGGTTAAAATATTTGTACTAAAGTAACATCAAGGAGCTTGGTATAATGCACTTTCCGCCATTTCGTTTTGTAAGTTAAGTCGCATAATTTGAAAATGAAGTATTGTATATATCAATACCCTGTATTCTGTACTTTTGTTTCAGCATCTTTTAAAAAAAAATAGTGTTTCAAAAAATGCAATCTTTGTTTTGTTCCATACATTCCAAAATGTCTTGGATGAAATGTTTTGGTTCCCAAATATATCTTTTTACTGAGTAAGCATTTACAATCATTGTTTTTAATGCCAACACTGAATTTAAAATTAAGAATGTTAAATCATATGAACTAATCTATTCAGCTGTCTTGTTTCATTAAAATTTAAATATACATGGAAATAGTGCATGTTGTCGTACCTTTCCTTACCGTCTAGAGTGTTAAGCAACCTAGTTCTTACCATCTAATTACAAATTTTATATTGGCGCAATTATATTTGCAGTTATCCTGACTATCTCTAATGGCCGCGTAAAGACTATGCAAGTTATTTGCAGTAAGATTTTGTTTCAATGAATATCTTCATAAATATTTCGGTTAAGAAGTTATGGTTCTGCATGTCTTATTTTTTTCTTCATAGGAGTGAGTGACAACCATAAAGAATCCATTTTCAGGCCATAAAACGTCCACTATGCAGTTAAGTGACCGTTGGCTTTCTTGGTCAAAGCAAGATCAAGTAATTACCAGCATCGACAGAGGTATGTGTTTTTGTGGTCTCTATGAAAATGCGGGATAAAACATTAATATACATTTTATTATTCTGTTCTCTTATGGAACAAAGACCTGTCAAACTCATGGTTATTCTTGCATAGTAATAAAGGTACGTATCTAGCTAGCGACATTCCTTATTTCTATGATACAAGCTAACATATTTGTACGAGGTATCGGGCAATATCATATTTAATAAATGCCGTATTTTATGAGCATCCTAGCGAAGGAAAGGAGACTTTAATGTTCATATGTAAAAGATGTTATAGATGGTCGCCGATGTGTGAAACACCTTGTGAAATGTGGCCAAGACAGACAAATCCTTTTGATCATCAGGTCCGTTTAACCTACGGTAATGTACCGATTCGTTCTGGGAAACGTGTTTTAGCACTTTTTTCTATTTGACATTACTAAGCACGGTGTACCTCATAAATAGTTCATAAAACGGCTCATTGCAAGGAGAAAGATAAATGAATAAATATTAATTCCTTTATGTTATTGTAAGTTTTAATATTTTCATTCGACCAGCTATGTTTTAAATATGTATATATTAAGATACTAAATTATATGATTAACTTTTAGAATTTCTGTTTTGGTCAATGTCAATATTTCCTGGAAAAATTCATGTTTATTTATCTCTTTCACTAGTTTCCTAATTTTTGTTCTGTTGGTCGGACAGCTACTAGCAAATATCTGTACTAATGTTTCATTCCAGCCGCAAATGTGCGGCGAGACACTTGAACATTCTAAAGGTTGTTTTCTCTTTCTCTCTCACTCCTTCTATCTTTTCCGCGCTTTTGTTTTCAAAGAGATCCATGCAATTATACAAGTACATGAAAACTTATACCAATCCTCATTTCGCATACTTTATATTTGACATCAGCATAATTTATAAAGGACCCCGCATTCCACAAAGTTAAGCATTCCTCAGTGTAAACATTTCAAGAAATCTAGAAAATGGTTGTGTACAGCATATCTCACGCCTGGAAGAGCTAAATTTCTAAAACGATTAAACACGTTGTGCACCATTAATTTTTTAAAACGTATTTTCAAGACTCCATCCCATAGATTTCGGAGTCTTGCTTTTTTTAAATCAAAGACTCAACAGTTATAATTTGTCATAAGTGTTACCCAGAGTTCGAATTTCATGGAACGGTCAAGATAGAGCAGAGGTAGGTCATATGTGTACCAGTAAAACGCAGGTACCGAAACTCATTTATTCGAAGAGATGCTTTTTGAAAGGTCTCCATTAGCCCGATGACAAAAGTGTTTTAATTCAACTGAAAACACTGTTGTCTCCAGCTCTGGCCAAATGATGCCATCAATAGTCAACAATTAGGTTCAAATTTATCACGTTCAAGAAGTCGTCTGCTAGAAATATACTAGACATGTCCAAGAGTAAACAGTCAAGATGCACACTGATTAAATGCATTACAAGCATTATGTAATAACATCACACGTATATTCATTTTCTTATATACCTGATATGTTTTAAACTGTACAACATGACTGTAATTAAGTCTTCTCTTATTCAATAAGAAATGAAGAGTAGTTCTTTTTTTGACGTCTGTGTAGTTACAAGATAAGATTTTACATCCATTTAAAAGAGAAGCTGATATCTTTCCATAATCGGGTCTTTTTATGCCCATTTATTTGCTTCTGGTTTGGCTAGGATGAAAAATGAAAGAACTGCGATAAATTGAAAGAAGATAACTCTATAAAGGATGATTTATGACATTTTGCAACAGTTATTCTTTCGAACGCCAAATTATAATATTTTACTGGTGCGACTTATATCACGCACATGTTTCACGGTACCTCGGCACTGAATAACCTACTTGTACTGCACGTGACATAAAAAACCAAATCAAACTCCGTTTCGGTCAGTGTCCAGAGAATTTAAATTTTGATCCAAACACCCGCTGGAAAAAATTGGGAAACTGGGACTACTGAGTATTGTTAACATTTACAACTGTTAGCTGTTTGTTGTTTTGTTCGTTTGTTTTTAAAAAGAGAATTATCCTGTGTCAAAACTGTAATTTGCATTCAATCTCATTAAAAATATTACTATGTCTTACAAATACCAGACTGCATTAGGCAGTGTTGTCCCTGTTATCGGAGAAGTCTCATTTGTCATGTGGCATTTTGTAATAGATGCCCACTTGAAGGTACTCGACACGTTTCCAGCTTGGTTTGGAATCTTATCTGATAACAGTGTAACAACTGCTGCCGTGCCGGATACTTGAAAGTGAAAATATTGACAGGGAAAACGTACAAGTACGCCGATGAGGTTCTGTCCTTTTTCTTTACCGCCGTAATAAATAATACAATTTACATCTCTTCTCCTTTTGAATGCATACGTAAAAAGGTACACACTTCAACTACGCTTTCTAAGATCGCAGCAAGTTCTACGAAGCAACTGTGAAATTGCAAAGCGGAAACCATCAATTCTATCTTCCCCATATAGCTATAACAATTTGTTAGAACATTTTAACCACTTGAAAAAGGTCATATTTTTACAAGGAGCTAAACTTTAATTAAATGTGTCAATTGAACGTCCAAAAATATCAGTAGAAATTTGACATCAACATTTGACATGTAAACTAATACATACATGAAGACCTCTACCAACGGCCGAATAAATGAGCAAACTGGGACATTCAGTTGAAACTTTGCATTTAAGCAGACCAAGCAAACTCGAGTACAAATTAAAACACAACAGCGTAAAGTTTTAAAGTGGTTAAAAGTACTTTTCTGTGGTCGTTAGGTACGCGCAAGGAACAAACGATGTCATATAACACGCAGTACTGAAAATCGAGGACAGACACTTATAAAAGATAGAATGAAAGACAGCGTTCAAGGGAGTATATGGTTTATTCAAATACCATATATGTAACGTGTATTCATAGCTAGTGAGAAAAAAGAATAAGATTACCATCCTTGGATACATTAAACACGTTGGGCCTTAATATTTCGACCATCAGCTCACCCAACCCACGAGTATATTGTCAACATGTATGATGGAATATATTACACAAAGTGTAGATCCCCACCCCAACCCCACTTTGATAAATAGTCTATAAAATACGCGTCAGCTCCTTTCCTTGTTTGAATATTTTGAAAATCTGATTGAAATTTTTTTTAAAAAATTAACATTCTGAACAGCCCCCCCCCCCCCCACATAAAACCATTTATCATTATTAGTATATTTACTTTTTCTGGAAGTGGATGGGGGAGATTTGTTTACTCCGTTATCGCGCAATCTGAGGAAACACGCCTGTTATATCTAACAGATATGACTAATATTCAAGCTACTTGTGATTCCCGAAATTTAGATACGGAAGTTTTAATCCCACAGATTATCAGAAAGAAGGTTTTCGGCCATGAGTTATAACGAATGCGTCTAAACTGCCATGAATCAATATTGATTTTTTTTCTGCACTAAACATAACTTATTATTTATAATTCGCAAAAGAAAGCACAAGTTGTCATAAAATGAGACCTACCGCCAAAGTTTTCCCAGAGTTTTACTAAGTTCGGCGTTGTGAAGATGAGGATACTGATCGGCCAACTTCCTTCTAGCTGCCTGGGCCCAAACCATGAAAGCATTCATGGGTCTTTTAATGTGAGGCTTCCTTTTCTCACCCCCAGCCCCTCTTTGTGGGGTGGGGACAAGACTCCAGTCGTAACCCTTGAGTACATGTGAAACCGCTTCCTGAATCTGCTGAGAAAACTTATCATCTACCTGGTGTTCACTGCCATCTTTTTTTGCTTGCTCGGGTGATTGAGATCTCAGTGGAGATCCTTGACTACTTTCCGAATCACTCATTGTATATGTAATAAGTCCAACAAATTTTCTAATTTTGAAATGCACTTCTCAACAAGTTTAAAAAGTTATCATAGATTTCTTGTTATATACCTCCTAGCAGTGTGTTAAAGATTATGTTTAACAGGCCAATGTCGTACACGACTTAAATCAGTTCCGCAGGTGGAGTGGGCTGAGTCTTTGATAGGCTCCACCTACTCGCTGGCGCGAGCGTTCTCCTGTGTGTTGGGAATATTCTTAACAACCTATCAGGAGTGGTTACACTTTTCTTGGTCATTACAGCGAGTCTGCGGGATAACAACTTAGGCTGTGGCTGATTTTCCCAGTACTTTATTTACGGAAGTAAGTGACACACTAATAGTAGCAGAAATCGTTCATATAAGTATATGCCCTTAACATTCTGTACCGAAATTGCTCCTTACAAATATGTACAGCCATCAGAAAAGTTGTGAGAAAATTGTAAAGAGAGAGTGCTCGGGTTCTTTTTCTTTGTCTTTATTGTCATTCAATACCAGATTAAGTCTCAGTAAATCACCAAATACGCAACTCAGACCAATGTAATAAATATGAAATTAACATCAAACAAAGATGCAAATCTTACAAATCCAAAATTGTTCGATTTACTCATTTTTTATTTATTGTGTTTTAGTAAATATACCCACAAAATTATATAGACTAAAGTAACTATATGTGTTTTGTTTGTGTGTGTGTGTGTGTGACTTGAACTGGACAAATATACACTGCTTAAACGATTGTTTTCAAACTGTCAATATTTTGTGCAAATTACACTGCGTCCTTGGCTACAATAGTGCACTCACGAAACTGAATCAAAGTATGCTTAAATCAGGTATCCAACACCATTCCGAGTTTGTTTATATCACCTCTCTCTCTCTCTCTCTCTCTCTCTCTCTCTCTCTCTCTATATATATATATATATATATATATATATATATATATATATATATATATATATATATAATTGATAGATAGATAGATAGATAGACATACACACCATCTGTATCGAATGTTATATTGTTATTATCGATTATATTAAGATTAGTCAATGTACAGTGTCATTAAAAGATACGTTCATTTTTCAGGCAATAAAACAATGATTATTCATAACTGCTTTCTTAAACGTGCATTAATATTGTCCCAACACCAGCATCTGGTAATTAACGTAAATGTTATTTTTGCATAAAGGAATAGTTTCAGCAAAAAGTTCAAGCGACGGGTAACTACTGTCGAGCTAATTCCGGTCGTGGTCGCCAGCATTGGCTGCTGTTGGTAATTTTGGGATCGTAACCATACGAGTACAGTCAGGTACGCTATGACCTAAACATTCGCCAGTAAACAGTTGACACCTGCAGAAGTTTCCGCACACAACACAAGAGTGTCGGGTTCCAAACACCGCCCATATTTTCATTCATAATATCCCAGCGTGAGTAAACAAGGGCCAGACTGGATCACGTGTGCTTCTCGGTCAAAGATATATTACCATCGACATCGTAACCTGTTCATTCATGAATCGATGGTATATCGTACGCAAGTGCACGCTTCGGTAAGCTATATGACTCATTTCAGCATAAATCCTGGAGGAAAAAATTATGTTTTACTTATCTCCAAAATAACTAGGATCGTGTCTTAAATATTAAACAGGTTTTTTTTTTTAAACCATGTGTAATATTATGAGTAATCTCGTAATAAATTCGAGTTACGCATGAGCGAGATTGATGATTGTCGCACTGTCCCTTAATACAAAATTGCACAGTTAGCAAAATGACACAATCTGTGGTTCGGTAGAACCAGATTTACTTATAATTAGTATTAAAAACAATGTTGTAACATGTACCTTCTCAATTCTTCCTTGTCTACTTGATCTACGTCCTAGTGCTGTATCAATCTATATAGAATATATTACACGCAGTTTTCTTCGTGTGAAATAAAGAAGTAAAATACAGTTGTTGACGAACTTTAACGATTTCAGTGGATATAAATAAAAATCTGATGTAGTTAATTTGATATTCGGAAAAAAAACAGTAAAGGTTTAAAGTGAAATACAGAGATTTGGAGGAAAGTGTAAATACGTGCAGGGTCTTATGAAATTGTATTAGGTTGATAGCGGATTATAGCGTCATTTTAGCCATTCCGTTTCAATATCGGTATAACATTTGCTTAAGACGTCAGATTGTAATACTTTGCCGTAGAAGTTTGAATCGTGCAAGATGTATACAAAAATAGATAAATGACCAAGAACTTAAACCTTAAATTAAAACATCAAATTAAAAATTCAAGTTGAAGGTGTCTCGTTGGTGGTATCTTAGTACATTACTTTGTCCCAGTGCAATGGCTCTCTCTCTCTCTCTCTCTCTCTATCTCTCTCTCTCGCGCGCGCGCGCGCACGCTATATATGTATGTATGTGATTATATATACCATTACATTGTATTGTTTTGTGACATATTGTGGTAATTCAACCAGTGTTTCCAGATGCATAGAGCCATATCTATCATCGCATAATACACCGGCATATCTGGGTTTACGCAGTTTGGTGGGCCTAGTCTTCTGGCGGCTAGGACATCAGTGATATCTTTCAATCATTTCACTTAACGTAAGAAAAATGAGATATATTTGTTACTGCCGGATGTATAAATATGAATCGTAATTCATCATTATCACCTCTATAATACATTCGCCACCTTTTGACGCACTTGCTTATGTGATGTAAGTCCTTGATATACCTTATTCATTATTCATTATGGTTGAAATGCCGTATACACCAAATTAATTTATATTATTAGAATTGTAAATGTATCTGGTGTCATGAGTAATGGTATACACACACACACATACATAAATACATACATGCATATATACAGACACATACATACATACATATATACAGGCACGCACGCATACATACATACACGCACGCACACACGCGCACACACACATATACATACATACGTTCATACATGCATGCATGCATGCATACATGCATTCATACATACATACATACATACATACATACATACATACACGCACACACACACGCGCACACACATATATACATACATACGTTCATACATGCATGCATGCATACATACATACATACATACATACATACATACATACATACATACATACATACATACATACATACATACATACATACATGCGTTTTATACGGAAAAAATGCAGCTAAAAAGACAGACATAGCAAACAATGGTTTAGTTTTTGTGGTGTTTAACGCGATTTCTAAACACATGATGTGTATACATGGCAGTCAGTATATGTTGGCAGAGGAAGAACCAGCAATAACTCCAGGAAGAATCACCGACCCATGGGAAGCTACTGGCCAACTTTCTCATATATCCAAGGTGGTCATGCCGAGACTCGAACTCAACTGATAGAGGAGGTATCTCGGAGTGATCTGTAAAGGTGGGCCTAGGGTGCAACGTAGCAAACAAGAAACCAGAGTCATGATGTTGAAGCCCATGGTTGTATACATTTATGGAAAGAACCAAAGACGTAAACAAGTTAGTGATACTAGTAGCAGAACTGGTCATAGTAGTGAACGTAGTGGTGGTACTAGTTTTACTTAAGAAGTAGCGATATTACTAGTAGTAGCAGCAGAATGGTAGTTGTGGTGGTGGTATTAGCCGTAATACTATGATAGTCGTGGTGATGGTGATGGATAGTAGTGCAGTGGTGGTGGTGGTAGTATTGGTTGCAGTAGTACTATATTGGGTATAGTAGTAATCAGGCCGCTTCATAGGCAAAGAGAGGGAAGGACCACTTGGAGTTATTGAGGTCCCTAGGCCTTGGTTATATTGAAATTTTGAAATGTATCGAATGATAAAACAAGAACATATACTTTACTATATAGAGATTTAAAATACAACTAAGGGGCCCCGAGTGGCCCAGTGGTCTAAAGCGCTCTCCGTTACGGATCACTGCCATCTCACCTCTGTCTGCGTCGGTTCGAGTCTAGGATTCGGTCAGTGTGGGTATGTGAGAAAGCTTTCCGGTAGCTTCTCGTGGGTCGGTGGCTTCCCATGTTCTTCCTCCACCATTAATACTGGCCGCCATGCATAGCCTATCGTGTGCTGAAAAATGGCGTTAAACCCCACAACAACAACAAAAAATACAACTAAGTACACAACGAGAGTACTTGAAGAGATCTAAAAATAACTGGGGAAAACCGAGGCCTGTTAGGGGTTGATGCCTGGGACATGATTCTCTCCCCCCCCCCCAATTGGTCCTGGTAGTAGTAGTAGTAACAGTAGTAGCTTTTGTTGTTGCTGTTGTTTTTTCTCACCATTCAAATTACGACACAGTCCTCTTAACATCATCACCAGAAGGTGTGAGTTTATATAGATGCTTATGAAGACTCTTTTACATCTTATTTCATTTAGATTGGGCAGATTGTATACGTCTTTTTAGCTGAGTAACAAATGAAGCATCTTTCTGTAATTTGGACCCATTCCCAAGCGCTAATAAATTTTCTTTCATAAACTGGAATAACCGGCATGTTGATTAATAACCTAGATATAGTTTTTAGTTTTGTTGTTTAAAAAATGTATTTGTTTTTTAACATCACTTTGAATAGAACATAATGAACCAGTCATTGATAATTTTCTATAAATTTTCACTTTTGACAGGAACGCTGCCGGTAATAATAATAATAATAATAATAATAATTCTTGTAGCATATTCCACGGGACCAGATTACATACGTGTTTGAAACATGGTGCAACCACATAACCTGGATATTCTAGGACTAATGCTGGTGCATGTACGTAACCTAAACATTCTTGGACTAAACAGTGACTTTCTTCTTTTATAGATTTTACTAGATAAGGATCAAAATGATTGATGAGAATAATACTATTTCTGATTCTCTGCAAAACAATTGGAGAACTTAATGCAATCTGTATTACTCTAAATGTTCGAATGTAAATAAACATTCATCAACTTATTATGCTTCGGACATTTTACAATTAAACAAAACTCATCTTCCATATCTTACCAAAGAGTGTACAGCGTTTCAACATAGGGGACATTTTTCAGCCTTTCTAGATTTACCATTATAGGGAAGTTTCCATTTTTTTTTTCTGAACATACACAGTAAGTCAAAACTGTTCGACGCGTTTAAACAATCTATATAGTAATGACAACTCAAGTCGTTTCTTATTTTTTAATATAGTTATTGCATTTGAATTTTATAATATTGGTATACAACAGCAGCAGCAGCAGCAACAACAACAACAACAACAACAACAATAATAATAATAATAATAATAATAATAATAATTATAATAATAACAAAAATACTACTGATATTAATTGTTGTTATTATTATTGTCAATATTATTATTATTATTATTATTATTATTATTATTGCAACATTATGTAGCGATTCCAAATTACATACGTGTATAAACAATAAGATAAAACCACGAAATAACCATTCCCGGACTAGCATACAGATTTTTTTTTAACTTCTATAGATTTTCCTAGATAAAGAGCAAAATTATGTATGAATAAACAAAGTGAAACATATCTTCCATATCTGCACAAAAGAACACATGCTTTCAACATAAGTAGTAATACTACTAGTAGTAGTAGTAGTAGTAGTAGTAATAATAAATATAATAATAAATATTATAATAAATATAATAATAAAAAAAATGTTTCAGGTTTGTTTCCTTTAACATGTGACAATGAGGTTTGCTTCGTATAAACAGAAGAAAAAAATACATAAATAAATAAAGGTGTTATTCATTGTGCCCTTACAACATCTTTGACGAAGAGAATCACTGGGCAAAAATATAATCAAACAATCTATGTAATGTTTGATATTTTATGCCTGACAAATGACAACATTTTATTTTGTATGAACATAGTATAATGAAGGTGTATGTATGAAATTATAAAGATTAAATATTTTTCAAGAATGTTATCTGACTCTTTCTTTTTCTTTCTTTCCTGTGTAAAATTGAATGCACTCGACTAACTTTATATATTGATGGTAGAATGCTAAATAAGACAAACAGACAGCCAATGTGAATCAACGTTTTTAAATCGCAAAGAAAGATATGTCATATAAACAATCATTTATTGTCTTAAATCAGTTTTGTCAAGTACAATTTACGAATTTTGACGTCTCTAAGGGAGACAATCAGTACACGTATCATCTATCCAGGTGTAAACTTACCTGGATTATTGTAATTGACCCATGGTGGTATCTGAGCATGGTATGTTTTCATTACAAAGGAAGAATATATAGACCAGTCAGAATCTAACTTGTGCTGCTTTCATTTTTCTTCAGTTCTATTGACACACAGGTAGATAACGCATTCAGTATTTTGATGCATTAGTAAACAAACAAAAAATAGTCGAATCATTCATTTAAAAAATGTGTTAGACAAATTTTAAAATTTAGTCATAAATTAAGAGAAAGAAAAATGCCATATTAAAAAAACAAAGACTAGAAAAGAACAAGAAAGAAGACAGAAAAGAAACACGGAACGGTAGACAGAGGGGAAAACAGTGCTTATTTAATTTTATTTCATATCGAAAACAATGTACATTGATTGTCTTACCAATATATCTAGAATATGCTTAGGATTACGAAATATTGTAGTAAGAAAATCAGTTTATGATTTTTTCCCCAAGTATCTAACTACTCTGTTGAATGCCAAGCCTAAAGGTTGGGAAATATATTTGAGTGATATAAAATAACACCCATTACCAGAGATACGATTTTCTCTTTAATTTATGAACATTTGTATTATTTATATTTATTTAACATAGTGGCAAATTTCATGAATCGAATAATCGGTGTATCGAATAATCGGTGTATCGAATCATTGGTGTATCCGATTAAAAACATTTTCAATTTAAGACTTTTTCTATTCTCCTTCTTCTTCGATTATAATACTATTTATTTATTATTAGATAAATAAATAAATAAATAAATAAATAAATAAATAAACTGATTGACTGATACATAGAACTTTATATAAAAGAAAATAGTAATGTAGCATTTGCCCCATGTTTCCATCTGTTGCTGTACATTCATAAATAGCAAGTACTTGCAGTGAATACGTAAATAGATTTAGACAGGGTTTCTTAATAAGAAACACCAACGACCTTCCTGCTTCTCGGATCTTCTATAATTTACAGACCAGCTTCAAAGTCGAATTTCTCGTTTCCCCTATGATTTATTGCCCCAGTGACCAGAGGCCGGGTCGGTCTCAGAGTTCACCCTAATTGATGGCACTCACCTTTAGCAATAAATTCGGACTGTTTATATCGAACGTTCCCAAAACAAAATGTAAACCCAAGGCTTTGTACATTTTTAAGACGAGTATCTTCCCAGTGAACGAAATGAGAAGAATTATTTTGTTTTGGTACAAAGCACTATGACTTGAAGATATACCCGAATATTAAAGTACTGAAACAGTTACATAGTAGCTTTATAGCTATACATGCTATCATAGACAATATTTTGTACATTTATTTCAATTCACAAAGATGAGATTTTCACGTGCTATGTTAGTTTTTCTTTAGTTTTGTGAAGGGTAATTACTAATGCCAACTTGTAGATGGAAAAGACAAAAGTCTAATAAACTATTTCACAATATGTCTCTTTAATTAATTGCAGATAAAATAGCTCAATTAACCGTAAGTACGACACGTATTATTCCTTTCTAAAAGAGATAAATACAGTACGTATAGTGGAAGTGCGTAAACAGTAAATAAGACAGTATGTTAAGTCTCAGACATAAAATGGGACAAATTCCACATTTGGGTTTCCAAGACCTGGTTTAGAATTTAAAGGACAGCCTATTTTGTTCAGTTTTATCTAACCTTCTCGAAGTAGAGGAGGGTAAGTCTACTTACTACACCTGGCGTCGGCATAGATAAAAAGGTGTTACACGTGTACAGCCTCACTAAATGTCAGTCATTTTTACTCCATAGGTACTATGTAATAGTTTGCAGTGAGTTTCGTAGTACCACCACCCCGGGAGATGAGACTGGAAGGATTATATTTGTGAATGCATATACATAATATGATTTGTATATTCTTGGTTTACCTTTGCGTTTAGCAATTTGCATGTTATATAAATATTATTATACGTGGAATCAAGATACTTGATTATCGAATACATATTAACAAGTACTATATAATCATCAAATAGGTCACTGTGACCTATATTTTACGCTTCAGTGACTTTTAGTTAAATTTGTTCATTTTGAGGTTATTTCTCAATCTTTGTTCATGTTAGGATAATGAAACTAGAAATAGACGATTGCGTGCATCTCTGCTATCACATCATCCTTACAATAAAAAGGTCACGGTTACAAAGAAGGTCACGATTACCTACATTTCACAATTTACGGACTAAATTGTGTGCGTTTAGCTCAACCATAGGTTTTCGTTACCCTCTATACATCTTCTAGTTTCTAGAATCGTGAAACTTGGTGAGAGGATACATCTTGATGAGCACAACGTATTTAAATAAAGCCCGACAAATAAAGGACACCGTGATCTATATGTTATGTTCTACTATCATCAGTTAAGTATCTGTGTTTATAGCCACATATAATTTCCATATTATATACATTCTAGCGACTCGGACAGCACTTTCTGACCAGTGCAGTTGGAAATGAGAATACATATGTTTATTCAATGATAAACTTTCCACATTAATGACTATACATTGTGTAGGTTACCATAAACAGATTAACTGTGTTTTACGCTTGAATGAATATAGGAATTTGATGAGTGGACTGCATTGCATGCTTTTTGTGCGAGACCTCTGTATTTGTTAATCAAAGACATTACTGATGCCGAACTATGCTTGTACTACTGGCCGTCTCTCCAAGGTTCCGCAAACCATGTGAATTTCACCCAGTAAATCTGACTTCTAGGGGTGGGAAATGATAAAGGTTTTGGACGTAGATTTAAGACCAATAATTAAAAAATAATAATAACAAATATATGTACATGTATTTCTATTTTTCAATCAACTCATACCATTGTCTCTACTTTGATATAAAAAAGAATGTACTTTCTGTCCTTTTGTATTTTTTTATGCTCTGTCACAGTTGGTAGGTAGGTAAGTATGTAGGTGGGTGGGTGGGTAGGTAGGTAGTTTAATAAATTAATAGTATGAAAGCACGAACCTGGGGTAATAATTTCGATTGAAAGTTAACATTTTAGATTTTTAGAAGACTAAAATTTAAACTGCAGAGAAAATAATGCTATTGAAAACTTTTAATTAGAAAAGAGGCTAGCATTTCGCTGTAAAGCTCACATGAGTCGAAACTTATTTTCTGCATGTTAGTTGATCATTACAATGAGTACTGGAGACTAATGAAAGTTTCGCTGATGTGAATTGTGTTGCTTACACTATTGTTTGTCTTTTACCAATGTAATTTCGGGCTCAGTTTGTATTCATTCATTCATTCATTCATTCATTCATTCATTCATTCATTCATTCATTCATTCATTCATTCATTTCTCTGCACGTTGCTATGTTTCCTTATTTGTGCTTTAAAGATATATTTTGAAGATTTCGTAAATCATTTTCTAGTCAGTTGAATAATTATCATGAAGTTGTTTCAATACTTTACCAGGTAACTGGCTGGAGGGTTATTTCGTTTTTTCTTTTTTTTCTTTATGTTCGTTTTAGCGATCGTTCATTAACTGACCATTTTATTATTGAGCACGTCCATATATTTTATATATATTCAAGTAGGTGTGATTTAGGTGTATAAAGGTTTCAGTCAGCTGGTTCCCAAATCGATTTGATCCTGAAATTTTCATTGGCAGGTACATGTAAATCTTCCAGATTCTGCAGCTGCTTAGGTCACCCTTTCGTACAGGAAGTGAAATCATTTTGCGCCATGTGATATATGGCGGTCACGCATTGATGTCGTCTGCGGCTCGATTACTTCCCACGGCTCCCGAACTTGACCATTTCTTTCACACCTACGTGATATACCATTCTTCTTATTACCACATCAACTTGAAGTTTCCACAATCTATCATCCATTTATCAGTGCTACATCAAAGCTTTGAGGGTTATGATTTACGTCCGACAAATTGTGACGGAACCCAAGACAACAGATAACATCTGAAAACATTTATTAATGTTCGCTATGTGAAATATCAGAGGATTCCTCTGCACTAAAATGTTTAATTTTGTGTGTGTCTTAAGCTGGGTAATAAATTTGGGGGTTGAGAAGCAACCGTCTATAGAAGGAAGATTAGATTTGATTGGATATAAGGGACGCGTGAATTAGTTAAGGATTTTATACGGGAAAATCCACCAAATTTGAAGTGAAAGTTTACGTTCTTTTTTCTTTAGCTGCATTAAGAATTTTAAGGTATTATTTACGTCAGCTGTGGCTTTCGTAGCTCCTTTATTGGCTTGCAAATTTTGTCTCAGCCATTGAATTATCTGTATCCGTACCCTTTTTAAAATGGGGTCCTTTTATCGTTTACAAGTCTGTGAGGGACTTTACCTTTTGAAAAAAAAACATATTTATTAATTAATTATTAGACTCATAGTTCATGATAGCAAATAATTATCGCAAAGGTATTTTTTCAGTAACTTAAAAAAAATGGGTGTTTCTTTGATTTTTGTTGTCGTTTTCGTAGTTGTAGATCTCACTTTCCGTTATTTAATTATGATATTTATACTAAATTCTATTTCTTTGTTTGGCTGTGTCAAATCTTTAAATATGGTCAATTCTAATTCTCATGTTAAAAGTTTGTTTCTTCTTTTATACATGGAATTTGGTGGAACTGTATTTAATTGATATTTAGATTCAACGAACTTAGTCCAGCGAAATGAGGCAAAAGCCTTTGCTTGCATATGAACTGTATTGTT
Source organism: Sinohyriopsis cumingii (assembly GCA_028554795.2). Taxonomy (NCBI): domain Eukaryota; kingdom Metazoa; phylum Mollusca; class Bivalvia; order Unionida; family Unionidae; genus Sinohyriopsis; species Sinohyriopsis cumingii. The sequence goes on from CM068826.1 coordinate 34,912,133, forward strand.
GTATGAAACTACAACGTCCATTGTAGCAAACTCCTGAGCACACGCATGAAACGGCCAGCGGCATGTCATGACCCCTAATCACACAGCACTAGGCGTCAAATTAAAATTATATGCTACATTAAACGGTGAAAAGCCAGGCTGATTTAAGAATCCTGCTTAAGTGATATATCTTGGAAAAACGGCACTACAAGTCCACATTTGCTGTTGCACAGTGGAAACTAATGGACTGTTTACATTTCGCGGTTCATTATGTAAAAATATTGCTATAAACAGATAAAGTCAAGGTGGTCAGCAATGTACTTGTACAAGCTGGCAAAAGGTCAAATCGCGGCAAACCAATATTTGCCATTTTGACACGTGAAACTAAAATGAAACCAATACACAAATGACCAAGTCAATGACAGAGAGCTTATTTTCTGACCGTTCTATTAATGCATACACTATACATTGAAATACCCTCTATGTGTATATATATATATATATATATATATATATATATATATATATATATATATATATATATATATATATATATATATATATATATATATATATATATATATATATGTATGTATGCGTGTGTATATATATATATATATATATATATATATATATATATATATATATATATATATATATATATATATATATATATATATATATATATAATCAGTTGACTTCCGTATGGATTCCGATGACGTCAACTACAGAGGTCTATCATTTAAACTGCATTTCAACCACTAAGGCAACATATATTTGGTCGGATTTAAATACGTTTTCATTCGTAAACGTTGCATCAGCAAATGGTTTGCGCATCATATATTGCAAAATCTACGACATATAATGATGTTTTACACGGCATATACGGTTTTCATTTTATCGCATCATATTGTAACAAATGCACACAAAATATTAATGAATTTACGTCATATAATCAAAAATACACAACATCTAATTAAAAACCACAAAATACTACAATATCACATTATATAATAAGAAACGCAAAGTATATAGTAAAACTGCACAGGATATATTTAAATGTGTACATCATATGATAAAACATAGCAGAAGATAAGAAACAGACGTCATATAATTAGCAATGCACATCATACACTATGTACAGTCGATAATACATACATACATACATACATACATGCATGCACACACACACACACACACACACACACACATATATATATATATATATATATATATATATATATATATATATATATATATATATATATATATATAACATACAAATTAAAATCGTCATAATTTCAATTTACACAGATTAACATGTGGTAATGCAGTAGTTGTCAATAGAATATACTTTGATAATATATGAAGTGATGTTGTCGTTAGTATCAGAGATTATCTCTATAGTAGAGATAGGCTTATTGTCTTTGCACCAAAACTTTATCCAATCGTTTCCAATTTTTCTGTACGATATGGTACCGTACACCCCGATCTGCAACTTTGAAGAATGTTTCACACTTACCGTATATACTTTCTTGTAAGTCTGGTCCAACTGCAAACATCACAGACTCTGATCTACCGTTACACAATGGGTCGGCAGATGAACGTCTATATGGTTTATTCTAATGATTACTCCTAGTAAACTGCATAGACCCAGTTTGCAGTTGCATCCAGTCATAAGCGAGTACATACGGTGCATTATATTATGCCACCTAGTTGATGTTCTACGTTGTGTCTCATTTAATTTTCATTGGATGATTTATTTGGGTTCAACAACCCTCATCTGTCACACCTATCAATCTCTAAGCTATCAGTCCACTAATATAAATGCAGTTTGCAAGTTAACTGAGAAAAATTGGCGTCAAAAAGAGAAATATTCTCAAGCCAGCTTTCTTCGATAGGGCCTTCCTTTACCGTGGAACTGTTAGAGAATGTGCATTTGAAGAAAAATGCAAAGTTTGAGATTCCATAAATGGTTCTTATCACTTTGTTACTTGGCAAGTGTCATATACCGTGTTCCAAAGGTACGCTATTGTTACTTTGTTAACCAGCCTATTAGAAACATGGTAGGTAATTTTTGCACACGAAAAGTGTGAATAGATGTTTGGATAACTTTATACTAACATAGATAATACTTTCGAGTCAATCAATCTATAATTATGACATTTTTTAAATAAAGTTGAAGTGAATGTTAAGATTTTATTATAATACATGGTAAAACAATATGGTGGTGTGATTCCTGTACTTGTAACTCCTCAGCCATGCTCGAGAATGGACAATTCGGTTTCCTGGGCAACAGGTATTACCTACAAGCGGTTGAATCATTCTTAATAATGCAAAGGGAAACAAAAAGTGAAATCGTCCTTGCACAAATTGTAGTATATGCTGATATCAATGTCTTTGTTCCAATGCACAACAAAAACAATAGAGTGGCAAGCTTAATTGGCGCAGCAAATTCCAGACCCATAAAAATTAAAGTCATATCAACTAGCCCATTTCCATCAAATTGATATAAAGCTAAGATTTGCACTGCTGACTTCTAAGAAAATAAAACAAATAGTGTCAGATATTAAGCATATTGGTAATTCCATTACTATGTAATCTCTCAAGAACTCGAATAACATACCAAATGCATAATTATAATGGAGTTAATTTTCTGAGGCACGGTGATTTTGGGTGATTGGTGTGGGGAGTGGTGATGGTGTTCGGGATTGACTATAAATGAATTGATCCAGACGGAACGAAATGTCCAACAGTTCACAAATCCTTTGGATTTCAAGTTAATTGATTCATAAAGACCTAGGTGACATTGACATGACCTTTGTTCTATAACCACGTTCTTCATCAACTTGCCGTTATCGTTTCAAGAGTCGAATTAATAGAAATTGCGATGATGTGAGCAATGTGGACATTCGTAATCTTAACACGACGATTACATTCTGAGATGGAGTGTGAGTTTCGTGTCATGTACACGGTCTAAAGTTATTTACTTTTAAATTAATTAAGCAATGCATAGTTTACATTTTGACTTGTTTCTTTCTTTAATAGAATGCTGCCAAACTCGCTTGATAAAAATAGAAAATCTTAATACTAATTTTCTATTAGAATATTCGAGAAAAGTATTATAATTCAGTTCTGTTCTTTTCTGTGGCACGTTACGCGACTTACTTTTTAACGATCACGTGTCATTTATTATTGATATAACTTAACAAGTTTAATATATACATGGCCACTACTGATGGACTTGAGGAAACGATGCAGACATTTATTTTATATTTTATTTCATTTCATTTAACTTTTAAACTTTTAAGCTTTTAAACTTTTTAACTCTCTAGGGTACGATAATTGACAACAGCCTGGTGTTTTTCTTGTCTTTCATTGGAGGTCAAAGGTTTGTATGTTGGGCTTGACGTTTAGAAGATTTCTGCGACGTGCAAGGTAAACGTTTTCAAGCAACCGGTTAGATTATAACAACGCATTTATTTATCTCTGTTCTCTTTCTCAAATAAATCTCAGTCTATCAAAATACCTCGAAAGACTTTTTTTTTTAGAACAGAGTCTCTACAGTAAATCATTAAGTATGAAGCTGTCGCAAGGATTGTCACGTTTCCATCATTTTTCTCTGATAACATGTTAAGCTTAATTGAAAACATTCTGAAATATTTAGCCCAGTATCATTAATTCAATTAAATGAGGTATTAACCTACGGAGCAGGAAGCATGCTGATCAATGGGGGGACTTTACCGCCATTTAGAGGTTCTGGAAGCAGGGGTTTGATCTGAATGCAAACATGAGGACGTTATGTCCTCGTAATGTCGCCTTGTTAACAGACTGAATTATTAAGCGTATGTCGTTAATATCTTAAATGGGGAGAAAACGGGCTTATCTCTGCATGTTATATATTGTGAGACATTCCAGCAACTTATTCGAAAGATAGTTCCTAGAAGGTACCGCTGAGTTCGTGATCACAACTCCAAGAGGGGGTGGTGCTGGATACTTGTCGTGTGGAGGGAACATACAACAGAAAAAGGCACGCGATGAGCATGATGACGGCATAATTAAGTATCAATAACTATCAATCAACTTTTAACCTATACATTTGAATTTAGCGACAGTGATCTAATAAATTATCGCTTTAGGTTAGTTTTTTATATTATTATCAGTAATTACAATTCTGCATTGTTGAATGTATATGTTTACATTTTTGGAAAAATTGACTCTAAGAAATTTGGTTCATGCTCAAATTACTTTTAAAAAAAAACAAATATTTATTTTAATATCATCTTTCTTCACATTTAAGATTCTTCATATAGCCTTGTTACGTTATTAATATTTTATTCGCATAAAATTTCAGAGGCTTTGTTCTATTCAATCATATAGTAGACTGTACTAACACCTCCTTTTCTTTATGAACGAAATGGACAAGAGAAAATCAAAACCACCACTATAGAAACTGAACGTCAGTCCATTTCGCTTCTTAAGTTTCTTATCAATCCAGGCCAGGAAAGTTGCAGACGTGTACAGGCTGAGCCGATAAAGGATTAAGGAAACGATAAAGGATTAAGGAAATTATTATTAGAGATGGTTTGCCTTTTAGAAAGAATGCATACTATTTTAATAAATTTATTGGAGTAACAACAACAGCAGGTGATTAGAATAATCACGTCCTTTTAATGCTGACGTTGCAACAAAATCAGGTCGTTTCAAGTATTTGGGTTAAGATATTACCCCACGGATTATATCTAAAGTGCCATTCCAGTGTACATAACGTAAATAAAATTCAATATTATTTGAATAGAAAATAAAATCTGGAAGCTATATAAAAAAACGAGGGAAAAATTCGTCATAATAACTGAGAAATACGCTCAGGTGTGTTTTCGAAATTAATACACATCGGACCAATTTTATCGCTCGGTAATACCATGATTTGTTTTTAACAGAAGCACACAGTACTTTAGATGATGGTTACCCGAGTAATGCAGTCAGGTTAGACGTCGAGATTAAAATATTGCAGGTTTTTGAAAGAGTTCTTATTAAGGGTGGGTGGGATGTCTTATAGCAATGATTCATGTGAAAATTGTACTTATAATCTAACTATTATTTAAGTAGTCACTGTACTTATAATCCGAGCTATACTGTGTAATTCATCTATATATCAGTAAAACCCTGTAATTCAAATCGCTGGTACACGCAAGTCAATACAAAATGTAAAAGAATATTATTTATATAATGTGTATCTTAAGATTGTATTAAAACGATTCCACAATCTATCATGAAATAGTTGTAAAAATCTTCTTACGTAAAAATATCTGAAGTTATTAATAAAGACTGTATTAAAAAGATTCCACAATCTATCATGAAATAGTTGTAAAAATCTTCTTACGTAAAAATATATGAAGTTATTAATAAAGATTTTCCTAACTTGAATTAAATTATATTTAAATTAAAAAAATTATACTGAAATGTAATATTTCTTTGTCGGAGAATAAAACATTTAGGCCAGCGGTAGGACAAGCCACGTACCAAAATCTGCTCCCATCACACGCCACATCGACTAAAGCAATGTAACTGAAAATGTTTGATAAAGTTATTTTTAAAAAAAATATTCAAATATGAAAATAACTTAAAATTTATTTTTAAAATTATTGTATTCCTAAACAAAAAAATGTCGGAAAGAACTACTAATCAAATTGTCAAGGTATCATGATAAAATTAAAAACTGATATCAAACTAAAGTGAAATTTACCAAATATATTCTTCTCTGCTTTACAGAAATGAGAAAAATAATTGATAAAAGTATGTAATTAATTCAAATATTCAGCTCAGTGGGAAACTAAAGGAAACAAAACTAAGAAAAAAAATAAACCAGGTCTCTCAAACAAATGAACTATGAAAGGTCAAGGAAAGCTTGAGGAAATAGAAGAAAAAAAGTATTTTTTTCTTACATAAATCAGGATAAAGTTGCACTGGAAGAACTGATAACAGAATAAAAGAAGCAAAATCTCGTGAGATTTTGAGCGACACTAGATGGAATGAGAATAGAACTAAATAAAACAAAATAGTTTTAGATCTTGTGCTCTACTAGATGGAAAGAGAATATCACTATAAAAAAAGTAAAAAAAGATATTGTGAAACCGTAAGCTTCACTAGATGGAATGAGAATATCACTAAATCAAACAAAATCTCGTGAGATCTTCAGCTAGAAGCAGTATCAATCTAGAAATGACATCGTGTCAGCGTTGAATGCGATCTGAATCTGACATCTACTTTTACCTAATTTCTTTGTAATTTTTAACTGCAAGAGGAATTTTCAGAAAATCGATTTTCTTGAACAAATTCGTCACGAGTTTAGCGACGCTGAGCATGAAAACTTCACAAGCAAGATTTGGGACAGAAAATCCTTCAATGGCATGGCACAAAACAATGGTAAAATTGAGGGGGTACTGTGTCTCTCACACATATCTGAACCATGCACCCCTACTGAAAGGTGAACAATCTTAACTGGAGCGCATGCCTTACCATTGTATACTAATTCGAACGCATTCTTGATGATAGACTTGATTGAAACCACTATATACATACCTTTCCAACTGAGAAAATTGTATAATTTTTTAAGCATGCAGTTTATATAGCAAATTATATACCTTTGTTTTTATGACTTTACATTTTTTTACTGTTAAGTTTAGTTTCATAGAATTTTAAGAGCTTTAACTTTCATCTTTAATCATTTTGGTTTACATATTTACCTTTATTTGAAATAGTTTACCGATTTTATCAAATAAAAATGTTTTATCTTTACAATTTTTAAATTAGCTGTTAATCAGCACTGTATAGACAAGTTCGGTAACTTAGTTATCACCCTCTCATATTAGGTATTTACTATATCCGGTAGGTAATTAAGCCGCTGGACTAGAATATAACTTCTATCGTCACTTATGAATCCGTCTTTGCTGTGTGTTTTGTATTTGGTCATGTTAACCATTACGTAGTGCTTAGTGATTTATAACCACTCTCACAGTATACAGTTACTGGTGGGGGGTGGGGAGGAGGAGGAGGACTGGGCAAATACATATGTGTATACAGCTATGCAATAAAGAAAATTTCTCTCTCTCTCTGTCTCTTTCTCTGTCTGTCTGTCTGTTTGTCTGTCTGTCTGTCTCTCTCCCTCTCTCTCTCTCTCTCTCTCTCTCTCTCTCTCTCTCTCTCTCTCTATATATATATATATATATATATATATATGTTATTTTGTTTAGAAAATAATTACTAGACCCAGACTGTAGAACCATCCCAAAACATAATTCTATTCGAAAACTAGACGTTACAGCAATTTACTTTTCCTTTTTCTTACGTAAATAAAGAAAGTAAATAAAAAATGTGATATAAATTCAAATATATAAATTGGCCTTCGTAACACAAACACGATATATCATGGTTAAAACAATATAACATACACAAATAACATACACATATAACATACACATATAATATACACATATAACATACACAATAAATTAGATTGAGCCTTGGCCAAGATCACTAAATTTAGGGACCATGTTATAGAGACCATCTGAAAGACCTAGTGTCTGAGGAGGGAAGTATGTGTCATAAAGAAATAAACAAAGGGGCAAGCTCCATGAATTTGTGAGTACGACACACCGTAAAACAATAAAATACAAACAGCAAACAGCAACCCCATAACAAGAATAATAAATATTTTTCCTTCCAAATTCTTTTTGTATTTTGCAGAAAACAAACACCTTCACCATGGGGAATACCGAAACATAAAAACCTTTAAATGTTCAAATGTGCTGGGGTGGGTGGGGTGGGCACTTGGAATCAGGTCATAATTAATAGTTCCGGTTCAGTACGAATGTAGTCCGAGTCTATTTTGAGTTTATTCTTTCCTTTTGGTGGTGATACAGATACAAGAGCTAGATGTCTGCATTCATGGTATGGATATAAAGGTAATTGCTTATTGTTTAGAATATGAGCTTATGGTGTGGCTGTCTGTGTGTGTTTCGGCGACAGTGTACAGTGAGTAATGAGGTCTTGGTGATGATCCGGAAGTGAAATATGTGTTCCATTGCACTTTATTTTGCTTCCGGCCCAACCTCTCAAAGAATAGGCCGATAAATCAGCCCTTCACCCGTGATGATATTGATTTTTGGGTCAGAGGCTGATATCACATATTCGTTAAAAGCTGCAATCATCTACATCCAAAATTAACTGAACACATCGGTGTACATGTTATACACCTACCGGTATTTCTCGTGGCACTGCAGCTACCGTAGGCTGAAGTGTTCTTTTGGTGACATGTAGATTATATTTCCTGAACAAATCATAGGTTTGGTGATTTGTAAATCCACCTGGAATAGCACAACCATGAGTCCTGTGGCCATTTTGAATTTCGCGCTTGATATGGTTGTTACCAATTACCGGTATGTGTCTAAAGTGTACGCGGGTTTGTTCCGGCATGCAGCAAAATTTTAATGAACAGGTGACATTATACCCACAACATCGTCCATCAGTAACAACACAGATTTGTGGAGTTGATTTATCGGACTGCTCAAAGAAATGCCGGTAAACTTATGACAAGAACTTCACCGTGAAGTCATCTTTGAAGATAATTTAGATGATTTGTATTCATTGTCTCACAGTGGATAGTTCAGTATAGAGAAACAAATGTAGAGGATCTATAGTAAAATTAATTGTGTTCTGGGTCCACTTCAAAGGCCGATAGCTTAACATAGCTGAAGGACGTAGACGTGCACACAAATAAAACAGTATACAGTTAATCGTTTGTAAAAGAACTTTGATAATCGGTCGAGCTGTTTTGAAACGTGATACGTGGATTATAGACCGGTATGACTAAAATACGCAGGGGAAAATGGAATGCAATGGAAATAAAATAAGCCATGGAAATTATTTTCTTTGGTTTTAAATTTTTTATTGAAAAAAGTTTTAATCATCAGATGCATACATATCTGTTTGAATTGCACAAAAGAAAATAGAACTAATTTTCAAAATTGCCGATATAAATTGCATGAAACGTGTCTGTTTATGAAAGTATGCAATCGTCGTATGCAAATGGAAACTGTCACATTAAATAATGTTAAATGACGATTTCTTTTATAGTAAAGAAGCTTTAGCGCAATGGAAACAAAGTACGCAGTGGAAATGATTTATTTTGTAAGTGATTGTTGTTTAAAATTAAGGAATGTTAACAGAAGGACTTCATCATCAATGCATATTCTAAGCGTTATGCATAATATAGAACATAATCATGAATGAAGGTCATAACTGACCTAATTAAATCAAATGCTACTTTCAACATTCAGTTTAATTGTAATTCGTTCGTTGTTTATATATGGTTGTGTTGTTATTATTGTTGATTTGCGAAGGAATTGTGTATTCACTATTTTATTATTCCAAAATTATCTTCTACATTTATTAAAAAAAAATTCAATTACAAGTATCTACACAGGTTATACATACGTTTGATATAAGATATCACTGGTTTCTATAATGAGAGCTTCGGTATTGACATAAAAGATGTAGTCATTCCTTTAACCTGTTATCTCTCTGAAAACGCCGTGAGCCTTCTGATTTCTAACATCACCATGTTTGTTTGGATGTCTTGCAACAGATGATAAGGAGCTAGAGACACAAAGTGACTACTATTAGAAAATAACCCGACACGAAATAATACTAATACAATCTTAAGTGTTTCTTCCAGAAATAGCACCTGAAAGTATGTACGAAAAAAGAACAAAACGAAAAAAAAGAACAACAAAAAAACCCCCAAAAAAACAAAAAACAAAAAAAACAAAAATGAACAATTGATCTTTGGAAACAAAAAATTTTTAGAAACAAATTTTAGCTGTCTGTCATGATGGTTTTAAGATGGGACATTAAGTCGCCATTTGCCATCTTTTATTGTGTAAATAAAAAAACGAGACAATGCCCTATATACAGAATGATACTCATGCAGATTTCATGAATATTTTTTAACCGAATCACTTTCGCCTGCAATTCCCGAACTAAGCTCCTATCCCCAAACTGAGGAATTCAAGTTTCCAAAATCAAATTTAATATACAAGCAGATTTTCAGTGATTCCCATTTGTAATTCCTACAGCGACATATGCCTCAGTTACTTCCCTTATAACCGATAGTTGGTGCAACCTCCAGACAGGTGTAGGAAATAAAGATAAAGATGTCTTTGCTCGTTCTGTCACGATAACACCTTCTGTGGACAAAATTTACATTTTTCAAACTTGATCCATTTAAAAATGTAACTATTGGAAATGTATGTATATATATAATAACATATACACACATATATACACACGCACACACACACACGCGCACACACACACACACACACACACACATATATATATATATATATATATATATATATATATATATATATATATATATATATATACAGTGATTTCTTTCCTATATTCTCTCTTCGTTCCCTCTATTTCTTATTTATTTGTTATCCACTCTTTTTTATATTTAACTTTTCATCTTCATTCTGAAAGTAAGGAAAGTTGTGTAATATATTAATTTCTAGACGTTTTGATATCTTTACATACAAAACTAATACTAATATTAATAATAATAATAATAATAATAATAATGATAATAATAATAATAATAACAATAATAATAATAATAATAATAATAATAATAATAATAATAATAATAATAATAATTACAATAATAATAAATAACATCGTTAGTATTTAAGGTCATTACATATTCTATCTGTTAGATGAAGCTAAAATGTTTCGTGATCACATTAACCGTCAGTCAGATGAAGCTAAAATGAGCTTCGTGATCACATTAACGGTCAGTCAGATGAAGCTAAACATGAGCTTCGTGATCACATTAACGGTCAGTCAGATGAAGCTAAACATGAGCTTCGTGATCACATTAACGGTCAGTCAGCTGAAGCTAAACATGAGCTTCGTGATCATATTAACGGTCAGTCAGCTGAAGCTAAAATAAGCTTCGTGATCACATTAACAGTCAGCCAGATGAAGCTAAAACGAGCTTCGTGATCACATTAACGGTCAGTCAAATTTGTAACTTAGTTTCTTGGGATGGGGTGGGGTATCCTCATAACTAGATGCAGACTCATTATACAGAGGTGTTAGTAAGGAATTTAATCGTATCCCTAATTAAAATCTCTGAATATCAGATCTGCATCGAAACAAGATTAACTGAAGATTTCAGACACAACTACTCGATAATTTTCTTAACAGAAACGTCGTAACATACACTCGTATAGGGAAACTTTTACTGCAAAAAAATGGGCTGCAAAACCAGTACAATTTATAAAGGTTTCTTCATAGGCTTCAAGTAAGTAAAAAATGCAACATCCAGGAATTATACCAATGCTGAGAAAGGCAGAGCAATTGGTAGACCGTATATATATATCATCAAAGAAAATCTTAAGAATCAACTTCTGCGGGTCAAGTGATATTTTTGGAGAGAGGGCGTAAAGTTGTGGGAACAGAGTTGCAAATGGCTGAATTCTGAACGTTTTGTGGTGAAGCTTCCTGGCAAGCGGAAGTTAAATAGTAATCTAGTGTGTTATTAGGGGGCTCAGGTTTATGTAGCTTCATATCATTCATTAATTGTCAACTATATAGACATTTTCACGATCCAACCTGTTGCTGTTTAAATTTGTCAAACGTTCCGGAAATGGATTAGTAATGGCTGCTGGCTAAACGGTAACTGTAGAACGTGAACTGATGTTTGTTGAATTACCTATTTGACAATCCTATTTTTATTTATCAGAAACACTTCTTGCATGGTAATAAACGCGATTTCAAAGCGACTGAAGCAAGAAGATGGAAGATAAAAAGTATTTCTTACTTATCCTGAATGTTTCCAACAGCATGTCAATACATGATGTAAAATCTTAACTGAGTGCATCCACTGGTGTCTGAATACATGAGTAAAACAACACGGAGTGCTTCCATTTGTGTCTCAATACATGACGTGAGCTTCAATTATCATTTAGGTGTGTGTGTGTGTGTGCGTGCGTGCGTGCGCGTGTGTGTGCTCTGTTTCTTAACTTGCTCTATTACAATGGTTATGTAGCTTTTCTTCAATGGACAACTTTGGTCATCATTCAGTCATCCATTCATTGTTATGACTCGCCTGTTCTGCTAGTTATAATATGGACTGTGGACGATAGTTATAGAATGACGATTTCCTGACACGTGAAGGATTTTACGACCACCGTTGTACGATGTCATCTATCATTCTGCACCATCGACGCTAAGTAAGCGCCTCCGCCATCTGGCGGTTTACTGTTCACTTTTGGATATTATCACTACGTCGATTAGCTTAGAGTAACACCAACGAAAAATTTCGTTGTCTTGCTAAGCTCAGTATATGTCTTGAGAGTAATTTAAATAAATAAATTGTTTTATAACAATATGTTAACACGTGTTTATGATAAAAGGAAAACAGTCCTTAGATATTAGGGCATGTATTATGCAATCCCATAATGCCTAAATAGAAGTGATTGGCTTTGGAAAACAACGGAACTTATACAATTTGTGTCATTTACTATAACAAATTGCTTTCCAGTGAAGCTGGTATATAAGGTGACTAACTGCACTGACCGTTTGACGGCGAAGTCAGCCCTAATACTTAGTTGTCATTTCAGTAATTTTTGCGCTGAATTGTGACGAGAAAGGATAAAAAGTAGATTAAAAACGCTGACAAACCAGTGAAGGTAATTTAATGCTATATGCTATACTGGTCATTGCAGACGCTTGAGTAACTTAGTCCTCAGTTCTAATACCCTAACTAAACAAATACTGAGTTTATTGGAGATTGATATAAAGACACAATTGGGAAAATAGAGTTCATGGGATATGGATGGAAATGTGGTGAAAACACGATTTACGCAATTCTATCACTATTTTCCGTCTCTAGGGATCCAGATCTTGCCAAAATTCATAAACTCACCCCCCCCCCCCACCCGGTTGCTATCGAGGATCCAAATATGTGGTCCTGGCTCAAGGAATATTTGTCTAGTTTGAATAAGCCCCACTGGAAACTTTTTTGGTGGAATTTGCATACATACATACATACATACATACATACATACATACATACATACGTGCGTGCGTGCGTGCGTACGTACGTACACACACACACACATACATACATACATACATACATACATACATACATACATACATACATACATACATACATACATATTCATAAGTGAGGGATCCCGTTTATGACATTTCGGCAAAAAATAATAAAATCCAACGTTTTATAAAGAAAGAAATAATATAGACTATCTAAGTCCTTTTAAAAACCGGCAAAGAAAAGAAGATGAATGTAATCGGGATTTTTCTACATGTTCAATGACATCAATCAAGAGCCTACTATTTTTGTTTACATTTCAATTGTTTTCTTATTATTTTTTTTATAAAACCAGTTGGAAACAATCTTTTTTTTTATCATTTCGAGTATCTTTTGACTGGGAATTTTATAGTTTTTGGGCCGCCAGTTAGAGAGCTCAGTTCAGACTTGCCTTGTTTAGGAATGAAAGATAGTCCGCCTTTCCGAAAACTAAAACTGAACGCTTCAATAACAAATTTCTCCAAATCTTGCCAGAATATCTGATAAAAGTCCGAGGTTATACCATCAGACCCTGGACTTTTATTATTTTGGATACACTTTAATACTGTTGTACATTTTTCATTCAGTAGTAAACCATCATAAGCTTGTTTTTGTTTTCCTCTGTCAATTAGTTTTCGTTGTGAATTGAGAAGAAATCGAGATTTGACGAGGACGAGGATATATTTTTCAATAGATTTTAAGTAAATATTTCTCCTTTTTATTTTTATTCCCTAATTATTTTACTGTCAAAATTTAGATTTTTGAGGTTGGCAAAATATTTGCTGCATTTCCATCCCTTACCCATCTAGCTTTTGATTTGATAAATATCAATCCTAACTTTTCATTATATAAGTTTTCTAAATCTTCAGTGACTTTGACTTAATTTCTTTTTATTTCTATATTGGTTTGGTTCTTTTCATACTTGGTCTTAAAACAATCATATCTCTTTCCAAAGATTTTTCTTTTTCCATCCTAGATTTTCCCCACCCCTCTTGATGTAAACTTTAACGTGTTCATTTCAAAATGTACTTTTTGTCAATTCCCATTACACAGCAAGACCAGCAGCCACATTGATTTCCACTGTGATATTAGTACTGTCATGTATATTTAGTTTGCATTTGTTTTTGGTTTTTTACTTAATGATAACATGCTATGCATAGTTTTGAACTTGACCTTGTCCAAAATCAAGTTCATTGTGTACCTGACAAGTAACTTTTAATTTTGTAAACAAAAAAACACATTGCTAATATATTCCCTGTGAGTGTGGGTTGAATATTAAGATCATTATCAAGAATGATAAACATGTTGTTTTTTTAAGTCTGGGTCTTGGATATTGGTAGCTCCCCATGAATAACCTGTTGTACCCGATGTTTACCAGTTCTTGATTGTAACTTTAGTAAAAGATTTTATCTGTTTACAACTTAGGAGTCTAGAAATGAATGGACCTACAGGCTCTTCATTCTCTTATTGTTTATATGATCTTGTTTATTCGAAAAAATATTCATTCTTGCTATAATGTCTTTAGCAGAATCATTCTTATTGCTGTGTTCAGTGTTGATTTGGCGGGGAATTACTTATTCAAATTATTATTCACTGGAAATACAAAGTGCTCTTAAATAATATGTTTGGAGACATTAACTTGAAATTATAGTCTATTCAGATAAGGACTTGGATTATATTATTGTGATTCATTGGAAGACTGTAAGTACATCTTCACACTTCAGGATATTGGTACATTAGTACATTCAAGACTACAGGCATATCAACACCTTCAGCGCTGGATATTATTTCGAACACCACTGAAATTTAAATAGAACATTGTTTATTTGGACTGGGGACAGAACTGTTTGGACTATTTGGTACTTTTTTCCACAATACTGTACGTTTTTTTTTTAAATTTTCACTTTGTATTATTCTAGAAAATAATGTTTGTTTTTTTTTAATTGTACAAACTTTGTTGGTTTTCGCTCATTTCTATTACTTACTTTAAGACGATAGAGTTGTAACAATACTAGCTTTTATTACCATTTCATATTCTTTATCAAATAGAAGACTGTTATTGATCTTGAAATATCCCGGGCCCCGTTTCTCCCTGTAAAGCTCAGGATCACAAGGGCTTACAAAATGATCTAAGCAAACAGAGGGGATACATTTATCAATCTGTCTGAGACTAAAATCACACTACATTGACAATAAAACTTGGATCATCAATTATATATTTACAAAGGTAATATTTAAATCTTCCAGATTTCTTTCTTCAATACGACTTCTGCCACGTAAAAGCTCACGAGTATATTGTACCTACAGTTGAAACATAGAGTCAAACAGAATTCGTATCCTAGTGCTGTGTGTTATTTTAAAACAATTTTGACTGAAACATGCTTCAAATCCTGATTTAATTTTTCATTTATTGAATGAATTTCTGTAAGAAGCATATATCTATTATTTATTACACGGAACCATCTGAACATTGCATGTCTCTTCTTAGGTGGACCTGGTCCTTTCACTATGAAAATACCTATCCGTATTATATTCGGATACAGTTTTCCTTACATGGCCACGATAGTGTCGGAACTAGAGCAAATATCATAATAGCTGAAGATAACGAGATGAAGGAAGAAAGAATGAAAAGACAAACTTACAATTTGCAAAATAAAACCTGAGATATACGAAAACTAAAAAAAAAATAACATATACATCTTGCTTCATATCATAATAAATTTCGTGATAAAAAGATGCAAGGTTTTGACCTAAGATCGTATTATTGATGTAGAAACAAACACATACAAATACTAATCATGCATACAAGAAACACTAAATTATCACACTTAATTATTTTTAGTGTTTAATGTTGCACATAAACATAGCATAACACAAATATATGAACTAACAAAGAATATACAAGCCGGTAATAATGAGGATGCATACATTACCTATAATTGTGTCTCTGTGTGTGTGTGTGTGTGTGTGTGTGTGTGTGTGTGTGTGAGAGAGAGAGAGAGAGAGAGAGAGAGAGAAAACAGAATAAGTATGATCAAAACATGGACGTGTTAAATGAACGATTTGTTTTATACGACATACAAGCTATAAAACAAACAGCAACCAGACATATGTATTCCTAACAAAAATTTGATCAACTGAAACTGTGTGGAAAATTGCAGGATTATGAAAGATGTGAGTTTATTTACAAACCAAGGATTTTGAAAGATAGAATCTTGCAAATAAAGTTGAAGATAACATGAGACTTAATTGAACGAACAATCTAAGATTCATATTTATTGCCGAAGCATTTAGATTAAAGTGCCTTGCCCAAGGGCACACAGTGGTAGTTGATCTAGGTTTGATTGGATAGAGTAGAATTCGATTGGACACATGTTCGATCGCGAATGCGGTACGTCGCTGCTCCTGTCTGCTTCAGTCGTGGTAGCGGGTAAATTTGAAATGTGCGGTCATTGTCATGATTATTGTGAAAATACTCTAACATATTGGTCTTACATATACGTGAAGGGGAAAAAAATATAGATTAATTTTGGAGTTGATTTCATTGAATTCCTAGTACATGATAATAATGTGGATAAAAGTGCAATGTTTTCGTTGTCTTTACACGTTCACGATAAAAGATTTCACATATATTTCTTACAACATGATCGATTATAACCTCATGACGTATTGATAAATAGCTATTTATTAACACAGACTATAACTGTTGTCAAGCAGAGACATTTTTAGCAAAGTAGATGTCTATACAGCTGTTAAAAAAAATATTGTCAGTTAAAATACAGCCTGACAACAGTTCTAATATATCTAGCTGCGTCACTCAACCGACTACTTGAATTTTACGTGCAGTTCGATCACACATTAAACCTGAGTTACAGTGCAGCTAATAGGTGTCCGGTTAATCAAACGGGCACTCCAGTAAGTAAGCAAGCAAGGAAATAAACAAACAAAACTGCAGCATTCTGATGAGCAAGACATTTTGCAATTTATTTAAGTAAGTTTTCTTTTCAGTTCAGTCACGAATCCGGGAAATATTGTCAATTGTTCTCCACATCGAAACGCCCACATTTTATCACTTCTTACCCACATGTACAGAGGAGTGCGCGTGCGTTTTCAAAACTAATACTTCAAAATGGCTCAAATAAGCATATTTCGCACCAAATATTTCTTGCAGATACGGAACAAATGTTTTTGCATGATAAATTTGCCGAAGACTTTAACAACAAACATGTGACATGATACTCGCCATACAAAGCCGCAGACTTACCAAAATGACATTCAAAGCAGTAAGTTAAATAGCAGAGTTCTTTGGAGATAATGCAGCACCATGCCAGCGAAAATCAGTTACGAGGCCATGTGTTATAAATCTGGAGCGTATCAACACCGATCAGTCACGTACAACCACATGGGTAACACTCACGTGATTTGCACCTTCGTCATGATTTGGATATTTGGAATCCTCGACATATATTGGAATCTTCCACATATATTAGAATCTTCCTCACTGGCGGCGATAGATGATATAATTTAGCTGAGTCTTTGTTAGCTGCCTTATCATTACAAAAACCTTAGTAACCTTTTCATAACCCTCAAGTTAAATATAATTGATAAAATGCCGATTTGATACTCTTACGTCAGGTAAGTGTAAATCAGGATTCGTTTTCTCAAACAGATATTCCCTGATTGAGCCGTTCTTTGTTAGGATTTTCCAGAGACCACAGGCAGGACATTGTCAGTAGGAATTCTCTTATATTAGTGATCTTGGATAGAGTTAACCACAACATAAAATAGTCTTTTTTATTCTTATTGTTTCTGGTAAGTCAAACGCATTCAAGCATTTTAATATGAAACTCTCTGTCCATACGGTACAATACATTTATATCATGTATTTTCATAACCTCACGAATCTCAATCAAATATCAGAGTTACACGAAAAATCTGGCTACAAATAATAAGTCACCTCAGACTCTTGAACAATCAATACATGGGATTGTACCAAGACCTAAATGCTGAATAAATGTTTCGATGTCTAACAACAGTCCTCTCCTGGTCCCAGTTTGATTCACGTGAAACTTTTCTCCTCATGTGAAGCTGTTATACAATTTTTTTACATTACGATTGGTGTTACGATATTAGAAATTGAGTCAAAAGATTCTTATGTATTTTTAATTTGTATTATTTGTTGGCTTTTCTTAATGATTATATGTTACGTTTTTATTTAGTACATGACTTCCTCCAAAATCAAGGCCATGATGTACCTCATCAGTAATATTTTATTATGTAAACAACATAATGCATAGCTAATATTTCTCTTCATGAGTGTGGATTAAATATTCAGATCATTATCAATGGAAGCAAACATGTTTATTTTGGGTCTGGGTATATGACATAATATTTCCGTTTAGGAAATTCCCAAACTTGTTGACAAATTGAATGTTTTACAAAGGGGGAATTGCCTGCATCCTGGTTCTATTATTGTGTCTTACTTTTTTATATAATGTAGTTTACTTGAAATAGTCATATTCTTGCGTTAATATTTGAAGCAGAATCATTCTCATTGGTGTGCTCAGTTTTTTTTTTTGGTGGATTTATTTATTAAAAATATTATTCACTGGAATACAAGGTGCTCATCAATAATATTCTTGGACTAGAACATTAATTTCGAACTACAGTGAATTCGGAATAGACCATTTTTAGATTATATAATTGTGATACATCAAAAGATTGTTAGCACAATATCACAATCCAGGCTACTGGCACATTAACACATTCGAGACTACGGGAACATCAACACATTCAAGATCGGAATTAATTTGGAATACTGCTGAAATTCAATGGTAACTGCTTATATTTGGACTTGTGATATAACGTTTAGGACTATTTAGGACTTAATTCACGATGCTATGAGGTTTCTTTCTTTAAATTTCACTTTGCATTCTAGGGAAAAAATTATTTGTTGAATTTTACAATATTTGTTGTTTTTCTTCCTTATCTGTTACTTAGTTTAAGGCCGTATAGTCGTACAAAGATAGTTACAGTAAAATGATGAAATTAAACACCTTAACTCACAGTTAAAAAGATTGATGTGTGTAATTTTAAAGTTTCGCTGAAAGAAAAATGTATTGTTTCAAATAAATGATTCATAAAGAACTCATTTTCATCCTTTGTGATTGCTTTCTGATGAATACTCATTATATTTTTTCGAAGAAAAGTAATAACGAAAGATATAAAAATATTAAAATGAACAAAGTTTAAGGTCTTCCCCATTGAAGCTAAGGCCTGAGAAGTAGCACAGATACCCTACTTAACACGAACTACTGTCGCAGAAAAAATGCAACTTAAAACGCTCTTTATAGCAGAGATTCGCAAACTGTTTTATGCTGGCCACTGGTGGTCCGCGAACTCCATTCAGATGATCGCAAAAAGCTTGTGAGATAATCGAGAACCTGAACCTTGCTAAAATCAATAAAACCAAATCACCAATCGCCTAAAAAGGAAAGGTTACTGATATTAAAATATAAGATGTTTGCTCTTATCTGTTTAGAATAAACATGCTAATTATTATTAATTTATTATATATGTAGAGCTTTTATACAAAGCGCTTTACAAAAGTTAGCTAATGGTACAGTCACCATTAGGAAAGATCATAGAGTAGTCCAATGAGACCCTCAGCAATGTTCAAGTCGTCCGCCGAGACCCTCATCCAGGTTAAAGTGGTCTGCCGAGACCCAAAGTAATGTTCAAATGATCCGAGAGAAAAAAGTTTGAGAACTACTGCTTCATGGCTTTATAAACTCTCCTCGTAAATAGCTTAGTTAAATGCATGTTTATGAAATGGCAATTTTATTAAATATCTCAAATCTTGATCAGGATAGAGAAATAGTAGAGCTTTTCTCTTCGTGTTAAAAATATACTTCATATCATCACCACTTGCAGCTAACTGGTTTTGATCTGATGACATAATATATTTTTTATCAAGCGTGTTCGTGAGATTTGGAGCTATATATAGCAACAAGACAGTGCTCGTATCTAAAATAACCATGACATTTGACCCTGAATATACAAATATAATATGCATTCTCGTGAAACGTTCAGAGAAAGTGTAATATGAAAATATGTGAAGTTTGCAATATTAGAATATCTTAAAGAATGCTGATAAAGCAAGCGTTCAGTGTGATAGGCAGACGGTAAAGAAGTGCATGAAAGGCACTATGATGCCAAGCGTAGTACAAATACAACTACATGTTTTCACCTTGTATTCATTATATATCGAATATGCTGTAATTTATGTAGATGCCTGTAGATTTTATAAACCACTTCTCAAAATGTTATCAGCAAATTGAGCAGCTTTGGCTTTCTCTTGTTGCCTTTTAAACATCTTCCGCCATGGCAAGGACTACAATGGTTCAACGAGTCAAATACATCGTGTAGTATATGCAATGTTCTCATTTGTGTAGTGTATGCAATACTCTCCATTGTGTAATGAATGCATATACTACACGATGGAGAGTATTGCATATACTACACGATGGAGAGTGTTGTATATACTACACCACGGAGAGCATTGCATATACTACACGATGGAGAGCATTGCATATACTATACGATGGAGAGCATTGCGCACCTTACATAATTGAGAGTATTGCATACACTACACAATAGAGAGTATTGCATACAATACACAATTGAGAACATTGCATATACTACACCACGGAGAGAATTGCATATATATTACACGAGGGAGAGTATTTCATATACTACACGATGGATAGTATTTCATGCAATACACAATGGAAAGTATTGCGTATACTAAACGATGGTGAGTAAAGAATATACTACATGACTGAGAGTATTGCATATACTACAACGATGCAGAGTGTTGCATATACTACACGATTGAGAGTATTGCATATACTACACGATGCAGAGTATTGCCGATGCTATAGATTTAAATTTATCTTGGCCTTTGTGTCTGCCATGTCGAGGCAAAACAGTGCCTTTCTATAGCAGCAACAGTAGGCCTGATATGCTACAGTTTATTTCCAAAACTAGCTAGTATAAATTAACTGCATTGAGGAACGCTGCCTCCTACATGAATGCTTTGTTTCTTTCATGCTCATGTTAACAATAATTTCATCAAGCTCTTTTCGACCAAAAATGCCTAAATTTGTTTAGGACAAAGAACCAGTACATCCTCCAGTAGAACAAGATGGTACCAATTACATCTGAATGGACTGATCTTGCAATGATGTTTTACAAAACCAGACAGGTCAAAATCCTTTTCTTCACGATTTTTTTGTGATTTTGTTTTCTCTATTTTTATAAGAGCATCCTGCGATAAACAGATGAATTTAAGATTCTTCAACGGGTTTAATAAATGAACCCTCAAAATTATTTTTAAAATAGCACACAACATTGTACACATAATGAGTGGGGTGAGGGTAGAGACATTCAGCCTTTACATGTCGCAGAGAATTCAGATAATCCAGTACTGTGATTATATATGTAGTGGCGTAGCTAGGATATTTGGGCCCCTTTGCAAAGCTTACTGATGGGCCGTACCTGTATTTTTATTAACATCAAATGACAACGCCATATCTTTGTAGTCATAAATATGTATTATCAATTACGGTCTTTGATTGGTTGCCTATTCATAGTTTCTTTTTAAAAAAAATCATCTGTTTGCATCGTGTGCATACTATACTTTGCATACGATTGCAGTATGGTAGCTACGCCCCTGTATCTACGAAGGGCACAAAGTCTGGAAACCAAACTCAGAAATGCTCCGTCAGACAAAGAAAGCTTTTGATTCGCAAGGAATATTTTATTAAACTATTATTAAGACTTTAAATATAAACTGTTTTTGCAACTGCATTCTTAATTCAGTAAACAAATATCTCTCAGTCATCGCGCGAGGGGCATTTCCGGTTATGTATGAGTGATAATAACTGTAAACAATACAGTGTATTGTCAAGTGAAAAGTAGGACATATCAATTCAAAACTGGATACATTATTCAACCCATTCCTTACTTATGTTTCATTATCTCTAAGGAAACTTTATAAAGGCGAAGATTTGACGACTCTGTTAATTGTGATGTGCGGTTATGTCTTATAGAGAACGATGGAATTTTGTTTTAATATACATTTTTAAGCCACCCATACGTAACTGTGTCAATATCATTCGTTTCATAACATCTTTTGGAGAATCAACACTAGTGGTCTTGAAGAAAAATATTTTCCCAACAAGAAAAAGAAATCCTATTTTCACACATTTTTCCCCACGTCATTCAAACTGATTTGCTTGTAACTTGGTCATGTGTTAAAATGGGTTTCAAACATGTGATGATCTTAACATATATATATGTGCCTTTGCCAATGCACTGTTCACGTTGAATTAGCTACGGCCATGATTTAAATATGGGACCTTCTGTCTTTGAATAGACGTTCTTCCACTAACATATAGGAGTAAGTACTCACGTCCTTGTGGTGGCAAAGGGGTTTTGTTGCTTCATCCGACCATTTATTTTGTCGGGGGTGAGGCTGCTTGTTTTTGTTTAAAATCGCGATTCTCAAATATTTGGAAAAATATTATTGCTGTGGTTTACAGCCAAAATAAGCCCCAATTATATCCGTTTTTTATTTCAAAGAAAAGAATTAATTTTCTATTGATAGAAGAAGAAAATATCCCAGATCAAAAGAAAAGCCCCCTCCCCCACTGATGGTCATTCCTTACCACATCTGTTATCTACCATACAACCAAAAAGTGTTATTATTTCATTTGGACTGTTTGGTAACAACAGTTGGTAAAGATAATAGATTTGTTTCTGATAGTAAGATTGTTAGATTATAAGATTTGCATATGCCCAGCAAAATACCCTTGAAATTGTGTGTGTTCATAACCAGGACTCGACTGTTTACGACTTACACGGTCCATTTCACATAAGTTAAGAACAATAGTTCATATACTTTGTCATATCACATTCTAAAATAACATTTACCGTAGATTCTGAATTTTCAATCAGATTTGAGATGCACCAGCGGGAAATAATAAAACTTATAATAAATATTCTCGTATGTGTACTCTAAAGCATACCCTCAACCAATTTCACAAGATAATAGTTCCCTCAGTACGATATTTATATCACTGTATTGTTTGAATACAGCGTGTACACAAATCGGTTGCACTTTTCTGACTGTGTTGTTAAAGGTGGGATTAGTGAAAATAACATCTAGCATATTCAATTGTGTCCTATTATACGTGATCTCCATGATCCGCCATATTGTTGTGTCAAATGACAATATGTACGTGGCAACTACCTGACCTACGTAATGGATACGGTCAGTGTACCATACTCATTTACGGTATATTCATTTTCCAACAAAATCTTTGAATGCCATGAAGCTTTCAAATTAGGTTAAGGTTTTCAGTTACTAAGTTATCATTATCACACATCTTCAGCTACACGGGAGATAATTTAGATGTTGATGCAGTAACCCGCTCTGAAGTTGAGACGTTCAGTTCATTTCCGTTGTAATGGTATTTCATGTTACACGAGCGTTCTGGACAGACTGTAGGTGTCCCGGTTCAACTATTTGATGGATAGTTAGGAATTGAATGACTTGCTTTATAGAATTTAAATGGTGCGAAATCAGAGTTATTTAAAACTCTTCCAACGCCAGGGATTCTTACTAAGCCTGAGGCTCAACAAATCGAGTAACTTCAGCTATTTGTCGGAGACTAATTTGCCGACTGTATATCAGGCTTGTTCCATACCTTTAACAGGCATTGTTTTCAATATGAATATCACCGATGTACTTATGAAGATTTCTGATTTTTTCCGCATTAGACGTAGTTCTTTTGTTCTCTCTTGTATATCTCAGTAATAAAAAAAGACAACAAACAAAACTTTTATAAATCCGACCCTCACCCATGATGATATTGACTGGCAGTTTAGGGGGCAGATGTCGCCTGTCCATTAAAATGCTGCAAACATCGGCAGTCAATATTGTCTGCATATATCAGTGTATATTTTGTACACTTGCCAGTGTTTCTCGCGTCTGTGGAGCTACCGTCGGCTGAGCGGTTCTTTTGGCGACATGTACATTATATTTCCGGAGCAAATCCTATGTTTAGCGACTTGTAAATCCACGTGGAATAGCACAACCCTCTGTCCTGTGGTCACTTTTAATTTCGGACTAGATATGGCCTTTACCAAATATCGGTAAGTGTCTAAAGTGTACGCAGGTATGTCCCAGAAAGATCTGCATGAAGCAACATTGCACATTTTAATGAACAGGTGAAATCATACCCACATATCTTTCATCAGTACCAACACAAGTTTGGGGTGGGTAGGTTGATTTATTGGACCAACATTCGAGGCATTATCAGTATCATTGGTCAAGAAGTTGAGGCTGATCTCTGTCTGTCTGGCAGATGGATTCTAGACTGGCTAACTTATCATTTGCAGTAATATTTAAATTTAGAGACGGAATGAAAACAGGGCCGGATTTAGACATGGTGAGGCCCTAAGCTATGGGAAGCTGTATAGGCCCTATTTTGTAAGTGTTAACAGTGAATGAGGCTATATATAACATCTGAATGTAGCACACTTTACTAATTATTAAAATGTTGATTATGTAATTTATATAAAATATATTGCATATATAATAATAGTGCAAACATTACCGTTTAAATTATTACTTAAATATAAATTATTATAAAACTGTATAATATTTTTAAAAAATCAAACAAATTCTGAAATTTTGAGAGGCCCTTTCAGGCTGTGAGGAACTAAGCTGTATCTTGATAACCGTATACCTAAATCCAGCTCTGAAGGCAAACCTTCGGCTTGAAGACTTTAAATTTGAGGGGAGTACAACGTAGCTTCATTGTTGGGGGTAACTTAAACACGATAAACCGGAATTTGCTACCCGTTCCTGCTATGTTAAAGTTAAATTAGTTTGGATTTACTTTGAATCTCAGGTATATATCTTTGTATTTTGATTTCTAGAAATTTCGTATTCAATCGTTTTAAAATTAGACAATAAAATACCCTCTTTCCTAGCTTTTCACCCATTCATATGAACGCACTATATACATCGTGGACAAAAAGCTATCATAATTCCGGAGACCAAGTCTCTTGACCTCTGTTGAAATATAGCAGATTTATTGCATGTTCGTCAAACCGCGGGATTAAATTCAAGAGGAAAATTGACTTTGAAGTCTTCTGGGGAATTTCTTGATTTTTTCGTTAGTGCACAGAACACTTGTCCATGATAAATTAATTGAATTTTTTTTTCTCCACATATGAAGAGGCGTTTAATTTTCGCATCCCGAGGCAGAATGTTCTTGGTCCTTTCTCATGAAACAGTCTTAGTAGGTATGTAAATAAAATGATCATGACATATTGCTTTAAATCCCATTGCAAATTATTTCTCATAGTTTTTCAAGGAATAAATCAATGAAATGTTGCAGATCGCGGAACTTCATTGACGTTTTTTTAAATGTTTAATCTGCATCCTTTCTCACGCCTAATTTAGTGCTACAAACAATGTTAACATTGTATACATTATACGTAACGTTAGTATCTACCATTATAGGTTTCGAAGGAAGGTCAAATTTTAAAGTCTTTCATGCATTTTGTTTAGAATGCATTTTTCCAAAAGAAAATAAATAAAGGATTTGAAAGTTCAAAACTTTTAACGAGATATACATTTTCTAATGATGTGTGATTAATATTAATTTAATCAAAAGTATATATGCAAAACAACATAAAAAACCTCATTAACATCAGATATTATTTTACTTTAAACATATGTGGATGAAATCTAGCCAGAAATCTATCTCTTTATCTGAAATAGTGGTTAGAATGACACCAAAAAAAATTATTTTATTACAAAAATTTCAGACAGAGTTTAGCGCAAACATTGCAAAAGCCACATATACTTTCAACGTTATTAGGTTTAAAACAAAAATAAAAATAAAAATAAATATTTGCAAAGCATTTTGTTGTCTGATCATTTGTAATCTCCAGTTTGATAAATGTTTCAAATAAATTATATGGTTATATAATACGAATATACATAAAACACGAAGAAAAAAGAGCCAGTTGCCATGGCAATATATTGCACAAATATTAACATGCTGTCAATCATACATGTTTACTGCTAGTCAATAAAAGTGACTGACAGGTGTAGCAAAAGGCTCACTTAAAATCATCAATGCCTTCAAACTGATTATTTACATGTTTATATTTAATTATTTACATGTTTATATTTAATTGGTAAAACAGATAAATAGTTCATTCTTTGTTGAGGTTTTTCTTTGCAGAATTATTTATACCTTAATTAGTGATGTGTACATTATGGATTGTTATTTTATGAGTACTATTTTATACTGCAACAAAAACTTGTATTGGACGAGACACCGAAGATGTCTAGGCTGATAATGGTTTTCAAGACACCTTGGATGTGAATTTTAAAAAATCCATGTTTCACTCTAAAATGATATTTTATTATTCACCTATCTTTAGCTTTAATAATACTTTCTTAGTAGTTAAAATCATCCTTTATTATCAATAATTTTCCAAAGTAGAGGTTTGTGTAATTTATCCGTAATGTGTATAACCAGGGACTAGCATATAAGCAAGTATAGGAGTCTATAACTTATAATAGACGCAAAATACCACTTATCATTGAAGATAAAATAAAATAAGATACAAATCTGAGATAATGATGATAATTTTTATTACTTTTATCATTTAGTAAGCTCTTGTTTGTATTAGGTAGCTGAAGCAAAGTAATTCATATTGGTGGTGGTGCTGACGTTGCTGTCATTATAGTTGCCAAGCAATTAATATAATGGTGCGTATTGCTACTTTTGATTTAATCATCTCACATTAACAAAATCGTATTTTGATAAATAAAACTTATCTATTCTTGTATATAATTTCAGATTGTGAGATTACTAAGTCTTATTTACATCTGCTACATAAAATTAATTAAAAAAAGTAAGTCATATTTTTCTAAAATGCACTACGCAACAATTGAAATTTGTTATAAATCATTGATACATTTACAGACGTTCTTTCTTACCTTTTATAAATTAAATTTGTCTTGAATACAAATTTAAAGGAAGTATGCTTAAAATGAATATTTGTGTTAAAGTTTTGGGTGCGTAGCATTTTTATTCAAATATGACCATAGAATTATTAATATCACAAGGATATAGAGAACAATGGGGCTTGCAAATTTTAAGCAAGGGAAATAACCATATGACTCGAATAACATCATTT
The DNA here is from genome assembly GCA_028554795.2 of Sinohyriopsis cumingii. Lineage (NCBI taxonomy): Eukaryota > Metazoa > Mollusca > Bivalvia > Unionida > Unionidae > Sinohyriopsis > Sinohyriopsis cumingii. Next base: position 34,939,569 of record CM068826.1, read on the forward strand.
ACCTCCCAGTTAAACAAATTCGGTTCTTACTATCAAAATATAGATTTTAGATGTCTAATATAGCCTATGCACGTGATCTAGATTCAGAAGCTGTAAAATATGTAACATAACAATCAGTAAACAAGGTATACATGAAATATTAAGAATGGTTACGATATATTAGGTGATTAATATATTGGGGGGGGGGGGCAGAAATGAACAAAATCTCCCTTGGTTCCCACCTCAGACAATGTCTTTTTCCACGATAAACACACCCAATTATGGGCATCAGAAGAACAATAAATATTTAAATTTAGTCACAGAGAAGCAGAAGTATCCATAATAATGACGATCTCCCATTCAAAGACTAAGAAACAATTACAGAAGAATTTACTAAATTTCTAGAAAGGGACCTGGTATATCAATATCTACGAAGAAGTTCGGAACAAGAATAAAGGACGCTAGAGCCGTCCTGTTGAGCGAGACTAATTTATCCAAGACATTGCGACTAATTCGAGTCACATCTGACAATATATGCATCTCTCTCTCTCTCTCTCTCTCTCTCTCTCTCTCTCTCTCTCTCTCTCTCTCTCTCTCTATATATATATATATATATATATATATAGATAGATAGAGAGAGAGAGAGAGAGAGAGAGAGAGAGATTAATGAAATTAATCAAATGTAAATTTGTTCTGCATAGAAGAGCTTTGTTCATGACGACCCAGCACAGTGGACTACCATATGAATCAAAATATTGTTTCACGTTTGGCTAGATATATTACCGAGTTAATGACTTCTGATTATGTTGGATGTTGATACACGAACTTAGTATTTGAAGTATGGGATTATTTGTTTTAGAAGAGGTTATGTTGATTGCAACATTCATTTTGTTTAGACATTCAACTTGTCTCTTTAAGAAGAAGAAAAATAAGATAACAACTTGCATTTTGCAAATCGGACTCGCAAAGAAAATGATTCATAGTCCTTAGTTCTTCAGCTGAACTTCAGTCACGAAAAAAAATCATATTTGATTAAAATAATAAAAGATATCATGAATGTATATCTGGTACCCATTATAGTGTTTTTCATTAAAAAAAAACATACGGTAGGTCGCAAACAAGCTAAAGGTTTTTAAAAAACAACTTGTATACGTTTTGTAGACTTTATTGTTTTTATTTCACAGGACTTCTACTTTGGAGTCTTAAAATTGTATTTGAAGTTTTCTTGTTTTTTATTTAATAAGAAACATAAGTCGCAATCACGTCATTTTACATCCAATCTCATAAGCGCTACGATAAATATAAAAAGTTACGTAAAGTCGATAACGCCAATTTAAGCCTTGTTTTAAACATAGTGTACGTTCTTAATCTTCCTTTCCAAAAGATAGAAATACCGTTCACTAGAATGACTACGAATTTCCTTCATTTGTTTCAACTTTGTCTTAGATAAAACAGGCAAATGCATATGGAAGAAGAAAGGTAGGTAACATACTATCCAGTACCCAGAAAACTATGTAACGCACGCTCTAGATGCTGTACATGCATTTCCCCTAATTTTCATCATGGGAGCTGCATAATACTCTGTATATGTTCTACAATAATATACCACCTTTTTACTCAGTGCATTTCAATGTTTCGATGCATAAAATGATTCTAACAAGTGTGTGTCAATAGCAACCATCCATGCAATTTTAACAAGATCTTTATTTTTGTATGAGTTCGCTCTCGATTAAGATCGAACTCTTTCGCTTTCTACAACACTTTACAATTAATATCTTCATCATATAGTAATATAATGCCTCTGACCAAAAATATCCACCCATTTCTACTTAATAGCCGTTCAAGCTTTCAAACGGGGAAATACGGTATTTATGATCATTCATTTGAACTGCTACCTCACGAACAAACGGTTAAAGCCATGAGTTCACGAATCTCAGTGCTTGTTGGGATGTCTTGCAGCAGACGATAAGAGTTTAGGTCAGAAAATAATTACTTTTTTAAAACAAAACTATTCACGAAAGAATACAAATCAAAATTATAATCTCTTCTCCAATACGTCAGATGAGAAAAACAAACTTAAGAAACAACAGGTTCTTTGAAAATCGATCTGAATTGCATTTACTGATTTTTATTTCCATGGGACAGATAGTCGCCATTTTAATTTGCATGCATAAAAAATACACATCAGCCGTTTCTGCAAAATAACATTCTTTCAGTTATCCAAATTACAAATGGAAGTTGTTATTGCAAGATTTATACAATTCTAATTGTAGAAAGTTCTGAAGCATATTTGAAACGACCTAGAAAATGTCAAGGTATAAAATATGTGTATGTTGCAGTTGCGAATTTCGCCATACAACTGTTTCGCATGCAATTACTTTGTCAACAGAGATACTTTAGTTAGATAGAAAGCCCCCCACCCCACCCCAAGTTGATGATTTTTTAAAAATTCCACAGGCACAACATTTTTTCTTTTCGTTTTTATTTCAGTTGCCATCAACAAGAGAACAAAGAAATGTCTGATAAATTGGATTGAAACTACTTTTGCACCGTCATGTTAAGGTGTGCTACCGAAATGAAGCAAAAGTAGGTCAAAATGACTTACTGTTATGGTAGAAACAGTGGCCAAGCAGGAAAGACAAAATTCTGCAGACGTAATGTTATTTATGTCACTAAATTATATAATTTAATGTTCTTCTTCGTTTGATTGCTCACAATAATTTGGAATACAGAAAAGAATTCGAATTGAATTACATTATGTTAATATCACTAAAAGACCATTTTGGCTTTACTCGTTACATTGTACCATCTTCACTTACCTTGTTCAGGTGAAAATGTTACCTTGCTATAACAGGTACATGTACTTACTCTGGATGTTGTTTCTTTTCCAGGTAGTAAGGTAGAATTGACACAGTTAAAGTATTTACGCATCGCTCAGGGTGGGAATGCAGGTATTAAATTAACTCGATAACTTTCCGAGTCTTGAATATACCCTTAGTCTGGTATCTCAGTTTTTTTTGTGTGTGATTTAGACGTGATAATTATAATTTACATAGTTAATCTGAGATTTAGTCTTTGCGTGCATAATATTAACTTCTCTTCCAATACATAAGTAATGACCTATTTGTATCGGCCCTATTTCAGCATAGGTTATTATCTTATTGAAAAGTGTACAGTCTATAGACCTTATCATTGAAAACCGGAGTTTGCAAATACCAAAGTTTAACATGCAACATTCCGTCCCTACCCCTTGGGACTCAGCCTCCTGGCAATAACTTGAAAATTGTATTGAGATCTACCCGACTCATCGTGACTTTTATATAATTCTGAATTGCTTCCAATTATAATGATAGCATGCAATAAACGCTGAATACGCGGGGTCTCAATACAGCTGTTTCTAGTCTTTTTGTTTTAAAGTTTCGTCGTATCTTTTCACAACTTGTACATGCATATAATTTGACTATATTTTAATGGAATTTGCCAGTGTAGCAACATGAACTCTGAAGAGATGAATGAAGTTTTGATTCCTCTAAATCAAGCGAGGCTATTGTAATCAGAAGTTAACGTTATTATTAATTTCTACGCGAAGTTGTATGATTAGTCTCTTGTATTTTGCAAACCTCTCAAACCGGATAATTAACACCAGAACCCTTGCATAGTTATAATGAAGCTGACCAACAATCAGTTATCTGTTTTTCACAAAGGGCATGTTAGCCATTTCTTTCTATCTCTTAACACGCTGTAATATGGAAGCGTTCGACCATAAGACATAAAGAACTTTTGATACGACGATGTATCTTTTTCCTTGATATTTATAAAGGTATAATTCGTACCTTCCCAGATAGGATAAGAGATATAGAACAAGACAGGAAAAGAGATATAGAAAACGAGTACAATAAAGAATATTATATTATAACTTGTATACATTTTTCTAAACAATCTTTATTACATAATTAATATTTCTGTCAACTTTCTTCGAATGTGTCTACACGTATAATTGATTTTACGCTCATCTCACATAGTAATACTATATTGTACTTGTCGTTTTCAAAAGTTACTTGCTTCTTATCTTAATGAATCTGAATTGAACAACGTACAATGTATTTAATAGAAGAACCATCGTCAATACATCCCCATAGACAAGCAAAATGAGGAGTTTTAAAATTTGCCCTCAACTCAGTTATGACCAGGAGAAAGGCCTTTAATATTTCACATGGAGGGTGTAATTACAACAATAATCGGGCTTCATCGAGAATGTTTAAATATTTTGACCTAATGACGTGTGTTACCTATTCTTTCAGACAAAGAAAATCAGATGCACCAGTTGACACGACACAAATGAAGCACGTATACAGAAATACTGAAAAAAAAACAATATTTAAAAACACGTGCACACATTTATCGATACGCTTCCGATAGGCAGTGAATACCGGGAGAAAGCATTGAATGGAAAAAAAAATTCACACTTTTTCATTTTCTGATGCAGGAGCAAATATTTGGCATAAAAAGCAGATTGATGACCAAACTCTTTCGCAATATTTACTCCATGTATACCTTTAAAATGTGTGACATAAACATTGTAATATCTCTAGAAACTGGCACAATGTCTTTTCGAAGACTTTACCAGAGCAATATGGAATTTTAAAAAAAATGTTGTGTACTATAATAACTTGACTTCGCCGTAATTACTAGTACTTTGAATACTTTTGATAAATAATACTTATATATACTTATTGTATTGATGTCGCAATCAAATTCCAAGTTCCTATACTATACAGATTATGGTGGAGATATGAAGTCCTTATATATCTCACAATGCTTGAAGACGTAGGAACATGAAGTCAAATTGTTGTTTACTCAAGGGATTATCCAGGAATATTGTTGGTAGAGGAAGTAAACAAATTAGCAAAGGTTGTATGGGAAGGAACACTTGGCGAGGGTCCAGAGGGCGATAACCCTTACATTGTTTGCGTGTATTGAGCTTAATTTGCATCATTTACTGTAAAGAAATAAACTTACTCAAGGAAACAAACGGGTCGATTCGTGCTCATTTTTAGGCTTGTGAGGTGGTGATGGCTACGCCCCCTTCCTCGGTCCGTCCCTGTCGCTAGATACTATTTTGACAGAATATAAGCAAGAATAAATAAGCACTGCACCCATTATTGCAAACAAAGGCTTCAAATGGTCTAAATTTCCTCCTTGGCAATAATACATTTTCATTCAATTTTCATAACTTTAAAATATATTGCCAGAAAATGTATTCCTTGTTTAATATGTCAGCTTTATTATTTTCGTGCTCGATGTTTCTAAATAAATAAATATAAAGACAACACGTATAATGATCATGATTCTACAAATCTATGGATATGATTGAAATTTTGTAAAGCTACGTTACAAATACACACACACATGCACACAGACACAGACACAGATATATATATATATATATATATATATATATATATATATATATATATATATATATATATATATATATATATATATATATATATATATATATATATATATATATATATATATATATATATATATACAAACACATGCACACACAAAACATTTGGATTGATTGCAGACAATGATTTTGGTTTATTCTACAAATAGTTAAGAAAATATTAAATTTACAGTATTGCAACATTTTAAAAAATCTCTTAACCTCATGCCACACTTACTAAATCCACAAATATTCAAAAGTACTGGCTCAATTACATTACCTTTGGACTGGTTTAGCATCTGACGGAACCTGTTAGGATTGTCGCTGGAAAAAGTCACACTTTAATTGACAATATTCAAATTCCAAACAAAATTGTGCTTTTTGTTGATGTCCCTTCATTGGTTTGAATGACCCTTACCCCTAAATCGCAAGACCAATGCTTTCACCCCCAAAGCATCTCACCATACAATTTCACATATGCCTTTTAAAACTTAACTGAAAGGAAATTTAAGCATGTAAAGTATGTTCCTTGGGATATTATACAAATGTTTGATGATGTCATTGATGCTTTAGATTCTTGCATTTCACTCTTTATAATGTCATTGATAGGCACTCCTTTGAAAATCATCAAGTTAAACGTGTTATTCAATCATACTCCAGAAATCCTACAAGCAATACAAACACGTGATCAATATAAAGCAATATGAATCACTACAGTTATGTATATTTGGTTTAATTTATATTTGATTTAATTTAATTGCTTGTTTAGATTCCATTACTTGCTATTGTAATGTAACTTGATTTACTGGAATAGAGTTCAGTTCTGACTGATTTTTTAAATACATTTTTGACGTGCACAACTTTATAGAGACATTGTATCTAATGCTGACCTAGTTCCTGATCTTGATTCAGAAACGAGTAAGAGTTGTACTAAACAAATCTTTTTCTTAGTGTTTTTATTCTTTCTCAGAGTAAGATTCATAAAGAGGGATCGAGGCCATACTTTGAGTACGTGACAAATAATACGTAGCAATTGTTTCAAACTCTATTTTTTTCTCTAGAGGATTAACCCACATCCGGGCATCTGTTCTGCGTTGTAGCTAGATTTATTATTGATGTTTTGAGAAAGAATAGTCTTCAGTGTCTTAACACTTGAGAAGTTAAAGTGTTTTATGTTGTGACCAGTTTTTGAACTAATTATTTTCTTTTCTTCAAATTATTTGGATTCCAAGAGATTGTTTTTCCGTGGAAATACTTGTGCTCTAACTTAATTCTTGGACAAAGACATTTATATAAATTTACACAGAATTCAAAAACTGGAATATTATTTTCTGTGATTGAACAAAGAACTGTTAACACATCAGTACGACGCTGACCACAGTATACGTAATCGCCTTCCATTTTGGATTTCATCGGGATTCGAACTCAGTTTCATTAGGACTTTTTATTACTAGGACTTCAATTTTTTAATTTTTGTATTAGTTTTGGATTTTATTCGAAAAACCGTAAGTTCCTTTTCTCATTTTTATCCTGCTTTTCTAGGGAAATAAATTATTTTCTAAATTTTACAAAGCTTGTTGTCTTGACTTTTTCTTCTTACGTTTTGTAAGAGCCTAAACACGTAACACTGACCAGTGCAAACAAAGAGAGAATTAAGTTGTAATGCTCTGAAGTTATTCAACAAATCTAATTACCAGCAGCTGGTTAATGAATAAAATAGAACCAGGAAACAACTGGGAAAATTTTAAAGGATTTGGAGCTGTGAAGGTCATTTTCATCCACATTCTAATACGTGATGCATCTAAGATGGCTTAGGCATAAAACAATAAAGATATTGCCAGTGACCTCGCAAGGTTTTTAGTAATGTTGCCGATAATATCAAAGAATTAATTACTCCTTGTAATCATGAGTTGCTTCCACGTCTTCGTAAAGAAAATCTCCGACAGTACTTTCTATGAAATACCCATCATAAATGTTCATAATGAACTGAAATATCAGCAAAGGTTATAAGAACAGTCCACATATGTTGAGTTAATTGGACACAGATTATTACAAACAGCAGCAGCAACATTAATATCATAAAACATACCATACATATGTAATCATAGTATTAATAACAAATACATTTTTTGACAAATGGAAGAAGGCTAAAGTGAAACCTCTTCATAAATCTGGTCCTCGTGACGAAAGAATTTTTGGACCCATCTCAGTCCTTCCTGTCTTATCAAAAGTTCTCGAAAAATATAATCTACAATCACTAATGATTTTTCTAGATGAAAACATGTTGCATGATTGACAACCTTGCTTTCGTGCAAATCTTTCATGTAAAAATATTCTTCCTAGTATGATCGAAAATGGGTTGAATGGAAGATCTAGTGGGAATTGTGCTGGTTGATGTAGGAAAGCATTTGATTTATTTGATCATGACTGTTTACTTGAAAAATTAAATCTTTACAAATTGAACAGCAGCTTTTTAAACTGGTTTTCAGTCATATTTGAAAGGAAGAAAATAAAATGTTAACTTAAACAGTGTCATGTCAAATGAAAAACATTTGACTTTCTTTTGTGGAGTACCTCAAGGATCTATTTTATGACCATTACTATTTATTATCTTTATAAATGACATATATTTGCATTGCATATAGAAAATATTGAGACCGATCTCTATTATAATGACATGACCTTACATTATATTAGCTCATCTAAAAATACTGTTGAAAGAAACTTACATAATGCCCATGTAAAACTCTCTGAATGGTTTAACATGGAATGCTCATTAATTTAAATAAAACTAACGCGATGTTGATCACCACCCATCAGAGACGTAACAACAATAAAGATAATATTCTCTACTTTCATTTTAATGACGTGAAACTGAAAAATGTTACGCAAGAAACTTGTAGGAGTTCCCGTTGATAACAATATGCTATGGTCAGAGCATATCGGTAATGTTACCGACAAGATGCCAAGGGATATCTGATCACTATTTTAAAAAAAATTAATCACTGGATAATGTGACACAAAAGTTATATTCAACCTCATCTGGACAACTGCAACGTCATATGGGACAATGCTTCTAAAACAAATGTTATGAAAGTCGAAAAAGACTTCCAAAACAAGCCATCATATTTATTCTTGCTAATTAAGTTGATCATGTCCACGAAATGTATGAATTATATGACGATCATGACTATCTGTGAAAGAACGTTTGTTAAGAACAACTAAATATTTGTTTAAAGTTTCTATTGGTTCTACACCCAGCATATAAATGTTTTTTTTTTCTTCAAAGGACAAATAACATCAATACAGTTTCTAATCTATCGATATTATGATCTGTCATTTAATAACTTTATTCCGTCACGGCCCCAAACTGCATTGTATACAGATATTTTGGTTTCTCGGGTAAAATCATTTTGATTGGTCTACTGAAGATGTTGAAGCATGATCAATGCCTTCCTTTCATTGTATATGTTTGAAATGGATGCAATCCAGATAATGTCTAAAATCGGTTATGGCCAACTTTGTTGTATATTTGTATATGTATATATTATATACTATTGGTGTTTACTTCCCTGTGTGTGTGTGTGTGTGTGTGTGTGTGTGTGTGTGTGTGTGTGTGTGTGTGTGTGTGTGTGTGTGTGTGAATTAAAAAATATTCAATCATGCATGTTTGTGTACAGAATGATTTGTGTGCTGAATCCATAATCAGATGCTTTTGTGTACACCAATAGTTAATACCTTTTTTCCATGATTAGAGTATTAAGATGTAAGATAGGGAAGGGTTTAGAGAAAACTTGGATGACATTTCGTGCCTAATCAGATAATGTTACTAAAGATATTTCTAGATCGAACTTGGGACGCCAGAAATGGAATAATTAAAAAGATCTCCCTATTCATAGATCATCATGCCAGTCTGCTAACTCTAAAGGAATAGAACTAAACTGCATGTTCAACATGCACGTATAGGTTTCAAATTCTTCACTTAAAAAGCTACCCTTCAATAGATCAGATCGTTACTAACACTCCTTATTATCGTCACTGGATGATTTGTGTCTTTGTTCTGGCGACATCGAATACTCTCGTCTGATGTGCTCAGGAATCTTCGATTAATCTTTAGAAACACGCTTGTGTGTACCTAAGAACATGCCATTTGACAAGGAATATGGAATTGTGCTCATCCTAAATTTGATTAGATAGATCAACTGCATGGGTTTAGTATCATTTTAATTCCGGCTCTAACATTGTCATGAACAGGAAGTGAAACCAGTCTGTACCACGTGAAATATGGCCTTGAGGCATTTATGTCAGCGGTGGTTCCATCACTTCTCACGGCTCCAGAAATGTACAACTTCTTTTATATGTACCTGATTTCCGTTTCTTCTCACTAAAACAACTGCTTGAACATTTTCTCCTTTATTTATCTTTATAACATCAAAGTTAACAGGATTATAATTTACTTCAAGCGAATGGCCCCTGAAGCCACATGAAGACTGATTTTATCAAAAAGAAGCGTTTTTTTTTAAATAAAAAAAATTTTGATCCGTGGGACTCATTCTATATGTTTTAGTATTCTTACACGCTAAAGACTTTTAAATGTCCTTCTTTTCTCTCGTTTATACTTCAATATCCTGAGAGATGACATGGCTTGGATTAATTTAGAATCTTTATAATAAATTTAAGTATTTTGGAAATAATGTATCAAAAACACACTAATTACGAAACTAAATCAATCATGCATTATAGCTTTACAGGTACTGTAATAACCTAATTAGTTTGATAACTATTTTTCAGTATACCAAATGTGTATTGTTTTAAGAGCTGTATTGGACTTCGATAGCTATATTTTTTTTATTTTTTTTCTTGTTTTTTTTTTTTTGCTGTCAGGCCAACTGTTCTGTCATTGAAAACATTAAAATCTTCATAAAACTACATTAAGTCTACTATAAGAATAAATTACTTTTGGTCTTTTTCTTTAATCACTTGTTTCAATTTGAAATCAGAACTCGTGGAATAAATAAAGAGCAAAACCAGTCATTGTTTCGTGCACTAAAATGCAAACATTTAAATATTTAAACTTAAATTAAATCAAATTATTCATTCCTTTTGTCGTAGCTAGTTTGTGCACGTTCCATGTGAATTATTAGAAATAAAGTATGTGTGTGATTTGGATTTTTTAACGTAGCTTTAATAATTTTTCAGTCATATCACAAGTATGTCTGCAGTGTAGCAGTTTATAGTGATGTCTAGCGCTGGGGCATCATTTCGCAGACATGTACCATGATGTTCCGCCCAGTCACATTATCCTGACAACAGGCGGACCAGTCCAAACACTAATCTCTTAATGCTGAGCGCCTAGCGAGGCAGCTGTTAGTACCATTTTTGTAAGTTTTGGTATGACTCGGCCTGGGTTCGAACATACGCTTCCGAGGCGGACGCTCCAACCACTAGGCCACCGGAACGGTCCACAGAAATAAAGTATCTTTAATATAAACTCATAGATGAAAAATATATTTCCTCTGAAAATAAAATTTGAGAACGTAAACAAAATGAATGAAATATGTACAAATACAACAAAATACATTTATTCAAAGAGAAGAGAGAAAAATAATAAATAGAAGGAAAATCATAGAATTTTAGCTTAAAGCGAAATTAATCTTAATTTATAAACCTAGTTATATAGAAGTATATTTAATAATAATAATAATAATAATAATAATAATAATAATAGTAATAATAATAATAATAATAATAATAATAATAATAATGATAATAATGATGATGACTTAGCACAGCGACTAATCTTTAGAAGCTCTAAGAGATTTACAATATTTGATAGCACATAAAAACATACAATGATAAAAACAAGCACCATGAAAATACTAAAACAAAAACATGCTGACATTAATTAGGGAAGTAAACGTTATTAAGCTTTTAAGTCTGTTCTTGTAGTCAAAATATGTGAGTTTTATTTAAGAGCACTCTTGAATGAGATCACAGTGTCCTTGTGTCGAAGATAAGTGGGCAATTGGTTCTACGTAGCTGGACCTGGTACCCAAAAGAACATTGTCTGTTTGACTTCGTCTGAACAGTAGAAACAATGAGAATCCGAGTGTCAGATGAGAAGCATAATTTTGTAGATGCAGTGTAAACATGGGTAAGGTCAGATAAGTATATTGGACTGGAGCCAATCAACAAAATGTAGCATAGTGAACAGATTTTGTGTTTGATTCTGGAAATCTTGCAGCACTATATCAGAAAGACCACGTCTGCTCTGTCTCTGAAAGTGTTTAAAAATTATGCTTGCCTGTTGCCATCCTATTCTGAGATGTTTTGATTGGTTTGCCTCCATTTGAGGTGCAAATATTAAATATATGGTCAACATACGCCTCACCATTACTTCTGGCCAGTTAACATTCTAATCCGTCGTGAGTATATCTCCACATTACCATTTTTCTCACCCACCCTCAAATAACCTACTTGTATTGCTGTGCCATAAAACATCAATTAAACCAAATCTTTTTTTTTCTCTGCTTCCCTTGCATCGCGAGCGGAAATCAAGAGCTATGTTGAACATTAAGTATCCCTCTCTCTCTCTCCAGTGACTGAACTTACATGACATGCTATTAAATATTAATATACCCATACATTATGTTGCACTCAAACGGTACGCATTTGTAAGAAATACTCTTGATTACATATAGTAATCAAATTGTTAAACTGCTTTTAACTATTATCACAATCACAATAATGTCTAAAAAAAAATGATGGAGAAGTCATGCATTGATTAGTGTCGATTGAAAACCGAAATGAAATGAGAATCAAAATTTGGGTGCATCGTCTTTTCCCGAAATAGACTGCAAGAATCCAAACCTGAAATAATAAAAAAAATAATAGAAACTCAAATCCTTACAACTATATTCACAGTCCTTAAAATCTGTTGTTAACGATTTTACACTCTGAAGTCTTGTGGACTGTTTTGTCACGCTGCTAACACAAAGCTTACTGTTTTAATCTGCGCAAGAAATGTGTTAACGTAAATATAAAAATGAAGCATTCCATGTAAAATCTAAATCTGTGAAAGTCGATGTCATAAAATTATGGTAAGATTTTAGACATCATTCGTATCGATGTAGGAATGCAAATCGAATATTTTTGTATTAAAATATATATAATAAAAAGAAAATCTACGTATTTTTAGTAGATATAACGAAATATTTTACATTTGAAGTGGAAACGTTTTGCATTATTACTTGTGTTTTTCCCACTCCTCACGATAGAATGTTCCGCTTGGTGAAATATTTCCTTATATCTGCTCAAAACATGTAAATATCCTTTAAACAGTTTATTGTGTAATGGTTCAGATAGAAATAATTGGAATTTTATATAAGCTTACATTTGAAAAAGTTTAAATTTCGATATATTATAATAACTCTTACTTTGTTCATGTGTTTCTCTTTATTTTTCTGCTATTTAAATATCATTTTTGTCGCTTATTAAGATCAACTTCCCTAAAAAATTTCCCTTGTCTGAATTATTAGGATTTTTTAGACAGAATTCTTTATCATTCTCTACCGCAAACGTTGTTACGGATATAGTTAATGACGGTGTTGTTTGTATACTTATAGACTATATATATATATATATATATATATATATATATATATATATATATATATATATATATATATATATATATATATATATATATATATATATATATATATATATATATATATATATATATATATATATAGAGAGAGAGAGAGAGAGAGAGAGAGAGAGAGAGAGAGAGAGAGATACACACACACACACATATATATATATATATTGCATTCAGATCATCATAATTTGTAAAATGTATACTCCTATTAAAGAAAGAACAAATGTATCCTTGACATTTGATCATATTTTGCTATAACTTAGATGCATAATAACTTTATTGTAAAGATACATGTCCAATAAGCAGCAAGACGTTGAAGAAACTTAAACGCGTGGCTGCCTCACATCACTGCAACACACGTTCGCCGTACATAACGCGGGAGGTCTCGAACCTTTACTTGACTCACTGACGTGACACTGGCCGTTAAATTCCAATGATCCGCTCAATCAAATGATGAATGGTCGAAGATGTAAATAATCTACCGGTATTCCAGTGATGTAATAGGTCGTTGATTGATTCAGTTTCAATATTAGCTGATGTACAGCAATTAGAAAAATTCCGGTAATTTAAATCCAATGTTTTCTATAAAATCAAATTTATTTTCGATGATTTTCTTTAAAACTGTGGTAAGTATGGCTCATTAATTCATGGTCGGTAACATAAAACCACGATGTTTAAAAAATAGGTCTTTGTTAACAACGGGCTTCAGGTACATTTCAAAAGTCATATTACGTGCCTACCTTGTGCAAAACATATCCATTGTATGAAGTGGGAAATACTTTGGTATCGGTATTCAGTCGGTGTCAGTGTATGGGCTGAACAGTCACATTCAAAGACACAAGCACTCAAAAACTTTGGTATCGGTATTCAGTCGGTGTCAGTGTATGGGCTGAACAGTCACTCACATTCAAAGACACACGCACTCAAAAACTGTAACTTTTGTAAACGAATAATTCTGCGTTTCACTTTTTATTTTCAAACAATCTGAAGAACTCACTTTTTATCGCTTAGCAATTTTAAGAACTCGTACGATATTAACTTACACCGTTTATCAATCCCTAGATACATTTACGATTTTAGCACCCTCTGGTTAGTCACTTACTATATACCAATCATAGTTTACATAAGTAAACAAAGAAGAGGATAATTAAAATTACGCTTGTTTCTAATTTTGTTTCTTTGATTTGAGTCTTACAATACTTTCACAAGTTTATTTTTTTAAGCAAGGTTTTATTTTCTTCCATATTGTCAATGTATCATACGGAACAATCAGAGCCAAGTTGTATCGTCTACTATTTGGTCGGTGTCTCATGCAACACAACCACTGCAAAGAAAGCCCAGCATTTCTTAGAGTCAATGAACATATTTTATTTTTGTTTGCATTTGTTCCAACTGCTGTTTTTTTAAAGGTCCAGTGATGATAACACTGGATTATTGCAAGATGTTTGCAGTCTGCAAATATGTATTTGACCACGTGATAGTGTACTTATTTACAGCGGAAATATACATGGGATTGAAATTCTGTTGTCAATATTTTCGGATGCAACTATATGCAATCCGATACTGTCACATGACTTTTATACTGCACACGTGATGCATTGTTTTAACAACAGACAGAAATAATATTTAAGATTTTTAAAGCTTGATGGTACTAAACAAACCATAGAGACAGCTGAAACCAAATAAGAACAAGAAATCACATTTATATAATGGTCAGGGCCTCAGTTTTGTTCCTATCGCGTAATTGTTTCTAATTATTTCTCATATCTCATCTCTCATTATTTTACTTATATATTGGATTCTACTTAAAATTTGAAGAGTTTTACACATAGAATTAAATCTATAATTCACTTAGATCATAACAACGCATATCTGATAAACCACCGAATATAAATGAACAGCCTCCATAGTGCACAAAACTGCCGATTAATATATATAAAAAAAACAAAGGAGAAATTTTATCGTCATGTTGATTTGTATGGAATTTTACTAGGTCTTGTTAGCACTCCGAATTATGCAAAGAATGACAATCTCGGTTGTGGCATGTGTCGAGAATGCGTTTTCTTCACATTCCTATGTGTCTAGCATGGTGTTTCTCATGTGGAACAACGATGGGGAAAAGCTGTATTTTTCTCACGTGACTATTGTCTTTCGTCACATGACCTCCTACTGCGATCAGAGTGCACTCAAAGTGACAAACACTCCACGATTGTTATCATTACTAGAACAGTTTTTCATAATAATCAGGAGAAACATTAACTGCGATGCATGAATTTCACATGAAGTTTAACGTGGAAACTCATCCATTTAATCTCGGTCATATGATGTAGAGAGTTTGAATGGGCGTTTTGCTATTTTAAAGTTGCACCAGTATTCACAATAGGCCATTTTTAATTCGACTGTCATTTTTCGTTCAGGAATGCCGGAAATATAATCCTTCATTATGCATTGCTGTTGGACACGAACATTCCACCAAAGATATCATAATTTTGCTTCTGATACTCGACAAAGCCTCGTGTATGATGCAATAATTTGACCCTCAGGTGACATTGTCGTATTCAGCACCGATGGATATTAAAGATTAAAGTAATCTCCATCCTCTGTCTACTCCAATTATAGAAAGTGAGAACATCTGACTGAATCTTAGGAGTTGGCTAATCACAGGGACCGAGACAACCATGTTCAGTTAGAATCATGTTGATTTCTCTCAATTTGAAGATTGTCTTTTAAAAATTGAACCACCTTATTAGAGATCTATTTCCATTTGAGATTGCAACTTTCACGCAATTTGGTTGAAAAATAAGGAAGTTAACATTGAATGTATACATATATAGTGCAAACGTTCTCGGTGTCTAACGTTCAACTGAGCAAACTGTTGGTCAAGCTTATCAAGTAAGGTGGCATTACGCACAAGATCACACCTTGCCCAATGAATGAACATTGTTGACAAAAAGCTGGGACTTACCAAATATACTGTTTTAATTTGATCATAATTGATGACATGCTGTTTCAGCAAACAGTCTGGCAGTTAATTTTGAAATGGTTCAACAAAATTGTTCAAGCCATGAGCATGTCAAAAAATGTTCCTGATAAATTTAAATAGACAAATATTCTAATAATTTCATACAATTGGAACAGAGAAGTGAGTTTATCAACGTTTATCTGCATGTTTTAGTACAATAAAGCCTCTTGTATGTTCGAACTATGAATTATGCATTATCTTGTAATAAACCTACATTATTTTTAATTGCATAAATCTCCAGACTGGCGACACAAGCTCTATTATTTAGCCCTTCTGAATTCATAAAATTAAAACTGAGATCCTTTTCGGAACATTTACGACAATGACGACGATGATACTGATGGCATTTATGAATTAATTGATTGCAATGGTCTGTCTAAATTTACTTTCTCCTGATGTATAGAAATATTATAATAATAATGGACGTCAACAAAATATTATTATTGTTATTATTTTCATTATTATTATTATTATTATTATTATCATCATCATCATCATCATCATCATAATAATAATAATAATAATAATAATAATAATAATAATAATAATAATTATTATTATTATTATTATTATTATTATTATTATTATTGACATTTTACAGTCTGAGTTTCACATATATGTCTTCTTGACGATATATGGCACGAAAATGTTGCTAATGTAAGTGAAAGCAAAACTAAGGGATTATAACTGTTTGGCAACGTAAAACGATAAAATTGCACTAAGACAGAGCCCAAATGAACAAATGAAAACGTCTAGATAAATAGCAAGAACTGAATGGGAGGATGGGAGAAAAAAAAGTAAAAGTAACAGACTTAAATTTATTTTGTATCAAACGGTGTTATTATATAACTCTCAAATTCCATTTTATTTTGTGAAGGTGCAAAAGATTTAGTGATTGTGAGAAATATTTTAATGCAAACGCGGATGACTTCTTATTTTAAGATTACATTGGGTTATTTTAAGATTACATTGGGTTATTTTAAGATTGCATTGGGTTACATGTAAAAACATTCTGTCGTTTGTGGCGTTTTGTTTCTTTGACAGTTATACTGTGATTTTTAAATACAAAAATGAAAGTTCCGTTCCGTTGCATCTTATGTATAACCATGGTGTTTTCGACACTTCGAAGCATTAATGAAAACACCTGTCTATGTGTCTGTAATGTCGACACTTCGAAGCATTAACGAAAACACCTGTCTGTGTGTCTGTAATGTCGACACTTCGAAGCATTGATAAAAAATAACTGTCTGTGTGTCTGTAATGTCGACACTTCGAAGCATTAATCACAACACCTGTATGTGTGTCTGTAATATCGACACTGAGACAGTGTCTGGAAAGAATGCAAGCGGAATAAATAGTCAATATCAATAGGGAAATTATCGTTTACGAACTTCGTAGCATTAATGAAAACACCTGTATGTGTGTCTGTAATGTCGACACTTTGAAGCAGTAACAAAAACACCTGCATGTGTGTCTGTAACGTTGACACTTCGAAACATTAACGAAAAATACCTGTATGTGTGTCTGTAATGTCGACGCTTCGAAGCATTAATTCAAACACTTGTCTGTGTGTCTGTAATGTCGACACTTCCAAGCATTAATCACAACACCTGTATGTGTGTCTGTAATATCGACACTGAAACAGTGTCTGGAAAGGATGCAAGCGGAATAGTCAATACCAATAGGGAAATCATCGTTTTCAAATATCATATTATGTTCCAAATAAAGATGATGTTTAAAAAGATTGTATCTAGTATATCTAATCTTGGAAGAGTTCTGGACATTGACATAATTTGTTTAAATTAGTTATATCACTCACGTTACGGGTCTGCGCGAGCCACATTTTGAATCTTCTTAAGATACGTAACATGAGAAACCGAAAGAGCAATAATCTGACAAAAACTATTTCTACCCCTGCAAACTTTTAATTTTGTAAACAAAATTAAAGTAGATAGATGCTAAGAATTTGCAGACACAATGTACAAGGTCACCAAACCTCACTGAAAATCAGAAGCTCAGATTGTGGCAGTTTATTGAACTTAATATTTAATAACCTTTAATCTGCATATAATTACAAGAAAGACTTGTCTAATGATACAAATCATTATTTATGTATAACATAGCTTCAAACTAAATTAATTTTTCATTTATATCGCATCTGACTGATCTTGACAAGAAAGAAAAATCATTAATATACACTTTCAATGCTTTCTAAGGACGAGTACTGTTTCCATCCAGTGACCCCTTGACTCAATGCATGAATTCAACGCGTGTAAGATACCATAGTCATGAATTCTTCTTCGCCATTAGCCATTATTAATGTATTTTAACATAGACAGGGACTCGTTCTATTCTTATATTATTTCCAAATTAAGGAAGCTAAATTATTAAAATGTAGCCTAATTACCAAAGAACTAATATCCATTTGATTATTGCTGATATAATACACGTAATCTACTCGAAATTACACTCGTCGAAATCGTCTGAAAGAAGAGCAGATAGTATTTACTTTCCTTTGGATTTTCTAGGATCGATAGCTGATGCTTTCCGTGACGAATAGTTATCATCATCTTTCTGTGATACTCTGTTCATTCTAGTTCACGCACTCACAGGGTTGGCTTGATGCTGGCAATTCTTCTTCAGTATCCAGTAATTATAAACGCACCTAATCGAATAAATTTTAAACAGCAGCAAGTCGCAAACTGATATGAAGAAGATTCGTTTATTTACTCAAGTTACGTACAACTTTTCTTCCACTGAAATAAAAATGCCCCCTAATTACAGTCTGAAATATTCTCGGTATTATGTGAAAGGTTTTATAAGTTTAACGTATACATCTCGCCGCCCATGACGGAACCATAGGAACTCTGGAGATTAATTGTTGCTGACGTTGTGTAGATAAGACACTATTTGGGAACAGAAGCCACCATTTTATTTTGTAGTCTATATATCCTATTTCTACGATGCGCGAAATGACAAAACATTTTCAGTACTCTGTCCTGTCTAAAGATGCAGAAATCGATTAATTGTAATTTCTTGAAAGATTATATATATATATATATATATATATATATATATATATATATATATATATATATATATATATATATATATATATATATATATATATATATATATATATATATATATATATATATATATATATATATTTTCAGTTTTGGAAAATAACCTGCATATTAAAAGGACAGCTCTTTGTTTATTATCACTTTGTCTATTTATGAATGTGTCGTTTGTACGGGGCCCTTGTTCTTGATTCCACCCCGTCTGTGAATGTACGAAACTGGATTTCAATTGGTCATATGCCATACATTTTCTATCATAATATTGTTTTGTTAAAATGTAGTTTTATATTACAATACCACGTAGGACATACACATTTAGAATGTTTGGACGATATTAATAAGCATTATTCAGAGTTCTCAACATTTGGCAATAAAATGGAAAAAAGACCAAGCATATAAGTCTAAGCATATTAACTTCATAAGATTCCAACCAAAACTTGTCATAATCATATGTCTAATCTGAAAGCTGAAACATGTTATCGTATCTTTTATAAAGCCTTTACCATTTTATGACACTGCGCTCTTTCACCCAAGGGGCCATCCATAAATGACGTCACGCGATTTTGGCCGATTTTTGACCCCTCCCCCCTCGTCACACATTTTTTAAACAAATTCCTTCCCCTCGTCACACATCGTCACAAATGTGACCCCCTCCCCCCCAGGTGCGTGACGTCATTTATGGACGGTCCCCAGTGCAGTTTCTTTATGTTTCATAATCTTGTTTATACTATTTGTCAGGTCCAGTCAATAAAGTAACAAACATGTTAGACCTTCAGTAATACTGACCCCGGGTCATTTATAAATTTACGGACCTAAATCTGACACAAAAGATATCACGTCTGAACATTTTGTTGCCAAAATGTGTGCCTAATTGAAAACATATGCCATTTAAAATCGTATATCATAATTTAACGGATTATTATGCAAATTCAATTAACACATATAGTACAAATCTATATATAATTATATGTTTAAAGAATGTATATGAAATACTTTACTATTTCAATAAGCCAGGAATTTTAAAGTATCTAGTTTATAAGTTCGCATCAAGATTGAGCTAATTCAAAACATTGTCGAATACACTGCCTGAGTTTGGATTAAGGTTGTTGTGTCCACTATCTCTCCACAAACCTCGGGATAACAATCGATGTCACTGAGGTGCTTTATTAACACGCTAATGCCGCAAACAAATTGTCTCTAATTAAACAAAAGACCACACATTCACGCGACTCTGATTTCACATTTCCATGCATCAACTATTCCTCTAAGCTGCATCTTAACTATAATTAACATAGAATACTCTTTACAATGCACCACATTGAAAGATGGTATTACCCAGCGCACGTCTGGTGATCATTCGATGAGTATGTTGTAAAATTTGCCATAACGGAAGAATACAGCTTTTCTTTTTATTATATGCATATGTAACACGTGAACAAATTTTGCCACGATGAAAACTGGCGATTATCTTTCGCTAACGAAACTCACTGATGTCAGAAAACTCACTCTAAAGTACGATGCAAAATACGACAAAAACAAATAAATATCCGATCACCTGGATTCAATTCTTGCTTGAGTAAACCTTTATTGCGGATGTTTCGTTTTTGTTTCTTGCGGTGCCATCATTTTTTTTGGTTGGAATTCGATAATTATTTCTTAAAAATATGAATGAAAGAAAAAGGACTTCAATTGATCGCACTTTGTTTAAACCAAAACTCTTCTAATCTTTCTGCTTTATTTTGCTTTATTCTGAGAATTTGACATAGTAATAGAACATACAACATCTTATGTCTCTTAATGCAATGTTATATCAATCTTTAGCTTTACGAGAGTTTTCCATATTTTACCCTTTTCTTAGTAATTTCAAAATTGTTTCCTTGGTAGTCTCTCAATGATAATTACAAACATACCCCGTCTTTTGTGGGCAAAGAGTATAAATTTATTAGCATAAATATTCGTATCACGTGATATCAGGTATCCCCTACAACCAATTGTACGTCATACAATCAGTAGTATTTGTCCCGTAACAATTTCATCTTCAAACTATATTCTTATTTTATTAAACGAAAAAGAGGCACCAAACATAATATTACGTATTATGACACGAAAATCAATGTATGACAATCATTTCAAGGTTACCACTTTGCTTATTGTGACACGACAATAGAAGTATAAACAAATTTACATACCTTCTTCATATTCTCACATCTGGCGAATCGCATGATGAAGCATGGGTCGTGTTATCTGGATAGGGACGTAGAGTAATTATGTTATTGTAAAGATATATTTAGAAATGTAGTGTCATTCCATTGTTTTTGTTTTAAATGAACAGTGTATATGCTGATATATTCGTCCTAATTAGAATTAAATCATGGCTCCAAACAAGAGCATACCCCATACATTGCAGGCAACGATTGCAGGACTAGCCCATACGCCAATGTTAATTGTTACCTGTCACTCAGACCACTACAAATTGTGCTGTGAGCGCATATGCAAAGTTTTGCATCCTTGTATCATTATTATTATTATTATTATTATTATTATTATTATTATTATTATTATTGTTGTTGTTGTTGTTGTATTTTTTTATCAAAATAGCTGATCTAGTCATACACAACAAGGCTTTCAAGGTCAGAAAGGAAAATTGAAATAAAAAGGTAATCAAAGACAAGGGAAGTTCGTTCAGAATGGGAATTATAAGTATTTAATTTAATTTTGTTGTTGTTTTGTTTGTTTGTATTTCTCTACTGAGACTGAGTCTGAGCCAGGAGCCTTGCTGCTAGAGAACAGACGTATCGTTTTCTGGGGGTTTGTGGATCATCTGTTGATTTATTGACTGTTACTTGGAGCTGTCGATCAGTGACTTCATCACTGATGGACGTTGGACGGTTCAGGATGCAGTTGAAGTGCTCAGCCCACCTTTCGAGTATCTTCTCCTTGTCAGTAGAGGGGATGATCCTGATGACGAGAGGCCATAGACTTAATTCAGCGCGTTATAAAACTTCTTCATCTCATACTAGTCGGCGTAGCTTTGAATCTCATCAGCTTTTTTCCTTAGCAAAGAGTCCTGCATTTGCCGAGTTTCTGTTGAACAGTCCTCACTGATGGACGTTGGACGGTTCAGGATGCAGTTGAAGTGCTCAGCCCACCTTTCGAGTATCTTCTCCTTGTCAGTAGAGGGGATGATCCTGATGACGAGAGGCCATAGACTTAATTCAGCGCGTTATAAAATTTCTTCATCTCATACTAGTCGGCGTAGCTTTGAATCTCATCAGCTTTGTTCCTTAGCACAGAGTCCTGCATTTGCCGAGTTTCTGTTGAACAGTCCTCCGGATGTTATTGAAGGTATCTCTCTTTGAGGTGGACTTTGGATAATTTAGGTACGCCAGTGGATGGCGACGTTTTTCAACCAACAACTGCTTGATTTCGTCGCAATTCTCACCAACAAGTTCTTATACTTTCTGGAGGATGGCCCTAAGATCTCTGTAGCGGTGTTGTAGACCAGCTCTCCAAGGGTTGCCCAGGTTGCATCCACATTATGGGTATCCAGAGAGAGGGGACTGAAGACGGTTATTTAAAGTGTTGACAAAGGTCGTTTTGGAATTGAAGTTCTTCAGCTTGGCGACGTTCAGCGTTGGTCAGTCCAACAATATGCACCACACATGGACTTGGTCACCCATACATTCTGCCTGTCCCTCTTCCTGACTATCAGGGAGGCAGAAGATAGTCTTTTGGTGATGAACAGTTCATGCTCTGCCCAGGTCTGAAGCAACAGAAAACCATTGCTATTGCAGTTGCCATGACATACTTTCCAATGACTCCTTTCCAGGAGATGTTGTAAGAGTCGACTTTTGCATTGAAATCGCCAAGGATGATGAGTTTGTCAGAGTTGGGAACAGATATGACAGAGTGGAGTTCTTCATCAAATTTGTCCTTTACTTCTTCCTGATTGGTTATGGTTGGAGTGCAGGCACTGACAATCGTGACTTGTTTTCTTCCATTCGACAGGACTTTCATGATCATAAGCCTGTCGTTCACACTGTTCGAAATTCAGCTAGCATGCTAACAAATACTGACTTCACTGCAAAGTCGACTCCGGCCTCAGGTCGATCCTCACTTCCTCCTAAAGAAGGTGTAGCCAGCGCCCCTTTCACAAAGTTTGCCCTCTCCTGCAAGGCCAGTTTCATTCAAGGTTGCAATGTCGATGTTGTATCTGGCTAGCTCTCTGTCAATCAAGAATGTTCTCGTCTGAGGTCTTCACATCATTTCTGTCCAAAAGTGTGCGCATGTTCTATGCACCGACGGTGAGAGGAATGATCTTCTTTTTCTTATTAGTGTTTCGACCGCTAATGTAGGGTCCCCGCCAACCGTGGTTAGCTGGCTAAGACAGATGGAATAGGACATTTTTAGGGCACCTTTTGCATCCCCTTCCTCGTGCCTTGGAGGTGAGCAGTGCGAATCCGAAAAAAATCGCTATTCGATTGCTCAGGGGGCTGCCGAACTCCACTGCTGCTTCGTGTCAGTGAAGAATGACCATACGGCCTGAGCCGCCTGCGTGCAGATGGCTTAGCTTTCTATCCATTGCACTCTAACACATATCTTTTTGATGACGATTCCACACTGCACCTCGCAAATATCTTGACTTTTTTGAAAATAAACTTCAAATCAATATGAATTATATATTAGCCCAGTGTCAGCAAAGCAGAATGCATATTAATGTCTCTAAAACGAAATGTCTGACAATTGGAACAAGGTGGCGCATATCAACTGTCATGGATTGAGTTCTGACTCAGAATGGTTTAGATGCGTATAGTGTTACCAATAATAAAAAAATCTTGGTATACACATTGATCAAAATTTCAGCAAGAATACACATATTGATCACACATGTGAAAGGTCATCAAATGAATAACTCTTTTAAAATTATGGTCGAGATTTATACCTCTCCAGTAGCTTGAACTTTAATTTTCGGGATATACACTGTTATGTATATCTATATTTTCTATTTCTTAGGTAAACGATTTTTTTATTTAATTTTCATAATTTTTATTCATGGCGCAGACTGTATGGAATATTTTTTGTTATAAATTGTGTGCGTAGTTTGGCTCTGTTGAAAACACGAATCACGGGGGATCTCTAAATAGTTGTTTACCTACGTGTTGGCAATTAGTAATAATAATCGTAATAATAAGACTTAAAATGGCGCCTATGGCATAATTTCTCAGTGACGGATGGGATACAGAAGTTTCAAGAATAATTATCTGGCTTCCTCGTTGGTCGCGTGAGGTTTTGTGAATTTAGTATGTCGTGACTTAGTACGTCGTAAATCAATAGTGTATGTTGTCATATGGGGTCCATAACGACATACAGTCGCAATTTGCGATGTATATAAGGAGAAAGTTAAACATTCAGTTTCATTCCGATTTCTGGAGTCATTCACACTTTATGTGTTCCTGATGTAAGTCTGCAGACTTGTTTTATATTGTACTTAGATATTTTTCGAGAGGAAAACATTTGTTTGGACTGTTCAGTGATGATAGAAAGTGCTCATTATTTGGACAATACTATTATTCTGGAACTGGTATAAATTATTCCAAAGAATTCTGCACAACGCCAGCTTGACAACGTTACGGTTCTTGGAGGACCGGTTCATGTCCGGTATTGAAATTATATCGGTCTTTTCATTCGTTTAGGACTTTCAAAGACTTTAATAAGGACAAATTTGGATTTACTTCATTATACTGTAAGTTCCTCTCAAATTTTAAATGTATAATTTTATTAATTAAATTGTTTGTTGAGTTTTACTGAACTTGTTGTTCTTTGCTTCTTTTCTGTTACTTAAGTTTGTGACCATAGAGTCGTAACAATACCACCACATATACATTATGCTCTACTATAAGAGAAAATGCATACAATTATAATCTATCAAGAACTGACAAAATCCAGAAAAGGGCGCATAACATTATTCTTTATGTAAGTTTTTTTATATGGTAATTTCCAAGTATTTAAGTTGCTTTTCCTACGTCGATTGTTCGAATAATTTGGGGGAGTATTGTATAATTATATAGTATAATCACACTTCATGATAAAGTAGTCAAATTGTAATCATTAAAAAGCAAAAACGTATCCTGGTATTAAAAGCTTCAATGCCGTTTATTCAACTCGCATGAAGAAAAACGAGACCATGCTGCCTGAAAACTCAATTAACTAGGACAACTGTTACCAGTACGATACATATCACTAGTATCAGTCACGCAGAATAAATAACAAGCTTTTTTTGGTCACACCTTTCTGCATGCTTTGTATATGTACACTTTTCTTCACAGCATGCAGCCAAAAGATGAGAATTTTCCCAGGCGCCGCGTGTTTAAAGTAGTAATACAAAAACCGTGCATTAAATGTCTTATAGACAACAGCACCAAGATGCTGACAAGAAAACACAGCCTTGACAATCTTCTACGCAGTTGGTGTAATGCAAAGTCCATTTTCGTAGCCCTCCATTTTATGGGTGGAGGTAAGTTACAGATGCAAGGTCAATCTTAGCGTTTGACCGATGTTCTTTATATTGTGTGCGTTTCGTTTCCATGATATATTCGGTGATAATACTCTCTGCATTTTCAATTTCACAGTCGATGGCCTTAAAATGGTAAATAAAACTTTCGAACATAAAGAATAATCGGTCGACACGTGATGCGCGACCTGGGTCTCTTCAGCATGCTATTGCTGTTGGAAGAAGGTCCATTTAGATGGTCATTGTTGACAGTAACTGAGGATGTAACGACTAAAAATGTATAATCTGTGTATTTTCTGTTTAAAAAAGTATCTGTTTTAATTAAATTAGTACTGGCATATATTTATTCTTTATATCACTTCCTGGATTACAATAATCAAATAGGAAGAAACCATACTAGATATATTGCATGAGCAATTACAATGTTGATATACATGCTGGATATTATCGCTATAGTTGTAACTAATTTGATCTGGCAACACAAGACTGTCCGGCTTTATGCGGGACTTCGAGAATGCGGCCATATTTCAACGTCATCCAGTATCACGCTGAACAGATTCGATTATTTAACTGAAGAAATAATCGCCAAGATTACATGAGAAAATATTTAAAAATGTATTCCATGTTACATCAATACTCTGAATTATACACTCAAGCCAACTTTTACCTATCGTTTGATTTTGATCACTTGGACTATTCTGCGAGACCATCAGATGCTTCATATATATACCGGTTCAACAATTTACGGAAGAATCATATATTTTATTCGGACCACCTCGGCTATTTCTAAGATTATATTGACTGTTTAACTGACCAAGATGTTCCTGATTAAAAAAATAGCTCGATGCATTCGTAATTTCTAGGTTAACCCTTGTTTCGTAAATAGCAAAGGTGGTCCGAATGGCAGCTCTCTGTCGTATGAATACCCGAAAGCTGCGAACGAGAAAAGATTGTTTACTAAAATGCGCGACATTTGGATTTACAGTCGCTAGCATACCTCCACTGCATAATCAGCCGCATTTTCCCACATGTTTCTAGATTCCTTGATAGTTTTGAAAGCCGAGACACAAGTCAACGCTCGTTAGACAATAACGTTAACAAATGCAAAGGTTAAACTGAATTTCATCACACCGATATATTACATTTCAAAAGGAAATAAAATGCATAATTTCTACATTAGTAATCAAAAGTGGTATTGTTGTTTTGTTGGGGTTTTTTCGGGGCGGGGGGGGGGGTTTGGGGGGAGGGACGCAATTTCTTAGCGCAAGATAGGCCATACATGGCGGCTGGTATAAATGGTGGAGGAAGAACCCGGGGAAAACCCCTGTAGGAACCATCGACCCACGGGAAGCTACTGGCAGCGTCTTCATACACCCACATTGTCCTAGCTCGAGACTTGAACGCACGCGGACAGAGGTGAGATGGCAGTGATCAGTAAGGGCGAGCGCTTTAGACTACTCGCCCACATGCGGCCCCTTCTTTAAGTGAGTTGGGTACTTTTGCAATGAAAATACTTTAAAATGTCTGATTATTTTCTGTGATATTTTAGTTTTTGTGTCAGTACTCATTCTTATAGATGAACAATATATGCTAACATCCCTATCACTTCCTATTAGAATGGAAACTTCTCCTCTACCATGTTTTATGAGGCCGAGAGCTATATTTAGAAACAAGGCTATGTTGCTACATAGTTCAGATTATGTTACCCGGCTAATAGGGTAATCATTTGTAGTAATCTAATAGGACCAATGAAAACTACAAACGTGCTGACAGAGTGATCTTTCGATAATACAGATTCTGATGGAATGTAAATATTTCAGTCACTAGTTGTGAGTCACATCGATTATACAATGGATGAAATGAGGTAACATACGCTGAAGTAGAAGGTAATCTTTCTTCTGCAATTAAAAAGAGGTTGTATCTTATTTTATAAAGTTTAATTGACCTAATTTGCAAAAATTGATAATGGATCAGATCAAAAGATATTCCAAATTATCCAGGATTATCTATCTTACAGTAGTTAAGTACCACATAAAGAAGCACCAGGCAGGGGTGTATCCAAGTGTGTGTGTGTGTGTGTGTGTGTGTGTGTGTGTGTGTGTGCGTGTGTGTTTGACGCGGACCTCTTGCGCCCCTTCCCTTCCTCCTCACAGAACTGGAGAGTACGTTTTATGTGCTGTCAGATGATTCAAATTATGTAAACGCTTAAAACTAATGCAGAAGCCTGCAGTCGATTCACCCACCCCCTTGGCTCCTACCAGGGTCTCACAGAGCCCTGGCCTTAATGTTTACGTTTATCCCCCTCAACCCTTAACGATATTCCTGGATCAGCCGCTGTCAGGTGTGCATTGTCAGTAAAGAAGTTTTTACGTTTGACATAGTGTTAGAAGACGATGTAGAATAACGCAAAGATAGACAGAAGAAGAAACGACAATTTTCAGCTAAAAAAGGTGAGTAGAAATATTGAGAGAAAAACATCATGAGAATTCCTTAAAATATTGTTTTCTAATATAAATCTGAGTTTTGTTTGCTTGGCATTGGTAGGTAAATAATAACTTAATGGTTTCTTACATTTATATTTTCGAATTTGCTTCTCTGTTTAAATTTTCATTGCCATTTTCTTGAAAAACAAAAGGTTGTCTTTTTATGTAGCCGACAATGACAAGTGTTTTTCAAGATTTTAGTCATTAAGAAAGTTGTATGGCTTTAAAATAATTTTACGTCTATATTTTTTACACTGTCAATACAAATTCCCATTTTTTGCGGTATGCAAATATATATTTTGATACGCGAATGAATCTAAATGTATGGAATCTTGAAATTGCACAAGGTAGTAGGAAAGGAGGAATATATTTTTGCTGATTTGGGCTATGTGTTAGCATTGTGGTTAAAAGAAATAACATAGAAATTATTTCATTGTGGTAAACAGACGTTGTTTCATGGTTAACTTTGGGACTTTCACCATGTGTCCACATGAATGGGATTGTCAGAAGTCCGAAAAAAAATGTGCTTAAAAGGAGTTGAGAAGAAGCTGATGTCATACTGGTAAAACGAGAAGAAGCTGATGTCATGCTGGTAAAACGAGAAGAAGCTGATGTCATGCTGGTAAAACGAGAAGAAGCTGATGTCATGCTGGTAAGACGAGAAGGACCTACATTGTCATCGCAGTTCAGCGTACACATGGTAGGTGGAAATAGAACTGGTCTTTTATTTTGATAACCTATCTGCCGAGTTTCACCCAGCTGAAGTAAATTTGGTGTGACAAACATGTATGTATGTATGTATGACCTGAAAAAAGGACAAAAAGGAGTTACGTACATCGATGGAACAATTTATAGTCTTAGTAATATTTCTTGTGCTACAACAGCAACTGTATTCATAGTAGTGGTACTAGTTGTTGTGTTATTATGGTTGCAGAAGCGGTAGTTGTTGCAGTGGCGTTGAAAGATCCGATCATGTATCTTAAGAACACTTTAAAGCTTTCGGCAAAATAACCCCAATAAGATCACTGCAGTAAGTACGAATGAAAAACATACATTACAGCACAAACAATTACGTGATGCTTCTTCGGTACTTTTCGTGTACTTAACGATTCGGGTCGAGGGCTGAATAAACTTTTTTCGTTATCAAATTTAAACAAATAACATGTTTGGACACAGGTATGCTCACTGAACCATGAAAAACCACAAGGGGCTAACTGAGAAGTATGGATTTTCACACCACCTCAAATGACTGTCGTGCATGCCAGTCCAGAACAAAAGTAGTAACTTGCGGTCTTGTTAGGTCAATGCACCTTTCGTTCAGATATTTCAAAACTCCTTGCTCTTTGATTGCTTTGCTGATCTTAATTGGTATCACCGTCTAAGAGGCACAAGGACAAATTTAAATTTGCTTACTATGATCTTTGTGACAAAGGTACAATGTATACTCGCTTATAAATAAAGTCAAACTGCAAATAACAAATATCCATATCTACCGAAGCATAATGTGCCTGTTTCGCTGTATGGTAATGTCTGTATGCTTCATGTGTGATTAGTATGTCTATATCACTGTATGGTAATGTCTGTATGCTTCATGTGTGATTAGTATGTCTATATCACTGTATGGCAATGTCTGTATGCTTTATGTGTGATTAGTATGTCTGTATCACTGTATGGCAATGTCTGTATGCTTCATGTGTGATTAGTATGTCTGTATCACTGTATGGTAATGTCTGTATGCTTCATGTGTGGTGTGTATGTCTGTATCACTGTATTTTAATGTCTGTATGCTTTATGTGTGGTGTGTATGTCTGTATAACTGTATGTATGCTTTATGTGTGATTAGTATGTCTGTATAACTGTATGGTAATGTATTATGCTTCATGTGTGATGAGTAAGTGTGTCTGTATCACTGTATGGTAATGTATGTATGCTTTATGTGTGGTGTGTATGTCTGTATCACTGTATGGTAATGTCTGCATGCTTTATGTGTGGTGTGTATGTCTGTATCACTGTATGGTAATCTATGTATACTTTATATGTGATGTGTATGTCTGTGTCACTGTATGGTAATGTATGTATGCTTTATGTGTGATTAGTATGTCTGTATAACTGTATGGTAATGTATTATGCTTCATGTGTGATGAGTAAGTTTGTCTGTATCACTGTATGGTAATGTCTGTATGCTTCATGTGTGATTGGTATGTCTGTATCACTGTATGGTAATGTATGTATGCTTTATGTGTGGTGTGTATGTCTGTATCACTGTATGGTAATGTATGCATGCTTTATGTGTGATGTGTATGTCTGTATAACTGTATGGTAATGTATGTATACTTTATATGTGATGTGTATGTCTGTATCACTGTATGGTAATGTATGCATGCTTTATGTGTGATGTGTATGTCTGTATAACTGTATGGTAATGTCTGTATGCTTTATGTGTGTTGTGTATGTCTGTATCACTGTATGGTAATGTCTGTATGCTTTATGTGTGGTGTGTATGTTTATATCACTGTATGGTAATGTATTATGCTTCATGTGTGATGAGCAAGTGTGTCTGTATCATTGTATGGTAATGTATGTATGCTTTATGTGTGATGTGTATGTCTGTATAACTGTATGATAATGTATGTATGCTTTATGTGTGATGTGTATGTCTGTATCACTGTATAGTAATGTCTGTATGCTTTATGTGTGATGTGTATATCTGTATCACTGTATGGTAATGTATGTATGCTTTATGTGTGGTGTGTATGTCTGTATCACTGTATGGTAATGTATGTATGCTTTATGTGTGATGCGTATGTCTGTATCACTATATGGTAATGTATTATGCTTCATGTTTGGTGTGTATGTTAATATCCCCGTACGGTAAATACAAAAATTAAATTTTAAAAAATTATGTTTCATACATACGTTAAATTTTTTAATTTGAAATAGAGTAATTCTACTGGAAAATGAAGGTGCTCTAATTCTACTGGCAAGTGAAGGTGTCTTTGGGGATTAAGACACTCAATAATAACTTCATATATTTGCATTAAGATACATATGAATATAAAACCAAAATGGTTAAGACGGGTTAATAATAAACCTTCTTCGTATTAAATGATACATTTGTTCCATTCGTTTTCACCCAAGCATACAAAATACTGCATTACTCTTTCCATTCTTGTTAAATAGATTTATGTTTTGTTTACGATCGAAGTCAAGCAGTCGAGTTTTGCTTTTCCTTTATTGACAAATGTTTTATTCGGTTCAGATGGACACCTTATTTTTATATAACAATTCAAATTACAACCAGCCTAACAATTCAATCCACAACCAGTCTAACAATTCAAGCCACAACCAGTCTTAATATTCGATAACAACGATTATGATATGGTTAAATGCAAGATAGAAAATTGGGGGGGGGGGGGGGATTAGAAGGTTTTTATGTTGTTCGAAAATGGTGTGTATGACACTAATTACGTAATCAATGATTATTTTGCATTCGGATTATTTGCGTTGACACTGATAAAACGTATTGTAAAAGTATGAAACAGCAATTATATCAACTTAATAATTTGATGATAGATTTTTCTTCCTCGATTGTTGGCATATTCGTTTGCTCACTTACACACTCACTACTTGGCACACTGATTCATTTCTCTGTGTATTTAAAGGTCTCTCTATTTGGCTCACTGATTCGTTTCTATCTGTGTTTAAAGGTCTCTCTGTTTGGCTCACTGATTAATTTCTGTGTGTGTTTAAAGGTCACTCTATTTTTTGTAGCACCATTAGATAAATTGTTCCTTCATTTGCAAATTTGCTCAGTCATCAATTAATTTATGATGCTTCATAAGTTAAACTATACTTGAGCTTAATAGCACTTTGATCTTGGATTAACATGTACTTGTCGCAAATGGCAGCTTTTGTCATCATTTTCTGCAAGTGGTGAGACCAGCCCAAGCAAGCGATATTTAGCGATTGAGCATTTCCATGTCGGCTATTGCTCCATTTTTTTCCAGTTTAAGTTCAGATTATCAATCAAGCCTTCAGTAAAGTCTGAAGATTTTGATTGGCATTGTATGCATTGTCATAGGAAAAGGGCTAACCACACAGACAGCATGAACAAAAAGTCAGTACTCTTATTTGTATAAAGTTCCTTAGGACTATATGTTACAGTCTTTAACTTTGATTTGTTTTCGTATCTTCAATATATATAAAAATGCACACAGAAAAATTAGCAATTCGTTCCAGGCAACTTTTATCTATTATCCAAGTCATCGTGAATTACTTAGCCTC
Organism: Sinohyriopsis cumingii; assembly: GCA_028554795.2. Lineage (NCBI taxonomy): Eukaryota > Metazoa > Mollusca > Bivalvia > Unionida > Unionidae > Sinohyriopsis > Sinohyriopsis cumingii. The sequence continues at coordinate 34,972,043 of CM068826.1, forward strand.
TTTATTTAATTAAAACAAGTTACTTAGCATTCTGTATTAATTCTACTGAAATTGTCTTTCCCCCAAACGTTGTACTTTATCAGTCTTACAAATTGCCAGTGACTGAACTCGCATGACCTGTTACTGTTCGAGTCTCTGGGTTACACATAAAGCACCGTATATTTGTTACACTACACGACAAATGATACACATTTTTTTCTCTCAGGAAAAGCTCTTGAATACATATAGTTAGAAAAATGTATATGGGACGATTGTTACTCAAGCCACAGTCATATTCATGTTTAAATAGGATGGAGAAATCGGCTTTGACGAGTGTTGATTGCAAACACAAATCATGCGACCATCGAAAATTGGAGTGCAGCGTCCGTTACCGAACTAGACTTCAAGATTGCCAATGCCACACAAAAATTAACGTTAAAATGCATAAAAAAGCAAAGCTAAAAACGAAAATCCTATCAATAAATTCACAATCATTTAAACGTTTTTGTTTGCAGGTGTTACCCTCTAAATACTGCTATTTTTCTACAGTACTCCCACCCCCAAATCCTAGTATTGTTCACTTCATCAATCTGCGCAAGAAATGTATGATTAAAAAATTCTAGTAATTTTCATCTGAAATCAGTCTTTAATTACAAAATACATAATTTGAAACATTATATGTACAAACCAAATTTATAAAAGGTCGCATTTATATAATTAGTGTAAAATTTCGTAACTTCCTTCTGTCGATATAGTAATGTACATTACACTGGCACATAATGGAGAAGAAAAAAACGTGCAAACACGGTTTTAGCCTTACAAAATATATAATTAAAAGAAAACATCTCTTTTCTTTTTGGTTATAAGGAAATATTTCAAGAGTGAAGTGGAAACACATTGTACATTAAAGTGTGGCGAAGCCATTCGTCACAATTTAGTGTTTCCACTTCACCTGTAAAATGTTTCCTACTAAGGCATGTTGTCAAAAAAGTAGAATTTTCATCTCCTGCACTTGTTTTATGGATTCTGAATCCGTGTTATTGTTTACTCTCTGCTGCCTCACTCCCTTGGTCTTATGTGTACTACATCTACATTAATTAAATTTCTATTACCTCCTGTGTTAAGGCTAATCTTTACTTAATAATCAAAACTGCTTAGTTTACTAAAGTAGTACTAAAGGGGACCTTCTAGATATTAAAAAAATTATGAAACATAATTTTGGTATTTGGAAATTCTAAAGGCTACTGTTGTTATGCGTCTTTGAGGTGATTGATATAGTATATTTTTTCAAACAAAGTTTCACAGACTTTCTAGTTTTTAAAACTATTTTTATATCTTTGTTTTCTCCCCAACACGGTTTTTTCTCTAAATGTTTCTAAATTATATTTTTCAGAATGATATATAATCTTTTCAAGATTGTTATTTTTAACATTTTCGGATAGAAATGTTTTCCCCAAATTTTTGTTTATAAATTTAAAAATATTAATATTTTTAACAATTGTTTTAGATTTATTTTGAAAAGAATTGTTATATATTTTTAAAATTATATAATATTTTTCCAAAATGTTATATTTTTTCTTCTTCTAACTTTTACATTATTTGTTCAAAATTTGCGTATAAATCTTTTTCAAATTTGGCCAAATATTATTTTACATTTGTTTCTATATTCTCCCCCAAAAATCTATATATTTTGAGTTAACAATTTTCCATTTAAAGTTTTTGGAAAGCGACTAACTAACATAAATATAATACAAATTTCTCAACGTATTGCTTATAGTGTGCGATGATTTATTTGTAAATATATATATATATATATATATATATATATATATATATATATATATATATATATATATATATATATATATATATATATATATATATATATATATATATATATATATATATATATATATATATATATATATATATATATATATATATATATATATATATATATATATATATATATATATATATATATATATATATATATATATATATATATATATATATATATTAAAAAACAAAGTCATGAAGTTCTATCTTGTTACAGAAATCGAAAAAGGATATAAATAAATTAAAATCACTTAATATTACTGTACGTTCGAACAAGATCATTATTATTACGATTTTTGTTTCCAAACATAAAACCTTTAAAGGAAAGTTTTATGCTCCGGAATAATTATAACTAAAATAATGTACCAAATTTAAGAAGGGTAGTAGTATGCTTTGGATGGTCATCATTAATAGAATCATATCCATCTGTAATTATTTGAGTCTTATTTAAAACACGTTGGTAAAGTCATCCTGCGTGATAAGAACATGTTTATTAAAAGATGTTTCTAAACTTGATAACTTAACTAATTCAATATCTATTGAATTTTATTTATGGTTTGTGAAATGTATTATATCCACTCAAACGTTCGAACAATATAAATGAAAATAATATCAATCTGATATAAGAAAAAGAAATGAGGCTAATGTGGTAATGCAAATATTGCAAGATTACTCAGAAATAACAACAAATATAATCATACAACTGAGGTGTTTATAAATTTTAGTACTGTCGAACATTTGCAATAGCATAATGTTGACTGCGAAGGGATTGACTCAAAATGGCAACGCACAATATTACCTGAAAATCTTGAATGTGCTGATGTACCAAATAGCCTGAAAAAGTGATGATGTGCCTACAGTCTTGATGTATCACAATGATATTAATCCCAAAATAGTGATTTAGTCATAAAGGATTATTGAGCACTTTGTAATTCCAATGAATAAGTTAAATAAATAAATCCTCTCAAATAGCAACTGAACACAACTAAAAGTAATTCCTTTAAAGAATGATGTTAAGGTAGGAATAAAAAATTTATTTTTGTTCTTTCTTATGTAAAAGCCTAACCCACAATATAAGAACCATGATAAAAGTAATTTTCAGATTCCGATTCATAAATATGATTACAACATAATACAACTTGAAAGTGATAGATGTTAAAGCACGAATGGTAAAATCCTCAATTACAAGATATATATATATATATAGATATATATATATATATATATATATATAGATATATATATATAGATATATATATATATATAGATATATATATAGATATATATATATAGATATAGATATATATATATAGATATATATATATATATAGATATATATATATAGATATATATAGATATAGATATAGATATAGATATAGATATATATATATATATATATATATATATATATATATATATATATATATATATATATATATATATATATATATATATATATATATATATATATATATATATATCTTGTAATTGAGGATTTTACCATTCGTGCTTTAACACCTATCACTTTCAAGTTGTATTATGTTGTAACCAGTTTGGGCTGAATTTTATTTTCTTCAAATTATTGAATTCATATGATTATTTCCTCTGGAAACATACAAGTGCTCTGATGAAATTCTTGGATTAAGACATTCACTGGAATTTATATATATTCAAACCTGGAATTATGTTACTAAGATTCAACAAAAGACTGTTGACGTATCAGCACTCCATAAGCTATAACAGACACGTCATCGCCTTCTGTTTTGGATCTCTTCGGGACTTGTATTGATTTTTTTTCAGGACTTTAAATTATTAGGACACGTGTCTGGTATTATTTTTGGATTTTAATCGCAATACCGTAAGTTCTTTTTTTTAAATTTTCACTTTGTATTTTAGGGAAATAAATTATTTGTTAAATTTTACAAAGCTTGTTGTCTTTCACTCTTTTCTGTTACTTATTTTAAGAGCATTGACTCGTAACAGAATATTGGAAAATCGCAGGATAAAAATTAAATATTCATATTATATTGCGTATCATGAAGAAAAGCCAACACACAATATAAATTACTTTCCAATGCTAAAATTCACGAAAAGGGCTAATTTTATTCATTGGTAAGTAAGTCAAAAATAAAAAGGAAGAAAATGTAAATACACAAAGGTTTGGGGATACCTGTGTAATGAAGCCTTAATAAACATCACGGTCTATATCTGACAACTGATGTTCTGTAAGATTCTTTCGTTTTAGAATATTTTAGATAAATTCCACTCAAATATTATGGTTTACATCCAGGTTATTATTTCGGTGGCCCAAGTATGTCCTGAATTACGTTACTAAAATTAACAAAGGCTTAGTTAGAGTCATTAATATATATGGACATACATTTCTTTAAAAGTGGCGTTACAATGATATGAAAAGAGATGCTAAAACTGATAATCCAATGGTTAATGAGTATGTTATAAATAATCCAAATAATTGGATTATGTACTTAGATCATATCAACTTAAAACAATAGACAAAAGTGCAAGCTTTAGCTGTTTCTGAATTTAAGTGGAAAATTTCAATTTCAGTTGATAAATTACAGCAGCATATTCCAGTATCTACAGAAAGGGTAACTTATTGGAAGTTTATTTACATTACCCTGAAAAGCTCCATGATACACATAATTTATATCCGGTAGCATCTGAAACACTAAAAATTAATTTTAGAATAGTTGAGTAATTATCATGTTAAATTATCCACAGATCTGGGTTATAAAATATTTAATTGTTTTTTATGTAGTACAAATTTAATGAGTAGGACTAAATACATAGTAAAAATCAGAATGGAAACTTATATACAAGCCTTGGCATGAAAGCAACAAAGGTTAATGGGGTAGTACAATTTAATCAAGGAAAAGGAATTCTCCATATACCCAATTAAATATTATTCTGAAAGCACAATCAAAACTGGAAAATTTAAAGGTGAATGCAATGGAAATTGTACTTGCTAATGATGGATGATAAACAAATAAAAAACAATTCGCGTTCATCCTAAAAACAACAAGGTAAAATACTTAGTATATTCAAAGGTACGTAACATTTTAAAGATTTTAAAGGAAAAGAGAACAACATAGGTATGCAGTTAAATAAATAGAGACAGAAGAGAGACAGACAGACAGACAGACAGACAGAGAGTCAGAGAGAGAGAGACAGAGACAGAGAGACAGAGACAGAGAAAGAGATTGCACTAGTGACAGACACTTTTGTCCATTTTGTTTATTTTATACACCTATTACTTAATATATAAATGTAAGTATCAAAAATGTCAATCGGAAAAGACATATGGAAAAGCTGAAGCCACGTAGAGGTTGGTTTGACGCTTTGATAGTAATGTAGACGATACTAGAATGCATTACATCTCCTTTGTGGAACATGATCTCTTAAATAGTTAGGCATCTTATTATTTGTAATTGAATACAATATGCATGGGTTTCAAGGGTTGTCATCGCCGGGGGCGGATGTGGGAGATAAGCACACACTTCCCTTGGAAATCTCCCAATGGCTTGCGTCTGATAGAACCTCTGACAACCAAATCCAGCTCCAGGCCTTCACGAGTGGCGGAACCTGTTTAAACTGACTGGAGAAGGGATGACAGGCGAGCTTCTGGCGCCTCAAAACCAGATGCTTCGGGCAGATGGGGCTCGTTAACCTTGGGTGGTCGCCCATCTAGGAGAAGGTAAACTCCGATTTCAAACCTTCGCTGCCTTGCGACTATACCCTCTCAGGGGAAAGGCTAAGGGAGTAAACTCCAACAGAAAATCCGGAGTTGGAGTCCCTAAGGCGACTTGGCATTGATTTCAGTGTCATCTCGGCAACTCCTGCGACGCAGCTGGTGCCATGACGTATCGGCTTGTCCTTTCCCTTGGATCCATCAGCTGCGTGGAGAAGGGGGATCAGCTGCATGGGCAACAGTTGATTCTCCATATCACCCTGCCCAGGTTTGCGCCCTGGAGAGGACACTCTAGCTTCGCTTCATAGCGTCGACACAACAGGGGAAACAGCAGTTTACCGGTTATAAGTCACCGCTCGATTGGCGTAGAGCCAGACGCCAGGGGTTGCTTCTGACGGTGGGAGAGACCAACATGTTTCACTGGACAGCTACCGCCCGCCTCAAACTGGGCAGCCCCCAGCCAATAAGGTGCCGTCCCGCCACAGTTCGCCTGCCTTGCTGGGTGCGTAAGGCTTAAGGTACGCGAGTACCTGACAAGCGGACTTCAACTACTGCACCAAGAAATAACAAAATAAAAATAAAAAAGAAGACTTCAATCCTCAAGCTAGGTACCTGGAATGTCCGGACCATGCTGACTGGGCTTTCATATGATCTCCAGACAATTAGTGATGTTCGTAAGACTTCAGTCATCAACGACAAACTTGCAAGGCTCCAGGTCGACATTGCCTCACTACAGGAGATACGACTACCAGATTCTGGGTCCCTCAGAGAAAAGAACTACACATTCTTCTGGCAAGGAAAGAGTGCAGATGAAGCCAGAGAGTCTGGTGTTGGATTCGCTGTCAGGAACACTCTGCTGGGAATGATAGAACCCTACCAACAAGGAAATGGAAGACTGCTGTCCCTCCGCCTCCACACCACAAACGGGCCTGTCAACCTGATCAGTGTTTACGCTCCCACACTAAGATCCTCCACAGATACCAAGGATGAGTTTTATGATGAGTTAAACTCGCTCATCGACAAAATTCCCAAGGAAGAGAACTTGATTTTGCTGGGCGACTTCAATGCTAGGGTGGGTGCCGATCATGACTCTTGGTCCTCCTGTCTTGGCAAGTTTGGCGTTGGGAAGATGAATGAGAATGGGCAGCGCCTTCTAGAGATCTGCTCGTACCACGAACACAGCATCACCAATTCATTCTTTCAGACAAAGCCACAGCACAAAGTGTCTTGGAGGCATCCCCAGTCTAAACACTGGACCAGCTGGACTTGATCATTACAAGACGGTTAGCCATGAAGGGTGTGCTTCTTACCCGTACCTTCCACAGTGCTGACTGCGACACCGACCACTCGCTGGTGTGCTGCAAAATGAAGCTTCAGCCAAAGAAGATCCACCGCTCTAGGCAAAAGGGTCAACCACGCATTGATGTGAGCAAGACATCATATCCAGACAAGGCTGAGAAATTCACCTATGCTCTTTCCAAGACGTTTGACTCAGAACCCCCCAACGGCAGTGCCAAAGAAAGATGGGATCACATCAGAGAGACTGTATACAGCACAGCCACAGGGATCTTTGGTAAGAAGCAATCAAAGAACAATGACTGGTTTGAGGCTAACTCTGCCACACTCATGCCAGCCATAGAAGAGCGTCGCAGTGCTCACCTGCAATACAAGCGATCCCCCTGTCAGAAGACACTACAGGCATACAGGTCTACCAGAAGCAAAGTGCAGAGATTAGCACGGCAGTGTGCCAATGAATACTGGCTTCAGCTCTGTCAGAGTATCCAGTCAGCAGCAGATATTGGAAACATCAGAGGCATGTACGATGGCATAAAGAAAGCAACGGGTCCCACGAAGAAAGTGACAGCACCACTGAAGTCTGCCACAGGCGATACCATCCACAACAAGGGCAAGCAGATGGAGCGTTGGGTGGAATACGACTCCGAACTGTACTCCAAAAAGAACCACGTGAACAATGATGCCCTCAACGCTATTGAAAACCTCCCTCTCATGGCCGAACTGGACGAGAAACCTACTGTAGTCGAACTAAAGAAGGCCTTAGAGAAACTGTCCCTAGGTAAAGCCCCAGGGAAGGATGGCATCGCAGCAAAACTCATCAAGTGTGGATGTAGCGTGCTGCTCACACACCTGCACGACCTCCTCTGCTTGTGCTGGGACGAGGGGGCAGTGCCTCAGGACATGAGAGATGCTAACATCATAACCCTGTACAAGAACAAGGGCGACAGAAGCGACTGCAACAACTACAAGGGCATATTACTTCTCACCATCGTGGGTAAAGTTTTCGCACGCGTCATCCTGAACAGACTGCAGACGCTTGCTGACAGAGTTTACCCAGAGTCGCAGTGCGGGTTCCGCGCAGAGAGGTCCACAATCGACATGATCTTCTCTGTCAGGCAACTGCAGGAAAAATGCAGAGAACAACACAGACCCCTCTTCCTGGCCTTTATAGACCTCACCAAGGCATTCGATCTAGTCAACAGAGACGGACTCTTCACAATCCTGGCGAAAATTGGTTACCCTCCAAAGCTGCTAAGCATGATCCAGTCCTTCCACGATGACATGAAAGGCACAGTGCAGTACGATGGCCCAACATCCGACCCCTTTGACATCCGCAGTGGAGTTAAACAGGGCTGTGTCATTGCCCCCACGCTCTTCGGCATCTTCTTCGCAGTCCTGCTCAAGCACGCCTTTGGGACGTCCACAGAAGGGATTTACCTGCACACACGATCAGACGGCAGACTGTTCAACCTGGCACGACTGAAGGCAAAGAGCAAAGTGCGTGAAGTAACCATCAGGGACATGCTCTTCGCAGACGATGCTGCTCTACCCACCCACACAGAAGCTGAGCTTCAGTGCCTAATGGCCCGCTTTGCTAAAGCATGTGATGAGTTTGGGTTAACCATAAGCCTAAAGAAAACAAACGTGATGGTTCAGGACGCGGACCCCCCAAGCATCATCATCAACAACTATGAACTTGAGGGGGTGTGTCAGTTCATGTATCTCGGCTCTACCATCGCCAACAACCTTTCGCTCGATGCTGAGCTCAACAAGCGGATCGGAAAGGCATCAACAACTCTCTCCAGGTTGTCGCAGAGAGTGTGGAACAACAGCATGCTGACCATGAACACTAAGATCACTGTGTACCGTGCATGCGTGCTAAGCACTCTCATGTACGCCAGTGAAACCTGGACTCTGTACGCCTCACAAGAGAAAAGACTGAGCGCCTTTCACATGCGATGCCTCCGACGCATACTCGGGATCACCTGGAGTGATCGAGTAACAAACAACGAGGTGCTCGAGCGTGCCAAGATTCCCAGCATGATTACACTCCTCCGCCAACGCCGCATCAGATGGCTGGGCCATGTACGTCGGATGGTTGACGGACGGATCCCCAAAGACATTCTTTATTCGGAACTCGCCTCTGGCAAAAGGTCGATCGGACGGCCACATCTCCGCTTCAAGGATGTCTGTAAGCATGACATGAAAGCCCTTGATATTGATGTCAACACCTGGGAAGAGCTCGCTCTAGGCAGATCAGGCTGGCGACATGCTCTGATCACTGGTCTGAAAGCCGGAGAGGACAAGCAACGCTTGCTAGCTGATGAAAGACGATCGCAGAGGAAGAAGAAGCAGCATCAACCAACACCTGACACAACCTTCAAGTGCAGCAAGTGCAGCAGGGACTGCCACTCCCGCATTGGACTACTTATCCACAGCAGACGCTGCACAATCACCAACCGGTACATCTCTCATGGGCGCAGTTCCAACGTCTCTCGAGACTAACGGATGCCAACTAACAATATGCATACTCTCTGATATTTCCTTCGTTCTAGATACTCTCTAGAACAATACATGCGTAAACCTGTAATATATCGTGCAGCTTCCATTTGAATTTTTTCTAATCTTTCCGAAACTTTAACAAAGCAATTATCCTAGACGTCAGAAGCAGATTCTAAAAATGTACGTATAAATAATTGTCCTTTGAAAAGAGTTTTAGTCTCGCTCGCAAAATAGATATTTAGGTGCGTTCTGAATTATCCTAATAATATGGTCAGAATATTTAGCATCAGATGATAATGTTAATCCTAAATGTCTGTGACTTTTATCAGGAAACAAATTCATATTATTGACAGATGACATCAGAAAGGAAAAGTCAGTTTGCCTGTTTCTGATTAATTGAATGTCCGTTTTTTCGAGCGTTAAAGATAAGAAGCCATTCGTTTTTCAAGACCATTGCTTATAATCCTTTGTACTTGTATGGGTCTGTAGAAGAAGTTGCAAGAGATATATCATCATCAAAATCGTAACAAGCGAGTTTTAATTGTCTGATATATTGTTCATATAAATAACAAATAGTAACGGGCATAACACCGAACCTTGCACCCCACCCCACCCCGACAACAGTTAATTGACATTCTGATGATACTGACTTTCGATAGCATTTGAGTCATGAGCCATGACATCACTGAACACACGCACACACACACACACACACACACACACACACACACACACACACACACATATCTGGAATATGCTCCGGTAATTTATCAACTGAAATTTTCCACTTAAATTCAGAAACAGCTAAAGCTTGCAATTTTGTTTATTGTTTTACGTTGCTATGAGCTATATCTAAGAAAGTCTTTAACATGATAAAGAGGAAAATTATAAAGCACTAAAAGGTATTCAGGTATATAAATAATCGTTGAACTTGTTATGAAATCTCTTTACAAATATTTAAAAACGAGAAAGAATAAAGATGTTAGAGTGCAAACTATTTTTTAAAAAATTATATCATATATACTTTCACGCCTTAAAAGAAACTCACTACAGCCTAAAAGCAATAAACCGAAGAAATACTATTATAATTCTGTTAGTGATTTTCCCCCAAAATATTAATATAAAGTTGTAAACGCAAGATATTTAGAAGGAAAAAAAATATTGATGAAATTATATACAATATGGTTTGAAAAATATCTTATAAATATTACATTACAAGCATATAGTACAAAATAAAAAATAAAACATGCAAACAGGATTGAAAAAATATATGAAACATTTTTGAAGAAAAAGTTTTTTTTTCAAATGTATTTTTAAAGATGTTTGAGATTGTTGAAATATATCATGGCATTCTACATAAGTCGTTATAGCTCATGATAGCGCTAAAAAAACTCACTCCTGGGACTCTCAAAGAAAATATTATATTAGTTTTTTTATAATAAATTATTTAGAAATCCTATAGTACCACTACTTATAAAAACATGAATGGGCTGATGAATTACATTGGCCTGTTTAGCAGCAGCTGTATGTCATATTCATTTGCGCACGCACGTTACGGGAGTCCTATCCGAAAATTTAACCTATTTATATGACATTAGCCATTACATTTGAATAATGTGTTCAATGCTAGGGTCATTTATCTATGTATCTTGGGAAGTGTTGACACTATTCAACAGTATATATACCCTTGGCAAAAAAGTGGACTGGACATTTATGGTGTATTTGAATAATATGATAGTAAAAAAAAGAAAACAATGAATTCATGAAATGAAACTTTTCTAGATCATATGTTTTAAAAAGAAGACAAAAATGAACTACGACTTATGACTTGATAATCTTTAATATAACACCATGGATGGGGTAAATGTCTTTGATCCGTGAAGAAAGCAAAATTGAATTCGATCGACAACATCTTCCAGTCTTGGCAACTCTCTTTCTATGAGCAAACGGTCAAATGTATAATATATGATAGAGACTTTAATTATCGCAATTTTATTTTTTGTAATGACTTAAGGTATCTATACGTTGTCTTTTTTTTTTCATTTGTATATATTATGCTCTGCTCGTAAGTGTTTACAGTTTTTGTTATTATTTAATATCAGGATGACTTTGAAATTATACGTTACTTGCACTCAGCAAGGCACACACGGTCGGCTTTTAAGTGGTATATATGACCAACTTCGTTTTCATTAAAGCTTGTTAGCGATTAGTAGTAAGGTGGGATACTTTACGGACAATGGAAATTCCAGTCAAAACACCCCTGGGACACTTTACGGACAATGGAAATTTAACATGGCGAAAAATCGTGGGAACATATACGGACAAGGGGAATTTAACATGGGAATAAATCGTGGGACACTTTACGGACAAGGGGAATTTAACATGGGAATAAATCGTGGGACACTCTACGGACAAGGGGAATTTAACATGGGAATAAATCGTGGGACACTCTACGGACAAGGGGAATTTAACATGGGATTTTTTTTTTAAATTTTTTTTAAAAAAGGGGTAGGCAATTCAAAGACTATCTCTTTTCGAGAAATATGGCTGGCCCTGAAAAGGGCCTTTGGGTTTTCTTCTTCTTCTTCTTCTTCTTCTAATTTCTTCTTTTCCTCCACCAACTTCTTATTTTCTCACCTACACTCTTCTTCTCTTTCTTCTTTTTTTTCTTCTCCTCTTCTTTCTTCTCTTCCTCCTCTTCTTCTTTCTTCCTCTTCTCATTTTCTTCTTCTTTTTCAATTTTTTCATTCCATGCTCTCATCCTTGTCCTTTCCTCTTCATCCTCCTTCTCCTCCTTTATTTCCTTCATCACGCCACTTATCATATCCTTTGCTTTTCTTAAATTATTAATTTCCATTTTTACTCTATGCGGACTATAAGAATAGTGATCTTCAACTAGTCGTACGAGCATTTGTTCTATCATTCCCAAATTGTCAAAGACGTCTTGCAATGACTGAAATTTATCCAGGTGGTTTGAAGCCATCTTCTATGAAGAATGGTTTGAACGACGAATACTGTGGGTTATTATAGTGAAAGCGCGGACGTGATGGAAAACATCCCCCTAAAAACATAAAATTGATCTTACCTAGATCATGACCCAACAACGCGCGGACGTGATGGAAAACATCCCCCTAAAAACATAAAATTGATCTTACCTAGATCATGACCCAACAACGCGCGGACGTGAAGGAAAACATCCCCCTACTTTCTCATTTCATATAATATAACCCTAACTATACTCTCCACATTTGCTAAAAAACCCATAATCTACTATTCACACAAACATACCTTAGCTCTTACAAACACATACACTTCCACTATTAATAAAGAGTTAGTGTTTATTTTCACACTACTCTACCTACACACATTGGCAAATTAATAGTTATTTCTTTTCTAGAGTATTGGGTAGCCCTGAAAAGGGCTGTTTTTTTAAACTCCAGATGCACCTATCTAATGGTTGCACCTTCCTGGCCTGGCGCCGCACACGCATCTTCTTCCCCAGTCTTCTTTCACCTTTCTTCTGGGGAGCGCAGAGGGAGGATGATTCGCTTCAACACCCCAATCCTCTGTTTCAGGAATATTAAACGACATCATCTCTTCTCTTTTCTTTTCCTCCTCTTCCCTCTGTCTTCTCTCCTCTTCTTCCTTCTTTATTCTTGCTTCTTCTACGATAGCCTCCGCTGATAGTTCGTTTACTATCCGCCTGGCATATTCCAGGTGCATCTGGAGTTCTAACAGTTTCACTATTCTGCTAGTCATTCTTCTGGCTGTGTTGATCAATCAACAAGGGTAGCTGGACTGCCGAACGAGTTTCAATTTATACTGAAAGCGCGGACGTGAAGGAAAACATCCCCCTAAAAACATAAAATTCATCTTACCTAGATCATGACCAAAAAAAACAACAACAACGCGCGGACCTAAAAGAAACACTCGCTCACTTTTTTATGCTACCCATCACTTCAATAGACTATCCACATACTCAAAGCAATCCAATCTAACCCCAAATATACACCTCAAGCAGCCTAAAAAAAACAAACATCATTTTAATCTACTATCCACACCAACCTACTTTATCACTTACAAACACAATCACACAAACACATACCCTCAAAATTTTTAAGAAAGAGTTAGTGTTTATTTTCACACTACTCTACCTACACACATTGGCAAATGGATCGTTATTTCTTTTCTAGAGTATTGGGTAGCCCTGAAAAGGGCTGTTTTTTTGTTGTTTTTTTGCTATGGCATTCTTTTTTTTAGTTTCTAAGAATGCGATGTCCTCTGAGGATAGACTTTCTGGCAATAGGTCTGCTTCTTCGGAAAGAGAAGAAGAATTCTTTGGTGTCGATACGACAATCGACAAAGCCTCTGTCAGCTTCAGGTTGCTGCTGCTGTTGCTGTTGTTGCTGCTGCTGTTGCTGCTGTTGCTGCTGTCTCTGAAGTCTGTACTTCTCTGTCCATTCTTCTTTCTCCTTGTTCATTTCTTCTCTGAAGAGCTCTTCTATCAGGTCTTCAGTGATTTTTAACATTCTCACATTCTCTATTTCTTCTGGCTTCGGTATCAGACTGTGTCTGACCCTATGCAGATTCACGTAGGCTTCGTTGAGCTTAGCTAGTTTGGTGCACATCTTCTTAGGAGGATGAGTCGACAATGGATGGCTAGACTGGGAACAACCCGGTTCTTAAAGTGAAAGCGCGGACGTGAAGGAAAACATCCCCCACACGGTTTTCGAGCCGCAACGTTCATGAGAGGGATAGTAAGAAATGAAAGAGCATCAATCCAACATTCTTATAGCTAAACAAACCACAAAGTCATTTTTTTCTAAACACAACATTTTTTATTCAAAAAATCACTTAACACTAAACATCAACATTTTTAACAATAATCCAACATGATAACATCAAACAATTTTTTTCAAATCACAAACATTTTTTTCTTCAAATACAATCTACTTTAAACAGGGCTGACAACGTTGTGAATGAAATTGTGATTTCCACTGTTGGAAATCATTAGGCCATTGATGGACACTACGTTTCCTAGCTTGAGACAAAAGATAAGCATAATGGTCACAAAACCATCGATCTACTTTCACATCGTTTCTAGCAGAAGAACGAGGATCAAAATGAGTCACTAAATGTTCTAAGGAATAGCCCAGGCTGCGATGATGCAGAAAATACACACAATATTGTCCACACACCAAGGAATCTGTGCCTTGTAATTTCACGTTATTGAATCGGGTGGTTTGAGCATTTCTTCTCATAAAGTCGATGATATCGTCTTCCAAAGGGGGCAATCCGTACGAATCGAAATATTCCACACAGCCTTCTTGAGGAAAGTAGACGGCTACCCAGTGGGTTCCTGGGAGATGACTGTCGTCCGTGTTGATCACGTAAGCTTGATGGTCTTTAGGTTTGCGATGAGGGAGTTCATCTTTAGCACAGACGACAGGATTCCAAGAAGACGTATACGAACTGTGGTTCAAAAGGTAATAAAGTTCCCAGGTATCCATTGTTTTGTGTTTGTTTTCTTCTTCACAGGTAATAATACGTCGTCAATTCGATCCTGACTTTTTGCTTGAAAATGTCTGACGAATAAACGGTTATTCGTTCTGTTTCCTCACTCTGATTCAGGAGAGCTTCGATACGATGGATCTCTTGAGTGGTTAATGCTGGACAAGAATGTTCACGCAAGTCTTTATACCACTGGTGCAACACGTCTTTGTTCGAGATGAGACTCCAAGCTTCGTCCAGATACTCGTCCAATTTTTCTTCTTGACTTAACATCAGGCATTTATCGTGTTGAATTTGACTGGGATGATCGTTTTGACATCCATAGCAATTTTTCTTGATCAATTCCGTTATTTTGTCGACCAAGTGTTTGGCAAAACAGGAGACTAAATGGGCTTCTTGTTCTGGCCATCTCGACTTCATCATGATATCTTCTTCGTCTTTGTCTTGAGATTCTTCTCCTTCCACGGTCTCCTTACATTCCATCTCCAAAGTTTCTCCACTAGGTAAAGAGGGATAACAGTCTTCCATGGCTTTCTAATAATCTAGAATGACTTCTCTCAAACTGTTGATTTCTATGGTATTATCGAATTCTGCATACAGGATGACGTTCACTGTCGCTGGTAGAGGATTTACAAACTGAAGTTCCACACGAATCTGGCCAGATTTTATAGGGTGGAAATGTCCCTCGTCGCTGCCTTGGTCTGGAGTGAAATCGAAAGCCCACAAAGCATAGCCTTCTGCATAATCGTCATACTCAATGCCGTGACTGGTGTTGGTTCCTAACTGGCCGGTGGCTTCGTACAGGGACAAGTACGATCTCAAGTAATTTTTGTTGGCAAAGTCGGGTTCGAAAGGTCGGGTACACAAGGTCTTGCCATCACGACTGACTTCGATTTTCTTCACTAAAAAGTGTTGAAAGTTGAAAGGATTTTCTTTGAAGGCTCCGTTGAAGGCTGAATTCGTGACCATACCAAGGATTAAACGCTTGGGTAACTGTCCTTGAAACAGATGATCTTCGGTTATGGATTGAAGGTTAGCGGGAATGGTGAACGTTTTCACTTCCACACGTCGGATGGGATACTTGGCGGTCGTTCTGCTCAACGTCTGACTGATGTCGTTTGCCACTTTAGGTAACACTTCTACGCGTCGTACGTAGAGTTTGGCTTCTTGGATTATGGTTTTAGGAGCCTTAGCAGAATCAGCAGCCATCAAATGGAAAGCGGCACTGCTGCGATTCAGTCTCAAGCGGACATTCACCCCGTTCAGCAAATATTTCTCTTGCAACCACATGTCCAAATGCAAACGATCCATCAGTTCTAAACTCCTCTTGTTTAAGATTTTCTCTTCTCTTGCCTCAAAGCCGGGATTGCTTCCATCTGTTTTTTCGAACTTCTTCGCTTCGTCAGCTACCCACAGCACGCAGGCATTGAGATGACTATCCTTGGCATCTATTCCGTACGTCAAGAGATTTTCCAAGTAGGCACGGTA
Organism: Sinohyriopsis cumingii; assembly: GCA_028554795.2. Lineage (NCBI taxonomy): Eukaryota > Metazoa > Mollusca > Bivalvia > Unionida > Unionidae > Sinohyriopsis > Sinohyriopsis cumingii. Next base: position 34,988,367 of record CM068826.1, read on the forward strand.
AGGGTAAGTATCCATGCTGCTGCTGACTAGTTTGTTATTCAAGTACAAATCCACTGAGCTGAACAAGGAATGCATGAAATTGTTGACGGGAGCTATTTCGTCAGCGTCATCTACTCCACTATCATCTTTTTCTAGAACTTGGACTTTCAAGTACAAGTAACTGCTATTCAGATCGATGTAATCTTCGGGCTGCCCCTTGATTTCAAACTCGATGGGAGCGGAATCGGTCAGTGTGGAGATGGGATTAAATTCCACCCATTGGGATTCTTGCATGGTCATCATGGTGGGGGGCATGGCAAACAGATCCAGTTCCGTCTTGGAACAGGCGCAAGACTCTCGGTGCATCATTTTTGTTGTTGCTGTGTTTCAATAATCGAAAACGTCTAAGTCTCGAACGGTTCTTCTTTTCTTGGCCTTTCTCGCTTGAAGTCTGGTGAAAGGGTGTTTTCTTCTTCGTCGTCTCTTTCTGCCTTGTCCTTGCTGAATGCTTGACTCGGTAGCGTGCAGGGCATTTATAGGTGTGTCTCGTCGGCCCAAAATGTCTTTGCCCGTTTGCAGCAAGACATTTTTACCTGCCCTCATGAAGGCTTCTTTAGGGTTTTGTTTGTCGATGATGACATTTTGGAGAAATTCTTTGCCTTGTGTCAGTGCCGCATCTTTCAAGGCGTGCAATCCGCGTGTCACCATCGGTTTCAACACCGGGGCCACCGAACGAAAGGCCGATTTTAACATGTCTCCTAAACCGTGTCCTCGCTGTCGAGCCACCCCTTGGTACACTGGATACATGACTTACGAGTCGTGAGAGAACCGTTTTCGAAAATGGAGTTTCACCGTGACTTTTCCTTTGGTGAATGGAATATTTTGTCCCAAATCTCCTTTTATAGTAATGTTGACCGTGTCCAAATACGACTTGCTGACCGGCAAATAGTGAGGATGGACAAATTCGCGGTGGACGTGGTAAGTGTTTCCACCTTCCTCGTCAGCGTTCGTGGCAGAATCCACTTTGAAAGGAATGACACGCAGTAACGGTACGGAGGTGTGTCCCACCACGTTGTATTCCACCACATCGGAGTACACAAAGATCAAATTCAGTCCTTGGTTCAGTTCTACCGGGGTACGAAAATACTGGCCAAAAGTCACGTTGTCGTAAATGACTGGTAATTCGGGTGGTGTTTTTTGTTCTAATTTCTTCCTCAGTTCCATGTCCCCGCCCAACATGTCAAACAATTCAGGACAAAATATAATGGAGACGATTTTACTTCGCTCAAATTTCATCAAGAAGCGACGAGCTACTTTGTGGTACTCCATGGTGACACTTTTGTTCTTGACAATCTCAAAAGCTTTCCCAAACACGCCATTAAACCTGGAGGCTATGGCGCTGACCAAATGATGACCACTGAAATAATAGCCTGGGAGAATGGACAAGTGGTAGGTCCACGTTTTAGTTTTCTCATCATAGGTTTTAATGTCAGATATGGTTCTCTTATCCAACTCCTGTTGCAATTGCTCGTCATGAACTTCCACCGTAAAAGTATTTTGATTGGCAACGACATTGAGGACTTGGGTCGGGTGAATCATTTCTACTAAAGCCACTTCCCAATGGGCTTCGTGATCTAAGGGGATGGCTTGAGGTAATTTGGCCGTGTAACAGCACAACGTGTTGTTGGGAAACACCTCCATGGAACTGTCACTGGGTAAGGTTAAGTAAAATTGGTTTTGGTGACTCATAATTCCAGAGTTCTGTGGCTGTCCGAGGGAATATTAGTGGATGTCAGAGGTGTGTCTCCGCCCAAAATGGGGTTCTGGTTGTGGTTGTTGGAGTGGTGACTGGCACTGGCACTGGACACAACGTTCCCGTTCGAGGAGAATTTCAGGGAGGGATTGGGAAGCAGGTAACCGATGCAACTGCTCAATAAAATGGTCCACAATTGTTTGTCTCCTTGTTGCAAACTCAAATTGGCAATGGCTGCCCCGATGACACAATACACCACGAAGATTTGGCAGAAAAAGACGATTTGCGTTTTAGGCACACGTTCTCCACACCACACCCACAAGGGTTGTTTTTGTAAATCTTGCACAGAAGAACTAGGTGAAGAAGGAGGAGTGGTCGACGTAGCTGCGTCAGCTGTGTGAAAGGGCATGATGGTCACTTCTTCTTTTTATAGTCGATGACTTGCGAAGCGTCGATCCAAGAATCGAAACTGGGTGGATATCCTTTCCAACGTACTTTGACTTCTTTGACACGTCGTTTGCCCACTTTACGGGTTCTGCGTTCGAGAATGCTTTCGATGTCGTACACGTCGTCTTCTTTTTTGGTGACACGTTGTAACTCGGGCAAATAAAACGTTCCTTTGAGTACTTCTCCGTTCATGTCTTCCAATTTATAGACGACAGGATGACGGCCATGCACTCGTCCAGTGACGCGAAACAATTCGGTCGTCCAGTTAGGTAAGTAACCTTTGTCGAAAGTGCGTTTGGTTTTGCCAATGCGCACCCAATCTCCTACGGCCAACTCTCCACTTTTCTTGGGGACAGCCCTCGTCGGGGACGTACCAAACAGGCGCTCGAACACCAGCACTTCGTTGTCGGGAGTCACGTCTTGCGGGGCACGTTCGATGGTAAGATTGGTTGTACGCTTCCACCAGGTGCGGTAAGATGTCGATGTACTTCAGAGTGTGGTGATGCGTAAAATATTTCCACATGCGTTCTTTCAAAGTGCGTTGAAAACGTTCCACGATGCTGGCTTTGGTTTCGGGATTCTCGGTGGTAAAAAAATGAATGTCACGTTTCTTTAATTCTTTTTGGAAAGCTTGGTTCAGAAATTCGGTGCCTTTGTCCGTTTGCCATCGAAGAGGGCGACGATCACTTTGTTTCAACACCCGTTGCAGGGCTCGCACTAACTCGCTGCTGGATTTGGAAGTCAAGGGTACGACCCAGGCAAATTTGGAAAAGACGTCGATGACACAAAACAAATATTTGTAACCACGATTGTAGCTGGCCAAATGAGAGACATCGGCTAAATCGGCTTGCCATTGATGATCGATGCCTTCCACTCGGGTGCGACTTCTGGCAAACTTGCGTCGAATGGGTTTGTGCAAAGTGTAGGTAGCTTGTTCTTGTAACCATCGTTGCACTTGAGGTAAACGGAGACTTTTCAGTCGCGTTTTGGCAGCACGATACAATTTTTGAACTCCTGCGTAACCTGCAGGATGCGATGGATCGTAGTAAATGCTAGCTAAGACTTTTTCCATTTTTTTTGTGTTTGTGTGTTAATAAGGCACCCACTCTTGGAAGAGGCTACTCTTTTTCTCTTGGGGTATTTTCTTGGATTGCAAGGCTTTGCGTGTGCGACCGGCAATAGGTGTCGAAGAGGAGGATGTCTGAGCAGGGGATATCGGTTCTTGTTTCACTTCTGTCTTCACTTCTGTCTTCACTTTCTTTTTCTCTTGTGATGAAGAAGGGGTGGCCATCATCTTTTTAATCCATCCAATTCTGGAGGTAAGTGGTGTTGTTAACTTGCGTACTTTTTCGGGTGGAGTTTGAAACCCTTCTTCTTCTTCTTCTTTTCCTTTTTCTGTCTTGGTCACGGGTAGTGGTGGAACTGGTACTGGTACTGGTGATGGTGCTGGACTTTTCATCAAGGTCTTAAAATCTTTCAAAGTGGGTAGAGCTGTTTCGTCTAAAGCTTTCTGGTGAAAGAGTTGCAATCGTTGCAAGAGTTGACCGTACTTTTGCGATTTTTCTGTTTCGGACAAATCTTGGCGATCCATCAAGGACTGCAATTCGTGTTGTAACTGGGACATTTCGCTCAAATTGGGATTGGGAGGTAAATGTGGGGTGCGTTGTTCTTGCCACCGATGGTATTCCATCCATCGTTTGTAAGGCACTAAAGCTAGTTTTCGTCCTTCCATGGGGTTGTCAGGGGTCGATTCTGAGATCTTGGGACTTCCGAAGGCCTTTTTATCTTGCTCCCATCAGTCCTCCCAACATGGTTCCCAAGACTCCTTTCAGTATGGGGCCTAGCAAGAGAGGCAAAATGCCTCCACGTTGAACCAACATCTTCTTTTTTTGACGAATGGGAATTTTCTTTTGAACCATTTGGCGAAGAACGTGACGATGTTTGCCTAAGCATTGTTTCTGGTGTTTGGACAAAGGGATCGTGCCTTTCAAAACGTTCAAACAACATTCGCACACGGTATCGATGACCTCTTTGGAGGCCGTTTGAATGAGTTTTTTTCGTAGGGGCGAAGAAGCTTTGGACAGGACAGATAACAGGTCCCCATGTTTAGCTAAACGTGGTGGCAGTCCTTTCCTTTTCTTTCCTTGGGGTTTTCTGGAGGGTGACATTTTTGCTTGTGGGTTCCGGGACATTCACCGAACAGACACTAACGTCGATGACTTAACGCACACCCTTTTATCTTTTTTTTGGGACTATCGCTTTGTCATAAAGGTGACAATGTTTTTCCCAAAATCGCCAAGGAATCCTCCCCTTTGTTGACGCCTCTTTTTCTTGGAACGACTGTGTCTTTTCTTAGGGTAATGTCGATGCTTGGCTAAGCGCTTTGTCGGATGACGCGTCTGCCTTTGTCTCTTTCTTTTGTGGCTTCTTGGAGGTGACATCTTTTTTACAAGTTCACTGATACCCCGACTTGGTCACAGGCTCTTTTTATACTGGAACGCGTCGCCACTGATTGTCTTTACGTTTTATCAGTTTGAGGACAGGCATGACACGTCGTGCAGGGGTACGCAACGGACTAAATCGAGCCAGTTCTTGCTTGGACAAATCCAGTAAACTTTGTAACATGCCCGATCTTTCTTGGACTTTGATTTTGGGAGAAGGTACTTTGTGAGCAGCAGCCACTGCCACTAAATTGGAGGGTCCTGCCACTGGGGAAGTTCTTTTGGGGGTCATCAACGGAGATGTTCTTGGTGTGATCAACGTCTCCAAGTACTCTTCAGTTCTGGGTGTCATCAACGGAGAAGTGGATGAACGTGAGGATGCCGGAGACGCAGTCACTGCCGTGGTGGCAGGTCGTGGTTTGCGAGTGTAAGGTTGCGTCCTGGCCGAAGTGCCTCTCTTGCGACTAGTTTTCTTCTGTGGACTTTTCTTTTTCTGGGGACTTTTTCTCTGTTTCTTTTTCTGGGGGCTTCTTTTCTTTTTTCGGGGTGGTGTCTGGTAAGAGGAGGGTCCTGCCACTGGAGAAGTTATTCTTCTTGGGGACCTGGTCTTTTTCTTTTTCTTCTTGGGGCTTCGTTGGACTTTTGTCTTGGGGATAACTTTGGGGGCATTAGGATCCCATCTTAAGAGTGAGCGAATGATGACCCCTCCTAGAGTACCGCTCCCTCCAGGTTTCAAAATGATTTGTTTTTTGGTTTGAGTGTCGATGCGGAGATCGGCCAGTTGGACCAAAGCGACTTTGTTTCGATCGAAAAAGCGTTGGGTTTGATGAGGAATCTGAATGATTCCTTGGAGTAATTGACGTGCCGTCACCGTGAACCATCGTAAGACTTCTTTGAGACTAGCTTCTAAGACACGGGCTCGTGTTTGTGGATCTTTTTCTCGACTGATGCCATACAAGGCACGAATCAATTTGACGGGAAGATGCGACTGAAGGGACGTCATGTTCACACTGTGTGAGACAGACGAAAAAGGGTCTGAGGTTTTTATAGATTTTTTGATGGGGAGTGAAATGAAGTCGAGGACGGAGACGTGTACAGGACAGGCCCTCCGTCTTGGCACCAGTGGTGAAACAAGTGGGTACGAAATCGCAAATCCTCGGGGGTCGTAGGTTTCAAATCGACGAGTAAATAGGCGTGTGGCGTTTGAGTGGCATCGTCGTACGCCTGAGTCAGCCAAGGCGTTCCTAACTGTTTGGCTAAGACTTGCACTTGCGATTTATCTCGAGGGCTTTTAAACAAGACCACGTAATGCGCATTGAGACTGATGGTGCGATGGGCTTTACTTTGTTGAAACAAATTTTGGGTGATGTAAATGACACTGGCATTACGGTGATGCCCTTTGCGCGTGAACCACAATTTAATTTCTTCTTCGTCTTCTCCTAACATGTCGTCGAAAATGACCAAATGGGTTAGACGGGAGTCAGAGACGATGCCATCGTCTTCTTTAGGAATGCCTTCCACAAACACGATGGAATCGCCTTGACTTTCTCGCAAGAGGCTGTACGCCGATTGCCACTCTTTGTAACACCACACGATCCGTTGAGGGGGCCGATCGATCAAATGATGTTTATGTTCGATCAAACGTTTGACGAATTCGGTTTTGCCTGAACCGCTAGGTCCAGCAATGAGCATGTTAAAGGGATGGCGAAGATACAAAGCCTCCCAACTGGCACGATCTAAGTGTTCGTCGATGACTTTGACAGTAGAGGAAGAGGGAGCAGAGACAGCAGAGGTAGCCATGGTATGAGAAATGTCACTTGTGACACGAAAACAAACAAGACAAGAGTTTATATACTTTTTCAGAACACGTTTATTGAATGTTTCAAATATGAACACGAAAGACAAAAATACATACAACCCAAATAGTGATGTACAGGAATATAAAACACAGCAAAGCGATCAAAGTGGAATATAAACAAGTGTCTGTACAACATGTTTTGGGTAACCAAGATGTCCTAGGGACAGTGTGTAATGTTCTTACAGTCTCTACATGAGGTATTGTCACACAAGTGTCCTCTCGGAATGACCTTTCAGGAATGTCCATGACAGTCCTGTCCTGAAGCGAGTGGTTGTTCTCGGTGACGGGTTCTTCTGGCACCGTCACTAACACAGGTTGAAAAGTAACTTTTTTCCTTGAACAACTCTTGTGCATACTGGGCCACTTCTTGGGTCCAAGCCTCAAAACCCCCCTTTTTCCAATCACGAACATCTGTCCAATGAGGGTGTAAGTCACAAGCTACACACACATCGTCATACACGTCTTGGGTCGCTAAAAGTTGACGAATCTTTTTTTCCTGTTGAGGTCGAGAAGTATCCAGATGAAAACGCAAGGCTTTGAACAAAAGGAGTTTTTCGTGACCATTTAAGGCCATGGAGGTGGTAAGTACTGATCGTAAAGAGTCCACAAAGAATAAGCTGGTAAACGAAATCCCAGAAAACAAGTCACTAAGACACACACCACTTGTCGTCCCAAATTGAATGGATACAGTTCTTGTAATAATTGATGGTAATGATCCACGGTTTGAATATGGTCATTGAGTTCCTTCCACGGAATCTGTTGGATGACATGTGACATAAACCGTGGCATGACAGCCTGTTTTTATATTCTCTTTTTTTCGGATGCAATAGACGTACTTTCTAGCCAGAGATCTTCGTTCTCCAGTAGGGAATCTAAATCTTGCATACTGTAACCGAAACGTCAGAGTTCGTTTAGGTGTTTCCTCTTCCTCTAAGTAGATTCCACGTAAAATATGTTGGTAATCCTTTAACTTGTCTTCCTCAATGTATTGCTGTAGGTGAATCTCGAAGTAACCATAATCATGAACATGTCGATCATTAGCGACCTCAAAGTTTTGAACAAGGTCTGACCATTGAAAGAATTTCTGACGAATCAGTTCTCTTATACCATTCAGGTACCAGTGGTTAAAGATCTGGTGACGTATCGGATGCAATTGTTCTTTACGTTTCACTTGTATTTTCACCAGCTCTCGGTAAATGCGTTCTCTCAACTCCACAGGCAAAGCACGAATGTTCTCTTGTAAAGTATCCATGAATAGGTCATACTAAATCCTCTTTGGTCTGACACAAGAAATGTACTCTTTGCACAAACATGGTTTCACTTCAGTGTCGAATTTAAATCGTTGAGTCACTAATCTACACATTACAATTCGTTCAGAAGTTTCCTCTTTCACCAAGTTGACATTGTGTTCAAGATGTTGGTAATTCGTTAACTCTTCCTCTGGAATTCGATGCAGTACGTTTACAATGTAGTAGATAAAATCGTCAATACCAAACCATTCCTTTTTATAACCAGGAGGTCGTTGATCAATGTCTGTCCAATGGAACACTTTCAATTGAATCAGTCCTTGTATAGCCTTCAGGTACCAGTGGTTCAAACACCGGTGACGTATCGGATGCAATTGTTCTTTACGTTTCACTTGTATTTTGACCAGTTCTCGATAAATGCGTTCTCTCAACTCCACAGGCAAAGCACGAATGTTCTCTTGTAAAGTATCCATGAACAGATGATTATGGTAAAAAAGTTACTTCAATGTCTCGGTCCCACTAAAGGTAAGTAATGACAATTCGGTGACCATCGAGCATGTTCTACGTAGGCCGAATCTTGCGGTTCCCAGTGGTGAAGTGACACACTGCAACTGAAGCACTTGACTTTATCTCCTTCGCCCAAGTAGAAAAATCCGGCTCTGGCTAATTCTTCGGGGGTCGGTCCTCCCAGATACTTAGGCCATTTTCCTTTGAACGATTGAAGACGATTTTCAAAGTCGCAGTATTCCGACAAACGCACAGGAAACGAATATTCGTTTTTCACAGGTTCGTTTCGATGAGGGTTGAGTGAAATGGGCAGGAGTTTGCTCAGGGCTGGATGACATCCGTAGGGAGGTAAACGTGAAGGTCGACATTCCCCTTTAAAACGAAACCCAGTAAAATGTCCAAGAGGACGAGCAGCATCGCTTTCGCATCCCTCAGGTTTGACACGCACAGCATCACTTTCCATGACAGGGGTAGTGAGAACAAAGTTCCCATGATGCTTTACGGCATCGCTCAGGTCACAACGTACAGCATCGGTCCCATCGCAAGGCTCACAATCGCACTCGTCTGCAAACTCCGTTACGCAATTACAATGGTAACCACATGGACAATCGCAGTTTCCTTCCGGACATTTTCCGTCGCAATGCATGGGTCTTATCCATCCAGTATTAGTCACACTAGAGGAAGATACAGCTTTTTTACAATCCCCAAACTGGAACGATGTCTTTTTCAAAGTATTCATCTTGTTCGCTCGGTCTTGGTAGTCCCAATGAACTATCGATCTTGCCTAGGGTTCCTTTTTTATATACAGACCAATACCGATGTGACCGTACGGTAAGGTGAAATGATTGGGAAGTCGAACTCGCTTCTGGTACACAATTTGATAGACTTTTTCCAGGGGTCGACTGACGATGTGGTGAGTGGGTAAACGTACAATCTTGTTCGGTTGGTAAGTGGTCACTTTAAAGTTTCCATCCTCTCCCGATTGCAAGGCTTCTTTCAATACCCCAAAATTGACCACTCGACTGGTACGATAATTCAGAGTCAGTCCTTTCACTTTGCACGTCGTGTGCACTTCTCCTTGTTTGTCCCGGTATTCGTAGCCGTAATTTTTGGGACCGCCACTGACAAAACTTAGAATCTTGTCGTCGGGATGCTCGTCTGTCCAGGCTCCTAAACGGTCTCCTTCGATGTTAGGGTGATGTTGAATCGGGTGATGGATGTAAATGCAACTGTCCGTGTCAAAGTACAGGACGCGTTCTTCTAACAGTTCTAAAGCTTCGTACAATTTTAAGCGAGCATGGGCTGTCACGTAAGCCGCAATGATGACATTTCCAAAAGGGTCGTCTTGCACAAAGTCCAGATCTTCTTCGTAATTGACCAAGATCAAATTCTCTCGAACGACGTCCACGTGTTTCATGTATTTGGTTTTGTCGTGAATCATCTGGAAGTAGCGGGAAGGTTCTGTCAAATATTCCGTCTTGGGTAAACACGGTCGTTGTGCCATTTTACCCCACAAGCAATTTAACATCACTTTGGCAAACGATCGCCTGCCTTCGTTTTTCTCGATGTGGTCTAAATTGATGCCTTCTTGTTCGTAGTATTTCTCTTTGAATTGTATTTGGTCTTCGGGAGTGTGACACCAGGAAGGATAGCCGCTGGCTTCTTGCTTCAGTTTCAAAAAGGCATCCACGTAGTCTGCGAAAATGCCTTTCTGACTGGGATCACCCTTGCAATACTGTTGTGTCTTGGGAAAGTGGCAAATTTCGTACACTTCTAACAGTTGGTATCCCATGTCCAAAGCTTTGAACAATTCTACGCTGACCCAGGTTCCCGTCAAGGCCCGTTCTTCCTGACTGTGCTGACAAGGTTGATCTTGGTTGCACGTTTCGGCACAAGTACGGCACAAGGGAAACATCAATTTGCCTTGACAATGGTGAGGTAAGACGGGATGGTATAGGTTCGTGGGAAGCAAAACTTTACACTTGATCAAGCCTTCGTATTGTCGAATGTTTTTCAGGTCGATGTGTTCCGTTAACAATTGCGGGTGCCCTACAGGAAAGCGACAATATTTGCACACGTAGGGATACAGCGAACACACGTCCAAGTATTTGATTTCTTCTCCTATCTCTTCGTCGGCTTGGTACAGCAAACAGGTGGCATTGGTCCTTCCTCCGTACAAACTATCCCTCGGGTTCAGCGGGTCCATGAACTGGTAACTTTCCACGAGGCGTTTAAACTCGGGATCGGTTTTCATACGGTGATCGTACTCGTGTTCCCACATTTCCACCACTTGGTATCCTTGCTGTTCTAACTTTAGGCGTCGCTGACAAGTGTCCTGGTACAAGTCTTCCATGGTTCGTTGCAAAAACTGATTTTTAGTGTCACGGTCAGGGTAGCAGACGGGACATCCGTGAAATAAGCAACCGTTAAACTCGTACACGATCTTGGGGTTTTCTAAGTCCCAACCATCGACCGAATACGTTCCGATGGTCTTTTCGCCCCCTCCGTTGCGGGCATGCTGAATCCACTTGTCTTCCTTGTCGCACAAGTAATGTAACCAACGTAGGGCTTTGACCGAGTATTGACGTTTGACAAAGTGGGTCGTTTGAGGGCTGATGACAGCCACGGTGTTTTCAGGCATGAATCGTTGTCGATACACTAAGGAACACGCTTTGGCAATGGTGCAAGCTTCTTTCAAAGGATCGACCCCTCCGTGTTCCATGAACAGTTCTCGAAATTTTCCACAGCAACGCCGTAAAATGTCCACGTCGGAACGACAATACTTTAGCATTTCTTCCTGAAAGTCGAAAGGGTCCGAGGCGTGAATCTGGTACCAAGCGTAGAAAGCTTCTCGTTGTTCGGTACGCATGTTGTCGGGGTCGTAATAGTGAGCCTCAGGTAAATGGGGTAGAACGGCGTGTTGATTGGCTTCCGTATTGAAAAAGTGTGGAAAGTACCCTTTAGCCATTTCTGTCATTCCAAACGTTTTAGGCATTCGACTCAAAGGCATGGCCAAATAGCTCATCGAATCTTTAAACTGCACTTGTCCCACTTGCATGAAAATGATTTTGGCTCCGTTCAAAGTCACTTTAGGACGCTCGGTGCCTTGTTCCGTATAGTATCTGAGAAGAAACTGTCCATCGTATCCGGAAAAATTGTGAGCCATCACCGTGGCATGACGATGACAATCTCCGTAACGTTCGATGTCCTCTTGGCTCCACGTCTTGTCGACGGGGTCTAAGACCCATTGGGCAAAATCGGCTAACGTGTTCGGTCCCCGAAAGATTTTTTCACGTCCTCCAGGAATCTTGCTGCAGTGAGGGCAATGACTGAAGATAGGTTCTTGAATGCACTTCTCGCACGCTCGATGAGCCACGCAGAAATTAGGGATGTGAATGCCAGTCTCTTGCATGCATTCGAAATCGAAAAAGATGAAATTGCCTTTCTTCTTGTGACCGTCCTCTTTCTCTGGTGGGGGTTGGTATTTTTGCACGTAACATTGGTGTTCCAAGTCCACGATGTGGTGACAAATGTGACATTTTTTCTTTCCTCGACATACGTGTGCCTTGGCATTGTTGGTAAGTATGCCTTGTCCACACGTAGAGCACAATCTCAGGAGTTGACAAGCACATTTCTTCTGTGAACCTTGTGTTTTCAAATGTTGTTGGTAACAGGTAGGGCTGACAAACGTGCGCAGACAAGTGGAACAAGGCACTGGTTCTTCGCTCAGACAGGGTGGAGAGGCCAAACATCCTGAGCATTTCCATCCACAATGTTTGTGTTGCTCTCGATTATTATAACCATAGTCACATTTCTCACAGTAATAACCGTATCCCAGGAATCCGGTGATACTGGTAATGGTATCGAAATGGTCATCGTGATGATAAACATGAATGTATTTTCCGTCCTTAAAATCTTGGCCTCGAAACAATAGAGGCCCGCGCATTTCTTGAGGGTGCACTTTCAAGGTGTAGCGTGGAGCTAGGGCATCTTGCAATTTTTGCATCTCAGGAATGCCACAGGGTGTGTCTTTGGGCAGTCCGGCTTGTTGTAACAGGAGTTCTGCTTCGTTTCGTTGTTTGGCTCGGTCGGAACGTTGAATAGTGTCCCAGGTTCTTTTCCATTCTACCGTGTCGTTCTTGTTGGCATAGGTTCGTCCCACCACGATGGCACGGGCTAAACACATCTGGTCTTGAGGGTTGTTAATTCGGACGAGACTCTTTTTGGTGTTGCGAAGGTCGTCCACCAATAACATCTTCTTGCGTCCTGTCCCTTGAGGAGGAGAGACGTGGGTCATGTCCAGTGTGGCTTTACCATCGGTGATGTCAAACTGATCATTAGATTGTTGTACGTGTTGAATCTTGTCCATGACTTTGGAAGCAGTCAATTCTGCAGGGGTGCTAAACTCGATCCAAACAGGGGATTTCAAACCGTCGTGTTGTATGGAAAGTCTCAAGCGATCGTCTTCTTTGGGTTGACATTGTCGCTTGAGTGCAGTGAGCAAAGAATCCCACACCTCGGTGATGAACACTTCTGCTTTCTCTAACGGCACTTCAGCCTTGAAATCTTTAAACTTCACCGTGTATTTGTAAGCCGTAGTTCTAAATTTTCTAGAGGAGCGCTTTTCCGTCTCTCGAATGGAATAATACTTTTCAGGGTTGACTAAGGGTGATGAACTTGGTTTAGAGGGTTGGGATTCTGGTTCACTCATGTCCTCTTCAAAATCACTGGCATGAATTTGTGCCAAGATTTCAGCCCTGGTACGAGGCGATAGATCACGTTTCTGCCTCTTACTTTCTTCTTCTTCTTTCTTCTCGAATGAATGGGATCGTTTCATCTTGAAAGCAAAAAGTCAAATGACTCAAGTTCAAACACCATAAACTACTTTATAGTCATAGCAGACCAGCGTATATAAAAGGGTGTGTGTCTTGTCCTTTCACTATTCATTTCACTCTCAAGCCGAGCACAACGATGGAAGAGACTAACCAGATGGAACGTTTCGTCAGAGCTTTGCGAGGGGTCATTAGAAAATTCTCTTCAGACCAGCCGACGGACTACTCTCCTTCCTTTAGAGATAAAAGTCAAGATACTTGCTATATCTGTCAGAAGAAAGGGCATTGGTCTTCAGAGTGTCCAGACCGTCAAAAAAGAAAAAAAAACAGGGGATAAAAAAGACAAAAGTCAAGATACCTGTTATTATTGTAAAGAAAAAGGACATTGGTCTCCAGATTGCCCCAAAAAGAAACAAGAGGAGTCAGAAGAAAAGAGGAATTCTTCAGAAGAAGAGAGGGATTCTTCAGAGGAAGAAGAGGAAGAAAAAAGACAATTCTATTTAAATGAGGCAAAGAAACACGAGAAGAAAAGAAGAAGGGAAGAAAGCGAGGAGAAAGAAGAAGAGGAAAAGAGTGTGACAGTGAAGAAATTCAAAAAACAGAGAGACTAAAGAAGGAGAAATCAATGAACTTTTTATTAAAGTGTTGTGTTGTGAATTGTGAATTGGATTGTAAAAAATGGAGAAAAGAATAAATGAATGATATAAGGTAAGAGTCTTTGAGTTCTGATTTTAAAATATGAAGCTACACTCACGCACTCATACACAGACACGTACTATAAGGGTAACATGGGTGAGTTTTTTTTTTTTTTTTGAGTTATTGGCAAATTGAAATTGTATTTCTTTTCGAGAAATGTGGGTGGCCCTGAAAAGGGCCTTTTTTCTTTATGGTGCAGGGGTGAGTTTAAGCAATCAATTTTAACTGCCTTAAGCCTTTGCCACGGCCAAGGCCTACTTCTGGACTGCGTAATGATGATAATGATTGAGTTGAAATCACTAAGGGTGGTACGGTAGGCTTAGTCACAGGGTTGACATGTTTGGCTCGGGAAGGTCGTATTCTCTTCGGTCGTGATAAAGAAGTCTGATACATTTGTTTCAGACTTCTTAACTCCGCTAAAATGTCCAACAGTACCGTGACCGTTTGATTTTCACCCTCTTGTTTCTTTGCTGCTACTTCTTCTTGCTGTTGTTTTTTTCTTACCTCTTCTTCTTGCTGTTGCTGTTGCTGTAGGAGAAAAGCCTGTTCCGCTTCCTTTTGTCGTTGTATAAATTTCTCCAATTCTTCTTTCTGTCTCTGTCTAAAATTCTCCACTTGCGGTAATGAAGAAGGTAACGAAGGTTCCGGAACAAATTCTTGCGAGGAGAGAAAATCCACAAAATCCCAATTCACCTCTTCTGAAAGTAAGTCAGGGTTCCCTTGGGCGGTCTCCCCTGCTGGTGCACCCCACTGGATCGTTTTCTGAGTTTCCGTCATGTTGAATCACTATCGCATAGATTGACTGCACACAAGCGCTAGCGAATCTATATTGACTACGTGACGTCACAGACTGCTCTCTTCGGATTGGATGCGGGCTGACTGAATTCTGTAACGCGTGTTCGGATTGGTGAATGAACTCAATCCGTTTCAATCCTTTCTGTCCCTATAAATAAGCGCAGTTCACTGCATTGATTCACCTATTCTCGGAGCCTCAACATGTGGACCGACGTTGAATCTTCAACCCTTGTGTCAACGATGATGTTCAGGACGGACATGCTCATGTATGTCCGATCCAAGTGGACCGTTGTTTACAGGACCAACAGCAGCCTGTGGATAAGAAGAGTCTATATAGAGAGACAAGGTTGCCTCAAGAGGACTCTGATGTACGGCCCTGCTGTAAGACGAAGTTTGAGGAAAAGAAGATGTCGCAAATGTCCTTTATGTTAAGGGAATATTAACATAAACCAAAGGCCCTTTTCAGGGCCAGCCATATTTCTCGAAAAGAGATAGTCTTTGAATTGCCTACCCCTTTTTTAAAAAAAATTTTAAAAAAAAATCCCATGTTAAATTCCCCTTGTCCGTAGAGTGTCCCACGATTTATTCCCATGTTAAATTCCCCTTGTCCGTAAAGTGTCCCACGATTTATTCCCATGTTAAATTCCCCTTGTCCGTATATGTTCCCACGATTTTTCGCCATGTTAAATTTCCATTGTCCGTAAAGTGTCCCAGGGGTGTTTTGACTGGAATTTCCATTGTCCGTAAAGTATCCCACCTTACTACTGCGATTTAAGCAATTATGATAATTTGTCGAACTTTGATGGAATATGTTGTAAATTATTTCCTACCGAACCAATTTATGCTAATTAACTCTTATGTAGTCTCAGTGTCTGAGATTCATTTTATACAGCATTGCAAATTGGGTAATGTTTCAATAGAAATGTTAAACGTCTATTGCTGAGCATGACTTCTCGTGCAATTCGATGATTTGTCGATAATGAGAAACATCATACCACACCCCGACATAAATTTTATTTAAATCCATTAGACAGAAGAACTTTGCAATATCCAATACAGTGTATGTTGGGATATTATCGGACACTGCAAACTGGTTTTGCTATCAATTGCCAAAAATATTGAATAATTAACATGTTTATCTTTTTTTCTACCTTATCTATTCGCTTCTAAAACAGATACAACCGCAAACAATATAGATCCTGATCGGCTGGTGACAGCCGATCAGGATCTATGTTGCTTATTCTACTGTTTGGTCCTTAAAAAACTGCATAGACCGTAATCTAAAGTGCTGACAGATCAGGATCTTTGCAATTTGCAGATGGACAATACTTTCAAGCGAGCATATACGATACATTTCTTTTTGTCCATTTTTTTAATTGGTAATTGTTATTTTCATATGGCACATTGATAACTGATTTAAAACATTGTAAATGCAAATCATTCTGAATTTGAAAAGCGTTAACCAAAATGATCTAAATTTTAGGGTTTCCCAACTGTTAATAATGAAGGCATTGTTGGAAATATTTTTCAATATATGATTTAAAAAGTGTAATGAGGTGACTAAATCATTTTTATTTTAAAGTATGTTTTTGCCAGTGTTAAACTCTTTCTAAACATTCACGTAGACTTGATGATGTTGCGCTTTTTCTACACTCTTAAAAATATGCATGAAATGAGAATATTGACCATGCGAGGTTCGTTTTTAATCGTATCTTTGTTTAGTTTTCTTTTTGGGTTAAATGAGGCGGGGTAATTTGAACGCATTATCAGCATTATCATGTTGAGGAAATAGAAGCCACGTGCCTTTCCCAAGGTCATGCCGAGGCAGCCTATCTTGCCTGGCCTATGTGGGTTTCGAATCTCTGAAACTTCCAGTACGAGTCCAATGCTCTGCTAACAGAGCTACTGTCAGTTTGACTGTGCCAGTCTCAGACAACTAGCACCATTTTAGGATTTCTATATCATCCACGACTACGGTGGCAAAACCTATAACCGTCAACTGCCACTTGGAATGGGATGTTTGTTATATTCTTATTCAAACTATTTGTCAGGTCTGATCATTAATATAAAACATCACGACGGTCTGTTGCTAAAGCTGACAGGTTTACGGTACTTAATGGTATCTAGAGCTGTCACAATGGGCATTAAGTTGCCTTAATAGCTTTCTGGCAAAACGCTGAGCCTAATGAAGAAAGTTTGAAAATATTAAATTTATTTATTATAAACATGCATTTCATGAAATAACATTCACGTGTACATTTGTATTTTTGAAGATATATATGTCGAATAGATGAATGTACGGTTTAAATTAAACCGTTTTTGTAAAATGAATATTTATGTAGCGACAGTAAACAGTATCGTGTGATCTGCCATAGGGTACAAATGATTGAAAGGGCCTCCATACTTTATCACCACGTTTCTTGCTCATTATTTGCAGTGGTTTTAAAATTGCATGATTTCGTGCTGAGTGCATAAGGGGACGATTCTAGTGCAGAAACACGTTTGTGCTAGCAGATTTGAGATTACGTTTCGGCATACAATGTGCATACCACCTACATTATTTTCTCTTGCATCTTATGTATTTTCTAAAATTTTCATAGTGAGCGATTTTGTGGGCTTTATGTTCGGTCCGAAAATGTATACATGTTTTGGTTTCATAGCTTTATTTCGAGTGCGTGCTGCTTCTGAGGTGATTAGGTACACCCTCGACCGCTGCTGTAATTGAAAAGATTTAATGTTACCTTCAAAAGCATTGTAAAACGGTTCAGGTCTAATTCTTCATATTTTTAATTTCATGTTTGAAATTAAATTATATAACTCTTATGCCTAGATTCAAAGTCTTTATGAGTAAAGAATGACCAGTAAGCACTCCTCATGATACTTGCCACCCATCCCTGTTTTTTTCTCTTAGATTGTATCCATGGAAATATACAATTTTAGATATGAGCAAAACAAATTTTCCCCTAGCTATGTGAGTATTGGTAATATTTTGGATTCAAACGTTCACCATATGTCCCTCAAATGTGTAAGATAACTGTTACCATTGAAAACTAATGTCAAGTTCACCAAGGTCAAAGGACTAAGAGTTCAAAAGTATATTTCATAATCTGTGCCAAATAAGGAGGTGTTTCTAAAACGCGAGTTGACGGGGGTTTCGTGCATTGTGGGAAGGAGGTTGGTGTGACTATAAAGAGGACAGTCATATAAAGATTAACTTATTCCAATTCCTCCGTTTAATTACCAGTTTTAAAATGTATACATGTTAATTTGTATGGTGCTAGATTTTGACCGCGGATGGCTCATAAGGTCAAGAGTACATCGTTGACTGGCGAGAGTACATCGTTGACTGGCGAGAGTACATCGTTGACTGGCGAGAGTACATCGTTGACTGGCGAGAGTACATCGTTGACTGAGTCTTGTAAGCAAAAACAGGTAAGCGGTACAAGTGTCGGAATTTAGATGTTAACTCTGTAAAACAAGCAACATGACATACACATTTCTTTACGTTAAGAGTAAGTTGTGCGAATTTGATGATTTTTTATGCAGTCACCTATTACTTTACGAAGTGTTTTTGTCAGGGCAATGACATACACATTTCTTTACTTTAAGAGTAAGTTGTGCGAATTTGATGATTTTTTATGCAGTCACCTATTACTTTACGAAGTGTTTTTGTCAGGGCAATGTATGTATGTATGTATGTATGTATGTATGTATGTATGTATGTATGTATGTATGTATGTCTGTCTGTCTGTCTGTCTGTCTGTATGTATGTATATATGTATGTATGTATGTATGTATGTATGTATGTGTGTGTATGTATGTATGTATGTATGTATGTATGTATGTATGTATGTATGCAGACCTGTTTTATTTGACTAACTGTTAAAATTGTTTTATTCTAGAAAATAAAAATAAATCCCTATTGATAATCAAAAATATGTGCATTATCATAATTACCAAAATAAGATGCAAAACCGGCTGAAGATTTGACAGATTTATATCTAGGTTCCTAACAAAAAAGAAGGTAGCAGTTGTAATTCAGTGATTAGAGAGTCATACTGGCGACTTAAAGGGTACTGTTTGAACTCGAGGGATAACGTGGTCTGTGTCTGGACAAGGCGCATATTCTAATTGCCTCTGCACTAAATTCATTTATCGTTGTGCCATAAAGCACCAAACCAAAAACCCAGCAACACAATTGACTTCAATCATTGTCACCCTTTTTCAATCATGGCCTAGATCACGAGATCAGCTGTAACGAAATCTAATTTTCATTTGAACAGTATAAATATGCTTGTGCGAAAAATGCAGTGCAAGAGCACATTTTCTAACCAAGTGAACAAGAAAGCTCCATTGATTAATGGATTCTCTGTTCTTCGCTTTATTTTGTGCACAAGTTACCCAGAGTCACGGTATCTTCTCGACATCTGTATAAAGCTTTTTTTTTCATTCTGTTTACGGTCACTGACGTATTATGTGCAACTTCACACGACTATTAACCAAATATGCGCAGAAATACAAAACTAAAAAACAAACCAAACAAAAACAAAACAAAAAGAAAAAAAGAAGAAATGAAAACAAGGTTCTTTTATGACAGATTATTGTACATTAGTTTCGTTTTTTTCGGTTCAAAGTTATTCCTCTTCGTGACAAAATAGTTTAAAGAGGTTCACACCCTGATAAAGGGTCCTTTAATTTCAACTTTTTATGTCCTATTCATGTTTTTTATGGCAATGTTTGGCAGGCAGGTGCCATGCTTTAATACTCTACTTGATTACTGCGTTTATGAGAAAATGATAAATGTTAATTCTTTGAGTTCATTTGTCTTTGCAACAATATCATCCATCCTTTCGTGTGTGTGTTGCAGTTTCGTCCACCTATTATAACATGTACAGACGTTAAAACAACCGTGTAATGGTGGGGTTTTATACTCAATATTTCAGCAAATTTCTATAAATGGGGTGGTAAAGTTTCATATTTTTCAAGCTTCTTGATTTTTGTTTTTCGATGAAAGAAGAAGAAAACCTTTCTTGGCTCTGCAAGTGGTTGCATTACATGTACAAGTACAAACGGCAATCAGTTAGAAAGTAAGAAAGTGCCACTGCTAGTAATGATAACTTATATTTGATAATGAGATATTTAAATAAATCAGTTTAAGAAACTACTGATGACACAACATTGGCAATTAAAGTGTTATCGCGACTGTAATGATATAAAATCTGAAAATACTCTTTTCCATTTAGAAAATATATATGTCAAACGTATGGTATATTCGATATTTAGGCTTAATTAATTCATTCTTCTCATTCTAAAGAACAACAAATAATTTTGAGAATTAATTTTTAAAGCAGTTTTCCTCATTAATTGTGCAAATTTTCATTGACCAACTTACATGACCTGTTTCTATTCCATATTGCGTGTCAAACGCATATTTTTTCACTATACAACAAGTTATGTTAGTTACACTTTACAACAAATTATGTTACACTGTGCAACAAATTATGTATACTTTACAAGAAATTATATTAACTTTCTGGGTAACAGTCTGGGTTAAAAAATGACAACTAAAATCTGTTTTTTTATGTGCTGATTTTAATTCTCACAACGCTCATAAACATGTCTGAAAACGACGAAAAATCTGGGATAGGTGAGTGCTGATTGCAAACTGAAATCGGATGTCAATCAAAAAATGCATCTGTTACCAAGCTAGATTGCAAGCTAGCTCGGCCAGGTAATTGACGTTTGAATGCAGAATAAAACAAGATGGGTAAGCCAAATACTAATACATGAATCCACAATAATAAAAACCTTGCGTTTTAAGATGATACACTCTGAAATCAGTCGGGTCAACAGTTCTGTCATGATGCTACATTACTACAATCAATGTTCACCATATCAGTCTGAGAAGGAAATGTGATTTAATTTCATTTTTGGTATGAAAACAGTAAATAATTAGACCAAGACACAATTTTATGTTTGAGACTGGTTCTGGCCATTGATCTAGTTTTGTCTTTTAATTTACACAACAGGGTGTGGCTTTAAAAATCACTTATCCGGACGATGCCCATGCCTGGTATAGAGCGTTGACCATATTGGCATAGAATGGGGAAAAACTCAAAATCCATGCAAGCCAACAGTTTTTGCCTCTAAAATTATATAATGAAAGAAACATTTCCTGCTTTCTGTTAGTACAGATAACTAAATTATTCAGCCATGAGGTAGACACGTTTCGTATTATAACGACATTATTGTTTCAATTTCACTCTGAAATATTTCCTTATCTGTACTAAAGAAAATACTAGATTTCTTATATTTACCGTATTAGGTTCGATATGGTACCTGTATTGTATACACCCCAACTTAACTATCTAAATGTTACTCCTGCGTATCACTTGTTTCAGCAACTTAACATAATTAAATCACGTATCGTGTCGATTCTCTGAATAATTCTCCAATCTAATATCCGTTCTAAACTTGTTGAGATTTAGAATATTAGGCCGATAAATCAGCCCTTCACCCGTGATGATATTGATTTTCTGGTGAGGGGCTGATATCACCTAATCATTAAAACTGCAATTAGCTGCATTCAAATTTGGCTGTACACATCGATGTATATCTTATATACTTACCGGTATTTCTCGTGGATGTGCAGCTACCGTCGGCCGAAGGGTTCTTTTGGTGACATGTAGATTATATTTCCTGAACAAATCATATATTTGGTGACTTGTAAATCCACCTGGAATAGCACAACCATTTGTCATATGGCCATTTTAAATTTCGCGTTTGATATGACTGTTACCAATTACCGGTATATGTCTAAAGTGTATGCGGGTTTGTTCCAACATGATTTGCATGCAGCAAAATTGCATATTTTAACGATCAGGTGACATTATACCCATAACATCGTCCATCAGTATCAACACAGATTTGTGGGGTCGATTTATCGGGCAATTAGAACATCAGCAGATACGTCGACACGCATGCGCTCTTGTAATCGGACTGTTGTCACATAAGATATATTGATAGTTACGTAAAATGATGATGCGATGTAATTAAATAATAGTTTCATAGCTTTGAATAACTGAACAGGCTTGTGATATAGTTTGTTTCTAGTGTTATAGACAGTACCAAACAAAAAAAGCAAAATCAAAACTAAATTTGTGATTATCTTGTTGTGGGAAGAATTGAATTTAAATCTATATCATAAGGCTTAACCGCGTCCTTTTGTAACTAAGACCAAGGCCGACGGGGGTGGGGGCAACTGCGGATATATCTCCGGCGCCTGGGAGATATAAAGGTTTTATAAAACAAAACCTTTGTTTCAACAAAAACTAGGAGAGGCCCGGGTGTTTCTTACCCCAGGATCCTGGCTAAGACTTCTTGAAGAATTTCAACTCAGTATTAAATAAAGGCCAGCTATGGATAAATGTTATCCAAGCAACAATAAAACAAGAATGAGAGAAATTTCCAACACGCCCTCAGATCCACGATAGAGCTAAATCTAATTCCAGGTAATCAGGTTAATTAGAGAATTTTATTAAATTTAGCACTTTTATTTCTAAGTCTCATTTCTAAACACGCGTATTGAACACTTAACAGACCCCAAAAAATGTTCTAGAAATAAAATTGAAGCAAATTATTTGAATCTGACTTTCACGAAATAAAAATCTTAGTCAAATCCATTCTAGAATCAGCATCACATGCTAACAACGGTCGATATATTTACAATGCAGAGTAACTAAAATGTGTACATGTACAAATGCTTTTAAAATGTGTTCGTAACGGTCTACGTATTCAGAATAACATAGATTTGTGCATGGACACATTTTCCACATTGCCCTTGCTTTCAGAAGGGGTTGGGTGGTACGGACAGGGCGGTTACCCTGGCCGCCAGAGGTTTTTGGGCTCCAAAACCACAGGCACTTGAGGTCTTGGGTTGCCAAAACCTCTTTGGGCTGTCATTGTCGCCATCGTCGTACCCTTAGTACGCCACTCCTTACTTTGACTACTAGATTGTTATGACGGGTCATAACTAAAACTAATTAGCATCCCTTTCACAATAATACATTAGTAGGGCTGTTTGATAAGGAATAACCCTCTGTGACATTTCTATGGTAATCGGGAACAGTTAGGCTTGATTCTTTTTGTTGATACGAACGCATTAAGAAAGATTGTCTTCACGAATCGTTCGAATTCCGACTAATGAGTAAAATTGCTAATCTCCATTTGATAAATAATGGATGAAGATGATGACATGTACAGTCTAGTGACCTATGGTCAGTGTGTTATACATTTAATATTCTCCAAATATTAACAAGTCAGATGATTAATACAAAATTTTAAAAGACAAAATCAAATATATTAATGTATTAACCAAATCAAAGATAATCCTTGTAAAATTATGGAAGTGTTTTCATCACATAAATGTAACAATTGCTACTGTAGTAAGTTATAATGATTGCTCTGTAAATTATAATAATTGCTACTGTGGTAAATTGTAATAACTGATGTAATAAACTATGATAATTACTACCATGACAGATTGTAACATTTGCTCCTGTAATAAACTTGCAACGTTAATTGTAATACACTTATAAGAGTTCATCACTTTCAAGATTTACAAAGACGCTCGATTCATAGTTATTTTTAAAGGCCAAGTTTGTGGTGTGGATTTTCCTTATATATATATATATATATATATATATATATATATATATATATATATATATATATATATATATATATATATATATATATACACACACACACACACACACACACACACACACACACACGATGATTCGGTTTGTTAGCCATGCATGCTATGAGGATTGATTTCTCCTCATTAAACACTTAGAAAAACGTAGCAAAACACAGCAAACTGTAGCAAAACGTATTCATATATTACTTCATACGGGTAAATAATGCAACTCAGATGCAGATAGTACCATTAAATTCAGTAATTACTCAACAAATAAGGTTTCATGTAATCTGTTATAAATCGCTCATATCTTGATGTTCAATAATATTCATACAGGCGGAAGTCAGAATTGTAGGATTTGGAGACTCTCGGAAAGCAAGAGTATAATATCAGGCCCTGATATCCCAGTAACTCTGGAGATTGTTATTGAGTTTGAACTAAACGCCAATCAAAAGTGAAAATTCAAGTAAACTTAAATGTGATTGGTTGAAAGAAAGTCCCTAGTTCAAATCAAAGTTGCCCCTGCAAGGATTCGCTCCAGAATGAAATTACTGTTCACTTGTAATCTGGCTTTTGTTCCTTTTTACTTATTTATGCATTGTTGTCGATTTATTCATATTTTCTCCACTTTCTACACAATGTTTGACATATTTTAATTTGATTTCTCATTTCAACTTCTTTCTTTATTTATTCTCGTCTTTCACGTTCCTCGTTACTCATCCTCTTGCTTATCTATATCTTGGCTAAATGCTAATGTTTAACAGCGACTCTTCACTTTGACTATTAGCAGAATTTTTGTTATATTTGGCATTAAAATTAATATCATCCAACATATATTCATATATATTTACAATTTTTGTAAAATGAGAAGAACATTATAAGCCATTGATTTTCTTTCTTATCCTTTACCTTCCATAGTGTAACTAATATAATCTCCAATTACATATTTATGAGATAAAATGTTGACACCAACTCACGGATGAATGACGAGTTCGCTTGTTGTTTCAAGAGATCGATAATAGATGACCAATCTCCAAGTTCGCAGCAAAATGCGTCACTGTTCATAATTTTACCAGATGGTATTCTGCGTCAATAGCATTTTCCACAATAAACTTATTTACTAAACTAATTCAATAATATTTTCGTACAATTCAACTATAAATTAAGTCTCTCAGTTTCCGTCTTAATTTTTTTCCTACAACCTCTGAATCCTGTGAAAGAAATAAACATTCTTTGATTGTTATCAAAAGACTAAACATATTCTGTAACAAAGCAATAAAAGATATTAACGCGTTTCTTGTACGAGTTTCGTCAATGTTCCGTTAAGATTCCACTTTTGGAGTGGGTTCAAACCAACACACGTTTATTTCCAAACCGCTTGTGTGAAAAGAAAATCATATCCAGTTGGATTATACGAAATAAGAGACATATAGCGCAACAATCAAGGAGAAAATAAAATGGCTATGAGCTGTTAATGTATACCGCATAAAAAATAGAACATGTTATTGAATAAATGCTAAGAGTTGTTAATGTATACCGTATAAGAAATATAACACATTATTGAATAAAACATTTAACTACATACGTAGTTGTTGTGTTCTATTAGCGGCTACAACTAGATGCATCGATAATTGTAGGGGCCCTCAAAACATTAAAATAAAATATGGAACCAACAATCAACAATTGTCAAGGGAAACAATGCAGTCAACGCAAGCACAACGATGCTTTGTAAAAACAATGGTGCACATAGAAATTCATCATACAGAAAATGATAGAATTACATTTTGCGATCCTGGTGTCAAAAAGTTAGGGGTTAATCCACAAAGGCAATTAATATAGAATGACTGAAGGGTGAAACTGGTGAAATGAGAGTATTCAATGACAACTTAAGAAAATATTTAAATGCACTGGATGTATACCCTCATGCGATATTATTACTACACGTTTGATGTATATGACTTCGGGGTTATTTTCTTCCTTTTCTTTGTACTTGTTTAGTATGCAGGTGCTGCTTTCATGTATCTTGATATATTTATAATATGTACATGCAAAAATTTGTATGTTCTAAATATAGATCTGTTCAATCTGTATCGCCCTCATGATGCTGTATATCATTATTACAGTAAAAATAATAATAATTTTTATTATTATTGTAATTATTATTATTGTTAATAATAATGATAATAATAATAATAATAATAATAATAATAATAATAATAATAATAATAATTATTATTATTATTATTATTATTATTATTATTATTATTATTATTATTATTATTAAGTCTATATTTCTTTTGTAATTTATTTTTTGTGGTCTCTTGCGCTATGCTCTTGAAAACGTAATGTATATCCATACTAAATAATTATATTTTCCTATTGCAAAGCATATTTTACGAGCAGGCTAATGTGTGTAATGAAACTGTCTAAACATACGTACCTGTGTAACAGAGAGCGAAACAGGAAAATAGATTAAGTAAAGAAATGAAAACTATATGAAACTATAAAAACAATCCTTTGCACCAGACAAGTATTCGTTTTGCATATTAATTCTATAAATGACCCAGAATTCATTTCAATAAATTATTGTAGAAGCAAGAACGGTTGGTTCTTTTAATTCTTATACTTTCTTCTTCTATTATATTTTTTTTGTATAACTGGAAACTTGATCAATTTTGAAAAGTTTTGTTTCTTTAATTATTTCATTTCAATATACCGTCTATACTCACTTATAAGTCGGAACCAACTGCAAAATTATACATATACCCTGATCTTATGCGCTGGCAGATCAATGTCTATGTTATTTTCTATACTGATTACTCCTAATAATCTGCATTGATATTTGCTTTAGTGATTACTCCTAATAATCTGCATAGATCCAGATCTGCCGACGCATATTGCGCCGTTTTCAGCTTGGTTTGACCTATACGCAAGTATATACGGTGCTTCATAACATTAGACCAACAGACACAAGCTATAAAACTTGGGAATTTTTAAACAGAAAGTACAGCACATTGTAACACGTATATTTAAGTACATTTGTGAATTTGTAATTACTGTAGCCAGTATTTCATTTCTTTCAACTTGAGGCAGGTCCTTCTAATCACAACCAAGCTTTTTTTTTACAGCATCACACAAACAACATTGTTTTCTCAAAGAAGAATTACCCGTATTCTTCCTGTGGCTATTTTATTAGTTTCTGACTGATTGTTAATATAAGTTATAGTCTTGTTAGTAAATTTGTTTGTTTTGTTTGTTTGTTAATTCAGATACATAGATTGGAAATCGCTATAAAGGATGTCTCTATTTACTGAATAATAATAGCAATCAGTTATCTGAAGGTCGCTATATTAATTTCATTTCTAATCAAATTAGATTATTGGCCTTTGTTTCATAGTTTCGCATTTAGTCATCTCATATTGATAACAATAACCAGTAGAGCGATGAAAACAGTCATTTGAATTTAGTAGACCAACATTCCCTAATGCTCACCTGTGTTGAAAATCGCACACAAGACCTACTGACGTGACTATTGGCGTTAAAGTCTAGTGATTTGTTCATTAAAAAAGCGAAAGGTGATTCACGAATTCTGTGATTACTCATGCGATAATTTTTGAAATGTTACCCTGATTCCACCATTAGCTTTTGACCGATATTAAGTAATGACCTGGGTGTGCCTGTTATACGATCCATATTAAATCCTGTATATTTTAATGAAGTTACTGAGCATTCAAAACTTAATAACATGTTAAATATTACACCTGTAGTTTTTCTCTCTCTCTCTCTCACCAAATGTCTTTGATGACTGCAATGTTCATCTGGTCTTAAAAATTACATTTCAAAGTCATTTCTGAAAGTTCCTTTTGTGCAACTCCAAGTATATCGATTTTGTATTGTATTTAGTGAGTGACTTAACTGAGTTTTCACAAGTACATATACATACTGACACACACAAACACAAATCAAAGCGAACTGATTTCCTTTCCACATTAATTTTATATTGTATTGGAAACTATTTTAAATTGTTATATTTTAACGGAAATAAATTAATACATAAACGAGTACAAATATATGTATGGAGAGAGAGGGAGAGAGAGAGAGGTGTCTGTGTTCATGACTTGTATTTCAAAAACACAGGAATGAGTCCGTTTACATACGTTTTCGAAAACTTGATAAACCCCGTTTCATGTGCTTTATAGAAGGTATACCGTAAAATTATGCGTTTGATTGTCAATACTATAGCCTAGATAGTTTACTCTTTTCCAATTTTCTTTTTAGGTTTCGGATCTATTTGTCCCTTATACATTTTAACAGTTTTTTTTCCGCCTCGGATTAAGTGTTTCCAAGTCGCCCTGTAACTTTGAATGACACCACTCGGTCCCTAACCCAGATTGCGTCAACAAATATTTAGATGAAATCTTTTGCAATGAGGGCAAATCATCTGTTTCTCTTGCTGTCAATATATTTATTAATAATGTTAAAAAAATGCATATTTATTCTATTTAAATGACATTCTAAATTTTAGATATGACAATATGATCTCTGATGTATGTTTTGAAAAGGTTTGGTGTGGTGATACATTTTTTATCTGTTATGTTTAATATTAAATTTCAGTGAATTGCCACCACCCTCCCCCAGCCCACACCCTTCCACCCCCTTCGGTGTAAGTCATACCCAGACCTCATGTTGTGTCCAGCTGATTGTTCATAGGTTAATGCCACGAAGTTCGATACTAAACATAAAGTGGGAGTACTTTATAAGTGTTCCTTCTTTTTGTTGACATACCTGTACTCGGCATGTGCATCAGGTGTTGTGGACAGGTATACATATTTATTTAACCTTGCATTTGCTTTTCTCGGGAAATATGCTTGCCAGAAAAATAAACATAGTTGACAAGTTTTACAGAATGAAAAGAGCTTTATAAAATGATGAACATGTGAACAAAACAACTTACTATTTGATACCTATACATTTCAAATAATTCTTCATGAATGTATATCTTTTAGGACAAGTGCTTATTCAAACGCAATGAGCATGGGCGATATTATCAACGATTTATTTAATCGGACTGTGGATAGGATTCCCTTTGCAAATAATACGATAAACGGGAAATTGTTAACATGAACTGTCACATGGGTTGTTTTCATAGGTTTGTTACATTTAATCCCTTGCCACCTTATCACCAGTAACATGAAGCTCGTGCTCCAACTTGAGGTCAAAACCCAAAAAGTATTCTGTACACCAGTGATATATAAGGAAACCAATTTTCAATATCTTTCGGCTCAAGCTACGTGTCACGTAACACTTACGAAATAATTTAATCCTGTTCACGTGATACATCTAATATTGATTCTGCTGCTACATCATCATCATCATCATCATCATCATTATCATCATCACAATAGTAATACTACTACTACTACTAATAATAATAATAGTGCTTATTTGTAATACAGGCCACAGGTCCATGATACGTATCTATACATCATGCGGTACAATAAAATGTTTTAGTGCGTAGCAAAAGAACATCGTATCTATGGAAGTAATATACATGAAAGTAATCATTATTGCATGTTTCGAATTGGGGGAGATGCACGTATATATTACATAACAATCACAAAAACTAATTTACAGAGACCCCTAAAACCTGCATGGAGCATTTTTTAAATATTGATCTAGATTCTTATGTGGCAGGAGTTGTTGATAAAACGGTTTCTCCAATCTTTAAGGCTTCTATGGTAAACATTGTTAAATTAGTCATCAGGATTTTATTAGTATCATTTTCTATAAAAGTCCTAAATTTTTCTAAAGTTGGATTTTTATATACAAATATTTTCTTCGTATTTTTAACTGAAAAGTAGTAATACAATGGAAATTATCTACGATATTAACGTTTCAAATTAATAATAATAATAATAATAATAATAATAATAATAATAATAATAATAATAATAATAATTATTATTATTATTATTATTATTATTATTATTATTATTATTATTATTATTATCTTGTGCAAACATATAATAAAGATATTAAAACATTGATGACATGAATGCATATCTACATTTTTACAAATGTGAGTTTTAACAGATTTTAGTATTTTATGTACAGTATTTGAAACTAAAAAATAATTTCGTCACAAAAATTAAATGACAAACAACAACAATATATCATAGTGATTGTAGTGTGTTAGAAAGGGCGAAGTTTTCATCAATTCATATTGCAATGTAATTTTGCATTAGAAAAGTATGCGCACATGTTCTTTACGGTTAATTATCACGCTTTCAAACAGATAAACAGATTTTAGGGCATTTATAAATAATTTTTAAAAAAATGTATGGATTTACAAAAATATGCTTAGTTTCCTTACTCTAGATATACAGGTAACTAGTTACTAAATCTTTACCTAAAATATGTTCGGTCTTCTCCAGTAGTACGATCGAACACATTTTTTCTAACATCTGACTACTAATGACTTGCAAGAAGTACGTTATATTTGTTTCCTAGAATTAAAAAGTGTTTACATCTACTGTGTGTGTGTGTGTGTGTGTTTTTCTTGGCTTAGTTCACTAACCATCTTAGATTTCTAATAGGTTAATAGACTTTTAGTCTGGTGAGTGCTCCGCTATATTTTTTTTTAAACTGTTACGTCTTCCACAGACGTTCATTAGCTTCAATTTTTAATTGTTCTGTTGAGAAGAAAATACTTTGCATGAAATTGCCAGATCAGCATTTCATACTCTGCAAAAACACGAGAACCTTATCTCACATTAGATAAGGAACAATTTTTATCGCCTACAAGCACACCGTGGAAAATCCAGGTTTCGTAAAGACCTAGACCAGACAACAAATGTGTTACCATAGTAACCCAATTTTGCTTGCTGGTTAAACGATTGCTATCATTCTACATCATATTGTATGCACGCGTTTGTGTACTTTATCTAACTTACCAAGTTTTGAAACAATTTTGAATTATAACAAATATTTTGTAGTGGTGCATGACGTTCTACGAATTTCTCCATCTATTAGATAATTTGTGTAAATGGTTTAACTCCAAGCAATTATTTTAAAATTAAACTACATTTGTACCCTGATTTAGTTTGTACGAGTACTCATACTTTGGCTCCAAAAAGTCAAAACTGAATAAATTTTGGCCCTTTCTCCTACCCAGGTTATGTTCAGCCTCAGATGTTTATGAAGTCCTCAGTATTGAAACATTGCAATGTCACGATGCATAACTGTGTCTCAGATGCATGTCTTGTTGGCAGTCATCTAATGCAGATAATGCTTGTAATTTATTTGGCGATGACATGTGTAGAGAAGTACTTCATGCTGATCCAATTTTTATCGATTACCGCAAGTCAGATGACATATCAACAGTTGTAAAGTATGCATCACTCCTGATGTACTTTCGGTAGTTTTTCACAATGCTCATAAAAGGTTTGATGGATGAAACTGATACTGATGCATCAGGAGACTCTATCATGCCTATTTGAATTAGGGACGAAATATATTTATCCAGTATACTAAATACAGAATATCCATGGTTTAACTAATTAATTAATTAAAACTTTCATTGCTTACTTAATTAATTAATAATAGCAATACTAAATTTATTGAAACATTAATTAATTACTTTTTCATTAATTAAGTAATTAAATTGATGTTCTGTTGCTTTTTTTTTTTTGCTTATTCCTTTGAGCGTTTTGGTATATGTTTGGTTATTGTTTTTTCATATGATTGCTTGCGACCATTTGATGAAAAAATATTCCGCTAAATTTCTAAATCATATGAGAATATTTTCGTGAGTTTCATATTTATTGCTTCTTGCTTGCAGGTTCGTAACTGCTTAGAACAATGGAAACGTGTCAGGTTATGTCAATCATGCGCCTGCTGTATTTTAGTAGCCCATACGTGGCTACCCAAAACTGTGTCCCTGTTGCTAGTATCTAATGTACACTTATAATCCAGAGAATGCAGAAAATATGTAGTAATATTAACTATTGAGCAGACAAGATATTCTGCGCTCACTGACAAAGAAAAATGTGACGGAAAAGAGACAAGTAATCCAGGCATGCTGTATCAACTTTAATATCTTAACTATAAACATATCATTTTACAGAGGCAGACACTATCAATCATATAAGTTATTTTTGACTATCTCTCTTGTTCGAATTTGACTTATTTTAAAGGCTAATTGCTTCTACAAAGACAATGCCTGATATATAAATGTACATTATAAATTCAGAACGTACTTAGCTAGAATAAGTGATAGGTCTATTATAAAGGTCTTATGATGTCTGAAAAGAAAACTTTAACGTCCAACAAAACTTGTGACCATGTAAGCAATATTACATAAAGCGGTCCAAACTCAAACGGGAATGCCTTTCAACTTTTCTTTTGCCTCCCGTTGTAAATAGAGCACTTTTGATCTTCGGTCGACATTCACAGTAGGACATATTAGTTATCAGTGTATTTAGTGTTGGTGTCTGGATTCTCTCAAGTAATATACCCCAAAGATTTGGCTTTGTTCAGACCATTAGCCTTGATGCCAGACTTTGGATGTTTTATAACAAACCAATACATGTGGAGAAATGGTCTTTTCATTGTGTTGATCAGCCGGATCTTAAAACCTTTCTTGCAAACGTCATGCCTTCTAGTTCTTGTAAGTTAAATTGATGACATTAAGGGCGAGTCATAAATTTAGTGCTGGATCTAAATCCCTAAACTTGAAATTCCTTGCTAGATGTGTCCGTCTTCTCAGTTTTACAGACATGTAATCACGTTTCCTACATAAATGTTAAGACATGACGAAAACAGTAAGCTTCACTGTGACATTAGTCACAAAAAAAGAGGGAATTTACAAATCGCAGATTTTGCCACCATAGCTGTGGATAATAGGATACGCTTATAATAATACAAAGCAGCGTAAACTCTCTGAAATTGCAGAGTCTAAGATAGGATATCCCTTTCAATGTATAAATTATAAATTGTATATGATTATTTAACAATTACTCTTGTAAAGCATGTAAGATATTTTCTCTACGCGAGGGTCAACGTACAGTTTGGGTTCTTCATCACGTTCACTTCATAACTGGTTTTAAGTTTGTATAAAACAGCTAATGGTTCGCATAATATTTATTTCAGTAAAAAAAGAATACATACATTCACTGAATTAATCATTTAACTTCTTTCATTTAAAATTAACTTTTCTCACTTTGATATAAGAATCAACATCGTAAACTCAAGCCATGTAACGACAGTCAGAGGCAACAAGGACCTTGTGGTAGAAAACATTCTTCCCTTTGCTAGTGTTGTTAGGAAGAGACAACTTTAAATAGCAATATTTCAAGGAGAAGACAACATTAAACAACAATATTTTCAAGGAGTAAATATTTTATTGCAGACGAGAGAGAGAGAGAGAGAGATCGAGATCCTTTGGATACTATTGTTAAATCTGGAATTTTTTGTATATTACCTCGTCCAACGTATTGTCTGAATTATATGTGGATATCATTTGCTTCTACATACAGGGGTTAACAAAATGTATGCAACGTATGGTAATGTATTTTGGCAACAAATTTCAGAATTTTAGTTGTAAGGGAAAAACGCCAGCTTTGCGAAAACGAAGTTTGGATCATTCAGAGAGACCTGGAAAATATGTATGATATTATCAATTCATGTATATAACAGAGAGAGAGAGAGAGAGAGAGAGAGAGAGAGAGAGTTTTTGCAAATATTTGATTTTTTAAGGCATTTTTCGCGAAATATAAAATTATTTTCTTTACAATAAAGAATATAATAAATAACTAAATAAATAATATCGGTGTTTTCCAATTAGTTTTTGATGTAGTGTTGCTTTCAGTAGCTTGAATATATCAGCAGTCTATAACATTATGCAGGTTAATTTTGACTGTACGAACACGTGATTTTACACCTATACTTGGTCCATTGTGAGATTGAGATTTCTTCATTCCTTTGTGTATGTGTAACAATGTTGATCTATTTTAGATTATTACAAAGATTTTTCACTGGTTTTAAATATTGATTACTAGAATAGTGAAAGACACTAGGCAGTCATGTTTCTACACAGCTATCAGACAAATTCCTGCGAGATCCTTGGCCTTTCTGACGTCATCGTGTAAGTTTGGATGCCTTGCAGCAGACGATAAGAGTATCATGTTACATAATAATCACAACCTGAAAAGAATCCCACACAAATAATAGATAGCGTGTCTGTATCGTTCACGAAGCGTTTGTCCTGAAGTATAGACACAGAAAAACATTTTCATAATAAAATACTCTCAGTGATTATTTCAATGAGTGTAGCTGTCGTTCTATTAGTGAGACAATATGTCGCCATTTTATTTTTATTGAATGAAATAATTGTGCTAAGCTTGATTTTGTAATCAGACGAATCTATGGTTAATAAAGTATATAGTAAATAACAGTGATGAAATTGCAGTGAAATTTTGTTTTAGAAGCCTCCATTATGCATATATGTATGTACGTATGTACGTACGCACACACGCACACATGCAGTCTCTAGTCTATTGAATCTTTAAATTACATCATTCATACACACATTATATATATATATATATATATATATATATATATATATATATATATATATATATATATATATATATATATATATATATATATATATATATATATATATATATACACATACATACATACATACATACAGATATACATATATATATATATATATATATATATATATATATATATATATATATATATATATATATATATATATATATATATATATATATATATATATATATATATATATATATATAATGTGTATGCGTGTAATTTCTTTGCTGAAACCAATTATATGCAGAAATATCTTCATGGTTCGATAACTAAGAGATCACTTTCTAAATGATTATTATGTCTCTGAACTGATGTTTTTAAATTATTTTGCTAGGTTCATAGGGTCCAAATAAGACTGACTTATAGTTGCTTTAAATTATTTTATTAGGTTCATAGGGTTCAAATAAGATTGAATTATATTTGCTTCAGATTATTTTACTAAGGTTCATAGGGTTCAAATAAGACTGAATTATAGTTGCTTTAAATTATTTTATTAGGTTCATAGGGTTCAAATAAGACTGACTTTTAGTTGCTTTAAATTATTTTATTACGTTCATAGGGTCCAAATAAGACTGAATTAAAGTTGCTTTCGCTATCCTGCATCAGGTCGAATCTCTTCATCAAGATAGGAAGGAGCTCTCGTTACATTTCGATATTGTGAACAAATGCTTGTCTTCTGCCTAATGAATCCTTCTAAGGTCCAAATAAAATAATAGGACGACGACTTGTTATCTGCATGGTCAGATGAACGTATAACACATTAAACAACAGAATGACCAAGATGAAATTCCGGTTAAATTTTGGCCTTGTTGTGTCTGTGTCTTGAAATGATGCCTTTTCCTGGGTGAAATAAATATATTTCTCTTCCATGCAGTAAACATGCTAATTCATACATAGACCCAGTTCAAGAACATTGGTTTCCTATAAGATATAAAATTTCATAGGGACGACACGCATCGCCATACCGATCTAAAAAAAAGTAAATTTATTAAATTTCATATAGACTACCATGATGGAGCCTGACCTTGATTCATCATGAATATTTAATCTGTATCTTTTGTATAAAAATGAAAACATCAATTTATGAACCGAACTATTGCAATTGTCGGAATATACTATTTCTTTTGAATCTAAATTGCCCCCCCCCCCCTTTGGGTTTGAATTACCCCTCTGTGTCTAAACTGTATCCTTAGGGTTTGAATTAAAATATCCCCTGAGTCGTTACAAATCAGAAAATATGTGTAGATGAAACTTACTAGTTAGCTGGATGACAACTGAGTAAATTGTTTCATAAAATTTAAATGATGGAATCATTACACTTTTCCCAATCCCAAATATAAAACGTTATTAGCGTAATCATCAGGCAGAAGAAAAGATTATATAAAAGGCGTCTAGTGTCATCCATTGCTCTCCATAACGTGAAATATCACACATTAATTTCCAGACCAAACAACCGTTTTCCCGACAAGAACTCTTCAATCGGACGAAACAAGAAGGACGCAATAACATCCGTTTCGATCTCACATAACAAATACAGCTCCGACTGGAAGTCTGCATTCTTTTGAAACTGGATAATTGTTTGGAAAATGAAGCTGTTAAATTCAAATTGTAAAGAAATTTATCATAACAAATTTGGTTGGCCTTGACCTTTCGTATCATAATGGTATATCTTGTAAAAATGATTTTGATAAAATGCACACACACACACACACACACACACACACACATATATATATATATATATATATATATATATATATATATATATATATATATATATATATATATATATATATATATATATATATATATATATATATATATACGTATATGTATATATATACACGTATATGTATATATATGCAAGCGCATATTATTCTTGTTAGGAAAAAGGAAGCAAAATATCATTACTGAATATGTATTTAGCGAAATGAGTAATATCAAGAATTAAATAACGCTACTTAATTCCAATTTAATAATTTAGCAACTGACATGCCCTACCCCCAGGTGTTTACGCCCATGGACGTGGAGCAACTGAGACAATAAGTTTTGAAAACGCATTAAGAGGAGGCTTGAAGTGAATCCTTATTTAGAGAACCTACTTAAGTTTGGTTGGAAGCAGTTTGGGTTATTGTCGCAAATTTCCAAGATTAGAGACAGGAGACACCTTAAAAATTAAAAAAAATCCTAAAATGTCTAAGCATGTATATCAGTAGCTTTTGGGACTACTTGAGTACTGGTGAAGAAAGTTATAAAAATGATCAAAATAATTTTTAAAATATTGAATGGAGAAGTAGCGCGGTAATGAATCGAGTGCCATACATTTTCCCACTTTAACTCTTCATCTATTACTTCTGATGTTAATCGTCAATGGTTATTGCTCGGATCACTATGATAAACTTATATCTTCATAGAACAGATACCGTATGTACTCGTTCATAAGCCGATTAAAATTGCAAACACCAAATATTTTGATCTGCCGTAGCATAATGCGCCTGCAGATTAGAGTCTTTGATATTAGTTAAACTGATTACTCTTAACAAACTGCACAGATCCACATCTACTCGCGCATTTATGCGACGGCAGAACTGGGTCAGTGCCGTTTGCAGTTTAGTTCGTCTTGGAAAAGGTTATATGCGGTTCGTAATTGTACTTAATACATGCAAAGTTAATACGCACGCCGCCCGGAATGCAGTCGCCTACGAATTTGAAAATAATGCTAAGCGATACACTGGTATAGGTGCATATGTTCCCATTACTAGAAACTGACTGAATACTAATTACACATTCTAACCATTATGCATATACAAGGCTAATAATTTTAGACTGACTTATGAAACTTTAATAGTGCGTTGTACGAACACGTGCTTTGTACGACGAACATAATTACATCTTGTACAACATGATAATAGTTGTACGACAATGATAATGGTTACAGCAGGAAGCAAAATAAGAATGACATTTAATCATTTGGTAATGTATACTTTTTAATTCCTTTTATGGTGATTGGCATAGAAAACGTGCTTTGGAGTTAATGAATACAGTTTCCTACCAAGACAGATTTTGAGGAACCCATGCGTTGTCAACAAGATTTTGATGTCGATATCAGACAGATTTTAATAAAACCCAGGCGATATCAGGCAGATTGTAATGAACCTAGACCGAATATATTAGTCGACTAAATTAGTGCATCCGCGGTGCCCCATTTGTTAGCGTACCAACTCACGATCAGAATTGTGCAGGTTGGAATCCTGCCGTGATTAGGCCCGGTCATGGCAAGGCACTTTACTCCCAGTACTTTGGTATGATATAACCTCTAATGTGATACTATGATGATAATTGCCAAATAAGAAAGAAAAACCAACAAATCCCCTTAAAAGATAAATAAAAGAAAACAGTTTCATGAGAGGTGATAGTGAAAAACATTGAAACTGGTAATTACATGGGAACAGAACTGCAGTAAGGTCCAGTTAGGACCACACCATTCCAAATATCAAGGACAGCAAATAATAAGCTCGCAATGCAAATATAGTTCGGAATGATATCTTGCGAACTTTTTAAACTGATCGAAACAACAATTTAAAAAGAATTGTTTTAATGAAAAAGCACGAATATGCTTGTTTCTGTATTGCCCACTTTCTTAACAAGACTGTAACACATTAAATTTTGCTAGTGTAAAAGATATTTCTTGTTTTAATATTCATTTTGTAGCAATACTGTGGTACAAGCAAATAGCCGGTGAAAAGGATTTAATTCTTTGGCTTTTTGTGTCACTAAAAAGTAGTTGTAATATGTTATATTGAACTAGCCGCATGTGATCAGCGGGATTGTGACTATTTATTAAACGGCCTTTAATACTTCCGATGTTTTATTTTTAAAGAGCACATTATTACAGCCACGTGATATATGAAATGTGCTGCTGTGTCAAGCAGGTTCTGATCCAAAGAAGAATTTTCAACAAACGTTTTGGGCACCCCTTATAATACAGATGGTAATGATTGATGAAAAATAATCATTGAATCTCTCGATCTTCATGAAATTACACATTTAAGAACAAACCCAAAATCCAAAATGGGGGTAAGCAAAATGATTTCATATGACAAGCTGTGGAAACAACGAATCTTAAAACATGTGTAAAAGACAACCATTCCGAACGACCTTTAGCTTTGCTACGCATTGTGTCTTCTAATGCACTTATTTTGAATTCTTGAAAGAAGAGAAGTATTCTTTCTCTGAGAAATATTTAGGAGATTGCTGGCGTGATTTATTGCACGTTGGGCCTGGAGAGTATTTGTCAACAAAAAGAAGGAAGATACGGGGGGGGGTGGTGGTCTGGACCACAATTAACTTTTTTGATTCGGTAAAACTGAATTGATCACAATTGATTTTGCAAAATAATTTTTCGATAAATCTTTACTTAGTGGATGACAAACGGTGTGGCTCCGATTGCTTACTGAATAGACATGCCTATGAATCATCTATATGGGTACTTCTTTCACAGTTTTGCATAAGGTTTGTAGAGAGGAGAAAAGTAGAAATTTGAAATCTAAAGCACGCAATTCACGATGCTATTTATTGCTGCGTCAACTCAGTTTCATACAAGCAGAAAGTGTGAATGGAAATTTAATATTGATTTTGTGCTACTGTTTGAAAATACAAAGAGACACAAGCATACAACAGTTGCACACAAAGTGTCTAATGTCAATTAAAAAAACCCACTATTTTAGTCTACAACTATGATTATCATAGAATTTTACAAAGTGATCATTTAATGTTTACAACAGAGTAGCCCACAACTGACCGTATTAAAAAGTTGTCACAAAGATGTATCAATCTAAAACATCCCTTGTCTTTTCAATCGAGTCGAGAAAGAAGCATCGTATGTAATTCGTCGTCAGCATGAACTATATTCTGAACTACTTTTGTTTACACGGGGCTAGAGCTGGGTACAAAGAAAAATTGTATATCGCGGCATATCGTGATATTTCCGAACATACCTCGATCCTTACCATATACGGCAATTATCTTAGGGTCCAAGAATTAATGTTCTGGGACAGGGTCCTGGCACATTTTTGAAACTATCTATGCCTGTCAATAGCTGTCTTGTGCACGCTAATTGTTGTATATGTTTTATCTATGTCTGTCAATAGCTGTCTTGTGCACGCTAATTGTTGTATATGTTTTATCTATGTCTGTCAATAGCTGTCTTGTGCACGCTAATTGTTGTATATGTTTTCATAAAAAAGCAAACTGCAACTAAAGAAGGACGATTAAACTTACATTATAGCTGACACATGTTAAAGATACTGTGTTTTGGTGATAAAAATAGAATTGTTGACACTGAAGCCAAGAATTTACATGCAACAATATTCATAGCATAGTCAGAATTTTTTTGACTGGGATGCCAACTCCTGGCAATATATTTATCAGAGAGGGTCAGTAAATATAACACACATACTCAACAAACGATAAAATATTTAGCGGACTCACGAAATTCCGTAAAATTCAAGCAAAATACAACTGTTCTCATGAGAATCTCAAATGGTTCGCAGTCTTACAAAGGAATACACGCAGTTAACATATTATTATACTCTGAACACATTATCATACACATTATCATTGGTTAGTTTTGCCCGTCACCCCTGCCGGGGTATAGGCCGCCCATAAAAGATCGCCAGAGGCTTCTGTCCTGTGCCATCCCTTCAAGCTGACAACAGGTGTGACACATCTCAGTGATGTCCGCCTCAAGGTCGCGTCGCCAGGTGTTTCTTGGTCGTCCCCTTCTCCGCTTGCCTTAAGGGTTTCATTTCAATGTCTGTCTGGTAATGTTGGTTGGCGGCTTACATTATCATACTCTAAACATATTATCATACTCTAAACATGTTATCATACTCTAAACATATTATCATACTCTAAACATGTTATCATACTTTAAACATATTATCATACTCTAAACATATTATCATACTCTAAACATAGTATCATACTCTAAACATATTTTCATACTCTAAATATATTATCATACTCTAAACATATTATCATGCTCTAAACATATAATCATACTCTAAACACACGATCATACTCAAGATTTATTTTTAAATCTGATTTTTTTTCTCTCCAAAAGTTAGATTTGCCAGAAATATTTTTAACACCATTCCATTTGACGACCAAGTCGCTATACGTGACACATGTCAAGCATGTGACTGAATGATCATACATATGATTATATTTGATATATTAAAAATTAACGGTTTTGTAAAACAGATAGTAATTTTTTAAATTATTTTTTCACGAAAAGTGAAACTACGCTGTTAATATCATTACATTCGAAACAAGATTACTCGAAAATTGTCGCACTTTCCTTACTGACGGAAACTGCCGATTTACCCGTACAATAAAAACGGACCACTAAAGAAATACTGCAATAAATCGGTGTATGGGTAATACCACGTACCTCTACAATATGGCGGCGCAAAGAGATAAAGTCACAGTCAAATGAGAAGTTTAAAAAAGTTAAAACATCTTGAAGAAAAGGAAACATTATTTAGGGATAGATATTTATCCGTATATTTACATATATAGTTTTGACAAATTTGAGGAAATCAACTTACTGGTACTTTTTTATTATAGAAAACATATTTTGGAAAAGGACTTCAGATATGCGAAGGACGCACTAGAATATTTCTATATTAGACAGGTGATCTTCATCATTACAAAGTGAGGGGGTGGGGCACTCCTTTGTTGTGCGATATGTCTGAAGAGTTTAGATCATCCGTATCTAATAACTACGTGTTACATTCCTGCTGCTATTACATAGTTTCGTGACAAGCGTATGAAACTTGTTTGAAGATAACCGAAGTGGAGTTGGAAACGATACGAGACGGCGATATGTACTTGATCGTAAAAACGGAACCAGAGGAGATATTAGTCAAGCTGTTTAAGATACGCTATGGCAAATTACAAATATTTGGAGAATTATGGTTGGAGCAAAGAATATTAATTTACTGAGCATCTAGAAGTAAATAATATATACGATAAGCACTGTTGCAGTATTTGCATACATAAGTTTTTTAGGTGCTACGACTCCATGTCTTTAACTACGCAACAGAAACAATCGAATCCAACAATTTTAGTTTGATCAACAAATAATTTATTTCTTTAAGTTGCACAGTGAAAATTTAAGAGACACATACAGTAGTGTGAATCAAATCCCAAATAATCCTAAATTACCTATCGCATGTCCAAAAGAATGGAATGTTCCGAATGAATTCCAACAGTCTTAATGTAAATCCACAACCCTCAATCACCAACAAAAAATTAGGCATTCAAATATAGATATACATAACAGTGGCTAAATGTTGAAGAAATTAAACAGTATTTTGAATCAAACGTTAAATGATAATATCATAACTGAGAAAATTAATTTATCTTTGATGTTGATTTAGAGATAAGAAAAGAGTAGCACAAATACTTCAGTGACTGTCTGTTGGCACCTGTTAAGCTGGTACCTGTTCACGAAGACATGTCAGATCAACCAATTCAGTTATTTGAGGAATGGAAATAAAGCCATCAAAGGTTAAAAAATAATTAATGTGCACGTTTTTTCTACAAATTATATAATGTTATTAACTACATTAATTTCATATATTAACTGAAATTAGGTATAAGGGTTGAAACTAATGACTTCGAAAAATACAGTTTCAAGTTGCTGAGCATTGCAATATTTGGTAAGTCGATGGCAAGAACAGAACTTTACATTGTTCATGGTGTGAAATTATACAATAAATCAAAGAAAATGAACGAGCTCAAGAAAGTCAGTCACATCAGATGAAAATACTGTTATATCATGAATAAAAATTTGCAACTTTTTTGCTGAGCAAACCTGTGTATTCAAGTAAATTTTCGCAATAAAGTCCAGAAAATCCATTTCTATTGCAAAATTGACACTGCAAATAAAGCAAAACAACAACTATCAAACAAAACACCGCATATAACTAAACACGGCAATTGTGGAATTCAACGGCCTCAGTACTCACAGCATGGTTACCACGACCCACCACCACCACCCGAAAAAAAGGATATTTTATCTCGATTTATTCTTGCGACCATTTAAATGAATCATGCCACAAGGGTACATTTTTATCGTTATATCTTTTACCTGCAAGGTTTGCTTAAATTTTCCTTAGCAGGTATATGTTGACTTTACCTGTACGAGATTTTGGGATTCTTTACAATTTTCTAACATGATACTAAAATAACGTCATGTAGGTACAATTTGTGATGTAACAATAACAATATTCCTTCAACTTTTCAGGCTACAAAGATTCGTGGAAACTGAAAGCGAAAGGAACACCAAAATGGGGGGGGGGGGTCATTCATGTGAAGTTTTCAGCATATCCTTTCGTAATCTTTTTTTTTTTTTTATAGACACGCGTGTTTGGAAGTTGATTTAAAATTATGCATACGTATTAACTTAGACTTTCAAAGCAAGATCAAATATTCCTTTCTTCTTTTTTTTTTCTCAAGTAGGAGTTTGTCTGTGAATATTGAGTGTATATATGTCGTACGGCGTATTTTGCAGTTTTCCCGAAAGCAAATCACACTATGGAAACAGACCAATTTACATTTATCACCTACCATTATTGACATGAGATTATGTTAGTCCCAGAAGAATAACCCCGTATAAACGTTTTAGCTTTTTTCATTGCTTTAATTACGAAAATGTTACATTACTTGAGAACCATTTCTTTTATTTATTAATTTTCGTCTCGTCCTCTTTCCGTATTTATTACATTCTATATCTACTTTTTTCCTCCAGAGTGCATCGCAGATTTGGCATACATACACACGCATACATACATACATACATACATACATACATACATACATACATACATACATACATACATACATATGTATACATAAGGACAAATTACGGTTGCCGGTCAGGGCTGCTGATTTGTTTGTAGGAATCGAACACAAACTCATTTGGTCACGAGTCCTTCACCTCCACGCTGTCTACATCCATCCATCCATTCATACATACATGCAATTGTTTTTTATTTGTTTTAACGGCATTTTTAACACATTATTGGCTATCATGCCGTGGCAATGGGAATTAAGTAATTTTCCCATGGGTGCAGCCGACCTGGGCCAACTTGAGTCCGACGCTCCACGAAGCCACCGCCGATCCGTACATACAAGCAGGAATGTATGGATACATAGAAACAAATAATATGACGGGAATACGGCCTTATTCAATTACAACATAATAAACAATATGCCCCTTAAGTATCGTCTGCTGTTATAATCGTCTTGTCATTTATTCTGGGTGCAGCCGGAATGTGCACCGTATTGACGGCAACTTTAAATGTTATACCAGAACATTTTGTTTTAAATGTTATACCAGAACATTTTGTTTTAAATGTTATACCAGAACATTTTGTTTCTTTGTATCGCATTCAGGAGAA
This sequence comes from Sinohyriopsis cumingii, assembly GCA_028554795.2. Taxonomy (NCBI): domain Eukaryota; kingdom Metazoa; phylum Mollusca; class Bivalvia; order Unionida; family Unionidae; genus Sinohyriopsis; species Sinohyriopsis cumingii. Next base: position 35,031,722 of record CM068826.1, read on the forward strand.
TAAAAGCTCGAAGTTGAAATTTATGCTGCTGACTACTTTTTTATGTATAAAAAAATTTGAACCATCTTATTTCCTGTTCTGAATGTATGCATTGGAATGATCTCCCTTGGATGGAAATGTACGTAACATAATACCAGCAAGCGCACCCCCCCCCGCAAAAAAAAAAATAGAAAGAAAAAAGGTCGTTGATAATGCGATATATCAGTATATCTGACATTAAATGCAAATGAGCTATTAAAGATAAATCTTTCAAAAATGTGGGCGTATCTTGGGAATTTGCCATTAAATTACAATGTCTACGCGAAATACAAATGTTACAGATTTTTATGACGGAGTAATGAACTGGTATGTATCAAACAAAGCCAGCACGTACTTCACAGTGACAGTTAAAGGCATGGAATGGTATACTCATTAGTTTAAGAGAAACCTCTAGGCCGTACCTCCTGAAGAAAAAAATATAGAAGATTTAGCGCAAATTGCTCAAACCAATCAAGTAGAGATCATATAAATGAGAGAAGTCGTGTCTTTCTTCTCGTCTCTGTAATTTCGTATTCTCTAAAGCGCTAAGGTATAGAGCTGACAAAGACAGAACTATTCTTTAGCTAGGATACGTTCTTGTTCACGTGTTAAAATAATAAAATACTGAAAATATCAGTCAAAATATATTGAGACAATGATAATATGTTTACTGCTATTTCTCAACTTGCCTATATGCTGTCTTTTAGCTTGAGTGTCAAATATGTTTGTAGGAAAGCTAGTTCCGACCAAGAGGTATCGCTACATCTCGTTTTTCATGATCGACGTTGTGATTATTCTGTTGCTTTCAAAAGGACTAAAACTTTAATTTTTAAAATAATTTTCAGTTCACTTTCAGTAGTAATGGTGACGGAAACAGTATCGGCAACGGAATCGATGAAGCAAAATATTTAAATGATGATGGAAACCTAGTAACTGGCGATAACTATATGGAAACACATTAACTCTATGTTAGATAGACGACCAGAGATATTTACAAATCAAGTGAAAATCCTAGCCTTAAAGACAAAAAAAAGCGTGTGTTCTATTGCAATGTGATATCCTGGTTCTATTCAACGATGTTTTCAAAATATCTTACCTAAATACGTGTTCAAGTCAAGTCAGTTAACTATGTGTACTTCCAGCCTACGGGTGTCGCTTTTTTCTACCCGTTTTATTTCTCACTGCTATGGTGGATGGATCGTTTTAGTTGGGAAGTTGAAGCAAGTGAAGCATCATTCGTGATTGATATGTCAATTCACGTCTGATATCGCGACTGGCGGCTTCCTGGCCTTGATTATACGACATAAGATACTTTTTTCATGATGTAATTGTTAAATGATAATCTATTTTTAGTAACAGTACGGCTTTGTGCCACTTCAACATCTATAAATAGAACCGCTCGTTTACACGTGACTTCAGAAACTAGAGCGAGCACAATTCCCCAAAAAAGAAAACAGGAAATAGCGCCCCCCCCCCCCCGAAACTCCTGTTCAGTTATGTGAACATTTGACAAATTATGCACTCTGCAGTTTTGAGATTGGATGATGGATTGCGAATAATTTTTCTACTTACTCAGAGATAACCCGAGACACGATGTAGTCCTACGCGTGAGTAAAGGCCATGCACCCGTGTATATAAAACACATGGTAGCTCCTCGTGTGTAATGTAAACGTTTTCGCTGTTAGTTGTTATCCACGTATTTATACGAAATGTTGTCGCCATTCAATTATAATTTGTCAAATCCAAAACGCTTATAACCTCTCTCTCTCTCTCTCCTCTCTCTCTTGCAATACCTTGTCTTATATGGATCTCAGTCAGTAGCCATATTAATGTCTCTGTAGCGTATTTTATTTTACTGAACCACTGGCCTGTTATACGATGTGGTGTTTCTATTGTCTGCATCTCTACAGAAGTACAAGTCAGATATCATCCCGAGTCATACATTCAACATTCATATTTTTTTAGGTAAGTGACTGTAATAAAATAATACAGACAATAACAGCTGAGCAGACAGACTCATACTGGTTGATGGACATGGTGATATCAAGTGATGCTACTTTTGGGGTTTGGTGTTTTCTTCGAGCCTGTTATAATTAGATTTGTCAACATTCAGATGTACATGTATGCTAGATTTCTCAGTACAGCAGTGCTGATCTCCATTTGTTCCTTATTTTGATTTTTTTGTGGTGGTATTCTGTATTCTATTTTGGGTACCATGTGTTATATTTATGTGCATTTTTATTATATTTATGTGTTTTTGCATTATATTTCTGTGTATTTTGCATTATAATTCTTGTTATATTATATTTATGTGCTTTTTATATTATATTTCTGTGTATTTTGTGTTCTATGTGTAGTGTGTATTATACATCTGTATATTTTGTATTATATTTCTGTGTATTTTGTATTATAATTCTTTTTATATTATATTTATGTGCTTTTTGTATTATATTTCTGTGTATTTTGTGTTCTATGTGTAGTGTGTATTATATTTCTGTATATTTTTTATTATTTTTCTGTATATTTTGTGTTTTATGTGTAGTGTTTATTATATTTCTGTGTATTTTGTATTATATTTCTTTGTATTTTGTGTTCTATGTGTAGTGTGTATTATACTTCTGTATATTTTGTATTATATTTCTGTGTATTTTGTATTATAATTCTTTTTATATTATATTTATGTGCTTTTTGTATTATATTTCTGTGTATTTTGTGTTCTATGTGTAGTGTTTATTATATTTATGTACATTTGTGTATTATTTTTTTGTGTATTTTGTGTTCTATGTGTAGTTTGTATTATATTTCTGTATATTTTGTGCTATATTTCAGTATATTTTGTATTATATTTCTGTGTAGTTTGTGTTCTATGTGTAGTGTATATTATATTTCTGTGTATTTTGTATTATATTTCTGTGTATTTTTTGATATATGTGTAGTGTGTATTATATTTCTGTATATTTTGTTTTATATTTCTGTATATTTTGTATTATAATTCTTTTTATATTATATTTATGTGCTTTTTGTATTATATTCCTGCGCAATTTGTGTTCTATGTGTAGTGTGTATTATATTTCTGTGTATTTTGTGTTATATTTATGTGTTATTTGTATTATATTTCTGTGTATTTTGTGTTCTATGTTTAGTGTATATTATATTTATGTGCTTTTTGTATTATATTTCTGTGTATTTGGTGTTATATTTCAGTGTTTTTTGTATTATGTTTCTGTGTATTTTGTATTGTATTTCTGTATATTTGTGTTCTATCTGTAGTTATAGGTTACTACATTTGTATGGGAAAATATGAACGAGTTTTGGGATGGAATACTGCACGACCTTGGGAGTGCAGTATATCCTTCCGACAAAACGAGTTCATATTTTCCCATACAAAGGCAGTAACCTTTTTATTATATGCTCATTTTTTTTAATTCTACCTAAGGTTTAATTATATAAACAAAATACACTACAAGAAACAACGTAAATGATTGTATGCCGGATTCCAAACTAAATACACAAGCGCATATTCATCATTACACAAATCAACATTATTACTGCGCACATAACTCCGCCCAGATAAATTTGAACTTAGTCGCGCGCTCGACATAACTTTCGAAAGAAAATGGCGTGTCTAGTTAAAATTGAAATTTGCAGTCATATTGTGAATGAATGTGCATTGCAACAACTTTTCCATTTGATCTGGAATGAATAGAGTTTGGTATTTTTCTCGATTCTAGGAAATTTCGTGATTATTGACTGGATTTGTATGCGACGATTCCACATGAAATACATGAGATTTAATAAGCTAGGGAGAAGCGTGTTGACATCTGCAAATGTGTTTCTGTTTCTGTCCTTAGTAGTGAATGGGGTCACCCTACGGACAATGGGAATTAGCATTAAAAACACCCCTGGGTCACTCTACGGACAATGGAAATTTAACATGGCGAAAAATCGTGGGTCACTCTACGGACAAGGGGAATTTAACATGGCAATAAATCGTGGGTCACTCTACGGACAAGGGGAATTTAACATGGGATTTCTTTTCTTTAAATTTTTTTAAAAAAAGGGGTAGGCAATGGAAAGGCTATCTCTTTTCGAGAAATATGGCTGGCCCTGAAAAGGGCCTTTGGGTTTTCTTCTTCTTCTAATTTCTTCTTTTTCTCCACCAAGTTCTTATTTTATCTCCTACACTCTTCTTCCCTTTCTTTTTTCTTCTCCTCCTCTTCTTTCTTCCTCTTCTCATTTTCTTCTTCTTTTTCAATTTTTTCGTTCCATTTTGTGACGATCGTGGATAAATACCTATGTATCTATAATCAGCTGAAATTCCTATGAAATCCCACTATCTATTTATAGCTCCAACTTGTGGGTTTTTCCTTTGGAAAATCCCACTGTCTTTTTATAGCCTCAGCTTGAGTGACGTTCCTGTTTATGAATTCTAGTATATATGTATAGCTACAAAATGTGGAAATCCCCAAGTCGATATTTATAGTCTCGAAATTTCCAGCGTCAGTGACGTCACTGTACTGAACACTAGGGATAAATATCAACAGTGTTGCAAGTGGCTGACCTGAATACGCGCTACTGTAGGTAGGTAGGTAGAGTGTATCTGATAGGGATAAAGTGAGTTTTATACGGACAAACAGAGACCAATAGACACACACAACGTACGCGCGCAGACACACACACACACACACACACACAAACACACACACAACGTACGCGCGCCGACATACTCACACACACACACACACACACACACACACATACTCACACACACACACACACAGAAACACACAACGTACGCGCGCAGACATACTCACACACACACACATAAACACACACACACTATAAAATAGATAAAATTAGTAACTACTTACAATATCAACTTCTGTGACGATCGTGGATAAATACCTATGTATCTATAATCAGCTGAAATTCGTATGAAATCCCACTATCTATTTATAGCTCCAACTTGTGGGTTTTTCCTTTGGAAAATCCCACTGTCTTTTTATAGCCTCAGCTTGAGTGACGTTCCTGTTTATGAATTCTAGTATATATGTATAGCTACAAAATGTGGAAATCCCCAAGTCGATATTTATAGTCTCGAAATTTCCAGCGTCAGTGACGTCACTGTACTGAACACTAGGGATAAATATCAACAGTGTTGCAAGTGGCTGACCTGAATGCACGCTACTGCAGGTAGGTAGGTAGAGTGTATCTGATAGGGATAAAGTGAGTTTTATACGGACAAACAGAGACCAATACACACACCCACACAACGTACGCGCGCAGACATACGCACACACACACACACACACACACACACACGCACACACACATACACACATACACATACAGAGGGAAGAGGAAAAAACAAACCCCAAATATACTATCAACACAGAAGGGAGATGATACAAACCCCAAATAAACTATCCACACAAACGTACGCGAACGCATACAAACCCCAAATATACTATCAACACAGAAGGGAGATGATACAAACCCCAAATAAACTATCCACACAAACGTACGCGAACGCATACAAACTCCAAATATACTATCAACACAGAGTGAAGAAGTAAAAGCTTTTTGAAAGCACCTAAGCCCTCACCTGCAATGACCAACTCTGCCAAACACCTACACCCCACCCACCCCCACTCCCAACACTACAAAACCCATTTAACCCGTTATTTTATGGCATCAGTGTGTGATTTAGGAAACATCACACAAAATAATGGAGGAATAGACTGACTATTGTTTACCGACTTGCATGCCTAAAGAGCGTGCGTGAAGGAAAACATCCTTCCATTTCAATTCTAACTAAAACATGATCCAGAGGGATAGAGATAGGTGAAAGGGCACAATTTCATAAAGTGTGAGTAGAAAACAAAACACGCCATCCTTATTATACAATGTCAAGACCAAGAGACACTTACGTGTTCTTTCTGGTCTATTCTCTTTTAGAAGGTAGTATGAAATTTCACATCAGGGCCAACGCATCGGCTCACATTGTCAATTTTTCCATTTCCATGTCTTTACTGGCACAAGTTCTTCATCATCTTCAATTTCTTCTTCTTCTGAATCCCTCTTCTCTGTTTCGTCTTGTTTTTGTTTATTCTCTTTTCTCGTAGGGCACTCTGAATTCCAGTGTCCTTTCTCCTGACAACGATATTAGGTATCTTGACTTTTGTCTCTCTTTCTTAGACGAAGCAGGTATTCTGGAGACAAATACCCATTTACCTTTGCAGATATAGCAAACTTCATTAGCACTTACACACTTTCGTATGACTCTTATCAAATCAACGACCAAAAGAGTAAGTTTTGTTGCCACTTTCGCATGTGAATTATGTTTTCGTATGACTTTTAGCAAATATTTGACCAGCAGGTCGATCTGTGCTGACTCTTCCATCTTTGATCGTTTGAGAGCGAAATGAATACTCTGACGCTAAGACACTCTCCTTATATACAGAGACCTGCTGCGTATGAAACCTAGTCAAATGTAATTTTGCAATAAGATGAAACGATTTCATTGAGGAAGTAAAAGGCAATGATGTACCGTATCGCCTCACACAAAACCTGAAGTGTTAGTTCAAATCCGTGTCAGCGATTTCGAAGACGACATAACTGGGCTTTAATCAATGCTCTCCATTTCTGCCACAAAACCACGAGTCCTGATTCACGCCAAAAGAAATTTCGTTCGGTCCATAAAAAATAGTATCACATCCGAGAAACGCAAAAACGAACTTCCAGAAAACTGAGAACGACGGCTTACACCTACAACGTGAAATGTATGAGTTCAAGTAGTGCGTAAAACTTAGTCAAATTAAATTTTTATAGTCAAGACGAAACGATCTCTTTTCGAAGAAGAAAGCAGACACCAAGCGACAATGGCGATCCGTGTCACACAACACTTTTCAAAATGTATATGATCAGAGGTTTGTTCTAGCGATCTGCACGGTTAAATTAAATGTTGATGTATTTTGCAATAAGACGGACAATGGTCGCCCATGGAACCATTGTTCGTGCATTAGTTTAAATTTTTAAAATATTTTTTTTATATAAATCGCCTATAGGATAGACCCAGTAAAGCATGGCCATTCTCGTCACTGTGTGAATAGCTGCTCAAGTCAATTCGAAGTGAACGCGGTAAGAAAATAAGTATAGCCAATGAAATGGCTTACAACGGGTGATGCATTGTTTTGTTCTAGGACTGTGTGGCATAATAATCCCTATGTTCTTGCGTTGTTACCATTACAGTGCAGACAGACTGAAATGTGAACTTACAAGCCCTCTTTGTGTGTGTTGTACCATTTCTTCTTACCACATCAAAATACTGAGCGTCACAGTATTGGTTCGCGTTTTCAAGCTGACCATTTTTTTTATATCTCACTTAAACATTTTAACATAAACACTCACACTCACATCGGTAAAGTCAGAACAGATGTGTTACAGTATTGAGGGGCATGTTATCTTTTTTTTTCAAACTAATAAATTTGGGGTTTGTATGAAGTAAAGAACCGAAAGTACAGTGAAACTCAAGGATGATGACCCAATCTGTCTGTCTATTGATGCGTGTATTTACTTAAGAAGAAATATGACCTCTAAAACACAAAGAGATACGGCGAGCATGATTAGAATGAACATAACGATGTTTTCCTTCACGCCCGTGTAATTTAGAGCTTCAATCCTCTTTGAAGACAAACTTGGTCTCCTTTTGTAGGGCTTGAAATAATAAAAAACCTGAAAAAATCTTAAGCACTTTGCTATAGATAATTTCATCAACAGACTAAACAACATAAATACCGTTACAACACTAGAAAGCCTTAAATCTTCTATCAAAAAGAAATGCATAAAAAAATTAAAGATTAACGATAACTAACCAATGAAACCGAATTTAACAAAGGCAGTGACATGTGAAGAAATGGCTCTCACTTTGGAAAGGTAGGCGAACGTACTCTGTCATGCACCATCAACTTGAAAAAAAAATTATAAACAGAGAGAAACCTGAATTCAAAATTCAGTTTTTTTTCTTCTTCAAAATTGTTTCGTTTCTTTTTTCTTTTTTTTTTGGGAACAAATCTAAGCACTAATATAGAGTGGAAAAGGGAAAATGCACATACAAGCTTTGATATTTCTGAAAAAAATGAGGGGATATTCCTAACGTTCATAATCACCTATATATGCTTGGACTTGTCTGTGACTTATCCACAAAACAAGATGTACATATTTCTGGTCAAGTTGCAAGTGTGTGCGTGTTTTTGAAAATGGTAAAAATTGGATATACAATTTTCTCGTGACACTTATAAAGTGAAGAGTCTGTGCAAGTGTCAAAAGCCAAAGTCATATAAGTTTTGTATTTTGTACGGCTTGTAAAGATTTCCACTTTAGAAAATGTGAAGTATCACAAGTTATTATCACAAACAGAAGTGGAACATAGGGGCTTGCAAGAAAGAAAATAACCCAGACAGTTGGTGTCATCAAGAGTGCTAGAGACGGTACCCGAACTTGCTTGCTTGCTTACTTGAATTAAAGTGATTTTCGCTCTAATGGAGCATATATCACTGGTTTAATAACGCACCGCGTGATTTTTAATTACTCCTGGGGAAGGAAAGAGAGCCTCATCCCCAGGCTTTTATGTACTCACAGACTACTTTTTAATTTAGCCACTCAGGTGTAGGACTAACTAGTCCTTAACAACCTGACTGAAAGGCTTTAAACATGAGTGGGAATAGTCTCACCACACACTCATTTTTCTGTCCGAGCGTGGTAAAGGAGGAAAAAAGGTGCTCAAAAAGACAGCCATGGGTGTTAAGTACTCAACAGAACGCTAGCCCGTACTTATTTCAAATCAAGTCCCGTTTTTGCTAATAGACAGTAAAAAGTACCAATAATGTGTTAACCACTTGTGCAATTAGTTCAAATCTAACGAGTCTGTTAAATTTCCTACTTCCTAACATATCTATCTAATATTAGTACTTAGTGTAGTGTACATAAAAATAGCCATACTGATCTTATTTAAATTATTATGTCTAAGAGACATATGCCAGTTTGGTCACTGTTAGGTTTAAAAAGTTAAGTTTGTTGCGGTGTTCCAATGGGTCAAGTTTGTTTCGAGAATAGTTTAGTCAAGGAGGGATACCAAGCCAAATATGGTTCCCTAGTTAATAAAAAGCAATCTTTTGGAGCCCTAAAAAAGGCTGTTTTTTTCTGTTAGAAGGTAACACGTCTCTCTTTTGCTTTCACGTTCTTTCTCGCACTCCTAGTCTCATGATTCTTGATATCAGGAAATGCGTAGCCATGATGGGCGGCAATGTAAGCAGCGGCTTCTACCAGTTGACTGAGGGGGTATCCAGCGTAGGTTTGTTTGTAGAATTGGGGAAGAACTCTGACCCTAATCCCCATTGAGAAGGTCTTGGTTTAAAGGTGTCTAGAGATTTGTAGGCAACGTATTGTATGACTCTAATAAACTACCCTGCTTTGTTGACGTCATACAATGCTTGATCTAGTCCCATTTCGGTGTACATCTCAACGAGTGTCAGCGTCCCCCTCCTCCTCCTCAACCGCCTCAATTTCCTCTTCTGGTTCTGATACTAATTCTTTAGTTGAGGTAGATAGTTTCAAGTCCGCTGCTATGGTGTCTGTCGCTGTTATTGTTGTTGTGGTTGTTCTTTCAGCTGAGATTGCCTGCAGTGTCGGAGTGAGAAAAGAACGTTGTTGTTGTTGTAGTGTTTAACGCCATTTTTCAGCACGCGATAGGCTATACATGGCGGCCAGTATTAATGGTGGAGGAAGAACCCGGGAAAAACAAGGAAAGAACCACCGACCCACGAGAAGCTACTGGCAAGCTTTCTCACATACCCACATTAGCCGAATCCGAGACTCGAACCCACGCAGACAAAGGTGAGATGACAGTGATCCGTAACGGAGAGCGCTTTAGACCACTCGGCCACTCGGGGCCCCAGAAAAGAACGTAGTGCCTCTGATGATTACATTTGAGTTTGCCATACCGTTTGTCTAACATAATTGGCCCTTTGTTTTGCCACCACTCTTTCCGGGGCAGGTTGTTTGTTAGGTATAGTCGGATGTTGACTAGATGTTATTTGTGTTCTCGAGGTGGGTGGAGTGCTAACTGGCTAGGTCTGCATTTCTTGCTCCCGCTACTGTTGTGTATATTTCTTCCCTCCACACCGAGTTCTGGGCCTAATTCTTTTAATTTCGTTGTAACCGAACTTACATTATCCATATTATCACCAACAAAAAAAAACGCACAAACCTAAAAGAAACACTCACTCACTTTTTTACAGAACATTACTATTTTTTTTAAATTTTGATAAGCGACGGAAACGAAGGACTTAGAGTCGCACTTTCTAACCAAGATAAAGAAATCATGTGCTGATAGACTCACTTCTGTATTTTTTCTTCTAACTGACTAACATATCATAGGCAATGACGACAGGCTTTCTCACAGGATAAGGTCGCCATCTTATAACCTAAGCGACCGCCATAGCTTCAAGTTCAAAAAAAAAAAAAAATCAGGGCTACCCCATGCTCTCGAAAAGAAATAACATTCCATTGCCTATGATATGTTAGTCAGTTAGAAGAAAAAATACAGAAGTGAGTCTATCAGCACATGATTTCTTTATCTTGGTTAGAAAGTGCGACTCTAAGTCCTTCGTTTCCGTCGCTTATCAAAATTTAAAAAAAAATAGTAATGTTCTGTAAAAAAGTGAGTGAGTGTTTCTTTTAGGTTTGTGCGTTTTTTTTTTGTTGGTGATAATATGGATAATGTAAGTTCGGTTACAACGAAATTAAAAGAATTAGGCCCAGAACTCGGTGTGGAGGGAAGAAATATACATAACAGTAGCGGGAGCAAGAAATGCAGACCTAGCCAGTTAGCACTCCACCCACCTCGAGAACACAAATAACATCTAGTCAACATCCGACTATACCTAACAAACAACCTGCCCCGGAAAGAGTGGTGGCAAAACAAAGGGCCAATTATGTTAGACAAACGGTATGGCAAACTCAAATGTAATCATCAGAGGCACTACGTTCTTTTCTGGGGCCCCGAGTGGCCGAGTGGTCTAAAGCGCTCTCCGTTACGGATCACTGTCATCTCACCTTTGTCTGCGTGGGTTCGAGTCTCGGATTCGGCTAATGTGGGTATGTGAGAAAGCTTGCCAGTAGCTTCTCGTGGGTCGGTGGGTTCTTTCCTTGTTTTTCCCGGGTTCTTCCTCCACCATTAATACTGGCCGCCATGTATAGCCTATCGCGTGCTGAAAAATGGCGTTAAACACTACAACAACAACAACGTTCTTTTCTCACTCCGACACTGCAGGCAATCTCAGCTGAAAGAACAACCACAACAACAATAACAGCGACAGACACCATAGCAGCGGACTTGAAACTATCTACCTCAACTAAAGAATTAGTATCAGAACCAGAAGAGGAAATTGAGGCGGTTGAGGAGGAGGAGGGGGACGCTGACACTCGTTGAGATGTACACCGAAATGGGACTAGATCAAGCATTGTATGACGTCAACAAAGCAGGGTAGTTTATTAGAGTCATACAATACGTTGCCTACAAATCTCTAGACACCTTTAAACCAAGACCTTCTCAATGGGGATTAGGGTCAGAGTTCTTCCCCAATTCTACAAACAAACCTACGCTGGATACCCCCTCAGTCAACTGGTAGAAGCCGCTGCTTACATTGCCGCCCATCATGGCTACGCATTTCCTGATATCAAGAATCATGAGACTAGGAGTGCGAGAAAGAACGTGAAAGCAAAAGAGAGACGTGTTACCTTCTAACAGAAAAAAACAGCCTTTTTTAGGGCTCCAAAAGATTGCTTTTTATTAACTAGGGAACCATATTTGGCTTGGTATCCCTCCTTGACTAAACTATTCTCGAAACAAACTTGACCCATTGGAACACCGCAACAAACTTAACTTTTTAAACCTAACAGTGACCAAACTGGCATATGTCTCTTAGACATAATAATTTAAATAAGATCAGTATGGCTATTTTTATGTACACTACACTAAGTACTAATATTAGATAGATATGTTAGGAAGTAGGAAATTTAACAGACTCGTTAGATTTGAACTAATTGCACAAGTGGTTAACACATTATTGGTACTTTTTACTGTCTATTAGCAAAAACGGGACTTGATTTGAAATAAGTACGGGCTAGCGTTCTGTTGAGTACTTAACACCCATGGCTGTCTTTTTGAGCACCTTTTTTCCTCCTTTACCACGCTCGGACAGAAAAATGAGTGTGTGGTGAGACTATTCCCACTCATGTTTAAAGCCTTTCAGTCAGGTTGTTAAGGACTAGTTAGTCCTACACCTGAGTGGCTAAATTAAAAAGTAGTCTGTGAGTACATAAAAGCCTGGGGATGAGGCTCTCTTTCCTTCCCCAGGAGTAATTAAAAATCACGCGGTGCGTTATTAAACCAGTGATATATGCTCCATTAGAGCGAAAATCACTTTAATTCAAGTAAGCAAGCAAGCAAGTTCGGGTACCGTCTCTAGCACTCTTGATGACACCAACTGTCTGGGTTATTTTCTTTCTTGCAAGCCCCTATGTTCCACTTCTGTTTGTGATAATAACTTGTGATACTTCACATTTTCTAAAGTGGAAATCTTTACAAGCCGTACAAAATACAAAACTTATATGACTTTGGCTTTTGACACTTGCACAGACTCTTCACTTTATAAGTGTCACGAGAAAATTGTATATCCAATTTTTACCATTTTCAAAAACACGCACACACTTGCAACTTGACCAGAAATATGTACATCTTGTTTTGTGGATAAGTCACAGACAAGTCCAAGCATATATAGGTGATTATGAACGTTAGGAATATCCCCTCATTTTTTTCAGAAATATCAAAGCTTGTATGTGCATTTTCCCTTTTCCACTCTATATTAGTGCTTAGATTTGTTCCAAAAAAAAAAAAGAAAAAAGAAACGAAACAATTTTGAAGAAGAAAAAAAACTGAATTTTGAATTCAGGTTTCTCTCTGTTTATAATTTTTTTTTCAAGTTGATGGTGCATGACAGAGTACGTTCGCCTACCTTTCCAAAGTGAGAGCCATTTCTTCACATGTCACTGCCTTTGTTAAATTCGGTTTCATTGGTTAGTTATCGTTAATCTTTAATTTTTTTATGCATTTCTTTTTTGATAGAAGATTTAAGGCTTTCTAGTGTTGTAACGGTATTTATGTTGTTTAGTCTGTTGATGAAATTATCTATAGCAAAGTGCTTAAGATTTTTTCAGGTTTTTTATTATTTCAAGCCCTACAAAAGGAGACCAAGTTTGTCTTCAAAGAGGATTGAAGCTCTAAATTACACGGGCGTGAAGGAAAACATCGTTATGTTCATTCTAATCATGCTCGCCGTATCTCTTTGTGTTTTAGAGGTCATATTTCTTCTTAAGTTAAATACACGCATCAATAGACAGACAGATTGGGTCATCATCCTTGAGTTTCACTGTACTTTCGGTTCTTTACTTCATACAAACCCCAAATTTATTAGTTTGAAAAAAAAAGATAACATGCCCCTCAATACTGTAACACATCTGTTCTATACCGATGTGAGTGTGAGTGTTTATGTTAAAATGTTTAAGTGAGATATAAAAAAAATGGTCAGCTTGAAAACGCGAACCAATACTGTGACGCTCAGTATTTTGATGTGGTAAGAAGAAATGGTACAACACACACAAAGAGGGCTTGTAAGTTCACATTTCAGTCTGTCTGCACTGTAATGGTAACAACGCAAGAACATAGGGATTATTATGCCACACAGTCCTAGAACAAAACAATGCATCACCCGTTGTAAGCCATTTCATTGGCTATACTTATTTTCTTACCGCGTTCACTTCGAATTGACTTGAGCAGCTATTCACACAGTGACGAGAATGGCCATGCTTTACTGGGTCTATCCTATAGGCGATTTATATAAAAAAAATATTTTAAAAATTTAAACTAATGCACGAACAATGGTTCCATGGGCGACCATTGTCCGTCTTATTGCAAAATACATCAACATTTAATTTAACCGTGCAGATCGCTAGAACAAACCTCTGATCATATACATTTTGAAAAGTGTTGTGTGACACGGATCGCCATTGTCGCTTGGTGTCTGCTTTCTTCTTCGAAAAGAGATCGTTTCGTCTTGACTATAAAAATTTAATTTGACTAAGTTTTACGCACTACTTGAACTCATACATTTCACGTTGTAGGTGTAAGCCGTCGTTCTCAGTTTTCTGGAAGTTCGTTTTTGCGTTTCTCGGATGTGATACTATTTTTTATGGACCGAACGAAATTTCTTTTGGCGTGAATCAGGACTCGTGGTTTTGTGGCAGAAATGGAGAGCATTGATTAAAGCCCAGTTATGTCGTCTTCGAAATCGCTGACACGGATTTGAACTAACACTTCAGGTTTTGTGTGAGGCGATACGGTACATCATTGCCTTTTACTTCCTCAATGAAATCGTTTCATCTTATTGCAAAATTACATTTGACTAGGTTTCATACGCAGCAGGTCTCTGTATATAAGGAGAGTGTCTTAGCGTCAGAGTATTCATTTCGCTCTCAAACGATCAAAGATGGAAGAGTCAGCACAGATCGACCTGCTGGTCAAATATTTGCTAAAAGTCATACGAAAACATAATTCACATGCGAAAGTGGCAACAAAACTTACTCTTTTGGTCGTTGATTTGATAAGAGTCATACGAAAGTGTGTAAGTGCTAATGAAGTTTGCTATATCTGCAAAGGTAAATGGGTATTTGTCTCCAGAATACCTGCTTCGTCTAAGAAAGAGAGACAAAAGTCAAGATACCTAATATCGTTGTCAGGAGAAAGGACACTGGAATTCAGAGTGCCCTACGAGAAAAGAGAATAAACAAAAACAAGACGAAACAGAGAAGAGGGATTCAGAAGAAGAAGAAATTGAAGATGATGAAGAACTTGTGCCAGTAAAGACATGGAAATGGAAAAATTGACAATGTGAGCCGATGCGTTGGCCCTGATGTGAAATTTCATACTACCTTCTAAAAGAGAATAGACCAGAAAGAACACGTAAGTGTCTCTTGGTCTTGACATTGTATAATAAGGATGGCGTGTTTTGTTTTCTACTCACACTTTATGAAATTGTGCCCTTTCACCTATCTCTATCCCTCTGGATCATGTTTTAGTTAGAATTGAAATGGAAGGATGTTTTCCTTCACGCACGCTCTTTAGGCATGCAAGTCGGTAAACAATAGTCAGTCTATTCCTCCATTATTTTGTGTGATGTTTCCTAAATCACACACTGATGCCATAAAATAACGGGTTAAATGGGTTTTGTAGTGTTGGGAGTGGGGGTGGGTGGGGTGTAGGTGTTTGGCAGAGTTGGTCATTGCAGGTGAGGGCTTAGGTGCTTTCAAAAAGCTTTTACTTCTTCACTCTGTGTTGATAGTATATTTGGAGTTTGTATGCGTTCGCGTACGTTTGTGTGGATAGTTTATTTGGGGTTTGTATCATCTCCCTTCTGTGTTGATAGTATATTTGGGGTTTGTATGCGTTCGCGTACGTTTGTGTGGATAGTTTATTTGGGGTTTGTATCATCTCCCTTCTGTGTTGATAGTATATTTGGGGTTTGTTTTTTCCTCTTCCCTCTGTATGTGTATGTGTGTATGTGTGTGTGCGTGTGTGTGTGTGTGTGTGTGTGTGTGTGCGTATGTCTGCGCGCGTACGTTGTGTGGGTGTGTGTATTGGTCTCTGTTTGTCCGTATAAAACTCACTTTATCCCTATCAGATACACTCTACCTACCTACCTGCAGTAGCGTGCATTCAGGTCAGCCACTTGCAACACTGTTGATATTTATCCCTAGTGTTCAGTACAGTGACGTCACTGACGCTGGAAATTTCGAGACTATAAATATCGACTTGGGGATTTCCACATTTTGTAGCTATACATATATACTAGAATTCATAAACAGGAACGTCACTCAAGCTGAGGCTATAAAAAGACAGTGGGATTTTCCAAAGGAAAAACCCACAAGTTGGAGCTATAAATAGATAGTGGGATTTCATACGAATTTCAGCTGATTATAGATACATAGGTATTTATCCACGATCGTCACAGAAGTTGATATTGTAAGTAGTTACTAATTTTATCTATTTTATAGTGTGTGTGTGTTTATGTGTGTGTGTGTGAGTATGTCTGCGCGCGTACGTTGTGTGTTTCTGTGTGTGTGTGTGTGTGAGTATGTGTGTGTGTGTGTGTGTGTGTGTGTGTGAGTATGTCGGCGCGCGTACGTTGTGTGTGTGTTTGTGTGTGTGTGTGTGTGTGTGTGTGTCTGCGCGCGTACGTTGTGTGTGTCTATTGGTCTCTGTTTGTCCGTATAAAACTCACTTTATCCCTATCAGATACACTCTACCTACCTACCTACAGTAGCGCGTATTCAGGTCAGCCACTTGCAACACTGTTGATATTTATCCCTAGTGTTCAGTACAGTGACGTCACTGACGCTGGAAATTTCGAGACTATAAATATCGACTTGGGGATTTCCACATTTTGTAGCTATACATATATACTAGAATTCATAAACAGGAACGTCACTCAAGCTGAGGCTATAAAAAGACAGTGGGATTTTCCAAAGGAAAAACCCACAAGTTGGAGCTATAAATAGATAGTGGGATTTCATAGGAATTTCAGCTGATTATAGATACATAGGTATTTATCCACGATCGTCACAAAATGGAACGAAAAAATTGAAAAAGAAGAAGAAAATGAGAAGAGGAAGAAAGAAGAGGAGGAGAAGAAAAAAGAAAGGGAAGAAGAGTGTAGGAGATAAAATAAGAACTTGGTGGAGAAAAAGAAGAAATTAGAAGAAGAAGAAAACCCAAAGGCCCTTTTCAGGGCCAGCCATATTTCTCGAAAAGAGATAGCCTTTCCATTGCCTACCCCTTTTTTTAAAAAAATTTAAAGAAAAGAAATCCCATGTTAAATTCCCCTTGTCCGTAGAGTGACCCACGATTTATTGCCATGTTAAATTCCCCTTGTCCGTAGAGTGACCCACGATTTTTCGCCATGTTAAATTTCCATTGTCCGTAGAGTGACCCAGGGGTGTTTTTAATGCTAATTCCCATTGTCCGTAGGGTGACCCCATTCACTACTGTCCTTAAATGTTTGAAATCATAATGTGGAAAAAATATAAAGTCTTTCAATTGCAATCATCAAAAAGACGCAATGGAATTTAATGCTTATTTTATTTTGA
The DNA here is from genome assembly GCA_028554795.2 of Sinohyriopsis cumingii. Taxonomy (NCBI): domain Eukaryota; kingdom Metazoa; phylum Mollusca; class Bivalvia; order Unionida; family Unionidae; genus Sinohyriopsis; species Sinohyriopsis cumingii. The sequence goes on from CM068826.1 coordinate 35,049,002, forward strand.
GTGCAGTAAGGAGGATGAAATTGCACTTATCATCGAAATTACAGCACAATTTCGAAATGTGTAATCCAGATTGAAAACCTATGACAAGGCTCATGTAATTCGGATTTGCAGAATTAAGAAAGTACATTTTGAGGAAATTCAGGATGTAAAACTGTAAGTATATTTTATTTTGTCATTCTTATCACCAGTTAAAGAAGAGAGTATATGACTTGTCACTCGTATGTTATTTGTAAGGACATTATCTTGCGTCTGTTATATAATGTAGCTAGCCTAAATCCGTAACACTGTATCAACGCGGAATGTGCCAAAGCAGCTGGTATGTGGCAGTCCACGAAACATCTGTTTTAGTTCATTCTTAAACAAATTTAAACAACCACAACGTAAAGAGCTTCTTACACGAGTGTACATGATTTGTGTACAAAATCAAAAGTACTGGCGTCTGCGTCCATTGTTTGTTTACAATAGAAAGTAGTTCCTTTATGCACGTGAATGCTATATGTGTATTGTCGCGCGAGTTCAGTATCGGGTAATATTGAACGATTCTGACAATGTAAAGTTAACGGGGGAAAAATGAGCATATAATAATGTGTATTATATTTATGTGCTTTTTATATTATATTTCTGTGCATTTTGTATTATATTTCTGTATATTTTGTATTATATTTATGTGTATTTTGTGTTCTATGTGTAGTGTGTATTATATTTCTGTATATTTTGTATTATACTTCTTTTTATATTATATTTATGTGCTTTTTAATTATATTTCTGTATCTTTTGTATTATTATTCTTTTTATATTATGTTTATGTGTATTGTATATCATATTTCTGTGTATTTTGTGTTCTATGTGTACTGTGTATTATATTTCTGAATATTTTGTATTATTTTTCTGTGTATTTTGTATTATAATTCTTTTTATATTATATTTCAGTGTACTTTTTGTTTTATGTGTAGTGTTTATTATATTTCTGTGTATTTTGTATTATATTTGTGTGTATTTTGTGTTCTATGTGTAGTGTGTATTATATTTCTGTATATTTTATATTATATTTCTGTGTATTTGTTTGTTTTATGTGCAGTGTGTATTATATTTCTGCTTACTTAGTATTACATTTCGGTGTATTTTGTATTATATAATTTATATTCTTGTGTATTCTTTATTATATTTCTCCGTATTCTGTGTATTTTGCATTACATTTACATGTAGTCTGTACACAGAGCTATACTTTATTTGGAATAACATGTAAGAGCATTTAAAGAGAAAATGAACCCATTTAATTCTAAGATCCTCTCCTACATTACAGTCTGTCCTGAGATCCTGTCCTACACCATAATGTGTCCTAAAAGGATCCTCTCCTATAATGCAGTTTGTCCTAAGATCCTCTCATACACTGCCATTTATACTGGGATCCCCTCCTACACCCAACGTATCTAAAGGAAATAAACTCTTGTCTTATTTCGCAATTTAAAAAATGCCATGTTATTTTTCATTTTTCAATACAAATGACCTTCTGACATTTCCCGTGTTATATAGAAGCGTGTCACGTTTGCTAAGCACCCAGCTAAATTCATGTATAAGCTTTAATATACCTGTCTTGGGAATATTATCCCGGCCAGGGGGTTAGTGTTGAAGGTTACCATGACCAGCCAGAGACCTGAAAATTGAGTCGGCAAAGGCGACCGATCGCGTCACTTTACAAGGACTTTCCGTTATCACGCCTATATGTTAAAGGTTAGTTAAAAGATCAAAAGGAAAGTCTACGGGTGTTCTTATCCGTCCCTACGATGACAGACAGCGAGAGGGACATTGTCCGCTAATTTTGGTTGTATCGGGCCACAGCGATATCCAATAAAAGATTGTGATAGAGGGCGTGATTACAATTCAGACCCGAATGCTACCTTCCGAAATCGTACGAGTAATTTAGATTTCTCCTTTAAGGATTGCATATCAATATGATTTACTCCGAGAAAAGAAGCCACTCGTAATCTGGTGGCAGAACTTAGAAGTATGATTCTTGGGAAAGACAAAACTTCTAAAAAGCCAGTAAGTTCTTTGCTCGATTTTTTGCAGAATATTAAGGCATCATAACTGTAATTATTTGTAGTATGTACACTTAATTACTAGGATCGTTTAGTATGTAGAATTACCTTTGTAGTGTTTCATTTACACGTGTATTTGAGAAATGGGCTTGAACCTTACGTTGAGAATTATGTAGATTGTTAGCTAATGGTCAGAATCAATTTTGTAATTCGCTATTAGGTTACTTCGTAGTAAACCAGTGCATTTATTAATGCGTTAGGATAGAATTTACACATGCCTGAATTGTGAATTTGGAAATATGGTTGAAGTATGTAAGATTAGTTTCTATGGAGGTATGTATATATCAGAGCATGGATATTGAATCTTTGCGTACTTTGTATGAGCTGTAAGGTAAAGACATGCGTCTGATTATTGTGATATTGTTTAGTATAACGGGTTTAGGACTATGTACTGATGTATTATGACGTTTGTTTTACCATATAAGAACGTATGGGTATCTCTATGTGAACGAATGCTTGACCGAAGTAATTTAATAGGCCGTGTGTAGTGTGCGATGAGAGGGCTAATGAAAAAGATTGTACCGTCCTTGTGTTTTCACAGGAAGCTTTTTAGGGGACAGAGAACTTCCGGTTCCATTGGGTCCCAAGTCTTCACGAGTTGGAGATGGAATCGAGACTGTAGCCGAGACAGTCGAAGTCGACAGAAGTGTTGTCGTGGGGGAGAATGTGGAAGAGGAGTCTAGAGAAAGTCGAAGACTCGAGGAGGAGGAGGAAGAGGAGAAGAAGGAGTTTAGAAGAAGGTCGGAGAGGAAGAGGAGAAGGAATTGGGAGAAATAGGAGAGAGAAAGGATGAGTAGAAATACAAGGACAGGTGGAAATCAATCTCACACTGCTAATCGCGTGATGCAATAGGCTTATTAAAGCATCGAGCGGAAGGAGTGTAGTTGGAAATTTGAGTCATTTGATTATTGAATTGTTTTTAAATTGTTATTCATTGAATTTCAACTTTTTGTGTGTATTTAACTATCTAACTGTCGGCATTGCTGACTGGGGCCTCGGAGCTTTAAGTCTATCTTTTACTAAATTTAACTTCCAACAAAATAGAGCCTTGGTGGGACTTCTATAACTGTTTAAATAAAATATTGGGTGCACCCCACCCCCAACTATATAGGTCGTCAAAAAGAGAACTCAAAATATTTATACAAACTCATCAGATAAGTAATAATGTGAATCTAGTGCTGTGCAAAGTTCCCCAGTACATTACTGTCTTACGATCGGGTTATGTCGCTATCTATGAATTGACCTGTTGACGTGACACCGGCCATTAGATTGGTAATGACTTGGCAACCAACAAATGTGAAGTCTGGAGATTGTTTCAAAATTTTGTCATTACTACTGATGCTCGGTATCGATTACAACATTAGCTGTCGCATAATAGGAATTAATGCTTTGGTCATTCATGGTCAGTGATTTACGATAATGTTGGCACATTTTAATGAAAATTAAACATCAAAATACTTACAAGCACTACTCACGAGTAATTAAAAGGAAATACAATACTATGTTGCTTCGAAAGCATGCACATGTTGATATGGGGCTTCAAGTACACACACACACACACATATATACATACATACATACACACATACATACATACACTCACATACATGTATGCATGCATGCATACATACATACATACAGACAGACATACATACATATATATATATATATATATATATATATATATATATATATATATATATATATATATATATATATATATATATATATATATATATATATATATATATATATATATATATATATATATATATATATATATATTACCAGATAAATTGTGTATGTATATGCATACATCCACACACATTTCACAATACCAGGTTCAATTTCTTGAAACAAACTGAGTCCTTTTATTTGGACAGGTGTTGGAAAAACAAGATTTTCAACTAGGGTGAATGAGTGAATGTATGCAATGACTCTTCACTCTCTCGCTTACATAAAACATATACACAGATATACACACATATAAACAAATCTACACACATATACACGCTTGCAAAGCTTAGAGAACCAAATTGCATCTTTTAAGGCACGTATCACTGTCAAAATTATAGATCATGTTACACGAACACGAAATTCATGCTCTTTAGTCCTGGGCATTCTTAGATTGCATTCAGGTTTTTCTGTACTTGCATTCATTTATTTCAAATTACTCATTCTTTTATACTACCGGTACTGTAAACGTTTTTTTTTTAAAAAACGCTATGATGCAACAAAATATACACAATTCATCTGGTAACGGTAATATAGTCACAGCTCACAGAAGCTGTGAATAAAAGACATGGCTTTCACTACCATGGTTTTCGGTTACTGATGCCTTGATCTTGTTCTAGTGAGAAAGCGAAATATTTCATAGGCTAGCGATTGTTGTCAATAGTTCAATCATTTATGTAAACTTTGTAGTAAATAGTGTGGGTTCAAATCATTAATCGTACAGCATGTGTCTCTAGAAGTTATCACCTTTAATTGCTTTCCATAACGATAACATTGTTCTGTTCATTCACACTCCTATAGTAATATATATATATATATATATATATATATATATATATATATATATATATATATATATATATATATATATATATATATATATATAAGGTAACTTAAGCTGAATTACGCCTTTTTCTTCATATTCTTCAGTATAGTAATAGTTTTCTATTCTTTTTCCTCAATCGGAATGTTCTCGGCCTCTTCAGTCAAGTTGAGAAAGAATCCTCGGATGTATTCGTCGACATAGAAAACTATATTCTGAACTTTTTTCGCTCATTTAGAATAATATGGTGGTGGAAAGAAACAGAAACAATTGGAATAATTTTGACCTCTGATGTAATATATGTGGTACTCTCCACCTGAGGCGAAAAATTAAAGCCATCAAAAATTATGTGTGGTTCTACAACTACTTCCGATGTTATTTCGGGACCTGATGTTCCGATCGCTTTATCCTGTTTGTTTTCTTTTCGGCAGAGGTGCGCCGTATTACCGGTTCCCCGGTTTACCGCAGTATATTTTTCCTGGTGGTACGTACAACGGAACTTCTTCATTGAACCGGTGTAGCTTCCGTGAATAAGGAATGAACAGAAATTCTCGAGCAATCTTGTTAAGAATTTAATGATGCTTAACAGCATGTTTTCATGAAAAAATGATTAACAAATATTATTTTTGTACAAAACAGTTGAATTCATCACAAAGTAATTTTGTACATTAGAGATATATTTATGCTAGACACATGTCACGTATGCAAAATTCTTGACCAAATGGGATTTTGTGAAAGATATTCGGGGTAACTTTTGCACAAATTGTTTATTTTGAAAAGAAAATGTCATGTTTAAGAAATTTATATAGCGCATGTTAATGCGTTAAATACATGCATTCCTTTGTAAGACTTAAAATCGTCTTAGATTTGCAAAGGAGTATTTGCTTCTGTAATTTCTCACGTCGACTAAATACATTCTCATGTGTTGACTAAGTGTGTCGTATGTTTTCTGGCCCTCACTGATAAATATCGTGACCAGGTATTAGACTCCCACTCAAATTTTCCCAGCCTATTATATCAATAGTGTACATGTGCGCTTCAGTGTCAACACTTCCTATTTTTTTATCAACAAGTTCTCTAATGTCAGCACGATGTCTTTCACAGGGTGTGAGCTATAGTGTAAGCATAATCATCTTAATTTAGTTAAACATTTTAGATTACAATTTATTCAACAATTAACACATATTTGAAATGTATCTCCTATAATGCACTGACTATTCAATTTTCGGGTCTGGGGTTGGCTGGTGGAATAGATTTTATTTTTAGCGTGTTTAAGTTTCATTTTCTCTCAACATAATTGTTTCAGAAAATATAATGAATATAATATAGTTTTGTTTTGCTATAAATCTGAGCACGATATTTTTCCAGCCGTTGACAGAAGGAATTTTAAAAAAAATGGGTCAGGCTCCTGCCCTAGAACATTAAATTGTTGATCCCTAATATTATTGCGGTTTACCGTCGTACGTTTTTGCGGATGTTCAGAAATATCTTGGTATACCGCCGTAGACTATTTTTCGATTTATCCAGATGTGCTTGAGTTTCAAGTCACTTTGCATTCACACCTTAACAAATACCATCGCCATTTATATCCTATTGTTTCCTTTCGATTACATGTTTTATTATATATGAATTTAAATAACAACATGATAAATTCACGTGCATGTCCAAATAGTTGTAAATCTATATTTATCAAAACAATGATCGTCTTCCCTTGAGTTTATCTTGCACATTTTTTTCGATGTACTGGATTTTCATTTCAAATATCTAAACGAGATAAGTGATTATTGTCATCGACATTGTAAGTTCTGTATTGTCACTTTTGGTCAAATAGGGTAATTGTTTTCGTTCTTTAGGTCAAATTGGGTTAGTGTAATCAAGAAAGGTCGTTTTATTGAAAACATAAATGATGAGACTGAAGATAAGTGTTGCAAGATTGACCCATACAATCCGTCCATTGTCTTTATATACATATTCGCGTGCTATGCATGATGTTGCTCAAAAAACTATTTTAATATAATTATGAAACTTTAATGAGCACAGTTTTAGTTACTATGGATCACGAGAAAACAGCATCAACCTAGGCTGGCGACCGAGATATGGCGAATGAAGCTGGAGCAAGAGACAAGGCGAATGAAGCTGGAAGCCAAGAGATGGCAAATGAAGCTAGAGTCTGAGACATGGCGAATGAAGCTTGTGTCTTAGACATGGCGATTGAAGCTGGGCACCGAGACATGACAAATGATGCTGGAGGCCGAGACTTAAGCCAGTGACTGAGACTGGTGAATGAAGCCGGCGAGCGAGATTGGCCAAAGAGTCTAGCGACCTAGGCCGGCGAAGAAGGTGGATATTGCTTTTTCCCGTTGCATAAAATTAGTATCGCACTCGTTAAGTGTCATTATATTTTCTACATGTTATCACCTTAAGAAATCAAATTAAGGAAAACATTCGTTTTTTCAACTATGATAATGTAATTATATTATTTCTATTTTTGGGCAAATGCTTTCTAATATCTGAGTTTCTTCTGATGAACTTGTATTGCATACATATTTCTTATAACGATATAAGCTATTTATTGTTTAAATGTATAATTTGCGTTTTAGAGCTTTTGTTTAATCACCTTCCTAAAAGGCGAATTGAACAGAAAAAACTCCGTCATGGAAAATAAGATCGACAGAATTTGTATAACGCAACTGAATAATGCAACTGAATTTGTATAACGCAACACAGTTTTAAATTCTTTTCGAACAGTGGATAGTTTCCTGTACAAAATAAAACATTTTGTTCATAACATATATCATCTGAGTGATGTATTGAGACATGAAATGGAAAATCTGACAAGATGATGATGTATTTCTTAGATGGGATAATATGGCGGATATCGTTAATATCTAAAAATGGAAAGAAAATATTTACGTATCTGTGCGCGCAATATTTGAGACATTAAAGCAACAACTGCCAGAAACTCAAAGAATCGTTATTATGTATCAATGAATGAGAGTCAGACACTAGGTTGACGCAAATCCTCCTCCCCCGGGGAATATTCCTATCCTACACCACTACATATTGAAGAAATATTTTCTCTCATTCCTCAAACAAAAATGAAAGTAGAAATGGTGTATTGTGAATACAGATGTAACATTCAGAACCAGTAACATACCTATTGAGAAATTTCTCACGTTAAGACAGAGTGTAAAGTGTCTCGATCATACTGTAAATGACGTTTGAACACACATCAGTGTTCGAAGAAGACAAGGTAACGTCAATACACAGCGTTCAAATAGTATGCTGACGATAGTTTACGGAAAATGTGAACAGGTCAAAAACTAAAACTCACTCTAATCCCCAAGATTTAATGAGACAGACAAAATAAAAAAATAAGAATAAGAATAATTTAAAATAATAACTATTATAACAAAGGTTTCATCTACTCGAAAATGAATTACCGAGGCTATGCATGTAACTAAGTCGATCAGTGCAAAACATTCCATACGCGGGACACTAGCTTTAACCACTGCACGTTTTAGGACGTACATTTTGCAACGAATGATAATCTTGATTATTGTGTACGAATGATGGTATTCGGAGAGTTTTGAGAGTTTGTATGCACTTAGCTCGCAGTACAAAGTAACGTGATAAAAGACCGAGATATCCTCCACCGGTGTTCTGCACTGGAAAACACGATCATACACATATAGGAATGTGAGAAACTATGCTCTGCAGCGTGTCCTACTGTGCACGTGATTCGCAGCTAATAGATAGGGGTTGCGCCCGAATATTTGTACTGACTACATGATATGAAAAACTATCCGAGACAGGACGAAAAGCTTGTCGGTTTGGAGGAGAATTGTAGATTATAAGATACACATTGAAATTCAACTTACTTTATCTTTTTAATTTCGTGAGTTCAGAATTTAAGCAGGTTTTATTGAGAGGGTGAAACGACCTGTTTTTATTGGAATGTACTTATTATGAATCACTGAACTGATATTGCATTTTCGTCATTAAAATTTTGGGAAAAGAAATACTCATTAATATCCATTTAGAATTTTATCATCATAATCTAACACGAAAGAAGAAAATAGCATTATTGTCGCAATATGCAATTTTCAGCAAGAACGTTCAGGGAAAAGACATTCATGCTATATATATATATATATATATATATATATATATATATATACACACACACATATATATATATATATATATATATATATATATATATATATATATATATATATATATATATATATATATATATATATATATATATATATATATATCTATATATATATATACAAATAATTTATTTCCCTTGAATAATAATGTAAAAATAAAAATATAAGAACTTACGGTTTTAAGAATCAAATCCAAAAATAATCCACGAACTAAATTTTAGAAGTCCTGATAATGAAATGTTCTATTGAATTCAAATTCTAGTCCTGACGAAGAATACATGATGGAAGGCGATGAATCATACTGTATCCTTTGTGGTGTTGTATGGTCTACAGTTCTGTGTTATTCGCAAACAATAATCCAGTATTTGAATTTCCCAATAAAATTTAATGAAATGTCTTTGTCCAAGAATTCTGTATTATCAATCATATATTTCCAGTAAAAACAAATAATCCTTTTCAATCCAAATAATTCGAATAAACATTAAAATAACTCCAAACTGACACAACAAAAGAACACATTTACGTCCCAGTGTTTTTAAGCCCGACTGAGGAAAATCTCTATAAACAAAGCTTATACATTAACTTGAAATGCAAAACAAATTCCCGAATGAGGGTCAACTTTCCAGAATCTTCGAGAAGTATTTACGTCGAAAAACACGTATGACCTTGTCCAAAACCAATCATTTCACTCTAAGAATAAGATAAAATTAAAAAGTTTTTTTTTACTTGTCTCAGTGATTTCTGAATTAAGGTCGGAAACTAGGACAGCCTTAGGTGTTTACAACTGAATAGTCAAGGTCAAACTATTTTATGAAAAATCTCGAGTTCCTAGTAAACAAAATTACATTACAGTGACATGTAATGAAAAATATACAAAAATTAAAACTTGCAAACAATTAAATTAAATCAAATATACGTAACACTTCCCCCATAAAGAAAAAGAAAGATTTATATGATAAAGCTTTCATTTTAGCATATATTAATTACACATGTGGTTAAAATACCTCTTATAAATCTTTCTCCTTGATGTGCCAGATGTAAATATCATATTCATGCGACAATAAACTCTACCTTAGTAGTCTTTGTATTTTTATATATAATGTACCGGTATCCTGATATATATATATATATATATATATATATATATATATATATATATATATATATATATATATATATATATATATATATATATATATATATATATATATATATATATATATATATATATAAAGCTGATAATGGCAAACGGTATTATCATCGGCATCATCAACAACAACAACAGCCAACACTTTATTTATAACAGAAACCCCGATATCGAATCTCCCTTTATGCTTCCCTTCACACTAATAATACGTAAGCTCTTTTGCACATGAAACAAATATTAAAAACCAACATTTATAACTACATGCCTTCAAAGTTTGTTTGTAACAAAAATGACACCTTAGTGAATTTCACTATTCAACTCATCAGGATTGGTGCGAATACACTGCTTGTTTAGTGAGTTTCACTATTCAACTCTTCAGGGTTGGTGCGAATACACTGCTTGGTTAGTGAATTTTACTATTCAACTCTTCAGGGTTGGTACGAATACACTGCTTGTTTAGCGAGTTTCACTATTCAACTCTTCAGGGTTGGTACGAATACACTGCTTGTTTAGTGAGTTTCACTATTCAACTCTTCAGGGTTGGTACGAATACACGGCTTGGTTAGTGAATTTTACTATTCAACTCATCAGGGTTGGTACGAATACACTGCTTGGTTAGTGAATTTTACTATTCAACTCATCAGGGCTGGTACGAATACACAGTTTGTGAAGGCAAAGCCATTGTTCAGGTAAGTTGCTCGAGTAAAGAAGAAATGGAAGTAACCATAAAGAGGAAGACAAGTGAGGATGAAGTGGTAGACAAATGACGATAAGTGGTTGACAAGTGATCATAAAGTTGTAGACAAGCAATCATGAACTGGTAGTCAAGTAATCATGAAGTGGTAGACAAGTAAACATAACGTGGTAAACAAGTGACCATAAAGTGGTAGACAAGCAATCATGAACTGGTAGACAAGTAATCATGAAGTGGTAGACAAGTAAACATAACGTGGCAAACAAGTGATTATAAAGTGGTAGACAAGCAATCATGAACTGGTAGACAAGTAATCATGAAGTGGTAGACAAGTAAACATAACGTGGCAAACAAGTGATTATAAAGTGGTAGACAAGCAATCATGAACTGGTAGACAAGTAATCATGAAGTGGTAGACAAGTAAACATAACGTGGTAAACAAGTAACCATAAAGTGGTAGACAAGCAATCATGACGTGGTAGACGGGTAACCTTAAAATGGTAGACAAGAAACGATAAATTGCAATTCTGCAATCTTTATTATTAATGACTCCTACTCGTTCTCTGTCTGTATCAGCTCGTCTTTTTCTTCATCATGTTCCCCGTTTTGTCTCTGACAACGACGTTGTGGAGAAAAGTAGGGCAAATCATGTCTGATAACCGGCACTCCAATAGTTATACAATTTATGTGAAGACTAAGGTCCATATTTTAGAAACGTTTCGATTACGCAACTGAAAATCTCAGAAACTGAGAGTACGTAATTTCAATTTGACTCAAGTTAATGTGATAGATCCTTCAAGATTTACACGCGTTCCTTTCCAAGACTGCCTAATTTACTGACCTATATTTACTTCAAGTATATCTGATTGTACGGTTTGAAGCCCAAGCTTTTCTTCCTCAAAGGCACAAGGGATAAAAATTTGTGTGAGAAAAACTTTGATGATTTCATAGTAGAAATTTATGTGAGAAAAACATCGATGACTTGAACAAACTCCAATGAGTTGGGGCTTTATTTTATTTTCCCAGGGATAAAGAGCTTTCATACGGTATAAATTATGTCATGATTCCTTTTTCCATAAACCATCAGGCGTCTACTTTCCATGTCCAAAGGCAGATTTAACGTCTTGGTTTCAGGCTGAAAAATACTACCGAATATTTGAACGTTTCTCGATGGATTTATTTTAAATTGCTCTTTGTGAGAATGACGAACATTTGAACGTCTCTCGATGGCTTTGTTTTGCATTGCTCTACGTGTTAGCATAGTGAAATTTTTTAAAACATTTTATAGTCTCGTTACTTTACAAAGTCAGACTAGTTTTATTTTCAAGACTGTTAAGTTTAGTAATTAATGACACAACTAATTCCATTTAAGCATTGCTTTTTTATTTCAACCATTGAGTTCATTTCTCTTGTGCCCGAATCTTTATCAGTTAGGGTAAAAACTGCGATCATTCGCGTCTCACTTAATTTACCTATAACTAGATTTTTAAAAAGTATTTTACACACATAAAGAAATATTAAGCAGAAATACTTTAGTTCTAATGTACTCTAGGTTGTTTCCTTTTATTTCTAGTAGTTACCGTCCTACAATAGGTTGTTGTTGTTGTTGTTGTTTTGGGTTTAACATCTTTTTTTTCAGCCCATGATAGGTTATACATGGCGGCAGTATAACTGGTGGAGGAGAACCCAGGAACGAAATCGAGAAGAACCACCGACTCAAGGAAGCAACTGGCAAGCTTTCTCACATACCCATATTGCCCGAGAGTGAGACCCGAAACCGAACAGAGGCGATCGCTTTAGAAGACCACCCGGGATCTCTCCTATGGTAGGTATTTTGATAACAATGCGTATCAAAGCATAGCAAAACTATACGGAATCCTTAATCCTTTGAGATGATTATACTTATGATAAAAACACTACATAATATTGCTGTTATATTAACACACAATTGTATTCAAATTCGTTGCAAATTATTTACATTAGGTTTAAGCTATATCCTATATTGTAAGATATCTATTATGGGGAGGCGTACTTTGCCAGAAAGGGAAGTGCACAGTACAGAGAGGGAATTGAAAGCGTGCACATCATTTTTACATACCACCGTAGTTACTGTGAGTATATATCCATTTACAATGAGAGAGATATTGAATGAGGTTAGAATCGATATTTGGAAAAGTTAATTTTAGTACAAGATGCTTTAAAAATTATAAATTTCGAGGTACCATCTGCTGAAAGCGTGTGAAAGAATTCAGATGCATTTGAATACATATATATAATTTTAAAGAACAATGTATAAAAGAAGATACGTCATACAGATAGAGGATACGGGGGGGGGGTTAAAATGTCTCCATTAAATTCATTACAAAAGATCGTATTTTTATTATGAGCTTGTCGAAAACTAATTTTTTTTAATGCAATATAATTCCCTTCACAAGAGAATTAATGTCGTACTCACATCATAAAATAGACTTTAAAGTATGGATGGACGAGTTAGCTAATAAGATGACGCCAGATGGATGAGCTAGCAAATAAGATGACGTCAGATGGATGAGCTAGCTAATAAGATGACGCCAGATGGATGAGCTAGCTAATAAGATGATGCCAGATGGATGAGCTAGCTAATAAGATGACGCCAGATGGATGACCTAGCTAATAAGATGACGCCAGACTAGAACTTGAAAATAAAACTGTCCCATCACCAATTTGGATACTTCACAGATGTACCATTTCATGTACAAAAAATCCTACTATCGAAGCTACCTGATCCCAGTTTTGTTATCTCTTGCAATAATAATTTTTGTTACATCGCTTTTTGAATATATGAACAAAAGATGAACATAAACTGCCCTGTTCTCCCGTTAATTGCAAAGTAAAGAATTTTATGAATTCATTTTCCATTTCAGTTTTTTTTCTCCATCAGATTTTGTATTAGTTGAGATTACAAAGTGTAGAGAAACAAAGCAATGACTCCGGTACACCGCTGTCAGAAGAGTTCTTATATTATCCTTAGAATTTCTGACATCATAGCATAAGTTTGGGTGCCTGCAGCTGGTGATAAGCGCATCATGTTACACTACAAGCACGACAAAAAACAATTTCATACAAAATAACGGATATTATTATTTTTATCAGTCTTGCAGTATGTGAATCCAGAGCTCAGGCAAGAAAAGCAAATTGAGAACAAAAAGTTCTAACTAAAAAAACATGAAAAAGCGTGTTGTTTTTCCGTTGATAATCTTCATTAAATTGATTTTTAAGACGACGCCCCAGTTACACCACTATCTATTCTGGATTAGCAGCTCCACAGATTCTGGTAACTTAAAGGAGACCAGAAACCAATGGAAATATAGAATCATAATAAAAGTACTATAGCATAAAACCTTATTCTGAAGTATCATCTGCGACCGTAATGCCAATATTTAAATATTGGCCTATCTTCTATGAGCTGAATTTCCGTGACCTCGTATGCAAAATTTCCGCGCCTATTCGGTTACTTTCGGGATCTGACGTCATAGTAGCGACTCCAGCAGCCCAAGTGGGAGTTGCCAGAGTAAAAGACAATACCGTTTTGCGTTGCTTAAGGGTGTAATAGAACATTAAGAAAATCCTGTGGACATAATATTTTTTTCTTTTCCGAAAGATAAAGGCATCGTGAAAGAATGGGTACATTATTACAAACGAGTTGATTTCAAAGCAACACCATACAGCACTCGTTTCTCAAAGGAATGTTACGAGAGGGATCATGAAAAAATAGCAGCTCAAAGATACGCAAATGCTAGGCCTAGACTAAAAGTTGGCGCTGTTCCAGACATACCTTTGGACATTTTAAATCCTGGGAAAAGAGTTAAACGTGTGAGTTACGAAAATAGGCAGAAGGACGAGTAAGTGACCACAAAATGCAACAATCAATCCACATATCTTTTATCTAAAACAGCAGTGCTAAAAACAGATCTGATAGCCCGACACCCTGGGCTCCTTCTGGTTTTAGTTCCGGCCCATCCTTTATTCAAAATGAGGTGCCCGTCAGGCTTGTCGAAACAAAAATTGTTTGCCTGAGGAAACTTTGATCGCGCTGGTGAAATGAGTAAATGTATTTTCAAGATGTTGACATACATGCCTTAACACGGCACAATCTAAATCAAATCACCACTGTCCTAGGTGAAATTTAGATTTGATTTTAATCAAATGGAAGCTTTGCTAAAAATAAGATTCTAAACCTGTCGTGTTTCGAGAAAACACAATTTTCAGTAATCTTATAAAAAATAATTTTTTAAAAAAATAATGCATTGTATACATGTATTATGCATAAACGGTAATCTGTATTAATTGGAACTGATATAAAACTATTCCTTGGGCAGTTTAAAAAGCAGCTATTAAAAAAAGGTCAAAGTTTCACATTAACTGTCTGACAATAGAACGGGGAGGGGGGCTATTGACCCCCCCCTTGCCCCAATGTGCGACCGCCCATTTGACGTGCCTTTTCTCGCTGTGATACGCCTTATTATTCCCCCATGACAAGTGCCTTTTGCATATTCTGGTCAGTTCTGGCTAAACTGCAAAATAGCTAAAGTTTTGATTTAAGTACGCAAACAATAAAGCCGGTGTGACTAATGAACAGAATCCTTACCCTTGCATTGATCTTGTGAAAAGGACTGCCCTTCGGACATACTTCAAAGAAACCATGTTCGACAGTGTGTGTATGTGTAAGCACCAGCAATTGATTACCAAATAAACAATGCCTATTTTGTTGTTACTTACGATGCCATGGACTTCATTTTAACAGTTCAAATCTGCAGTCACAAGTTACCGTACATGTGGCAACTGTTTTTCTCAAGTTTTATGCCCCACCTTATTTCCTTAGGTTTTAAGTCTTAATGCATGTAACACTGTTTGCTGATTAAAATATTTATTCAGAATTAGTTCTTTAGGGCCACATATATTGCATGGTATATTTTGTTTTATTCCTTGTAATTTAATCATGGTAATTAAACTTTTCATATACGGTAGAGGAATGTCAGGTGTTAACTGGCCGAATTTATTTGGCGGAAATGGAGATGCGATTTTGTTTGCAGAGAAAATTTCAACGTGATCATTCATTTAAGCTAATTGGTGACAATTTTATTCTTTTAATTATTTTTTTTTACTATAGTACTGTTGTAGTTGTTTAAAAAATCTGAAATTTACTTGAATAATGTTTAATCTTCACGTTCTATTTACTTAAGAAGAAAAAAAGAAGAAAAAAACTGTTGTATGATATTAATTATTTCGTCCAGTGCCGGGTTTAGACGTGTGTGATTTGAATTTTTAACGTAGCTTTAACAATTTTTCAGTCATATCGCTACGATGTTAGTAGTGTGGCAGTTTAGACTGTGGATTGCATACGTTATATTTAAAAATGGTTTGGGGTTGGGGTTTTTTCTTCTGACAAATGAAAATTGACAGACATAATGTAATAATCGGGACTTCGCTGCGCCAAATTGAGAGATATTACCAAACTGTGGTCTCCTGTCTACCTCGCTCGCCAATGTTTATGTTTGTATTCGAGGACTGGCTAGTATTGCGTCACGGTACCACGTGATCTGTCGTCTCATTAAAACTCGGAAAAACTCGGCAATTTACGGAATCGTGGTATCTTCCACGCAATATAATCACTGCTCGCTTACGATATTTAATTTATAAACATTGCAGTCGAATTACAATCTGTAGAGAATTACATACGTAAAAGGAAAATTTTGATTTCTAGTCTCCTTTAACCTGAAATTCTTCTTTTAATGTGGGGTCCCCGGGGGACTGTGTAGTCTGAGGCGCTCGCTTTTTGGTATCACATCTAACCTCTCACAGTGTGAGCTCGAGTCACGCTTCGATCAACGTGGGTATGTGAGAAAGCTTTGCCAGTAAGTTCCACAGAGTCGGTGGTTCTTCCTCCATGTATACCCTATAATGGGTTACAAAATGGCGTTAAACCCCAAAACCAAAACCTTCTTTTACTGTAGAATCATAAGAAGAAAGCTAGTGGCACATATGTACACTTATGTCACACTGCCACGTGTAGAAAACTAATAGTCACATTTAGAAATAGTTTTGTGCCACACTGACTTTAGTAGAAAACTAATAGTAAATATATACCTTTGTGTCACACTGTCATGTGTAGAAAGCTATTAGTCACATTGACTTAGAAATACTTTTGTGCCACACTGACTTGGATAAAAAGCTAAACATAAATGTATACTTATGTGCCGCACGTATTTAGATAGAAAATTTTGTAGTAAATATGTACCTTTCTAACACACAGACGTAGATAGAAAGCTAGCAATACATATACACCTTTCTACGAATATTGACTTTTGATAGAAAGTCTAATTAATATAAGCGAATATTCTGCGTGTTTTCAATACAGCCTAAACAACGGATGCAACATTGAAGATAGAGCTATTAACTTCAATCTACACACAAAGCCTAGAAGCCGCTTACCATATAATTAAAAATAAAGTTATTGTCATTTGATCTATGCATATCATATTTTGAAAAGAGTAATAAAACAAGATCTGGCGTTGGGATGATTAATATGTGTTAGTTGTTTTTCTTTCTTTATATAACCAATATTACTCAGACACCTAATCTGTGCTCCTTTTCGACAGGTTATCAGTTTAATGGACGAACCGCTTCAGAACAAACAAATAATTTACTAGATAACTTATCTTTTGCATTGACTACTCTTCAATTACAGTTGTATCGAAAAATCGTACGTGTAGTTCAATGCTTCTTTTATTGAAAAATTCCAAAAGCATAAACATATTGAGTTTTATTTTAATGCATTGTAATCGCTTTAAATGAAAGCTGGAAATTAAAACATATTTCCCATACATTTTTGTATAAAATGCTTATTGATACTTATGTGCATGCAACAAGTTTCTCTTCATGCGCTCTACTACAAAATTAGTAAGTATCACACTGTGCAGATTTGCATCTTGTTTATGGTTCCTCTTTAATACGAATCCCAACGTGGCCAGACAATCTATGTCATAATGTTAACAATTTATGTCGCAAGGTTGACAATCTATGTCATTATGTTGACAATCTACGTCACAATGTTGAAAATCTATGTCACAAGGCTGATAATCTACGTCACAATGGTGACAATCAATGTAACAATGTTGACACTCTATATCTAAGAAGATAACGGCTGAAACAGAATGAAAAATAAGTCGCGGCAAAAAGTAGTTTTACCAAACAAACTAAAGATAAAAAGGAGGAAATGAAGGCAGAAGGGGCTTTAGGCGGGGGTGGAGGAGCAATGAATGAAGATAGAGTTGGACCGAAGGATAAATTTAGTAATTCATATAAATGTTATTGCATTTTATCCAAAGGTAATCTTTAAAGGCTTAAAGAAAACAATTGATCAGTTATTGCCACAAAAGGATATTGTTGTCGAATTTAGTTAATTTACAAGAGTGAAGTCCCTTACATATAGGGAATTATTCTTCTGTTGAGTAATACTGTATACATTTATACAAGTTTGGTAGCAGTTGTGAGGAATTAACTGATTAAAGTGCATTTACCTTTATTTAATTTGGTCTAATGAAACTATTCCGTCTCAGACAAAACTTAATAAAGTTAATAACGTGCCTCTAGTTTTAATCGTTCTTAGATGTCATTTTACGGTTGCTCCTTGGCAACGGTTCAGAAGCATTTTGTATCTCTTATCTCACCATATCTTATCCTCAGTCATCATGCTTAATGGCGAAAACAAATTCAATATCTTACATTTCTTGATAAAATGTTCAACAAAAGCTAGAATCCGTCCTACCCCAGTCTTATTTCAACCACATTTCAATCACGTCCCATAATTATGCAACACGTGCAACAAGAGTCAATCATAGAATAAACTGCATCAAAACAATCTTCAAAGAATATAAAAACAAAATATATTTGCTTGCTGCCCTGCATAAATTATCTTTATCTTTCTTATTCATCATATCTTTTGTTTTATTATAGAAGAATTAGAGTTGTAAACCAGATTACTTCCTCCAAAAGCAATAAAAGTCAAGAGGAAGTACATTTAAATGGAGTAAGATATCAGCACGAAGCCCTTAACAAAGAAATAATGATAATTAATGTTTTGAAGAAAAAGCGATATATGTAATGTTAGTTACTTTTCATGGGCTACACATGATGCCGTCGTCTAATTACCTTTACTTATACATGCAAGTCAAGAACTTTTAAACCTCACAGATTAAAGTAATTATAAAACACATGCCTTGACAAATATCATATCGCTATAGGAAACGCGTCTAGGCCTAAACCTATTCATCATATCACTATAGGAAACATGTCTAGGCATAAACCTATTGATCACATCGCTATAGGAAACGTTCTAGGCCTAAACCTATTCATCATATCGCTATAGGAAACGCGTCTAGGCCTAAACCTATTCATCATATCACTATAGGAAACATGTCTAGGCATAAACCTATTGATCATATCGGTATAGGAAACGGGTCTAGACCTAAACCCATTCATCATATCGCTATAAAAACGTGTCTAGGCATAAACCTATTGATCATATCGCTATAGGAAACGTGTCTAGGCCTAAACCTATTCATCATATTCTTATAGGAAATGTGTCTAGGCAAAAAACCTATTCATAACATTGTTACAGGAAACCTGTCTTGGCAAAACCACTTTTCATCACATTGTTATGGGTGAGAACAAAGATCATATTGACCACGTTGTTATGGGAATCCTGTCTTGGCAAAAGCCTTTTAATACGCTGTTATGGGTGAGAACAAAGACTCTATTGATCACATTGTTATAGGAATCCTGTCTTGGCAAAAGCCTTTTAATACGCTGTTATGGGTGAGAACAAAGACTCTATTGATCACATTGTTAGAGTAAACATATCTTTGCAAAAACCCTATTCGTAACATTATCATTGGAAACCGTCTTGGCAGAAACCATATTCTTCACATTAATATAGGAATCATATCTTGGCAAAAACCCTATAATCACATTATTATAGGACACATGTCGTGGCAAAAGCCTTTTAATACGCCGTTATCTGTGTGAACAAAGACTATTGATCACATTGTCATAGGAAACATGTCTTTGCAAAAACCCTATTCATCACATTATTGTAGGAAACCGTCTTTGCAAACATCCTATTCTACACATTAATATAGGAAACATCTTGGCAAAAACCCTATTCATCACATTATTATAGGAAACCGTCTTGGTAAAAACCCTATTCGTCACATTGTTATAGGACACGTCTTGGCAAAAGCCCTTTAATACGCCGTTATCTGTGTGAAAAAAGACTCTGTTGATCACATTGTTATAGGAAACATGTCTTTGCAAAAACCCTATTCATCACATTATTGTAGGAAACCGTCTTTGCAAACATACTATTCTACACATTAATATAGGAAACATATCTTGGCAAAAACCCTATTCATCACATTATTATAGGAAACTGTCTTGGTAAAAACCCTGTTCATCACATTATTATAGGAAACTGTCTTGGTAAAAACCCTGTTCATCAGATTGTTATAGGATTCATGTCTTGACAAAAGCCTTATTCATCACGTTGTTATAGGAAACCTGTCTTGGCAAAAGCATTTTAATACGTTGTTATGGGTGAGAACAAAGACCCTATTGATCACATTGTTATAGAACATATGTCTTAGCAGAAACCAATATTCATTACATTGTTATAGGAAACCGTCTTGGCAAAAACCTTATTCATCACATTGTTATAGGACACATGTCTTGGCAAAAGCTCTATTCATCACGTTGTTACTGGAAACCCGTCTTGGCAAAAACCGTATTCATCGCCTTGTTATTGGAGAGGACAAAAACCCAATCGATCACATTGTTATAGTTAATCTGTCTAGGCAAAGCCCTATTCATCGCATTGTTATAGGAAACCTGTCTCGGCAAAAGACCTATTGATCATATTGTTATAAGAAACCTGTCTTGGCAAAAACACTGTGTATCACAGTATTATAGGAAACCTGCCTTGGCAAAAACACTGTGGATCACATTATTATAGGAAACCTATCTTGGCAAAAGCTATAATCATCACATTGTTAATAGGAAACCTGTTTTGGCAAAACCAAAATTCATCGCATTGTTAATAGGAAACCTGTCTTGGCAAAAACCTATTCATCGCATAGTTACAGGAAACCTGTCTTAGCAAAAGCCCTATTCATCGCATTGTTATAGGAAACCTGTCTGGGCAAAAACCTATTCATCGCATTGTTATTGGAAACCTGTATTGGCAAAACCTATTCATCACGTTATTATGGGTGATAACAAAACCCTTTTTTCCACGTTGTTATGGGTGATAACAAAAACCTATTCTTCACGTTGTTATTGGTGATAACAAAAACCTATTCTTTACGTTGTTAATGGGTGATAACAAAAACCTATTCTTCACGTTGTTATGGGTGATAACAAAACCCTATTCGTCATGTTGTTATGGGTGAGAACTTTCTCGTAAAGTATTATACATATTTGAGCTTATTCATGGTCTTACCTTTGCACGAGCATGAAACCAATTCTAAGAAATGGAGGTTCAGGAATATGTTGATTTATACCGAAATACATTGCAAAGTAAGTGAACTCACGTCAATATGTGTGGTAAATGTTGTGTTGTAAAGACGATGTTCACATTTAGGCAGTTTAAATACGCGGTTATGGCGTTTTGACAATATGACAAAGTGGTTTTTTAAAATTATGAAGTCACTGTTTTCTTGAAGCAATGTTGCTTCGTTTTTCATGTATTTTACATGTAAAAAATGTTTACAACAAAAGGATAATTTCCATCAACCCTTGATTGATCATACTCATATCTACATTTTCTTTTCTATGCACAAGGTTCTTATGATAAAAGAAACGAAAACATGCGTTAACCATTGGATTTAGTTGATTGTTGTTATAGAAACGTAAAAGAATTCGAGGAGGAACGCGTGTTTTTTGTTTCTTTCGTACAATGTCTCTATGACTGGAAGATATATAATTTTAGTAAGGAATGTTTTAATGTTTTATCCTCAAATTTAATGACTTTGTTTCCTGGGAAATAAGTTATATGTTATGGTCAATTTATATAGGAGTTTATCACTAAAAAGGTGGTTGCTGAGTCCAAAACGTAAATTTCAAAAACACAAAATATTTTGATTTATTTAAACAAGTGAATGATCCAAAAATAAAATTGCTAATTTATTTTCCACTAATAGAAAGAAGCTTAAATTACACCTTCCACACTTAAATCAGCACATAGGCCTACACTTGAGCGCAACGGGTCTTCTAACAAAATGATATCTGATAAATCTCTGACTTAGTCGACTGCGCTCTATGCGAAATATATCCTTTTTAAACACATTTTAAAATGTGATTTTCATACTCATGATGTGTACGGTCCTAACAGAGACAACAGGCCAAAATGCGAAATTTGTATAGCTCAGTTGGTAGGGCGATCAATATGCATGTAAAAAGTCTCGAGTTTGAATCCCATGTAAGGGTTATCAATTTTACAGAATCAAATTGAGGCGTTGTAATCATATATCTATATAAACAAACCACTTCTTGTTTTCCTGTCTTGCTTGTTTTATTTCGAATATAAAATACAGTAAATATAATTGAAATATAGCCATATTTTCCTTTGCTGTCTGATGATAAAACTATAGAGCTCTCTAACAAGTTCACGATATTATAGCTTGTTTGTTTGATTTGCGGGCCTAACGCCATTTTTCAGCACATCTTAGGCTGTACGTGGCGGCCAATATACTTGGTGTGGGCAAAACAAGGAAAAATTCCACTAAGAACCACCGACTCACGCGAAGGTGCTGGAAAACGTTCTCACGTACCCCTTATCTATCGAATCGAGACTCTAACCCATTCGGGCAGGGGTTGTATGACTGCGATCGACCAAGACAATCGCCTTAGACCACAATGGTGCACAGAAAGTACGCAGACAATTGCAAAACGTGTTCAGCGATGCAATGCTGGAAATGTATGTTGTCACAACTATAAATAGCTTAATGGATATAAATTTTCATTTTGCAAATTGATGGCAAGTCGATGGTAGAATAAGTGAAATGCTACGCTTTAATTCATCTTGATCGTCTTTTTGAATGATCCTTAACTGTATCTGAATCATGTTGTGATAACAGAATTAACACATATCTAGTAACACCACGGCAGTAGAAGCAACATGTAGAAGTAAGAGAACGAAAATAGGGGATACGATATATATGAAATAATGTCTGTATTTCGCACTTCTCTGAAAAGGACATAACTACACATTAGTAGCTATCCAGTACCAAACAAAATTAATATTTGAAAAATTAGAACGAATAATTAACATTGAAGATATCTCTGAAAATGACATTTTTGCTATGTTCAAACAGGAGCATTTAAATGTACTAAAGAATGTCGTTTCTATGCAAAGCGTGAACTCAGAAAAATAGAGACAAGGTTTCTGAACTTCGTATATGGCACTATCCTAGCAACCTGTTATTTCCACTTTGTTAAAATCTTTAGTTGTTGACGTGCACAGTTTGAAAGCAAAGTATTGCGTAAAATGGGACTTACGTGTTAAATGGTAAGGTCCATTTATGTAAGCAGTATTCCAACTCTATGCACAATACTCAGTATTCCTAGTCAAAAACAAGAATGCAAGACATTTTAAAGGAACAAACAGCGAGCCTCACAATAGCACCTTTCACAATCTTAAGATGGTCCATGCATTTTAAATTACAAAACCCCTTTGTGATTGCCAAGAATGAAAAGACTTTTATAGCAAATTGCCCACTTTCTCAGCTTTTATTGAGAAAGAGAAATCTCGAGGCAAATTAGCATCGCCTGATTCATGATTTAAAAAAACTTTGTAGCGATTAAGTATAAAAAACAAATAACAAATGGTATATACCCTCATAGACATTTTCATTGACTGTTGAAATTTAGCAGTAATTATTAGCAGGAGGTGGAGATATTCATATCATTTTGGAGTCGCGATAGTATGAGTTTCCCAGAGTCGTGCCATATTTTGGTGGTTAAATGTATAATGTATGTTAGTTTTTTGTGTGCGCAAGTCATCCCTTGGAAATTCTTTGGCAGATATAATTTACGTGAGCTCAGAGTTATAGCCCTTTAGTTGCTAAATGTCTGCACGGTCCTCATTGCTAATACTTTTCGGAACATATTCGCGCCGTAGGATGTTTTGACCCCTGAATAATATAAACATTTGTCCATCGTCTTTGCGCATTCATACACGATCACATTGTCTAGATCCTTCTTTATTTTTCTTAGAGTTAAATTTTTCTTTCAATGTTACGATTTACAGCAATATGATTGGTCAGGCCCTTTTAATATTTTTGTTGATACTAATATGAACCCGATATTTTTAAGCCAGGTCCACCTGCACTACTTTTCTGTGCATACACGCAATGAATGAGGACTATATGTAGAATAATA
The DNA here is from genome assembly GCA_028554795.2 of Sinohyriopsis cumingii. Lineage (NCBI taxonomy): Eukaryota > Metazoa > Mollusca > Bivalvia > Unionida > Unionidae > Sinohyriopsis > Sinohyriopsis cumingii. Next base: position 35,073,150 of record CM068826.1, read on the forward strand.
GGAGTATAATGTGACCAGAGAGGGGATCGAATCCGCGACCTTCCCATTATAGCACGACGCTCTAACAAATTGAACTATGCAACCATTGAACATACTTGGTATTAAATAATGTATTGAAGCTAATGTAGTCTGTTTACATAGTTTATGTATACAATGACATTTAAGGATTGACTGTTTACTACGAAACAAATTAGTCTTACACACATGTTAGCATTTAACATCTTCCAGCTGATCTGAATTGTGTATTGACGTAAGTGTTGGTAGAAACCAAATTGACATACCAATACCACTGGTATATCAAATTATGATCTGCCCATTGCACAATAATACAAATATATAAACACTTTCTGAACTGCAGGCCTATAGATCAATGATGAATTTCCACTCATTCATTAATCATAAATGACATACGAAAATAACGAAATCCCCGTTTTCTAAATGATATTAAAATTTTACACAGTTTCATCGTGTAATTAAGCATAAAATAATATTAAAGTGCTCCTTTGTACAAGTGGATATTTAAATGATTTAACTTAATATCATGAAGATCATATCACAAATTTTGGCATGTATATAAGTTTTATTTAATCATTAATGCTTTACCCAGACAACCAACTCCACGCACCTCCCCCAACCGCACGCCTTCATTGAAGAGATAGCATTTTGGTCTTAATCTTTTGCAAGCGAAAACTTATCTGTCGCCTTAAGTCAATTCTGATGTAAAAGACATCGATGAGTTGATTGCAAATGAAATCTTTTACAAATTACATGATGCAGTCGAAATGTACAATACTAGACCAAATATTGTCACATTCACCCCTCGTGGAATAGGGTTGTTATTTCGATCATAATACTTGGCAAAATCTGAGGTATCATGTATTACGAGATATCAATATCGATTTTAAAAAAAAATGATCATGAAATTTATTGCAACTATAATATTTAGATCACGTGGTGTGATGTTTGCAATATGTGCAAAGCAATCGTTACCTTGGGGGATGATGATGCAGAGTCGTTTGAACTAATTGCCACTCTCATCTTGGTCTTTTTCTTTGATCTTGTTCTTGTTGTTTCTTCTTTTGCTTTTGCATAGCTTCGGGTATATTATTTATATCCCATGATAGAGTGTGTGTGTTTTGGATTTTTAATGTAGTTTTTAAAAAAATTCAGTCATATCGCTACGATGTCTGCAGTGTGGCAGTTTATAGTGATGTCTACCTCTGGGAAATCAGGCCGCAGACATGTAGCATCATCTCCCACCCTATGTACATTAGCCTAACACTAGGCCGACCAGTCCTAACACTAACCACTTAATGCTGAGCGCCTAGCGAGGCAGCTGTTTGTACCAATTTTGTAAGTCTTTGGTATGACTTGGCAGGGACGCTCTAACCACTAGGCCACTGAAGCGGTTCCCATCGTAGAAGCTAGCGAATAATCACTCATTATATAAATCTACCTTCACCCGGTTTCAGTATAATTCATTTCCTAATATGACAATCTATTCTTGTATCGGTCATTTTTGTCAAGGCTACTTTGTTTTTCAAACAATAAACGTTGTATTTGATGACGAATGGGATAATTCTTTGTAGTATTTGATGCGCCGTCAAATTAAACCTTTTCCACCCTGTTTGAGACTGGTTTCTAACAAATGAGAACGCACTTGTACATTTGTTTCGTGGCACGCGGTCCTCGAATCCATTTGTCAGAATGAGCTTGAAAGGACGTCGTGTTGAATGATATCAGAGAGGAAGGAAGTGAATGATTGTCTGTCTGTTTGTTTATTTTTTTTTTTGTTTTCTTTTACTCAGATGGAGGACGAAAACGAAGAAGGCAATGTGTAAATCACTATGGAAACATCCTGGGATCAATCCTGAAACAAATTCTTTCGAAATCGCAAGCAAACTGGTGAGGTCCTAAATATGAATGTGATATCTGAGAGTCTTCGTCATAAACATAATTTGGTCAGGAAGTTCCGAATTGTATAGCCATGACTGGGACTTAAGCTTTGTCTCCTGAATTTTTAAACAACAATACTTAGGGAACGTTGTGTATGATCGTGCAGTGCCATTTACATTTCCTTAAATAAATGTTTGAGTAATGTGAATAATTCTTCCCTCTGAGAAATGGTGCCAACCAAACACGAAATCACCACTAATGTCTTGAGGGTAAACTTTCAATGTATGGTGTGGGACTTGCACTACTTGAGTTTTCTGAATTTCATTCATGAGGTCCACACATTGCACATGTCTAAATTATTCCTCGTTCCAAAATGGTCTATGCTACTCTCCGTTGTTTGGTTCTGTCTGATCAACTAATGCTTTCCCACAATAGCTATATTTCCAAATCTCTGCGTCTTCCGCTGCACGAAGGAAGAGAAACGTGCATCATATAGAGGGTGATGTCGAACATATCGTTCGAGGTTTGAACGTGCAGAATTTTGTGCAGGAATGTTAATTTAGTATTGTATTAAATTCGATCCAGACATTAGATTTACATTGTCGTGAGTGATAGAAAGACTAAAAAGTATTGATCGTCATCTTGACACTGTCGTTTCAGCTCGTCTTACATAGACTCCAATAAGTCGGTTATACATTCAGCTGTTTTCTCTGCAGGGACTTGTGACTTGAACTCTTTAAATTTGACCGCGTTAGTGTAAGCGGTAGTTCTACGTTTTCTGGAAGTCACTGTGAGGAATTTGAATGTGCGGTCAAGCTATGTAACATTAGACTGAACTACATGCAACTGTTAACCCACAGTGGACCGTTACACTTGGCTTCCTCTGTAAAGTCCTCTCTTGTGGATCACGTAGTGAAGCAGATATACCCATCCACCGGCTATGAAGACAGCGCAGGGCATCAGTAGGACTGTAGGACCCGCTGGCCATCTTCTACATCCATAATAGTTTCCAAATCGATATTATCGTGCCACTGGATTCATTTAGACCAAGAAATGAGAGCGAGGTTGACTCTGCGCATCTTTCCCTCACTTAAGTCAAACTCAAGCGCAATTCGTGATAACACCCCCTCCCGCCACCAGATATCTTCATGCCCTGTGCGATGGGTGGGCGTCAAGTCAGCATGTGTGGATTGTCAGGATTTATCAATTGTAGCTGTAGGATTGCATACAGGCGGCCCAGAATATAGGGATACTGTTCATTCGACTGTAGCATCTGTAGAACTCGGCACCCACAGGACAACTGAGCAGCTCTACTTAGGATCGCTCTGCTAACCTCCGTAGCACAAACATGTGCCCTAAAACATTGCCTGCTTCCCCTTAACGCTGTTCAGTATCCAGCGGTTAATGGGGATACAACTTTAGCGATCAAAAATCACAACAAAAGACAAACGTGGCACCACTTACCTTCGATGCCGAAATGTACGCACATTAATATAGATCAGATAGAAAAACATTCCTAGCTGGTATAGAACGGTTCAGATTCAACATCCAGATAGCGGTCCTAATTGATACTCATCTACTTGAGGCATGACAGCTCACTAAAGGAGGAGTCGAAGTAAAGAATAGTGATCTGAAAAGTAGTGTTTGGTTACACATTAAATTGTAGTTAGTCAGCAAGCTCACGAATATACCAAAGGACGTGAATGACAGACTCATGCAAATAAGAATCCAATTGACTGGAAGACATGATCATCAGTACCTATGTACCAACCATGACCAACCCAGATGAAATCCAGGCCCTATCGCAGACGTTCTGAAGCCAGACAAGGTCATCATCCTTGGTGACTTAAATGTTCAAGTTAGTAAGGCATCATTGCCACAAATGGGTTTGGCACACCCAACAACAATGACCTCCTCTTACCGAAGAAATGAGCTGAACACGACCTCCTAATCACTAACAGATTCTTCCTTTTGCCAAACTGAAAAAGACATTCTTGATTCAACCGCGCTGCAAGCATTTGCATTTCAGTGACTGTGTCATGGTCCTGAGATGAGACAGAAAGGATGTCTGAGTGACGAAGGTCAAGAAAAGTGCAGAATGCTGGACAGACCACAGGCTCATAGTCTCCAAGCTCAAAATCATGATTCAGGCTAAAAGAATACCACAAGTCATAAAAGCAACCATAAAGATCAATGTCTCCAAACTGAAACAGAATAATGTGAACGAGACGTGTGTTGAAGAGTTCAGCAGTCAAATAGCAACACTAGATGGGAACTCCGAGTGGATGGTGTTCAATAGTCTTATGTTACCTGTTTAGGCTCGAATAAACATCAACACAAAAAAGAGTGAAATAAAAAAAACTTTGAAAAATTTAACAAATTATTTATTTCCCTGGAAAAAAATACTGTAAAAATGAAGAAAAAGAAAAAAGAACTTACGGTTTTAAATATCAAATCCACAAATAATCCAAGAATAATCCACGAATGCAATTTTAAAAGTCCTAATATTGAAATGTTCTAATGAATTCAAGTTCGAGTCCCGATAAAGAATCCAAGATGGAAGACGATGACGTATGCTGTATCGTGTATATTGTTGAAGTCTACAGTTCCTTGTAGAAACATAAGAAATAATCCGGTGTTTGAATTAATGAAATTTCTTTGTTCAAGAATTCTGCACGAGCACTCAAGATATTTCCAGAGTTACGAATTAATCTTTTATAATCCAAATAATTCGAATAAACATTAAAATGTCATTCCCAAAATGACACAAAAAAAAGAAACAAATTTACGTCTCGGTGTTTAGATACCCGACTGATCTCTCTCTCTCTCTCTCTCTCAGCAATGGTTTAAAACTTGAATATCGAGCAAAACAGACGCCCGGATAAGGGTCACGTGATCATGTTTACATCATATACACTCAGCATGGCCATGACAAAAACCAATCATTTTACTGTAAAATAAAAGTTGTTTATTTCACTATAAACTATTTACCAGCCTAGGATTACGTATTCAATACAGTCTCGATCTCACTTTTATCATTCACACAATAAAAATAAATTTAAAAAATCTTGCTGACGTGACTGTTACTAAATTTGAATTAAATTCGGGAACCAGGTCAGCCTTATGTGTTTACCAAACAGTCAGGGTCAAATTATTTTCTGGAAAATGTATGAGTTTCCAGTAAACAAAACTACATTATTTTGACATATAATGAAATGATTTTTTTTTAAACTTACAAACAATTAAATCAGATATAAATTAAATGAAATATAAATAACAATAGTAAAAACATGTGGAACCTGGCTAAAATGGCAACCAAAGAGGTATTTGGGACAATTGTATGGGAAGATATTACCAAGCTTATGCATCAATGATAAGTAAAGGATGTGTGTCATTTGCCATGCTGGAAATGTGGGCAGATGTCAGTTTTGCACATCGGATTAGTAAATCCGTCTGCAAAGTCTACGTAAATACGATTTATTCACAGCTGTGAATTAAACCCGCGATAATGGTATTGATGAATTTTATAACGGGTGTCCCTATATGCTGACTATACAGTGCAAAACGGAAAATTAATGATCTGGAGGCTAAACATATCGGTTGAGTAGGACTGTGGAAATAAGTGGTTGCCTTAAAAACTTTTCACGATAAAAAATATCCATGGCTGGCCCATAAATACATATGTGGCGACAGAAGGGTCACAACTAAAGTTGAGCCGCGCAACAACACAAAATCTACGAAATATTCAAAAAGAGCTACAGATAACGAACTATTCGAGGTTTTGGGATCGTAAGACAAAGCAGCCAAGGAGGCAGCAACGCAGGTTTCTGATAGTCCACTTCTGAAGGAGCTCCTGTGCCTCAACAAGGCATTACTAACTCACTGCAAACCATGCCGCCAAAACCAACGAAATAAAAAGCAACATAGAGGCCTTAAACGAAGCCATAGGACGAGGTCAAGATTATAGTGATACAAGCCCAACTTGTGGTAAGGAGAAGGAACTCGATCTGAGAGCTTATCAGCCAAATCGTTTCGACTCCTGGCGAGAAGCTGAGAGCGCCCTATTGCGAGCAGAGCATCATGATCGACATTGTTCTCACTGCACTGGGATTCAGTATAAGCACAATTGTAGTTGTAGTTGCAGGAGGTGGCGGGGACGGCACAAATACATCTCCAGTTCCAGCTAAACCAGACTTAAGCTTTTTAAACAAATGGATAAAATGTGGCTAGAGTTACTTGGTCCAATGCTAGAAATGCAGGCAGAAGAAGATTTAGTGGCTGTCCTTAAAATTATCGGATTAATCGTTTCGTTCGTGCTGAGGACCGATAGCGATGCCACCTGCTCAGTTGCTTGAAACCTACTGATGCTTCTCACCACGATAGTGGTCGCGTTCTTTGCCGTTATCCGATCTTGCTATGCAGACAAACGAGAAAACCAGGCGCTTGCAGTCTTGCCAGGCGCTTTGAAGATAAAAAAGATGACTTAGAGCGCCACAGTGATGACGATCACGACTACTGCTGTTTTACTGGCTTCGTGGTGATCGGGCTTTTTGCAGCACATTCAGCCGCATTATGTGCATGCATCGTGTCGATTTTCGCCGTTGTTCCAACAGACGCCAATTGAACAGCTACGGTAGCTCAAAGCATTTCATGATATAAATACCTCGAGGCATTGATTGTAACAGTTATCTGCAGTTCTGGGGCAATACCTTCATTCTTTGTGTTCGCATAAGTTCTGACAATGTATGTTGTTGCATTGGCCTATTCTCTATTTAGCTCTGAGGGTCTGGAACAGGCGATATTTACCGACTTAAGTACGCGCTTAGAGCTCCTGGAGACTCTGTATAGACCAAGATGGTTCAACATTTCGGACTAGCTTGTTAACTACAGATTTCAGGTACTCAGTCCTTAGACGTATGCTTTTCGAACCCAGGCATAAACAGAGAACACAATCCATCCGCCTTCTTAAACACCATACGGTTCCATTTTCACCTCGATCAAATAAACACAAATGAGAAAGTTCTTAATGAAAGAAACAGGATCTGCTATAAGTTATTCCTGTGAGTGGTGAATCCTATACAGGGTCTTCAATGGGAAACCACACTTATGCAGATTGGCGGCATCCATGAAATGTCGATGCATATTGTACACCAGTTAATATGCTGTGGTGCACTGTACCCTTGGAATGAAGTTCACCATAAGTCTACGTTTTCTTTACATCTATATTACCTGCTCTGATGTCGCCATGGGTCGTCGACCTCATCTGCATCACAGCCAAAATCCCCCACCTCTAGAAGCTGCCTCGATGGTTGTCGCAGAAGGGTCCGTGGATTTGTACAAGTTGACCGTGGATGCATGCTTGTTCTCCTGTGGTATAGTTTAGTGAGTCTAAACTAACTGGAAGACTTCAGTGAATTTCTATGTGTGAGCCCTCTGAATTGTTGACTTCGGTTGCATCTGCTTCGTATATTTTTTGCAATTTGACACCAGTTCAATCACTTTTCATTTTCAGTCAGAGTTGGAGGATCAAAATTGGATATGTTGATCTCCACTTGGGGCAGCCGAATAAATGCCTGGTCGCTGACAGGTGATTGTTGATTGAGGATGCTGTTGATGTGTTTTGCCCTTCTTTGTAGTATCTTTTCTTTGTCAGTTAGCAGTGTGGTACCGTCAGTACTTAGCCTTGGAAATGTTCCTGACGATTGTGGCCTTTAGACTGTCTACAAAACATCATGTTACTCCTGTCCGCGTAAGACTGAATCTCATCTGTCTTTTGGCTCAGCATATGAGTCTTGCATTGCTCTCAGTTGAAGGCTGCCTTCTCAGATACTGAAGTGCTGTCTTCTAAACAGGCCGTTTGGAGCTAATATTTTTCTTTTAGGAAAGAAACAAACCAGTTTTAATGTTTACATGTGGTGGAACCATTGGGTTTGGATGAAGTAGACTACACAGTGTCTCTAAAGGGTACAGGTGTATATTATACCATTGCGCTGATATTTATTTAAATAAATAATCCAGTTTGAGAGTTCAAGGTAGACTCCTAAAAGTTTGGGCCCACCCATATGAATGGAGGTGAGACCAAACTGACATTTGAAGTTGCTAAATCTGGGATAAAACTCTTGAGCGCAAATTATATTGCACATCTATTTAAGTACTACTAGTAGTAGTTGTTTTTTTATGTTCTTTGTTTCTGGTACATTACTTCATTGCAGCAAGCGAATTAATGTATATCACCAATTTTTAATAGCATCTAATATTTTAAACACACTTTTGCATTTCATAGATATTCCTATTACGGCCAATATATGTGCTTCTAGCCCTTACATATGTCCAGGACAGACAATGTTTCCTCCAGTAAGCTTCCCATTGATATCTCTTTTCTTATTTTATAAAAGCGAAATCTGATCGCTATCTTTGATTTACAGATTTCTCTGAGAGGTGCAATGCAGCCAAGACATTCCGGTGTTGTTAAGGGTTTAGATGTTGAACACTCTCTGAACCATAGTCGCTAAATAAGCGACTTTGTTATCTGACAATCTACTATCCAGTTTTGGACATTATCCCTGCGCCGACCAACTCTGAAGTCACGTGTTTATGTTAAGAGCGACTAACTTGTTTCAAACATGTGGCCCCATTACTTTGTTTAATTTTATGACATACTGAAGTCAGTCTAATAATCTTTTATAAGTAATTTAAACTTAGCACAATTCTTTCAAAAAAGTGCATTCATGTGTGCTTCTGTGAAGCGAAAAATTGCTGATGCTTATTGGAGCACATCCGTTGTCAAATTTTCATTTGCGTAGGTGCATTAATTTTGCACGTTGTAGAGCTCTTCAATTTCGGAGGTAAGTAAATCTTGCTTGTATTTCTCAATCCCATAACGCCTAAATAAAACTGATCGGTTTTGAGAAACACCGGAACTTGTGATGTTTGCATTAAAGGTTATCGGAGTGCCTAATCTTTGGTGCAGTTGTTGGAAGGAGTTTTCAATTGCTAGCGTAATATCTCAGATTTCAATCCAATGAAGAAGGGTGTAATGTCTAAAGATATCGTCATACGTTTTGCACAGTAAAAATGAAAGTAAACCTCTACTCTTATTTTCATACCAGTATAAACTAACCTTTTGTAATAGAAAACAAATACAGTACAAACTAATCACCGGCTTAACTTAATGCAGTTGAACAGTAGACGCTTGATTAGAACTGAAACTAATTAATGATTTTCTTCATGTGTTAAAGTTTAAACAGATCGTTCAAAATGTCGATACCGGACTTTTCCATCGATGCGCTGTTATTTTCAACTGTACCTCGCTGTCATATTATGCATTGTAAATGATTTAAGGCATAATGGTCCTACCCATTAATTGACTGGTTTGCTCAAGAAATACGTTTGTTCTGCGTGCAGTAATTTGCACTTGCTGATAATTGTGGCCAATCAAGGACAATATATTACTTCTGTGTTTTATGAACGAGGTATCATTATCCACGTGATTATGAGCCGCCAAACACTTTGTATACCTACTCATCAATTCTGTGGCGCCAACCTTTACCGAAGACTCGTTATTTCTACAACATGGAGGTGCGACAAACACGAAACATAAGTTCTACGTGATTGATAAACAGTAAATCAGAACACACAACCACGATACAATTTTCCAGGCGAAGTTGTCTTGCTTTATCTCCGACGCTGATTAATTTCCCATATAATAGGTTTAAACGTCAATATAAAATATGTGTTGCCTTTGTTTGATACGTACCAGTTTACAAGTTTGTCATGGAAATCTATTGCATATCCTCCCGACAAAGAACCATGAATTAATTGCGCTAAATGATGTGCCCAAATTTCTAACAAATTAATTACACCCCACCCCAATCAGTTTCAGTTGGTTGCATAATTAATACTTGGCTTGGCTTTCTCGCCGGTACAGCGCGAAGTACATGTTATTTCATGTCATATAATAATTAAAACATAATAATAATAATAATAATAATAATAATAATAATAATAATAATAATAATATATTATCTCTTGTTAGATTTTAAAAATAAATTCTTATACTGACCTCTTTTCAACCCGCAAGTTTTGTTGTATACTTAATAGGTTTTGTATTACCGATATAGGCCATAAACAGTCACAGTTTCCAGATTCGAAATTCACGGGTAAATGTATATTGAACAAGTCTCGAGCTACCTTTACATATGCTGCCATTTGCGTCTCAAAGATTAAGACAGAGAGATCCCGAATAAACCCAATAAGCTGTGCTGCCTGTCCTGAGACGAGACTAACGTTGGCAGAAGCTGCGATGGCTCAGTGACTTGTGTGCTGGATAGGCAACCAAAAGGTTGCGGGGTCGAATCCTACCATATTTCACCCTTGGTTGGCCTTCGTAATGTACCCATGAGCAACTCACTTTACTCCAATGCCTTAGTACTAAATACCCAACCTCTGTTGATGTGCCGTAAGCAAAACATAAACAGCAACAACACACCAATCAAAGCTAAATGAGTTGGTGAGGTTACTCTATAATTCCCAATTTCATAGTTTCATTTCTGTGCAGAAAAAGATATGTTATATTTGTTTATCTGTCAATGTTGATCAAAATGTTACATCTGTCCATCAGTCAGTGATTGTGAAAATTTTACATCTGCCCATCTGTCAATGATGATCAAAATGTTACATATGTCCATCTGTCAATGATGATCAAAATGTTACATATGTCCATCTGTCATTGATTATGAAAACTTTACATCTGTCAATATGTCAGTGATTATGAAAATGTTACATCCGTCAATCTATCGGTGATTATGAAAACTTTACATCTGTCTATCTGTCAGTCGTTATAAAAATGTAATGTTTAATATTCGTGCTATCATTGCCAGGTATATGGAGACGAATCCCTTGGCATTTGGGTTTCTTTTAACCTTGAATACTAGATTTGGATTGGAATACTGATCCTAAAGCAAGTAAAAAGAAAGAATTACACTCACAAAACAAGAAGATGAAAAAAATAGTTTCAGTTTATGAAAGAAAAAAAACGAAATCATATCTTTTAAAGTAAGAGTAAATTTTATTGTAAAAAAGCCTTATTCAAATCAATCAAGTTTTCGTCGTAGATTTCGTTTCTTTTCCTCTTCTTTGGAAACGAAACGATTATTTTGGTTCCATCTTGTTCTCCTCGCCGTGCTAAACATCTCAATAAATAATGAAATCAATAAAACTCGGTGGTTCTACAATAAATGTAGTATTTCTTTTTAAATAGATTGTTATTGATGGTTGCATACATACTGGTAACGGTTGTATTATTGATTGCAGTAAATGCTCCCTTTAGTGGCACGATTGGTAACTGTAGTTTTCAGAAGACCGACACAACATACAGGACGTCATTGCAAAGTTTTCGGTACTTAACTCCAATAAATTTCGTACATCTTTATTAAGAAAAATTAACATTCTTTTTGATCTTGTTCATCCGTTCAGAGTTGATAGATATACTTCGTTGAAAATGAGACTATAAACATCTGTGTAAAGATATGAGAGCATGAAAGAGGAACCCCTCTGTTTTTGTTCTTAATGCTTCCCATCCCACGGAGAAAATGTTCAGCGTTAGGGAAAGCCATTCATAGTCAGGACAAACACGTACAATTAAACAAGATTCTTTTACTTTTCTGTCCTAATCTCTCATCCATACTTTAAAATATATAATAAGAAAATAACAAGAACAAAAAACATAAGGAAAACAAACAAAACAAATTAAATGATGTAGTATTTTTTTAATAATATCCCTTATCATCAGGGACGTCATGCGGGGAGGGGGAGGGTAAACAAATTTGTTCCCCCACCCAGAATTCGCAAGTGCTGTAAAATATAAATTAGCTGTTGCCTATATATGAAAATTAACAAGTCCGTCAAGTTTTGCCCCACCCCATCAAATTTGCTCCCCACCCCCACCGAAGAAAAGTTGAAATGACGTCCCTGCTTATCATGTGTCTGAGTGTTTGGGTCGATATGCGGTTGTGTCTGCTACGTAAGAATATTTATACCAGCGACTGAAAATATTTGCAAGTTTGTTCAACCTGAAAATGAGGCATAAATATGGAGCTTGGAATTTGTAGTAGGTAAAGTTTCTGGTTCATAACAAAGTGTGCTGCAACCAGCAGACCTGTGTTAGAATCTTCCTAGAGTACTAATCTTTCTGTATCTCTCTGTCTCTGTGTCGGTCTGTCTCTGTGTCTGTCTGTCTGTCTGTCTCTCTTTATATATATATATATATATATATATATATATATATATATATATATATATATATATATATATATATATATATATATATATATATATATATATATATATGTATATATATATATATATATATAGATAGATAGACAGACAGACAGAGACAGACAGACAGACAGACAGACAGAGATTATGTGTGTATTTGAATATTATGTTCGAATATTTTAGGAATTTATTAACGTCCATTATATGCGTCTGAAATGAACAACATACATCTCTCACATGCGCGTCAAGTTATATTTTGGCACATAGTACATGATACTAGAAAATGTAGCCTGTATTAAACTGACCTGTAATTTATGTAGTTCAAGCATCGAGAGTGCTAAACATTTAGAACGTTTCTTGAATCTATTAGTCTTTTATTTTAAAAAAGCTGTATCAATATGGGGCTTGAAATGGATAGAAGTTATATTATTGGCTTTGTAGCCGTGAAGTTTCTGGTTCATTACAAACATGAGCTAAAATTAGTATCTTCACGATCATTTTGGAGGTTTTCACCCCATTGACCTATATTGTCACTATTCGATATCAGTTTCTCTCGAACCCTATTATCGCTTCCCAAATACTGACATAAAAGTTCGTTCCAAAAATAGGGCTGTCACATTTAGTAACATAAAACATCCGTATTAAATTTTCTCGATATGCCCTCGAAGATCGTGAAGTCGTAAAATTTGTCCTGTAGATGGTCTGTTCTCGGGTAAGCAAATTACTTTGATCTTTATTCGCATCTCAGAAGTTAACTTTACGTATAAAACAACGGAACATTATATCCGCTTTAACTTTCCGCAAAAAAATCTTCAGGGACATTGTTGTGCCTACCGCTCAAATTGAACCCAAAGAAAGTATAATTTAGATGACAGTTAATCATTCCCGCTTGAAGTGTTTCAATATCCATGCATGCATCATCATTTTAGAGACATTTGCAAAAATTATTAGATTAGAACTGCTGTGATCATCTGGACCTCTAGGGGATTAACAGACTAATTTCAGTGATGGGATTTTGTTTTACAATTTCATGTAAATTACAATTTTTTTTCTCATTTGACACTGTGCCACTTTCTACCAAATTTTGCATGTCAAAATATTGCAATTAAAGCAATACCCATCAAAATATCGTGCACTAAACGTCACAGGTGCTCCTTGAATATTACCTAAGTTAATTTTTCAGACTTTTTCCGCGAAGCTAAACTATTATTTGCTGTATAGGCGGAAGTTGGGTAAAGTTAAAAACGGCGCAAATTGCGGATCAAAAGAGGGTTACATCTGCGAGGTTCCTTTGCACCGAGGAATCGACTTGCCGATAACCTCTGACCTTCAGATCTTCGACGCAAGCTTTACTTTCGAAGCAGCGGTGCCACTTGTCATTGTGTAAATCATAGATACGGATCGTAGTTTCCTTTCCAGAATACATGTCAAAACATCAAACAGAAGCTTTAGACCTTTCCGGAAGAACAATTTTCCTTGTTAGGCATACAACGATAATTATAATCCGAATGAAAAATTCATGTTTGTCCGGTAGCAGCAAGATTCCTGTGACACTATGAGCAGAGCCGACAAGAGGTGGGCAATCGAGGATATATATATATATATATATATATATGTGTGTGTGTGTGTGTGTGTGTGTGTGTGTGTGTGTGTGAGAGAGAGAGAGAGAGAGAGAGAGAGAGAGAGAGAGATCTGTGGCTTGTTCGATAAAGATGCAAGTTTCCATCACATTAGTTAGATTATATGAAAACTTAAATCATATCACATTTCTCCCAGAATTCCTTCCTGTAAACATTTCTACAGGCATCTTTCGTCTTTTCACTGAAACGTTAATTATCTTTAATCGTTTTTAAGAGTTCTGTATACTTAACTAAACCCATCCTATCTTTATTTCTTCTCTATAATGTTATCTAATTTTATATGCAATTAACTCACAAAAAATGCCTGAATAAGTGACTGAAGAAGCAGATGGTTTATGTGAGTCAACAAGTATACGAGTCGTATGTGAACATATTCAGTGAAATCATGACGTAAATGTTACTTGCACTTGCTGAATAATGTCAGGAAATGAAGAAGAAGAAAAAAAATGAGAAAATAAAAACACCATACAACCTAGATTGCAAAAAGCATCCAACTAGATTTACCAAATAAATAAAAGTACTTGAATTTAACAAGGAACATGAAGCGGATGGGATACAATGAAATGTGAGATAGCATGTATAATCGAAAACTTGGCATCAAAAACACATTAAACTATGGGCAGACAGAACATATTGATAGTATGTAACTTCACATTTGTTTGACGTGAATGAGATTAATTTGTACCCAATAACATAGACCAGAGGTCAAATTAAATAAAAAAAATTTGAGCAATGAAATTGACGCTGCTTGCGAACATTGTCATTATTTTCCACTCAAAATCCATGTGCAAATTATCACTTCAAGTGCTAAGTAGATGTGTTTAGATCATGGTACTGATATACCCATGTATACCACATTATGGTACTGATATACCCATGTATAACACATTATGGTACTGATATAACACTAAATAACACATTATGGTACTGATATACCCTTGTATAACGCATTATGGTACTGATATACCCTTGTGTCACACACTATGGCACTGATATAACATTGTATAACACATTGTGGTGCTGATTCACCCTTGTATTACATATTATGATACTGATTCACCCTTGTATTACATATTATGATACTGATATACCCTTGTGTTATACATTATGGTACTGATACACCCTTGTATTACACATTATGATACTGATATACCCTTGTATTACATATTATGATACTGATATACCCTTGTATTACATATTATGATACTGATATACCCTTGTATTACACATTATGGTACTCATATACCATAGCATTATACATTATGGTACTGATATACCTTTGTATTAAACATTATGGTACTCATATATCATTGCTTTATACATTATGTTACTGATATAACCTTGTGTTATACACCATGGTACTGATATACCCTTGTATTACATATTATGATACTGATATACCCTTGTGTTATACATTATGGTACTGATATACCCTTGTATTACACATTATGGTACTGATATACCCTTGTGTTATACATTATGATACTGATATACCCTTGTATTACATATTATGATACTGATACACCCTTGTATTACACATTATGGCACTGATACACCCTTGTATTACACATTATGGTACTCATATACCATTGCATTATACATTATGGTACTGATATACCCTTGTGTTATACAGTATAGTACTGATACACCTTTGTATTCCACATTATGTTTCTGTTATACCCTTGTATTATACATTATGGTACTGATACACCCTTGTATTCCACATTATGTTTCTGTTACACCCTTGTATTACACATTATGGTACTGATATACCATTCCATTATACGTTATGGTACTGATAAGCCATTGCATTATACATTATGGTACTGATATACCTTTGTATTAAACATTATGGTACTCATATACCATTGCATTATACATTATGTTTCTGTTATACCCTTGTATTACACATTATGGTACTGATACACCCTTGTATTCCACATTATGTTTCTGCTATACCCTTGTATTACATATTATGGTACTGATATACCCTTGTATTACACATTATGGTACTGATAAACCATTGTGAAATCGTCCTTTGTAGCTTTGTTATATATTAAATGTACAAGCAAAATTATTTGTTGTTGATGTTCTGATTTAATCACTGTCCACGTGACCCCTTAGAGGTCATGTTCAGGTTGAATTAGCCAATGGAAATGTAGCTTTCAGAAATTTGAAAGTAAATCAAATCGTTTGGCGTACATTGATGGTCTTTAGCCTTACTACTCAGTCATCTGATTGGCTGATAAAAGTAGCTATTATGGTAATAAAATAGGTCACTAGAACATGACCCGTAATCAGTTATTGTCAGATCTTCATGTAGTACAGTGGAGATCTGATTTTGATCAGATTGATGTTCTGCTCCTGTATAAACAATATCCATTTTAAAATAATATTATTTATAAAGACCTTTTTCGCACACGCCAATTAGCTCTTATAAACTGATGGATCAAAAATGAATATCGAGAAAATGTCAATAAAGGATAGTAAAGACAAGAAATGAGATTTAGAAGTTCACAGTAGGATTTCATCGTACTTGACTCCAAAAATTAATGTGAAATGGTATTTTTTGCCAATGGTTTTAATTAAATTCATAACTATTTTTTTTATGTGACCAGATATGTGATGCTGTTCAAAGGGTACTGAAATATGTAGTTCAAATATTATAGACTGGTTTCATTTCATTTTGTACAAGAGTGGTAATAACATCAGCGACTGGCCAGACTGGCGTTCACATACTTTCGTTACGCAATGAAAAAATAAGAGTCTTTTATAAAAACAAATTCCGGCCACGTTTCTTTGCTGAATGAATGAACACTGTAATTGAAAACAAGATGAAAGGTACATTAAACAAATTAATTTAAATCCAGTTTATATTTTGTTTGTATTCAAAAGATCGATCAACGTGCAAACTTAGAGGTGAGAAAATAGCAAAGTCCAATATAAAAATAGATGTAGATGTGAAACAAAAATGAAATATTACTGATCATTGATTTCGCTATATTTCCCTAACCATGTTTAATTGATTTTTTTAATTAAATATGCCGACACGAATAATTATCTGCATAAAACATTCTTAAATATGCACTAGTCTTCAAAGCACATAAATGCATTTCCTTCAAAAACACATTTCTTCTAAAAACGATAGTGGCATAGATGACGCTGCAGACTCTTTATATAAAACAAAGGATCGCTTCTTACTCCTACTTCTAATCACTGGGAAGAAAAACGAGAAGAAAAAAATACAAAAGCGAAAAACATTTCCAACAACAAAATACAGTATGTGTGTGGTTTAATTAACGCTGTCCATAAATGAGTTTAATAAAGATGATATGTAAAAAGATTTAGCAATGAAAAGATGTCGTGGGGCCTAGATAATGTAGTGAAAAGATGCAAACTTAACTTTACATTGCACTTGCTTATACTTACATGATTTAAAACCGCTCCGGTAGCCTAGTTGTTAGAGTGTCCGCCTCGGATGCGGGAGGTCGCGGGTTCGAACTATGACCGAGTCATTCCAACAGTACTAACAGTTGCCTGGCTAGGCGCTCAGCATTAAGAGGTTAGTGTTAGGACTGGTAGGCCTGGTGTCAGGATAATATGACTGGGTTGGACACGATGCTGCATGTCTGATGCCCCAGCGCTAGACATCACTATAAACGGTCACACTACATACATCGTAGCAATATGATTTGAAAATTGTTACAGCTACGTTAAAAATCCAAATAACACACACACACACACACACACACATCATTTAAAGACTGTCACACTTCGTTAAAATTTGGCTATTGTAGTAACATTCGGTTAAAGCTTTCAAATTAACTTTTTTATAATGAGTTTAAAAACACAGAGGAACGTAGAGCGATGTAATAGTAGGAAGAGTGATGTTAGGACCTAATTGTTTAAAGTAACAGAAAACTTAATAAAACAATATCTTTTCTCCATGATGCTGGACGAAATTTCAGTTCCAAGCTGCGAGGCATCCTGTACTTCTGTGGTATTTCGCATTATTTACAAACTGTGAGACACTCTGCAGTTCTGCAGTAATTCGCATTATGTATAACCTGTGAGACAAAATGCAGTTCTGTAGCAATTCACATTATTTACAAACTGTGCGACACCCAGCATTTCTGTAGCTATTCGTATTATATACACTCTGTAAGACACCCTGCACGTCTGTAGCAATTCGCATTATTTACAAATTGTGCGAACCCCGCATTTCTGTAGTAATTCGCATCATTTACAAACTATGAGACACCATGCACTTCTGTGGTAAATTACGTTCGAAGGCCTCAGAAGATGTACAAAATTTAGATCCAGTAAAAAATATAGTTTTTGTCTTTTACAAACCATGCAGAGCTTGTAAACACGTTTAGATTCTTCTGATGGCAAGTTGCTTTAATGAAACTGAAATCCCTTTGAACGGCTCTAATAAATAAATAAATAAATAAATAAATAAATAAACATCGATCTAGTCCCTAGTTATACGATACCTTCAGTCTGAGAAGTAGCTGCAGTTATACATCGATGAGCATGTTTAAGCCTCATTTCGTTTCGTTTGACTAATGCTTTCTCGTCTGACAAATTGTTGTCTGGTTCAGAAAATTGTTAGTGTTCGACGGTAAACAATAACAAGCAATCATTGAAAACAGATACTCTTCAATGAAACTGTTCACTTCCGTCGGGTGCGCAAGCTAATTCGAGGCTTTGAAAGGGTTTATGGGTCTACCATTAAATTATACAGGTTAAAGGACTAGACTTAATTAATTAATCACAGGTGAGTCTGTCAAGAAACAGATTACAAAAGATTTTATCTTTGTAGAAGACATATTTATTGATATTTAAGAGGGGTATTCTTGACTGGTAATAAGTGTGTCGGAAACCCTAAGAAGATATATTACATAATTGAAACCCCAGCAAGTTTAAGGTTCTAAATATAGAACATTTTTTAAATACTATTTAACAATTAAATCTTCCAGCAGAGGCACATGATTGGTTCGTTTACGAACACGATTGGGGGTGGGGACAAATATTCTATAGGTTAAATACTAGGATAAATTTAGGCTCTTTTTATCTTTTGTTTGAAATGTGAATCATTAAATGGCGCCTTTTGCAGTTTTGAAAATATTTGAGTTACTGTTTCAGCGCAATATCGAAATTTAGTTTTTTTCATTTAAATCAAAATATATTTTAATATGACTTCCTATAAGTCTTCATTTAGAGCGAATACTGTGGAGAAGATTTGAATAGAATCTAATTCAACGCAGAAATGTTTTTATCTTGAATAGACTCCTTATAGTTGAGAGACAAATATTCCCAAGCACAAAATTCAATGTATTTTCTGTAAAGTCGCAACACCAGTCTATTACTACTAACCGCCATGTTAAATGAATATGTGTTTCTTGCTATATCTTTACAAGAATGAAGCAGAAAAACGGTATATCAAATTCAGTGCCACTATCAATCATGCAATAACATAATACCCAAATATAGCCAACGATTTAAATCCTATATATATATACATAATTTTAAATGCTGTTGAGTGACCAATAATAACATATAGAAATACGCATTTCACGAGGTTCAGTTTAGCACAGTCCAACTGTAAATTAAACACTTGATTCCCTAAAGTACATTTTTATATCTTTTCATGAGAAATGTCTTCATTGAATAGACACATGTTTTTTTAAATTTATGTAGATATTGTAAAATGGTTGTACCTAACATTAATTTTTATTTATATAGACTTATGTTTTAAATCTTATATAATGTGCACAAACAATCAAAATGCTAAAGAAAGAAATCGTGAAAGTGATATGTGTTTACTTCATAGTTCTTTAGATCCCTTAAGTTCGGACAAATTAGAGTGTTAATAATTACACATATGAGCTGTTCTACTACCTTTCTAAATGGATTTTCAGATATTTGTTTTTAAACTCGACAATTGCCAGAAACTGACAGTTTATACAAAACACAGTCTACAACATCTGAGCTTAATGATGAAGACGATCTTCGAGATTTTTTTAATACGGAAAAGAATCCTTCTTGCATAGTATACTATAAATGTACAAAATAAATACCAACATGCAGGAATGGTAGACACAGTATAAATGAGTATCTAAGATCACAAAGTGCAATTAAATATGCAGCTGTACGAATCAAATCTAAACTGTAGACGAATACATTCAAATCGGAATCATTATGATTCCTAAATCTATGCTAATTGCTATCAAAAAGAGCTAAATAACCAACAAAATGGCACAGGACACACACAAAAAGAAAAACAATCTCGCTGAAAGAAAAGTAATATGTTGGCACATTATTGACAACTTAAGAAGTAAAAGCAGCCAATGAAAAATGTCTAATTATTATTCTAGATAGTATTTGGTTGAGGCTGGTTGAGAAAGTGTCCTTTTATGAAATGTTTATTAAATTCATTGACACACTTGATGCAGACTTGGAAATTCGTTGTGAACTTTCAAGGTCTAAAATTATATTGCTTAAATTGAATCTAATATTTTGATTACAGCTCGAAAGTAGATCAACAAAGTATGCCATATTTGAATGATTCCCTTTATAGTTAGGCATATATTCGAATGTATATCTCATGTAACACTGAAAATTCAACTACAAAATGAAATTTGTCATCTATCACAATATAAAAAAGACATCACAATTCATCTAACATAAATGTGTATGTGCATAACTTGTAATAATTGTTGGAAATATATATGGTATTTTTTACCATCAACTGGAACGCCACTTATTGATTTCCTTTGTTTTTAATTGTCGGCTTTTCTTTAATTCCCTTCCCTTTTCCCTTCATCTGCACTAACATGACTGTTTAAGGATAACCTGCAATTCACACTCTCATAACAATGATATTTTTTTTAAGTTGCTTTTAGGTCATCTACAAATAATGCGTCTTTATAAGATAATATGAAAGGGCACTTACTTTTGCGTATCACGTGATATGCATAACACATTTACTTGACATTATCATCGATCTCTGCAATATGTTCTGATGATACAATTGCGTTACATATAGCTACGCTGAAGTACGTTGTAACACCTGCTGTTCCAAGATACAACGAAATTTTAATTCTTACCTCTGTTACGACACATCAACGGATGTAAAATTTAAACGACTCGGAGAACGGAGAAACCGAATCATTAAAACTACTGGTATCATTACCCCTTTAAAGTCACAGCAAACCCCTCCACGAGATAAATGAAATCACTCAAACGCGTGGTTTTTAACCCTATATCTAACATATACAGAAACAAAATCGCACAAATTTCATAAATAAGGCGCTGAAAATTGCCTCTCATATATTTATTTATTGAAGAGGAAAGTGTGTCATGAACGGAGCAATTTCTCAAACAATCACTCTTTAAAACGCCAAAAAAGATCCAGGAGGAAATGGACTGCCGTTGATGTACATCGTAGGTCTAAACATAATTCCGAACACGACTAGCACACAATTATAAATAACGTGAGAGAAAACTGTAAATAAATCATCGATTTCTCACCAATGAAATCTTTACCTCAATGCCAATCACACTAATATGATTATAGAATCATGACCTATCCATCTCTATTTGAATGCCGTTTAGTTCAGCTTTGAAAACTCCCAGTATCTTTGTGTCCTGTATTGTGTGTTGTTAGAGTAATCATCTATATTAAAACCGTGACATTTTCTTTCATGTCGCTGTAAGCGTTATTGATTTCGACATAAATATAAAAACCTTTTTGTATCATGTCATAACAGTATCATTCTGTCATCGTGCGGATTTCTAAATTTGTCTTAAATTTAGTAAATCAGCAACTTCAATATCTCCAAAACCCTGAAACCACCCTAAATTGGTTTGGATTTGAGTTTCTTCTTTATCGCTCTCTCGAAAACCAAATCTTGGTCGATGATTTTTCTCTTCGATAATGAAATATCTTTTTGATATATTGAAAATTTCTGTTTGTTCGGATTTATTTTACAGTTGTCCTTTCCGTACGATTGTTTTTCATTTGTTTGCCAAAAACATTGATAGCATTCAATTTGAAGAAGTCATGAGTGGCTTATCTTACACTTGTGTTGACCTCGATTTATGATTTAAGCCACAACTGTTGTTCAGAAAGGACAAGTGTATGAATCATGTTAGCTTGTTAACTGGAGGTACATAGTTATAAATCTTTAGTGAACGTTGCATTTCTCTTTGTCTTTGAACATGTTCAGTGATGTTGGTCCTGTTGGTTATGTTGGATAAATATTCTTTGAAATTTAGACAATTCATCCATGATTGGTGAGAATTTTTTCTTTCAGGAGCTAACAGATAGTTCATAGAATAATCATTTAGGCGATTTGGTAGTGCTAGATTTACTTCTAAACTGTTTCATTGTCATCAGATAAGTTAGAAGATTTCCTTCAATCGTAATTTATTCATTAGTTGTCCATCAAAAATTCTTAACAGATATCACCACACTAATTGAGCCAAGTAGGCTCTTATTGCATGACACTGCAGTCCTTATAAGAATAATTAATATTTGCCTATGATGTTTTCCAGATTCTTGCTAACCAGTGAAGACTATTACTTGTTTTAAATTGAAGGACACATTAAACACTAAACAGCCAATAAAATGCTTCCTTAATTCAGCTTCATAGATTTTCGGGAAAATTCGTGGTGGCCTGTTTGTTTCGATAATGAAGCGTGCTTAATGCATTCGTTGCTAATTATTTCCTGATGTCAATGATACAGGTAAGTAGATCAGCTAAATCTGTGAATATTTCAACGAATGCTATAATGTTTTCCTTGTCAAAGGTGAGTGACATCAGATTTAGAAAGGATTTCTTTCGTACCAATGCAACTAGTATGCACATTAATTTGTTACATGGTTGCATAGCTCTATCTGAAACTCCATTTGGATGCTAACAACGACTGATTGCATAATTATGACCTCCCTCCCCTTCCCTGAGACGGTACTACATTGTGAACAGGAAACATGCGGGTGGTTCGATTCTTCCAGTCTTCTGGAGTTCAGAAGTATATTTTTGTGTGTTCAGCTCTTAGGTATATTTTTGTAAATACGTTTTGTTTATTTGACTCGATACCTTTATTTATAGTGCTACGACTCTTTGGTCTTGAACTAAGTAACAGAAAGGAGCGAAAACCAATTTGCAAATTTGGTAAAATTCAACAAATAATTTATTTCCATTGCATGAAAAGGGACAATTTAAAAAGAATGTACAGTATTGTGAAATTATATTTCAAGCCCAAAGTATAGAGTATTATGAATGAATTTCAGTGTTCCGAATGAATTCCGACATTGAATGTGCATGGAATATGGCAATATGCTAACAGTCTTGAGGAATTACAATGATATAATCCAAAATTTAATTGAATGAACTCACAATAATCCCGAAATAATGATTTAGTTCGAAAAGTCAAAAGGTAATGTAATTCCAATTAAAAATTTAAATAAGTAAATACAATCTTCTCAACTGAAACACAATTAAAATTGCTTCATCTAAAGGCTGGTGTTAAGACAGGAATGAGTCATTCTGAAGTAAACGACCTATACATAAAAATCTAAGACAATATAACATAACCAGGTGGAGGATAATTTTCCAATAAAATTCGTAAACACTTGCTTCTAGAAGATTCTTAGTTTCTAAATAAAGCGAGGCCACGAATTCAACATCTGTAAACATGTTTATATCCAGTGAATAATGATCTCAATATATAATCTAAAATCGTAGAGAAATATTTGTTACGTAACATACTTTTTATTTAAAAAAACGATGTGGCTAGTTAGGTAGGCCTTAAATTATATTACCGACCAGGATCAATCACACAATATAGATTCACATAACATATAATCATGGAGAAAGGTCAACACACAATGCAGATTAACTATACATGATAATAGATAATTTATTACCACATGATGGTACTTTACACCCTCATACTTGTTTTGATAAAAGACAAAGATCACCAATGCTTTTTTTCTCGTTTTAAATCATTCACTGCCTGACAGTGGCTCGTTAATATCGATGTTCGATACTACAAAGACAAAGATCACCAATGCTTTTTTTCTCGTTTTAAATCATTCACTGCCTGACAGTGGCTCGTTAATATCGATGTTCGATACTACAAAGACAAAGATCAACAAGGCTTTCTTTCTCGTTTTAAATCATTCACTGCCTGACAGTGGTTCGTTAATATTGATGTTCGATACTAATGAATACCCATTTATTGTTATCAGTGATTTCGTACATAAAAAAGTAAACAAAACTAATTCGGTGTGAATGTCATCGAGCAGAGTGTATATGATTGAATCCATTTCTGCTTTATCCATTGTATCATTCCAGTGTGTTGCATCTAATTAGGTCTTTGCCTCTTTTCGTTAAGTCCTGTTTCAAGTGGCAATGAAATGGGGCCCCGGATAGCCGAGTGGTCTAAGGCGCTCGTCTTTACAGCTGACCAACATCTCACAATCGTCTGCGTGTGTTCGAGTCTTAGGCTCGACCAACGCGGATTTGTGAGAAAGCTTATCATTAGCACCCGGTGAGTTGGTGGTTTATCTCGGAATTTTTCCGGGTTCTTCCTCCACCGGAAATACCGGCCGCTAAGTATAGCCTATCATTTGCCGAACATGGCGTTAAACACACAAGAATAGAATCCAATGCTTCTCAGTAATTGATTATTCTCGTGTGGATCTACTTGGTCAAACATAAGTATAGGTCTTGGTGATTGTCACCGAAAAATTTGTAATCGTTAATTATGTTCTTAAATAATCCTTTCAATTCGATGACGGTATTTACTTCTAGGTTTTGTAGCTAAGTTGCTGTCTCCATGTTGCCCAGGTCGTTGCTTGCAACGTTTTTCCTTTTTGTGCCTTGTTAAAGTTCTGTCGTGCTTGACTTTCCTGTTCTCTCCTCAACGTTTAAATTGCTATTGCCTTCGTCCTCATTTGGTACATCTAATCCATGTATCTTTCCTTTTCTCAAGTTCGTGTGGAAATGTATACTAATTGTACTTTCTACGTGTACTTTTCATGATTTGATAATATGGCTTTTCCATGAAAAACATACGTCTGCTACCACCAATCAAATCTATGAACTGAAGGAGCCTATTAAAGGTTACTAAAAGTTACTTTAAAAAGTAACTCTTGCACTCTTACTACTTGTGACAGGTGCTTATTGTCTATTGGAGACTTTCAGTAATAAATAGTTTGAGCCTAGTAGAGATTTTCAGTCATAAATCCTTTGTGCCTACTAGAGTTTTAGTGATAAATAGTTAGCATCTAATAAAGACTTTTTAAAAAATAAATAATGTATATTATAAACTCTTAGTGTTAAATAGTGTCTAGTAGAAACTTGTAGTGATAAAATAGTTCGTGATTATTAGAGACTTCAGTTAGTAACAGTTATCCATTGAAATAGTTAAAATGCCTCAACAGCTCCCGTATTGACCTCACTAGTCAAGAGCTATGTAGACTAATTCTATTTATTTAACAAAAATGAACATCCTAACGAGATGAATAAATTCAGCCTATGCAAAGAAACTATATTTCCTTCCGAAAATGATAAAATTAAATCATTTAGCAGCTTGAGTTGTCAAATACTATTGAGGACAGGCCTGGCAAAACAGACACAATAAGTAAAGACAAAGATGTCTATTATAAAGCAAACTTAAAATTTAAAGAATGACAAGAGAGACTATGTTTAACAAGATAGATAAAAATGGAGGAATATTTGGACAGACTGGTTTTCTTACAGAAGATCGAGCAGAAAGAGTTGGAAGTATTAGAGCTGCATTTTAAACAAACGAAGGACAACAAACAAGTAGACGACGCTCACGTCGAGAAACAAATGTAGGAGGCAACTGAGAAACAATACAAAGTTTTTGCAAAAAAAGACAATTAATTTTGTAGGTCATTAACAATGTATACTTATCTGTTTTTGCTTACATCGTTTACGTGATTTAAAACTAGAAACATGACCGAAGCACGAAGTACGGCTATATAAAAACGGAAAATAAACGTCTACATCACGATAACTGTTTCATCCCTGAAATGTTTGCTGTATGCATCATTGTATTTAATATAAATTGTCCTGTAGAAATGTCTGAGAGACACAATATCAGTAAACTTGATTTACTAAATATATTTAGCAATAGTTTAACTGTTGGTAACAACAAGATGTTTGAAAAATAATATAAGTATTAAGTATATCTATATTTTTGTAATTCTTGGAACCTGACTGTATCTATATAATGTGTAATTTATTTTTATTTATGACTGTAAATTGTAATGATGATCTATAATCAAGATATCAAGATATTAAATAGGTAAAGTTTTGTACACCGGTAAAACGTTCTATTTTAAGATGTAAAGAGTGTAGATAGCGTAGGATCTAATGTCTATAATTATTCTCCTAGTATGAACAAAAGATGTAAGACATATATATTTTATTCATTAGTTTAACCATAACGATCTGTAGTACAGCTCAGATTCCTTCCTTTGTTGACTTTATGTTTCGCTAACCAAGTGATGGACATAAAGCACAATTAATTTTACTATATGTTCTCTACATTTGTTTCTCAGTACTGACCTTTCCACTGTGTGACAATCAATACAAATCATATGTTAATCTAAAATACCTTCAAAGATGACTTCACGGTGAAGTTCTCGTCAAAGGTTGACCTGCTCTTTTTTGAGATGCTGGACTGTCAACATAGCAGCATGTAAACAGAACACATATTTCACTTCCGGATCATCACCAAGGCCTTATTACTCACTGTGCACTGTCGCACTAATACACACAGACAACAACACTCTGAACTCATATTATCAAGAATAAACAGTTACCTTTAAATCCCTACCAAAAACGCATAAATAAAACTCTTCTATCACCACGAAAATGAGAGAGGAAAAAATGTTCTGAAAATAGACTAGAACTACATTTGTGGGTACTGAACGGGAAGTATTAATTGCGACCCGATTCCTGATAGAACGGTAAACTATCCGGAACTGGAACTTTTTGTGGGCATGCGCATTGGAGCTAAGGGATGTAATTTTAGGCGCTACGATCAGTAACTCCGTTGCAACCGTGAAACCCCCTATAGTTGTCCACTTATGTATTTACGACCATTAATAATAATAATAATAATAATAATTAAACCTGTTGACAACATTGTTATAATTTCTCATTGGCAAATGGCGTTAGGTAGATTCTTAGAATAATAAAGTTATTTTCCATTGGATGGTTTAAGTCAGGTTGGTTCCTTTACGATGTGGGATATATGCGAAAAGTCACGTAGATATTTGTAGCAACGTGCGTTTTCACCTCTTATATTTGTATATAAGTGCCTACAGGTAGACACTTTTGGTCAGTCTTATTTCTTATGTTATTGTTATAACATCAGTCTTCAGACTATTTAATGTTGTTTTAGATATTATTTGAGATTAAACATTTGTTTGGACAATTAGAACTTTGGTAATTAAATTACTTTTTAAGTTTTACAAAACTTGCTGGTTTTGCTTCTTTCTGTTACTTAGTTTATGACTTTAGAGTTGTAACATTAGGTACTGCAGATTGTGTATGCCTGGACCATCTAGGTCCTCATTTAGGTACTGTAAATTGTGTGTAGTGTAGACCATCTAGGTCCTCATTTAGGTACTGTAGAATGTGTGTAGTGTAGACCATCTAGGTGCTCGTTTAGGTACTATAGATTGTGTGTAGTGTAGACCATCTAGATCCTCATTTAGGTACTATAGACTGTCTGTAATGTAGACCATCTAGATCCTCATTTAGGTACTATAGACTGTGTGTAGTGTAGACCATCTAGATCCTCATTTAGGTACTATAGACTGTGTGTAGTGTAGACCATCTAGATCCTCATTTAGGTACTATAGACTGTGTGTAGTGGAGACCATCTAGGTCCTCATTTAGGTACTATAGACTATGTAGTGTAGACCGTGAGAGTTTCTGGCACCCTGTAGTTTTTGTTTTCACATAAGCGAAAATTCATTTTTAATGTAGAAGCAAGTTGTGTATTTATAATACCACTTTGGGATTTTGCACCATAAAATATCGTCTATTGAATTTGTCCGTCCTCTCATTGACTCTATACCTACATTTCCTCTAGTTCTAGCTACCTGTCTCAATATCCCATCCTT
Organism: Sinohyriopsis cumingii; assembly: GCA_028554795.2. Classification (NCBI taxonomy): domain Eukaryota; kingdom Metazoa; phylum Mollusca; class Bivalvia; order Unionida; family Unionidae; genus Sinohyriopsis; species Sinohyriopsis cumingii. Next base: position 35,101,140 of record CM068826.1, read on the forward strand.
CCCCTGTCCTGGAATTCACTTATATGAGTTATTTGTGTGTTTCATCTGTAAAGTTACATTCTTGTTGTATTGCAGCTTTCTGTGTGTGAGTGTCTTTCGTCAGTAAAGTTTTAATATGAGTTTAATAATTAATTCTCTGGGGTTTGTCGCATGCAGCTTTGGACTCAGTAGCCACATTCCTAGTCACTGTGGGCTGCACAACTAGCGTCATCATCGGACACGATAGACAACCGAAGAAGATTCACTTGCCAATAGACAAATCGTGCACTGTAAGAACCTTGTCCTCTCTGAAAAGCGTTGAACTCTACAGGTGCATATGAATGTCGTCTGGAGTTGTCATTTCAGACGTGATAAAGACAGCCGCTGCTACGACCAATCAGAGTTAATAACATTTGCTTTTTTCCTCACTGTAAGTCTTTAGCTTAAAATTGTGTTGCTACGTTTAGCTGCATACAATTTTCATTCCCAGTACTTTCAATCCTTAATAATCTCAACTGACATTTATTGTTTAGGATCCCAAAACATACTTTAAATTTAAGTGCCAGTAATGCAAATGGATATGTTTGCTACTAAGTTTCAACGTATGCCTACGTAATTGATAATCAAATTTCACCCTAATATTTAGACATATAGTTACTTACTTACATATTATCTTAATGATACATGCAACTAATATAGATATAATTTTGCACAGCTGGAGCGTTGTCTCGTGATTTCACATTAGAAAAAAGTAAATGGCGACTACATGTCCAAATCAAAGAAAAACCAGGACACTAATAGTGTTTTAATTTCTGTGAGCCTTTTGTTCTCAATATTTGATTTTCTTGTCTGAGTTCTTGTTCAAAGTGATGCAAAAGTGATATCCTATATTTGTATGGGATTATTTTCAGTTCGTGATTATTATGTAACTTGACGTTCTTATCGCCCGCTTCAAGATACCAAAACGTATTCGATGACGTCAGGAAGAGCTTGAATTTGCACAATACATCTTCTGACACCGGTCTGAACGAGTGGATGTTTCGTATCTATCAATATTTATAAAGAAATCGCAAGCGAAGCCAAGAAAAGGTCTACAGCATTCTTCATTTGTCAGATCCAACTGCGGACTGTATAGAACCAGACGTGCCGGCAGATCTGGGTCTACACAAGTTTGTTACGAGTAAACCACATAGGTCCTGATCTGCATCGCTTTATGGGAAAAGGGTCTATGTTGTTTGCAGTTGGACCTGACGTATACTGATACTCTAAAAGCGCTCGATTATTTTCGTTCCATGAGTGTTGTGGCAAAAGATAGGGTTCAGATAACTAGGATGATCTGGAGTCGCGTGCATAACGCCATATATCTACATTGACTATAAGCAGGTAAGGAAATACCAGGCAATTTTGATCCAAAGTTAACGAAATTTGTAACTGATGTATACCTTTCTCATCATGGTCTTGAAGCTCCTTTCAGACTGAAAATGGGACATCAATTTAATTTCTTCGATATATATATATATATATATATATATATATATATATATATATATATATATATATATATATATATATATATATATATATATTTCAACTTCTGTTAAATATAACAAAATATGAGGGGGAAAGAGGTAGAAAGAAAAAAAAACACGACACGATAATCTTCGTCCTCGTTGTCGTCATCATCAGAGACAGTAGACTCAAGCTGAATCCTTGTTAAGATTATGTAATTACGCTACGTTGCTGAAATATACTTTCGAAGTTTATGTAATTACGTTTACGCAATTGAAATATATTTTCAAAGTTTATGTAATTATGTTTACGCTGTTGAAATGTACTTTCAAAGGGTACGATAATTAAGCACATTTAAACGTTTCACAGTTTTGAGAAAGATACCGATGGCAGACTTCTGGCTTAGCATACCACATGGTTTTAATACTCTCTAATAGTATGTCTTTTTTTGATTTCTCTCAATCTGATTCGACAATTTTGTTTGCTCATTCTCTCGCTCTTGTGGCTAGAAGAAAAGCATGCTTGACAAATACCAAACCTCAAACAATCAAAACTTTGAGGAAAAAATCGGAAATATGTATTTTCAGCTTATTTTAACTGGTAACTATACGTATTCGGCTGGATGAATGGTAATATCAAAGGACGTAAAGAGACTAATTGAAAAGCCATTTCCCCACTAAATGTCAAATTTAGTTAACGGAGCGTAGAACCTTATCTGAAATAGTATCCCGTCGATTTGGCCTTTTAAAATCAGTCCGTAGAATAATTATCAACCCTCCACCAGTTACGTGTTCATTAGTCTCGTTGGAGAGTTCTTTAATAAAAGGCATAATACTTTCCGTCAGTTTGGGGAAACCGAATCGGGATGAAGTAATTCACGACACATGCCACACACGGCAAAACCGAAGGAAATCGCCATTCTCTGCGTAACCCGGTGTGCTAACGAGACCTGTCGAAATATGCAGTAAATCATCGTACGTACGTATTAGTTGGAGTGTAAACGTCAAGTTTCTAACCACTCTTTTCATATCATGTGCAAGATAGGAATAAATAATATAATATTTATTTATTGACGTGAATCGGGCAATAAGAGCTTAAATCATATCTTATTTTATTTATTGATGCGAACTGGAATCGGGCACTGAGAACTTTAATAATATCATATTTTATTTATTGATGCGAACTGGAATCGGGCACTGAGAACTGTAATAATATCATTTTTAATTATTGATGTGTACTGGAATCGGGCAATGATAACTTTAATAATATCATATTTTAATTATTGATGTGAACTGGAATCGGGCAATAAGAACGTTAAATAAGGAAATAGTAATATCTGAATGGCATCAGAAAGTGGGAAAGTGTCATTTTTACTTTTCGTTTTCTTGTTTGAGAAAGAGCGAGATACATACAAAACATTTTTAAGGGGGTACTTCAGTATTAGTAATTATTCCAGTATCCACAAATGGAAGAGAAAGATATTGGGGGATGCTCAGCAGACGGTATAAATAATAATTCTGGGAATTTACTTTTTATTCGTTGCGTCCCAGTTTAAGTGTATTTCATGGTTACTACAAACCTCGAATATAAAAGTCCACCAAACAAAAGTCCATCTTTGGGGAAGAAAATATCCCCTTTCTCCCATCCAAAGACTAATGAACAAATGTGAATAACAAAAACAATGTTTTGGGTTTGTTTCTTTTGCACAAACAACACAATTTGAAAACAACGAAAACTGAAAAAAAAGAGAATTATTTTTGATCGGATGTAGCACAGGTTGGATAGTAAAAGTTATCTGAAACCTTTCATTAGCAACTTGAATAAACTCTCTTTGCAGTGTTCCTGGGAAAAGTGAATAAATGACTGACGCAGAATGTTTTTTTTTTTTAATACCTTCACAAAGAGAGCTAACTTACAATTTCTTTATGAATGATGTTACACAACGGAGCATGCAATTTGCTACTTTCAGTGATAACATGAAGTTCAGTTGCGCGTTGTTAATTAAGGTTGATTTAGAAAGAATAAAATGAACTTCAAAAATATTTTTTCGGTAATTTTTGCTATTGCATCGCCGTGGTTTTATGAAAGCGAATATTTAGTCAGCTTTTTGCAAATCGATGTCCAGGAGATTTGTTCTATTCGCTGACCCAGATATATTTGCATGATAACATAGACATGTCATGTCATGTTTGAAAACATGTATATTAAAAAGCTGTCTATTTGCATACAGGATGAAATACCTGTATGTATCTATGACGCACTATTTGTTGCATATCTGATGATTTTCCACATCATGTTAAATATATATATATATATATATATATATATATATATATATATATATATATATATATATATATATATATATATATATATATATATATATATATATATATATATATATATATATATATATATATATATGTGTGTGTGTGTGTGTGCATTCAAATATGAGACCTGTATTTATCCCAACAGAAGGAAGTTCACACTTCAAATTTTCCATTTTTTTTTGAAAAGGCGTGAGTTAGGATCTATAAGATGTCCTCATCCAAGAGTACAAGGTGGACCATCTCAAGATATACTTCTTTACAAGATCCGATGGAATCGCATTATGTGTATGAATCTAGTGTACAATGTTTCGGAAGTTTCATCAACTTATAATGAATGTATCGATTACCTTGTATCTCTCACAATAGCTAATGCTGGAGTGGTAAAATATTCGGCAAAACGTATCATTCATATGAAGGTCAAATAGGTACGAATCCATGATCATTTACCATTTAACTGAGTAAATAAGTCTTTTGCGAGTAACGGTTAGTTTCAAGTCAATAGGCAAACTATAAGGTCGATAACTCCTGCTAGTAATGGTTAGTGTCAAGTCTATACGTAAACTATAGGGTCGAGAACTCGGCAAGTAACGGCTAGTGTCAAATCAGTAGGTAAACTATAACGTAGATAACTTCTGCGAATAGCGGTTGGTGTCAAGACAACGGGGAAACTATAAGGTCCAGCAAGTAACGGTCAGTGTCAAGTCAGTCGGTAAGCTATAAGGTTGATAACTCCTGCAAGCAATACGGAGACTACTACCACACAGATGATATGTTGCCTGCAATACGATTCATTTCTTAATCGCTCTTTTGATCACTACGTAACATTATAAATATTTTACCCTATAAATAAACAAATATCACCGAGCCTTCTATAAAGCATTTAACAAATGCAAAGTTCTGTGTATAGGAATACATTTTATGGTTTTGTTAGATTTCAGTGATTATTTGTCTGATTATGGGGAGTCGGGATTAGGAAGACATTTCTAAAAGCGAGTAATTAAGCCAGTTTTTAGGAGCAGACGTAATTATTATACAGTATTCCGGAGACTTGAAGGTAGCACGAATAATTTTTGTAAAACGGACCCTCTCGAATCTCTTAACGTACAGACTTATCGGAATATTCTAACGTTTAAGAGTTTGGTCTTTTGAGATAGGATTATATCTGGGAATTAGGGTGATTGGTACATGTTGCGTAGTACGTGATATAAAATGTCAGTTTGAGGCTTGGATAAGTGTACTGAAAAATCATACAAATGAAAAGCCAAAAAAAATCACACACGTAGGGAATATGTGTACATCACTCGATTAAGGGAATATTATGTGTGGTAGCGCGTTTAAGAACCCTTCGGTTGACCTTGGAAATAGGGGAAACGTCGATCTATAGTTAAACTCAGCAAGCGTTCAATATTTCTTCTTCCGCTGTATAGCGTAGTATAATATGTTTCTTTGGATGTGTGTATGTGTCTTTGATGTATGTATGTCTGTCTGTATGTATGTATGTATGTATGTATGTATGTATGTATGTATGCATGTATGTATGTAAATCCATAAGAAAATGTTAAGAATATGAAACTACAACAAGTGCTAAATGTGTATACCAGCTTCTCTCTCTCTCTCTCTCTCTGTTCTTCTTCTTCTTCTCTTCTTCTTCTTCTATTACTACTACTTCTACTTCAAGAAGCACAGGTCCACCACCACAACCATAACTAGTAGTACTACGACTTCTTGGCCATGGCTCTGGGGACATTAATACACGAAGATACAGACCTGCTTAGAACAGTCCTAATTTAATTTTTAAAAAGAATCAGGCGAAGGAACAATTTTCAGGACTGACAAATTAAACGGAGGGGTGAGGTACATAAATTCAATTCTCTCAATATGCCTACAACAAGCATTGTCAAAACTGGTCAGCTTGAAAATGACTTCAGATGTCATCTAATATTGTGTTTGTGTGTTTTTGGATTTTTAACGTAGCTTTTAACATTGTTTCAGTTATATCGCTTCTATGTCTGCAATGTGGCAGTTTATAGTGATGTCTAGTAATGGGGCATCATGCCGCAGACACGTGGCATCTTGTCCCACCCAGTCACATTATCCTGACACCAGGCCGACCAGTCCTTATACTAACTTCTTAATGCTGAGCGCCTAGCGTGGCAGTTGCAAAACCCTTTTTATTAGTCTTTGGTATTACTCGGCTGGGGTTCAAACCCACAACTTCCCGCAACCGATGCGGACGCTCTAACCACTAGGGCACCGGAGCAGTCTCCATAAGTAATATTAAAAATGTACATTTTTAAACACGTTCAGAACTATGTGCCATTGCTTTCAAATAAACATATTCTGCTTGAGAAAGTCTTAGCTGTCCTTATTTTGTATTCAATAAATAACATAATTTCGATTGACGGATACCATACACTTAAACGATGTGAAACTGTTAGCGAAATAGTATTAATCTTTCGCTGCATTTGTAGCCAGCTGACGTAACAAAAGAAGAACAGATTTGCTTGAAATGAATTTTGGAAGCTACCCATGGACTTTAGGAATAGATATATTTATCGTAGATCATAACAAATCTTTCTCCAACAGGGAATATTAAAGAGTAGCGTATTGTCAGTTTAAAAAAAATATGGCCTTTCGCTCGTGCACATGCCAAATGGAATGTCTATCTGACACATGTCAAAGTCAGTGGTTGCTTAATCCACATTCACTTGAAGTATAAAACTGTAAATAGATTTACACTTTCTTTCGTTTCTTTTAGGAAACTGTATATTAAAATCATATACAAGGTCAAATTGCGGTATCTTTTCTAGAAACAAAGAATGTGGCAACACCTCCAAGTTTCTACATATGGATCACCGCTGTATAGATTCAATTATAAAGTTGTGTTTAAGTGCCAACTGCATAGGCCCAGATCTATCGTCCCACAATGCTAGAGTAGATTTGGGTCCTTCCTGTTTGCTATGAGTAATCTGTAGAACAAATGACACCGACCCTAATCTTCTGATGCATGATTTAACATCAGATCAGCGTCTATGTTGTTTGCAGCTGGACCCAACTTATACGGTATCTCACCAACATCTTAGAAATAGATGTTATGTATGCAGTTGCCAGCGATGATATCAGGTGTTATTTCAGCATTAGACGGGAAACTAGCTGCTGCTGATTTGATTCATTCAACTGATGACATGGCAGTCAAGCCAAAAGAAGACCAATACCTACAGTTTCATGTATTACTTGTACATTTGTAATGTATGTAATTGTTTATATTTCTATCTAGACTCGCACATGCGTGCTTTAGAACCCACTGTTTCTTTTTATAAAAGCAGCCATTGCTGCGTTCACATTGCATCTATGGACCATCTGATTTGGTATTTCAGTGTGACGGAGTCCGTAATTCAGCTGCAACTGGTACTTGATAATTTTCCAAAAGCTAGGAATTACACCACATCTACGTTTGTTCTTAGACATCTGTTGAGACTTTGCATTGTATGGTCGAATTGAGACTTCACAAATAAATACTATTTCCAGCGAATGTGTAACATCAAAAACATAATTTAAAGTAAGGATAATTTCATTTGTACACAAAAGGATGCTATGACGTTAAACAAAATTGTTTCTATGTGTCAGCGTGTGTGTGTGTGTATGTGTGCGTGTGTGTGATTTTTTAACGTAGCTATATAAAAACAATTTCAGCTATATCGCAACGATGTCTGCAGTGTGGCAATTTATAGCGATATCATGCCACAGACATCTAGCATCATGTATCACCCAGTCACATTATCCTGATACCAGGCCGGCCAGTCCTAACACTAACCTCATAATGCTGAACGTCTAGCGAGGTAGCTGTTAGTGCCATTTTTTATTAGTCTTTGGTTTGAATATATCGGGGTTCGAACCCGCGGCCTCCCTCATCGGAGGCTGACGCTCTAACCAATAGGCCATGTTAGACATAATAGGATGTAATAACATTAAACCGACCTGTCCAAAGTTGGACATAATAAGATGCAATGACATTAAACCGACTTGTCTAAAGTTAGACATAATATGATGCTTCTATGTTTTATTATGAAATTTATTTATATACAGTATATATATATATATATATATATATATATATATATATATATATATATATATATATATATATATATATATATATATATATATATATATAATCATCTTATTTGCCTGAAATGATCAGAAAAAAAAGAATATTAAAGAAAAGGTGTGTTGAAATTTCAGTAACACCATCATGTCAATTGTCTGATTTTTGCAGAAATTTTGTTCTGTGTTTTCTGGCACATGCAAATGTTTCCTATTATAAGTGCAAACAGGACATGACGTATTAAGAAAGTTGTTTCTGATTCAACGCAACACATAAAAGACTGTCATATTGTTATTTTGTATCGTTCAGAACGTTGCACATGTCATGGGTTCTTACCGAGTTGTTTTGTTAGCAGTAGTAGTAGTAGCAGCAGCAGCATTAGTAGTAGTAGTATTAGTGGTAGTATTGTTGTAGTTGTTATAATCAGGAGCCCAGTAGGAGTTAATCTTAGGTCATATTTCGGCGCCAGAACATGTACACAATTTTAATCTTCCAGACATGAAAATAAAGGTGTGACAAATTGAAACCTGTTATTTGTTCTTCGTGACTGATTTAATTGATATGCAACTAATTTGCAACATACGTTTCGGGTTATTAATGTCAGGCGGCATGATCACATCTTTATCTCTCAAAACAAGTGTCTAACACAACACCATATCTTTCAATTTTAGAGGAAAGCCCACAGCGTTTTATACTGACTACCAGTTAACAAGTTCATCATGGATGTTTGCTGTACTGGTATGATGTCAAGACCAAAGAACAGTACCTTTACAGCCCCAAAAATATGAAGAACAAACCTAGCTTATGCCTTACTAAACAAAGAGAAAAATGTAATAATTTAAACCTGTTATAATGCTAATCGCCCAAAACCTCCATCGGGTAAAATCTTCAAACCTAATTTCTTTCTCTTTCATCTGATTGTTGTTGCCGTGATTGACATATCTTGAGAAAAGGTGACACTTCGTTTTCGAATACTCCGGGATAACAATGCAAAATAAATGTTGTTATCGCATAGATCCAACAAATTGGAAGATGAAAATTAAAGTAATTTTCAATTTATAATACATAATATTTCAAATTACGACACAAAATATATCGAATAAAGACAGCTGAAACGTTGGATATATATATATATATGTGTGTGTGTGTGTGTGTGTGTGTGTGTGTGTGTGTGTGTGTGTGTGTATCCCTGTTGCTTAATTTATTTTTATCTTTTACTGGACATGCCAGTACCATATGAATTTTCTAGAAGTTGACCTGTAAGTATATCATTTGCTTATTATCACCATCATCTCATTACCGAAGCCATGCACGCTAAACAGTGAATTCTTGTTTGCCGATCTCGTGCTTTATTGAGAAAAACTCGTAATTATTCCCTGCAGAATCGAACTCTTAGCTACCAAAGTAATGAAGCAAAACAGTGATAATCGTGCTAATGTTTATGCATCAGAGCCCATTTGGCAGATAAAACAAATGTACTAATGTACCGTAGTCCATCAACCTACATCGTAAAAAGAAACATTCAGTATATTTCCATTCTTTTTGTAAATTTCACCAGCTTCGCAGATCGGTAGTTTTATAATTGCTAATGTGTTAATAATTGTTACAGTAATTAGTATTTTGATAACAAACGTAATTCGATCATTTTCTGAGCGACGAATTCACTGTAAATCATTGTTATATTTAGTGACATTAATTTCTCGTTTTGCTTGGGTTGGATACATTATTTCACATTACAATTGTTGATTGTTCATTTGTAGTTTTACATCAAGGCATGGACTTTTTTTTAGAGTAGGAGCTGCGATTTCTAAATGAATTATCAAGCATTAAGCGTGGAATAATTACTAAATTTCGTTGTTATTTGTTATATGTGTATCACTGTATATATCTGCATGTAAGATATATCTGCTTAATTCGCCCCATGAAAATGTGTTTTACTATCCGGATTTCAGAGTCTGATGTACCTTACATTAAATCATGAAAATTCTGCGTTCGCAATTTCGAGGTAAATTCTACAGATCATACATAGAATACATGCCGATGACATGCGTTTGGACAACCTTGGCTATTTACGAAACAAGGATTGACCGAGAGGTTATGAACGCATTTAACTATTTTTGTATACTTTGCTTCCCGGTCAATCCTACGGTCAATTCCATCGTAGAGATAGGCGACGTAGTCCGAATATATTGTGGTTTCTTTTTTTGCGAATAAAATGAATGATTTTCTGTAAAATACAGCTCCAACATTCACCCGACGCATATTTTTGTCTTTCAAAAAAACATAGTTGTTCTGAATGGATCGTTCCTTATACCTTTCATAGAACAATAGAATAGCGTACTATTATTTATCATTGTGTCAATTATTTGTCCAATCCATTTTATACAACCCGTTTTGAATGAAACTGAGCTAAGGATGAAATCATTCAGTAACTGCATAATCAATTAGGAATATAAAATTGATTGAACTCTCAGCGCCATTGAACAGATTGCTTCATGGAGAGAGAGAGAGAGAGAGAGAGAGAGAGAGAGAGAGAGAGAGAGAGAGAGAGAGAGATAATAGTTTGATATCAAGAAGATCAATCTCTTTAATGAATTTATTTAAGGGCAAAATCACTGTTCTGGTTATTCAAAAAAAAATTATGGTACGGCGCTATTTCAAAGTTCAAAGCAGACTTATTCTGAACAAAGATTCTTGTATCTCAAAAGATACATGGAAATTTGGCAAGTAAAAGCCTATTATACATTCATCTGAAAGGGTTCCTTTCTTGTCAAAACTGCATTTGAATACACCATTGTAAGAATTTTTGAAAGATGCGATTGTATCGTAAGATTTTAAAGATAGTCTGCAGACTCTGTTTAAGTTTCCAGATTAAAGTTCTGTTACTCAAAGAACGAATAGCTGCATTTCAGAATGGATTTACTAAGGCTTTACTTACAAGTAAGTTCGATTTTAGTTTTATTTTTTTATGTTTTCAATTTGTTAAGCTTTTGAAGCAGAAACGTAAGAATGGAACAAGTACATATGTGAATTTTACAATACCAAATTATTTATTGAACGATTTATCTCGCTTGATATTTTATTGAGTTCCCTTTGTGTGTTTGAGGAATACAAAATTGTTTTTAACTTGTTCTTTAAGAAAACCCATAAACTCTTTATCTTTATAAAGATCTCTGTTCGAACAAATTGCAGTTTTTCTTTTCGATGAATGCGTAAAAATCGCTAGACTATCATGAAATACTAGCTTAATGGAACAGCTGAGGAAAAATTAAATTGACGATACATTACAAGTTGATATGTTTTATAAATGCGGGCTCCGAGAAGACGAAGATGAAAATTCTGCCCACGCTTAATTTGAGTAAGTTCTCCTTAAATATTCGTGCATTGAAAATAGAGAATCAGCTATCTACACGAGCAATCGAAAATATTTGGTGCGTAATATTCAGACGCTATCAAGTGTAGATCAGTCCACTTGCCATTATTTAAGTAATCATTCTTCTCTGATCTTACACCGAAAATATTGTTTAAATGACCAAAACCTGACAAAAACGAGTGAAATTCCTTTTAGTGAAGATTGGATTTACGGTGCGTTTGTGTTAACCTTTACCCTTTTGGTATTGAGAACTTTTTGACTTTGAAAGAGATATGAGTAGGCAGGCCGTCAAGTAAATAATAATTTCAGATGAACTCTATCAGTTTCAATCAATTGCATATGATGTTACATTATTAAGTGGTTCAAAAGGCGGAAACCTCTGTAAGACTGCAATAAAATAGAATCTATGATTTTCAGGAAAAGGCTCCTGAATTTTTTGAAAGAAAATATGCAAAAAGGAATCAAAGTAAATGAGTTATCATCAAATCGTTGCCAACATGTAATGGCGCATCTGATTCAGATAAGAGGATTATGAGATTACGCAAATGCGTCCTATCGATTGCAGATGGAAAAAAAAAATCATAAAAATGACATTTGCGAAGGACAAAACGATAAACGGTATGCAAATCTATCCAAACGTTTTGTTTGACGGAGATAACAGAAAACGTCATGAGGCGATTAAAGGGATTTCTCCTGTGTTCTAAGGATACATTATACGTTTGTAAAATTGCAATTATTCTGTGTAAATATCGTAAAGAAAGTACCGTTTGTGGGATAATAATCCTCTGGAGTTATATATATTTTGAATGAAGTTTTAAAATAACTAAATCAAGGATAGTAAAAGAAAAATTATATGATCAATTTTGACGCATTTTTCCATAACAACAAAGGTCACTTTGTGTTTACCATAATATATGGGCTTTAATTCTCTAAATAATAAAAAAAGACATGAAGACGTGTTCACAACTTGTTGACTTTCTAAACATAATTTTGACTACTACTACTACTACTACTACTACTAATAATAATAATAATAATAATTATAATACTAACAACAACAACAAAAGCAATAGAGACCGAAAACGTGCGGATTCGAATCCTGCCATCAGACTAGCCCGAGTCCGCTACCATCATGTACCCTTAGGCAATGCATTTTTTAATTTTTTAATTTTTCATTCATGATTCGACTGGGCACGTTACATGTGATCTAAATTCTTATCGTAACGTAAATGTGTGGTAAAAGAAAAGTAATAATTTGTTTTTAAAAAAATGTCACCTGCACATATATGGTCATTATATCCTGCCGATTTGCTTGTCCATGAAGCAACTTAATCCCAAAAAGTAGGTCCCACAGCTTTAAGAGGAGCCGGTGTGGTTCAGTTGCTAACATCCCAGACTCCTGACAGTCCAGGACGACTACCATGGTGTATCCTGGGAAAAACACCAAAACACCAAACCTATGGACGGATCGAAACAGATCGCGGGAAGGGAGGGTCGTAAACAAGCAGGCAAGGGATTTCTGGGACAAAATCTTTGGTTGCGCCCGAGGGTGAGAAGCCCCTGAAGCTCCTGCATGTAGCAATACAATTTACTCTACGAAACATTTCAGTTGTTTCGCGCTCATTTTTAGGGGCAGCGTCACCCCTTTCCCTCCGCCAATCCTGCAACCAAACACATATTTAAGACGAGTCATTAGAGTTAGTTCAGAAAAATGCATTAACATTTATACACGTGGACTTTTTTTAATACAAACTGGAACATTTAATGTTTCATTCAAAAAAACTAACGTCTCAAGTGTGCGTGACAATCGACAAAACATAGTTCGGAACTTAGTTGTTTAACCATGAAAACCATCCCTTGCTAATTAATGCATATATTGCTCATTTCTGCACTTGCGGCATTCTGTTGTTAGTATGACTGCTATTCTATCTGCACCGTCGTGTCGTTGACATGATTTTTATTATATTTATAGCATCCTGTAGTTGGTAAGATTTCTATTCAACCTGTTCAAATAAGATAACATTAGACCACTAAACACTCAAAGCACTCGGAAAAAGAAATACGTCTAATTTGGATCTACCACCACGCACCCTTGTATGACTGAGGGTCATACATTATGCGCCGGCAGATCTGGGTCTGTGCAGTTTGCTATGATTAATCAGTACGACAGATAACATAGACATGATCCGCAGGCGCATTATGCTACGGCGGATCAGGATCTTTTTTGCAGTTTGAATCGTCCTATAAGCGAGTATAGACGGCATTTTGATTTATTTTTATAATCAGTTTCACCGTCACAGGCAAACCACGGGATAATAAAAAATTATTGAATAAAATATTATATCAATAGACATTGTTAACATTGTGCATTACAATTTGAAGCAATTATTCACGAAACTTTTTTGGACAATCCAAATAATAAGGTTTTACATAAATGCCAATCTTACGAAGGTTATTTTTCGACCCATAGCTTCTTAGAAATCTCAACATCTCCAAACACGGAGAAAGTGCACGAGCCACGATAAAGCTAGCGGTTCTACAACGCCAATTCAAGTTGTTGAGCACAAAATTTGTAACAGATTTTTTCAGCCATCATAATTTTTGCGTCATATTTGAAACAGATAAATATATGATTTGTATCGTGATCCGTGAAGTGTTTGGTCTTGAAAACTTGTTATATAAAATCTGGTCATATATAATCTCCTGAAATATACTAAACGAAACGTTACAAAATGTTTTTCAAATTTTTGTGCCTGTTAATATCCAAATATTTTTTTATATTCTTATTGATTTAATTATTGTTATTATTATTTTTATTGTCATTAATAATAATAATAATAATAATAATAATAATAATAATAATAATAATAATAATAATAATAATTTCCTGTCTGTAGTTGGCCTGCTAAATTGTATTATCAGTGTTAATAATTATGATTATTATTATTATTATTATTATTATTATTATTATTATTACTGAAACGAAAGAAAAATGGGTACGTCGATTCCTCGTCGACGAATCCGAGATATGCCTAATGATAAACATAAGTTATGGAGATAAATGGCGACCTTGTACTTGAGAGTTTTTCTTTATTACTAAACTTTCATAGTCAAAAGCTCTCAAAGAAAACTAAAAATTATACTCTCATTCATCCGATGTCTTGTCTGTAGATAGGATGCTAAATTGTATTATCAGTGTTTTCTTGCCTGTAGTTGCCCTGCCAATATTGTATTATCAGTGTTTCCTGTCTGTAGTTGGCCTGCTAAATTGTATTATCAGTGTTTTCCTGTCTCTAATTGGCCTGTGTAATTGCATTGTCAGTGCCTTCTGCCTGTATTTGCCCTGCAAATATTGTATTATGAACGTTTTCTTGTCTGTAGTTGGCCTGCTAAATTGTATTTTCAGTGTTTTCCTGTCTTTTGTTGACCTGCTTAATTGTATTGTCAGGGTTTTCCTGTCTGTAACTGGCCTGCCTAATTGTATTGTCTGTGCTTTCCTGTAAGCATGTGCCGTTCAAAAAGTGTATTATCAGTGTTTTCATCTCTGTTGATGGCCTGCTAAATTATATTATCAGTATGTCTTTGTCTGTAGTTCGCCTGCTAAATTGTTTTATCAGTGTGTTCTTGTCTGTAGTTGACCTGCTAAATTGTATTATCAGTGTTCTGTAGTTAGCCTGCTAAATTTTATTATCAGTGTTTTGCTGTCTGTATGTGTCCTGCTAAATGGTATTATCTCTGTGTTCTTCTCTCTTGTCGGCCTGCTACACTGTATTCTCAGTGTGTTCCTGTCTGTAGTTGGCCTGCTTAAATGTATTGTTAGTGTTTTCCTGTCTGTAGTTGGCCTGCTTAAATGTATTGTCAGTGTTTTCCTGTCTGTAGTTGGCCTGCTTAAATGTATTGTCAGTGTTTTCCTGTCTGTAGTTGGCCTGCTTAAATGTAGTGTCAGTGTTTTCCTGTCTGTATTTGCCTTGCCAATATTGTATTATCAGTGTTTCCTTATCTGTAGTTGGCACGCTAAATCGTAGTATCAGTGGGTCTTTGTCTGTAGTTGACCGGCGAATATTGTTTTATCAGTGTATTCTTGAATGTAGTTGGCCTGATAAATTGTAGTATCAGTGTTTCTTGTCTGTAGTTGGCCTGCTAAATTGTGTTATTAGTGTTTTTTAGTAGTTGGCCTGCTTAACTGTATTATCAGTGTTTCTTGTCTGTAGTTGGCCAGCAAATATTGTATTATCAGCGCTTTCTTGTCTGTCGGTGGCATCCGATATTGTATCACCAATGTTTTCTTGTCTGTTCTTTTACTACTAAATTGTATTATCAGTGTTTCTTCGCTGTAGTTGGCCTGCAAATCTTATATTATCAGTGTTTCTTCGCTGTAGTTGGTCTGCAAATATTGTATTATCAGTGTTTCTTGTCTGTAGTTTACCTGCTATTGTATTATCGGTGTTTTCTTGTCTGTACTTTGCAAGCTATATTGCTTTAGCAGTGTTTTCTTGTCTGAAATTAGCCTGCTAGAATTCATTATCAGTGTTTTCTTGTTTTGTAATTGGCCTGCGAAATTGTATTATCAGTGTTTTCCTGTCTGTATATGTCATACTAAATGGCATTATCTCTGTGTTCTTGTCCGTGTTAGGCCTGCTAAATTGTATTATCAGTGTGTTCTTGTCTGTAGTTGACCTGCTAAATTGTAATATCAGTGTTGTTTGGCTGTAGTTGGCCTGCTTAAATGCATTATCAGTGTTTTCTTGTCTGTAGTTGGCCTGCTAAATTGTATTATCAGTGTTTCTTGGCTGTAGTTGGCCTGTTACTTTGTATTATCAGTGTTTTTTGGCTGTAGTTGGCCTGCTACTTTGTATTATCAGTGTTTTTTGGCTGTAGCTGGCCTGCTAAATTGTATTATTAGTGGGGTTTTTTTTGCTGTAGTCAGCTTGCTAAATTGCTTAATAGTATGATCAGTGTTTCTTGTCTGTAGTTGTCCTGCTAAATTGTATTATTAGTGTTGTCTGGTCGGTAGCTGGCCTGCGTAATTGTATTATCAGTGTTTTCTTGTTTGTGGTTGGCCTGCTTAATTGTATTATCATTGTTACTTGTCTGTAGTTGGCCTGCTAAATTGTATTGTCAGTGTTTTCCTGTCTGTAGCTGACCTGCTTATTTCTATTATCAGTGTTTCTTTTCTGTAGCTGGCCGCCTAAAACGTATTATAAGTGGTTTTTTTTCTGTCTGTGGATGGCCTGCTAACTTGTATTATCGGTGTGTTTTGTCTGTAGTTGCCCTGATAAATTGGATTGTCAGTGTTTTCTTGTCTGTAGTAGGCCTCCTAAAATGTATTATAAGTGGGTTTTTTTGTCTGTGGTTGGCCTGCTAAATTGTATTATCATTGTTACTTGTCTGTAGTTGCCCTGATAAATTGGATTGTCAGTGTTTTCTTGCCTGTAGTTGGCTGCTTATTGTATTATCAGTGTTTTCTCCTCTGTAATTGGCCTGCTATATTTTAGTATCAGTATTTCATGTCTGTTGTTGGCCTGATGAATTGTATTGTCAGTGTTTTTTGTCTGTAGTTGGCCTTGTAAATTGTATTCCTGTCTGTAGGTAGCCTGCTTAATTGTATTATCAATGTTTCTTGTCTGTAGTTGGCCTGCTAACATATATTGTCTGTGTTTTCATGTCTAAAGATGGCCTGCTGAATTGTATTATCAGTGTGTTCTTGTCTGTAATTGCACTGCTAAATTGGATTATCAGGGTTTCTTGTCTGTAGATGGCCTGCTAAATTATATTGTCTGCGTTTTAATGACTGAAGATGGCCTGCTAAATTGTATTTTCGGTGTGTTCTTGTCTGTAATTGGTTTGCTAAATTATATTATCAGTGTTTTCTTGTCTGTACATGGCCTGCTAGATTACATTATCAGTGTTTTCTTGTCTGTAATTGGCCTGCTAAATTGTATTGTCGATGTTTTCTTGTCTGTAATTTGCTGGCTATATTGTTTTATCAGTGTTTTCGTGGCTGTAATTACCCTGCTAGATTGCAATATCAGTGTTGTCATGTTTGTAATTGGCCTGCTAGATTGCTTTTCTTGTATGCAATTGGCCTGCTATAATTCATTATCAGTGTTTTATTGTTTTTAATTGGCCTGCTAAATTGTATTATCATTGTTTTCCTGTCTTTAAATGTCCTACTAAATGGTATTATCTACGTGTTCTTGTCTGTTTTTGGCCTGCTAAATTGTATTATCAGTGTGTTGGTGTCTGTATATGTCCTACTAAATGGTGTTATTTCTGTGTTCTTGTCTGTTTTTGGCCTGCTAAATTGTATTATAAGTGTGTTGGTGTCTGTATATGTCCTACTAAATGGTGCTATCTCTGTGTTCTTGTCTGTTTTTGGCCTGCTAAATTGTATTGTCAGTATTATCCTATCTAGATAGGGTCCGCTTAATTGTATTGTCGTTGTTTTCCTGTCTGTTGTTGGCCTACTTTAATTTCTTGTCAATGTTTTCCTCTCCGTTTGTGCCTTGTCAATACTGTATTATCAGTGTTTTATTTTGTCTGTATATTGCCTGCTAAATTGTATTGTTAGTGTTTTCTTGTCTGTAGTTGCCCTCCCTAATTGTATTGTCAGTGTAGCGTTTTCCTGCTTGTATTTGCCCTGCAAATATTGTATTATCAGTGGCTTTTTGTTTGTGGTTGGCCTGCTAAATTGTATTATCAGAGTTTTCTGGTCTGTAGTTGGCCTGCGTAATTGTATCATCAGTGTTTTCTTGTTTGTACATGGCCAGCTAAATTGTATTAGCAATGTTATGTTTCCGTAGTTGACCTGCTTAATTGTATTATCAGCGTTTCTTTTCTGTAGCTGGCCTCCTAAAATGTATTATCAGTATTTTGTGTCTGTGGATAGCCTGCTAACTTGTATTATCGGTGTTTTTCTTGTCTATAGTTGGCTTGCAAATATTGTTTTATCACTGTTTCTTGTTTATAGTTGGCCTTCTAAATTGTATTATCAGTGTTCTGTTTTATTGGCTGTAGTTGGCCTCCAAATATCATATTATCAGTCTTTCTCCTCTGTAGTTGGCCTGCTAAATTATATTGTCAGCGTTTTAATGTCTGAAGATGGCCTGCTAAATTGTATTATCAGTGTGTTCTTGTCTGTAATTTCACTGCTAAATTGGATCATCAGTGCTTCCTGGCTGTAGTTGGCCTGCAAATATTGTATTATCAGTGTTTCTTGTCTGTAGTTGGCCTGCTAAATTATACTGTCTGCGTTTTAATGTCTGAAGATGGCTGCTAAATTGTAATATCAGTGGGGTTTTGTCTGTAATTGCACTGCTAAATTGGATTATCAGTGTTTCTTGTCTGTAGATGGCCTGCTAAACTATATTATCAGTGTTTCTTGTCTGTAGATGGCCTGCTAGATTGCATTATCAGTGTTTTCTTGTCTGTAATTGGCCTGCTAAATTGTACTGTCGGTGTTTTCGTGTATGTAATTGGCCTTCTAGATTTCATTATCAGTATTTTCTTGTCTGTAATTGGCCTCCTAGACTGCATTATCGGTGTTTTCTTGTCTCTAATTGGCGTTCTGAATTGTATTCTCAGTGTTTTCCTGTCTCTATATGTCCTACTAAATGGTATTATCTCCTGTCTAGAGATGGCCTTGTCTGTTGTTCGCCTACTTAAATTTCTTATCAGTGTTTTCTTGTCTGTAGTTGTCCTGCAAATATTGTATTATCAATGTTTTCTTGTCTTTATATGGCCTGCTGAATTGTATTGTCTGTAGTTGGCCTGTTTAATTGTATTAGCAGTGTTTTCTTGTATGTTGTTTGACTACTAAATTGTCTAATCAGTGTCGTCTTATCTGTAGTTAAGCTAAAATTGTAAAAATCACCCGATCATAGAAATTATTGCTGCGTCATTTTTCATTCTAATGTCAATTATATATGAAAAGGACAATTTTGAACTTTGTAATTTCAATTACTGTCAATATGTAATTATTTTACTTACCTTCTCCTAAACATTTATGTTTTCGATTAAATCCTGCTTTTTTAATTATGCCCTTATTTACATGTTCCTTGTTGGTACACGTGTTGTCAGCATGTGTATCATTTCAGCAAATTAATTTACTTTATTATGTTTAAATATTTATGTTTGTATTCATGTACTCTACGCATTTATATAATCAGAGGTATTTTTACATTAATCGATGTTATAAAGTGATAAAATTATATAGGCGTTTGTATGTGGGCTAATCTTCAGTTTCTTTCGTGTCGTGATCGACTAAAAAACAGTTTACAAACTTTTCGCCGTGCCTGTTAAAAGGCGATCAGTCCATGAACTCCATCGTTTATTCTTAAAGGTTTCCCGCACATCTTTTTCTACACGGGTAAAAAAATATTAATGTAAAACAACAACAAGCGTGGGAAACTCAATCTCCAAGACGGGAGTAGTTTAATGGAAGGGGTAGGGGTGAAGTGCTGCGTGTCGACAGGTGTCTATACATACTTTTCAGCTCTCTTCGTGAGACTGGAATGTATGACGTCAGAAAAGGGAGTCTCGATGGCAATGACTCTGTACACGTAAGCTAAAATTGCAATGATTATACATAAGTTGTGGTTATTTCTACAAGAACCTAGACTTAGTGCGTGTTATGTCAATACTTAGAAGTCATATTTAAAAGTTGTTATATCAGTTAGTTTCTGAAGACCCTGAAATTAGGCAGTATCGGTATCAAGTTATATTTTACATCCAATAGCTCTCATGGATGGATCGTTGCGTGAACTGGAGAAGCGATTCACAAAAGCGCAACAGAGATTTAAGATAGAAAGAATCTGAAACCTAAACGAAATATTTCTCATTCACTTATCCGACATCTTCTGTAGACAAATAAATCATAGACACTTATATTTTGCTTTCATTTGAACTGTCTCCCTTTTCTAAAATCGTCATTGTGAGTGATTGGATTGGGTGGATTGATTAGTGTAAATAAGTTATTGTTTATTCTATTATTTCTTATATATTTTTTAAAATAAAAATAATGTCAGCGTATTAATGAATAATAAGTCAGAGGTCTGAACTGATAAACCAATTATGGAAATGCAAAAACGTATCAAGTAGATTGGGCACTCTTTAACAATGGTATTAGACTCAAGAATTCATCAAAGTGTAATCTTACATAGTGAACAAGTTTCACTCGGAAAAATAAATAATGGAATTGTGTATTAGATTATATTAATATATTATATATAATATATAATATGTTAAGGCAGTGCAGGAAATATTTGCCTTTTAATATACCTAATTCGTCACAAATAGTTTACTTTAAAAAAAAGTTTACAACTTTTTGCGAGCTAGTATTTTTTCGTCATCATGATAAATTGGATTGTATTCAACAAAAATATGTACAGTTATTGTTTTGTTTTGAAAAAGTAGCTGTATTAGTTGGTTTCTTAAAAGCAAGTGGTTTCCGATTGATTACGCTAAGATTGCTGTCAATATTGAAATGTTAAAACAGTTGTCTGGCTGATATGCCCTAAAACATTTTTTTTTAATAGGTAAAGACTTATTTTAATATGCTTGCAACACAGGCATACTTATGAACTGTATTCAAATATATATTCAAAATCAAATCTAACTGAGTGATGATCAATCTGACCATTCTATAGATTGGTCACAGTCCGCTCTCAGTATCATTACAGAGCAACCACGATCCAAATGGCGTTTATTAATTATTGAACGAGCTCCGAATGTGTGATTTGTTGGTTTGAACGGCACTTTAAACATATTATTGGCTATATCACACCGAGAAGACCGGTATTAAATGACATTCTTACGGATTCACTCGTAGGCAGTTATTTATACATGTTGCTTTTTTGTACCTATATATTCATGTCTATTTTTCCCCTTTTCTCGCAAGTTTACAATTTTCTGTATTAACACTAAACATCACCAAAATAGAGGACACCAAAGCAATAATTACTATTATTATGGTGTCTAATTATGGTGTATAATTACTATATTATGGTGTCTAAATTAGCATCGGACTTCACATGCATGCATGTATACATACATACATACATACATACATACATACATGCATACATACATACATACATACATACATACATACATACATACATACATACCTTTATCTAATAGATTGCCTCTGCATTTAACCTTATTGATATACATCTAATATACTTTTGTATGGGAAAATAAAATTAATAATATGGCAGGTTAGTGCTTTAAATTATTTTAGGTTAGCATCGTACGTAAAAAACGAAAGCCATCCATTCATTTAAAGGTAGCAGTGCGTGATGTTGCATTTTTCCAGTTATATACAAAGCACATTATCGAAACCTGGAATTTGTTTCTCAGTATGGCTATGTAATGTGGTGGAATTTGTAAGGCGACTCTTGTACAGTTATTTGGAACGTTTTACAGTAATATCAACACTCAGCTCGAATTTGCAGACATTTTGATATGACTAGCAGGTCGTATTTCCATCTTTTCTTACCGCAATTACACTTTACTGTTTTACTCTTTTTTTCCCGTCTTCGATTGCGAAAGGGTTTAAATTGATTGTGTTGGATGTATGTAGGAAAGATCTGAGTAACCGGTGACTGTTCTCAGCTGTACTAAAGGCAAACAGTAAAATCATTTGAAAGAAAAAGATCTTTTTGGCATAGGTAGAAGAATTTATCAGATGGAAATGATTTGGTGTCACTGCGTCGTGTAGCTTAAAGGTCACCTGCCACCTATATTGTACAAACGTGTGATATTATTATAGTTATAAACAAAACGAATTGGTTATGTATGCACACCATAAAAATGTTTAATTAGACTTAAAACTCAACTTTATAAAATGAAAAAATTATTCGGCAATCTCCGTAAACAATCGGTAGTTTCCGCGTGCCAAAACTGGATATGACGTACATGTATCCCTTCTATTCAACCTAGCCATTCAAGTGCTTAATTTCCCCACGTAAATGTCTATGTGATATAGCGTACGATCGTGCTTTTGTACAGCAAATATGGTGCACTGTGTTGATTACGTATGTAACCAAAAGAGTGATGATGGGGAAAAAGCGTTCTTTCTTTTTCCGAAAAACCATGTTTACCAGAAAAAAGTGTATTTAATCTGTGGGATCGAACTGGGAAGGGATGGGAATGTTGTATCATTTATGCTGAATTATAGTGAATTTGGCCCAAAGACAATTCGGCCCAACTCGAAATACAACTCGGCCAAACTTAACAATAGTTCGTACGTTCTTTTTCTTGAAAAAGTAGATGCTATGTAAGATAGGTTTTAGGGGAAAAAAAAACTAAATTTAAACAAACTATTTTGATATTCTTTGAAAGAAAATAATCATACTTCGTAACGTACATATTTATGAGAGAAAACACAAACTGACATATCTTGCTTGTTCTAATATTTATATACATTTTTATGCTAACAAATATATGCATCTGCACAACGACATTCTCATTTTAAGTCTTCCGGTCAAATTATGAATAATCATTTATAAAACAAAAATACGTAACAGATACTATTCTACATAATACGTATACATTTTGCTAAGGGTAGTGTACATGAGATATTATAACAAATATACTTAATTTTAGGCTTCACGTTGTAACACAGCTGCATACAATACATACTAGATTACATATGAGAGAGAGAGAGAGAGAGAGAGAGAGAGAATAATATTGAGCATTTTGTCAGTATTTAGTTTCTGCAATATGAAGCTCTTACCAGTTAATTTTATTGTTTGTTTTTATTTTTCAAGTTGTCTTAGTGTTTGCGCGCGTAAATTGAAAGCTTGTCATTACTGGCCAATATCGTCAATCATATTTGCTCCATTATTCAGTACAAATTAGAAAGGAAATAATTCTGTGTTTAATTTGTGCCCCCCCACACACACACACACAAACTCACGGTACAAAATAAATTGATAAACATACACTTGTTTGAAAATAAAATGAAAGAAATTAACCTTGCATTGTTATCATATATTCCTTCTTTTTTCATCATGCGAAAATTATTTTTTAAAAATATATGTTCACGAACTCCGTATATGTAGCTTTGTTGACACCCTTAAGTCCCGTCCCAGCATATATTGCTGGTTGCGACTTTAGAGTGACACCCTTTTATATCTAAATTATGTATGGTGTATTTGTACCTTGTCCCTCCCAAGGTCTGTAGGTGTTTGTGTTATAAAAACAATAATGTAGGATAAATTTTGAAGGGTTGATTTTTGTTTTATCCATCAAATTTCTATAGTTATAATTATCCCAAAGAAGCAGGTGGTGTACTATCCGCTTAATGTCTAGGCTGACATTCGGCAGAATTCTACCGGTAGCTTCGGATTAAGCGGATGCCGGCTTGCGTATGCATCCTTAGTGTAGTGTGTATTGCTTATGTCAAATAACAAAATCGCAAATGAGACGAAAGTATCACCCGATTGTTTGAAGGCACCTGCCATTTACGCATGATAAGTTATTTATTGCAAACTGACCCAGACTGTATTGTAACCAGGTTAACTATAAGTCGGTATATCGCAAATAAAAAAAAGAATCATTATTTTAATATACATTCAATGTGAGTGCAAATGATAATCTTTTTGCTGGCATGGGTTACAAAAGTATTATTAAAGCAAACATCAATTATGATTACATATGGCAAACGAATAGAAGCCCGGGCGATAAACACAACTGGCATGGAGCAATAAACTCATTGTTTAAACTTACCGACAGGATACCAAATACATAGGTTATTTTATTACAATGCAAACCAACCCCGGAAAATTGACTTTGGTATCTTTTTATTGTGCCGATTTTTTCTTCTGTAGTTGGCCGACAAAAGGAAGTCAAGTTTGGTTCCTTTGGATTCTTTAATTGTGCCGATTTCTTTCATTTTTTTAAAATAAAGTCTGCCGACACAGGGAAGCCAGCATTGATTCTTTTTACCTGTATTAACAGGAATTTTCAAAATAAATTGAAAATTGGAACAGTTCTGAAAGCGATACAGTCTAGTCCGTCGTGCACGCATACCGATATAAAGCTGAACAGTAAATTAGTTTTCATTCGTTTCATCTAAAATATTCCCTATCCATAGTTTATAGTGTTTTATTTTTCGACAACAAGAAGCATGTACTTCGTCTTGTAGGGATCAATGTACGTCATTTCCGGTTGCGTCCTCTATAGGTAGGAAATCGTAACTAAGGGGAAGTAACAGCGTTGTATACTTCTATTTCGAGTAATTAAATTATTATTTTTTCTTTACCCTTGATAATTTTTCGTTTTTTGTGTGTGCGAGTATAACTATTTTTAATCATGTAATGCAAATTTGATATAAATAGGAAAATGTTGGAGTATGGCCGGTGACCTTTAATGCTTTAAGTCGAGTACAACTGTAAACGGCATAAATCTTGATCTCTCGTCGCATTATTCACCAGCAGATCAGAGTTACTGTTCTTTGTTCTAATGATTACATGTACTCCTAACCTAACAAACTGCAGAGACCCACATCTGCTGCCGCATTTGTTTCTATGAGGTTTGCAGTTGGCCCCATTTTATGTGCGGTATATAAATATATGTATACAGTAGAACTTCATGAACTTGAGGTGCTGCGGGAAAACAAGTTGGTTCGAGTTTTCGATAGTTTCGAGTTTTCGGTAGTTTCGAGTTTTCTATTGCCGTAAATAAGAGAAGACTGAGAGAATCATTCGATAGTAGTAAGATAAATGCTTAAATCTATCAACTTTCATTTACTATTTGAATTACTTACAACTAGCGAAAGTGTTTTAATTTAAGTACCTGCCTTACTGCTGTAGATCAACGTCCGATAAATCATCCCTAAACCTGTACCGATATTAATCGACAATTTAGGATACGATCTTGACTATTCTTTAAATGTGAAATTTCATGCAGACACTCTTCGATAAATATTGTAGACAATTATCGGAATTTCGCGTGGCTCTTAAGTTACGGTCGACTTATGGGTCATTGTTTTTGGGTAACAGGTACATAATATTCCCGAATCTAATCCTATGTTGACAAGCTGTAAATACGCGTGAAATAAGACAACTTTAATTACTATGGCCATTTCGAATTCGTGGCTATTTTGGACAATAATTCGAACAAACCTTGTCTTGGAATGTCGAGCTGTTGCGCTTTCTCTCGAATAATTGCATGGCTAATCGAAGCCATATTAATACCGGATCCCCAGGGTTAGTTTGTGAGTACGTTGATAACGAAGAAAGTATAGAAAATATTTATATTTGTTGTTGTTGTTATTGTTTAAATTTTGCAGTGACAAATATATTGACCGTTAAACCGCAACTAAATATACTATTCGGAATATTATGTGAACAGTATATTTAATGTACTTTATGAAAAACATGAAGAGGTTTTAATTTTATGTGCGAGTTTACAGCGAAGCGGCAGAAATTAAAGCACAGGGTAATAATTTTATTTCTATTTATATTAAATTTGGCTGTAGTAACTGCAAGTTCACAAAGTAATTTGAGACTGAGGGGCGGAGTGAGCAAGAAAGAGAAATGTCGTGTTCAGTTTGCGATGCTTTATGTTCTGCAAAATGTATACTCTGGGATCTCGCCACAGTACATGTATCATTATTTTTATTTAGCGTTTATATGTGCCGCATTCTTCAAAGGAAAAGAGAATAAACATATGTGTATATAGTTAGTTCAATAAGTAATTAATGAGAGAGAGAGAGAGAGATACAGACAAGTTATCTACTATTCAGTACCTAGTTTATTTAATATCCAGCCTTAAAAATGATATTAATAAACCGACCATAAAATTATATTCTTATTACTATTATCATTATTACTACTATTACTACTACTATTATTACTACTACTACTACTAATATTAATGTTATTATTATTATTATTATTATTATTATTAGTAGTAGTAGTAGTAGTAGCAGTAGTAGCAGTGGTGGTGGTGGTGGTAGTGATAGTGGTGGTGGTGGTAGTAGTAGTAGTAGTAGTAGTATGGATTGTAAGAAGAAATTATGTTCGGACACCATTGTTGCTTTTAGAATAAGGAGAAGTTTACCTTAGGTAACCCTTTTTAGGAGTTTCTGAGGACAATGATAAATCTTCAGATAGAAAGGTTCATTAACAGAATTTTTCATTTATAAGTATATGAAACTCATTAGTATATCGTCCGAAAAACAACTTAGATATTTGTATATTAAAGGACACGAATACTTTAAGGGAAAATAGAATAAACATACTTGTATGCAGTTAAAGAAACATGCAGTTAGTGCTTGAGAGAGAATATATTATACCATATATGGCAGAAAGAATGTATGAAACAAAACTCGGAAAGTCTGATAGAGATGGGTGTGATGCTCTGGGAGTTACGTTGACGATAATGAGATGCCTCGTTTCTCCTTTGTGGCAGAAGGCCGCCTAAACAATTAGGTATTTGTGTATTTATAATATAAATAATAATCATTGACTACTTATAATAGTATTAAGAATATATTACTTTTAACATGAAGCAAATGCACATTGTCAAAAGAGAGTTTCAGATAGAAAAGCCAATTTGTCTGTTTGCGATTAATAATACATGTTTGTGAGGTGTTAGTAGTAACAAGCACTCGTATGTCCATACATTACATTTTCCAAGATCATTATTTATAACCATTTGTATTTGTAAATGGTCTAAGGACGAAGTCGCAAGAAAAGTATCATCAGCAAATAGCATCGCAAGCGAGTTCAAGTCCTTTGATGTATCGCTGACATAAAAAGTAATAGCAAAGGCCCTAGCACGGAACCTTAAAGAACCCCAACAGTTACTTGAATATTACATATTTTTAAAAAAAATTAATAAATTAATAATTTAACCAAAGCTCTTTTCAAAGCTTACATGACAACAAGGAACGCTAAACTCGTGATTTCATTCGAATTAAGAGAAGAACATGTTTTGTTATAAAGTTGTTGAACTGCCTGGAAGAAATCCAAATTGATATTGATACATTAAGTTATTTTCATATAAAATAAAATTATATAGATTTCTGACCATAATTCTTTCAAAAACCTTCGTCACATGGCTCATTAAAGAAACTAGGCTATCATCAGATTATAGCGTTTTGTCTCCGTTTTATAAATTGACAAGACACATGAGTTGGCTTTCACTGTGCCGGGAACATAATGGCTTCAACTTAACTGTTGGTAAGGGTAGTGAATTGATACTCATTACTTATGGAGAACTATTTTCTTGGTAAGGATAGTGAATATATATTCATTACTTATGGAGAACTATTTTCTTGGCAAGGGTAGTGAATAGATACTCATTACTTATGGAGAACTATTTTCTTGGTAAGGGTAGTGAATATATACTCATACCTTACACAGTACAATATATAAACATTTACGTTTGTACCTCTTAAACATTACATTTGATTTTATATTATACAAGCTCGTGTATTTTCTGAAGAAATGTTTTTCATTCAGTCTCATGAATACCTAACATTCTGGGTTATTCACAAAAGTCCTAAATAAAAGTTCAGAAGAATTTGTTATTTTGAAAAGGAAAAGAAATGTTAGTCATTTTACATATTTTTTTTAAATTTATAAATTGCTAGTACGATACACACACCCAACCCCCCACCCCACAAGGTTGTGTAGCTCTTGAAGCTTATGAATAAACGTACATTTCAAGCCAGAAAAATATTCTTAATTAAATTAATACATAGTTTGCCATACTTATTTTTTATACGGCTTACCTCATTAAATAGACCGTATTATGTTAAAACAATAGAATAATAGAATATAGATCAATGGCTAATTATTTTATATTCCGAGTCCAATGACCACAAACTCAGAAGACCGCTACTGTGATAGATGGAAATGTTATACCGAGTACATGGGTCATTTTTATTTTACAATACTTGTTCAGGTAGAAAATAATTTCTTTCATCAATATATTCTCGAATATTTTCTCATGCTCGTGTTTGATTCACCTAATAAATAAATAAATAAATAAACAAATAGATAAATAAATAAATAAATAAATAAATAAATAAATAAATAAATAAATAAATAAATAAAGGCGATTTGCCTGAGTGTCTAATATTAGGAAAGCTTGATTGCCAAATGGATAGTTTGATTGCCAAATGGATAGCTGAATCGTAAGACTTAAAGTAGTACAAATTACATGTTACAGTTTTTTTTTCGAAAGAATACCGATCGAATGAAGTCAAATTATCAAATCATATGAATAGAAAAAAGGTCAACACGATCTTACGAATAGGATCAAACTGCTTAATTACATGAAATAAAATAGTTCATGATACCTAAGTTTACATTTGGTTTCACTTATTAATAGCAGGCTCATTTTTTATTATTCTTCAGGAGAAGTAATTCATTGCAACCCCCGTTCCTTGTCGTGAATTTGATGATACCAAAGACTGGTAAAATAATTAGAAGTATGCAGCAGTTTCAAACTAATTTAAAACCATAAGATGCACTCCATTTGAAGAAAAAAAAACAAAGCATGTATTTTTCTATTAGCTGAAGCCAAACCGAATCATGATCTGAATATGGATTTATCATATGACTTTATGGGAGGATTTAGCGACGTCTATTTGACCCATATTTGTCTGGAACAGGTTGACTATTTCTCAGCCTTGACATTCCTCGGAGTTAAAAATAGAAAGCAGTTAATGTAAACAGCTAACCCTCAATAAGAATACTTACTTTCGCAAGGTGTCACAATAAAGAACACATTTATCTGGAGCATAAGGAAAGTGTAATGGCTTCACTTTTGAACTCAACTAATTTAAAAAAGACAAGTTACTCATCATGAGCGATCGTAGTCGACCAACAGGCTATTTTTATTGTATTTCTTTTTACAATCGAAATAAGTTCTTATTCAATTGGGTTAAGAGTGAGATAAACCAACGATTAATGCGATTTAAACGTAAATAAAAACGTAATTTTATTTTGCGAACTGATTTTATCGGGTTTACGTATTACTTTGTCCTTTAGGGATACCAACTTAAAAAAGAGACGATTTTAACTGCACTGTTAACACATTATTGGCTATTTCATGTCTAGAAAAAAGAGATAAGTACCTTTCTCATAGACACGCCGAGGCAGACAACATTGGTTTGGCCCAAGCAGACACCGAACGTTCTATCAACTGATTACCGCGATTCCTGAAAAACGAATAAGCAAATCTCAGAAAAGCATTGAAATAAATTGTGTTGTAAAGTTTCATAGATCGTTGTATTTACAACACCTCTCGTGTGCCTTCATGCCATTGAGTCTAACTGCAACAACGTGGTTTTGTCTCATTCTTTCATTCATATAAGATATAATGGTAACTATAGGTCCCATAGCTAGCGTCGCATTTTAATTTTATTTCTGAGAAATGTTTGTTTCTAAAATTCTAGTTTCTCATCTAAAGTTCAGGTGTACTTATCGTGCCTTCAGTAGCTGGAAAAGCCATGAAAATTGTTACTGGCATTATTTCATGTCAGATTGTTTACTAATATCTATTATTTTTTGTGACCAGTCGCTCTTATCGTCTGCAGCAGACATCCCAGCAGAGACGATGACGTCAGAAATCCTATGGCCCATACTCTATTCAGTAAGATATCAGCCAAATTCAATGACTGTCTCGTGTCTTTCAAAATTGTATTTCTAAATAATGTTGCCAACTCGATAAAAACAGAACACGTGAAGAAACAAACGAGGAAAGATCAACATCTATCGTAATATGGATGTAATGCGATCAGGATCTAAGTCAGCATCGTAAATGTGTTCGCAAAAGCGCAGACAGCCGATTTTACAGAAGGTAATTGCTCAAAAATTCAATATCGTACAAACTGTAAAGTATAAAATGTTTAAGTAAGCTTGAGTGATAGTAACAAAATTAGTCTTATTCGATAGAATCTTGTGAAATGTAACGTCTGATCCCCGCCCCGGAAGACAGTTTCGTGATCGGAGATAGGAGTCCTTGCATATAAATGGCAGTATTGTTCACTAGATACGACATTTCGTAACCTATTTCTATTTTTGACACTATAAATTCCTATTACATGCGATCAGATCAGATCGCGAACATTAAACGAGAATCTCTGGGTTATTTGATCAGGATTAGTGGCATTTCCGTTTAACTGGAGCGAAGAAATACATGATGGTTGCACAAATGTACATATTCTCGAGCTCCGCCTTTTGACATCGCCAGATGTTATTTTCCGTAGAAACGTATTTATACCAAACTTGATTTACAAATGTTCCAATGTTTTTAAAATTACGTGATGACATGAAAAAATTGTGAGTAAATATTGGCAGATTTCTTCAAATAATTGATGGCAAAATTTGTCCACTTGGACCTCGTGTAACACTTTATCTGACATTTCCTGGTGCTGTTTCCATAAGTGATAAGTCAAATTGTTACAACTGATGCAACTTGTTCACACGCCTTTAACTGTTTATTGTACTTGTCCAATTACATTATATTTAAATTTTATGTTGACCAGAGTGTAAATCCTTTTCCACTTACGTTATGTGTCAGGTCTATATTTACATAAGTCTAAATACATTATATATTAAATTATATATCGACCTGAGTGTAAATACTTGTCCGTCTACATTAGATGTCAAGTCAATATTAACCTCAGTGTAAATGAAGTTCTGTTGTATTGAGTCAGAGCATGTGCAATGTTGTATTTGTTGTATAAATAGGGTGTTTGTTTTTTAAAAGGAAACTAGATTCCATCACATCTTGCGTGTACAAAGGATTTCATATTCTAAAAGGGTTGCTCTAGACAAAGCGATAAAATGAATTAAAACATCAATTGAATTCCTTATCGTCATTAGCATTACAAACTTACTGGAAATTGTTTCTTGCAAATAGATATAGAAGGTACAGTTCAAAAAGCAAGTATGCAACACAGACACTATTACAGTCATTATTTGGCATAGATTACAATAAAGGAGATATATAACATCTGTGAAAATACAAGAGAATGGGTAGCCTTTAAAGAACTGTATCTCTCAGTTCAAATACTATTTGAAACAATATGTTCTTTCTATATAATAAATATAATAAATAAGTTTGTTTCTTAGTTGAATTTACAGATTCACACATTTCGAAATAGATGGATTCAATGTCAACGATATTTACAACGTTGTGACTTTCGAAGTGTCGTATATTTCATTTGAACCAATTAAACTTGGTTTCAAACTGCAAACAACAAAGATCCTATGTGCTGTAGCATAATGCGCCTGCAAATCAGGGTCTATCTTGTTATGTTCTACTGGTTACTCATAAAAAAAGACACAGACCCTTATTTGCCGTCGCATTATGCAACGGCAGATCTGGGTCTGTGCACTTGGCAGTTGGATTCCTTTTATAAGTATATACAGTAATGTTCTTCACGAAAATTTTAATTTCATTTAGATTTACTGGTTTTGACCAACATGATGTGGACACGGATCCTTAGTTTTGTCAGTGCAGATGTATGAGTACCATTTAACCATATAACACAATAATTTCCAAAATAAAAAAATTCAACTATCGGTGTCTGGTACTAAAGTTTCATATTGGATCCTCATCCTGGACATTTCATTCACCCGTCTTCAGGTTAGTAATGTACAATAAGATGCGAGGTAGAAGAACAAAATTGACGATTGTCACATTTAATTCAAACATAAAATTTGATTTGTATTCACAATTTCTGTTTTATATCTCAAGGGATAGCTGGGTAATATCCATTTCTAATGATTCTTTTGCAGATTTTACTTGAAAAATGCAAACTGATGATAAAAGATTTCACTTAATTACATCTAGCAAGCATTTCCATCCCTGATAGAAAGCGAATAAGTACAATTAGAGCAGTTGAGGTTTGTACTAATTATCAATTATCAACTTCAAAAAACTTTTAGATCCAATTCTACAATAAAACTGCGATGTTAGAAACATAAATCAGAGAAAAATGGAATCTTGAAATTTAAGTACTCAGCCGAAGACCCACGAACCCTAAGTACTACCTGAAAATATTGAATGAGGTGGACATGTGCGGTCACGAAAGTGACAGTAATATCACACATTTTCGAGTCAAAATCTCCTCAGTCGCAAGGGTTGCAATGAATTTTATGCATTACCGAAGTCGATCGAAACAAATAGTTCACCCATCGTGTAAAAGGTACCTGTGGTATGAAATTACTACTACTACTACTACTAATGATAATAATAATAATATAGTAGTAGTAGTAGTATTAGTAGTAGTAGTCGATCATTATTAATCAAAGCAAAAATGATTTATATAATTGTTGACAGCATCTCACCTTGCATAACTTTGTGTGATTAATATATTACGGTGTTTATCATTTCAACTATTATACTGACATTATTTTAAAAAAATTGAAAATGAATTTACACATGCAAATGTGTATACCTAATTATATAATTTGATAAAAATGCGTATACTTCTCTAATATAATCTGGTACAAATGCGTATACCTATCGATTCGAAATATAATTTGATCCATAAGCATATACTTATCTATCATAATTTGCTACAAATGTGTATACATATCTAATATAATCTGGTACAAAATGCGTATATCTATCAACCGAATACAGTTTTGATGTAAGTGCATATACCTATCCAGTGGAATATAATTTTATACAAATGCGCATGACTATCAAACCAGAATACAATTTAATACAAATGCTTATGAATATCAAACCAGAATAAAATTTGATACAAACGCGTATACCTATCAACCGGAATACAATTTGATACAAATGAGTATACCTATAAACCGGAATACAGTTTGATACAAATGAGTATACATATAAACCGGAATACAGTTTGATACAAATGAGCATACCTATAAACCGGAATACAGTTTGATACAAATGAGTATACCTATAAACCGGAATACAGTTTGATACAAATGAGCATACCTATAAACCGGAATACAGTTTGATACAAATGAGTATACATATAAACCGGAATACAGTTTGATACAAATGAGCATACCTATAAACCGGAATACAGTTTGATACAAATGAGTATACATATAAACCGGAATACAGTTTGATACAAATGCGCGTACCTATAAACTGGAATATAATTTGATACATATACATATACTTATCACTTCGAATACAAAATGATACAAATGTATATTCCTATCACTTCGAATACAATTTGATACAAATGTATATTCCTATCACTTCGAATACAAAATTATATAAATGCATATTCCTATCACTTCGAATACAGTTTGATACAAATGCATTTGACTATCAAACCGGAATACCATTTGATATAAATACGTATACCTATCACTTCGAATACCATTTGATATAAACACGTATACCTATCACTTCGAATACCATTTAATACAAATGCGCATACCCATCAACTGGAGAGACAAAATTGGTACAAATGCGTATACCTGTCAACTGGAACACTGTCTGATACAAATGCGTGCACGTATCACTTGGAAGACAGTTTGATACAAATGTGTATGATTATCAACTGAAATACAGTTCAGTCCATGGACATAAATGTCTTCTCGTATCCCATCGTCCGTCTTCTACTATGATAAGGTGCAGATTATAATGCGGGAGATAAATATACATAGGTGGAATTAAATATACCGTAATACCATTTATTCTTCCAATTCATATTTTAAACGAAGCTAATGGTGATTAGTACATATATTCATCGAACATCTTTAGAAAACAACACAATGGAATACCCAATAAATTGCTGACTTTTTCCTGCAAGGAATGAAAAAAGTGGGAGAATATACAAAGGTATACTGAATTAAATACCCAAAACCCCGACCTCCCAAAAATTACAAAACCAAAAAATAAGTATTAACATGGCATTTAAACCATACTTGACATGATTTAACAAATAATGTAAAGTGTGTACCACACTATTCTCGCTAATATGTTTTGCCCGACTGCGAACTGCATAGACTGAGATAAGCCGTCGCATAATCGCAGACAAATCTGGATCATTTCTAATTTTGGGGGACTAAGTAGTAGAGAAAACGACATACCGCCTGATCTGCAGGCACATTATATGATGACAGATCAGGGTCTATATTGCCGGCAGTCATACCTGCCATATAATAGAGGAATATATGGTTAATTGCAGTGTACATTTAGAAAGTAACTCAATTTGTCGCACGTAATTGATGTCCTCTTTGGGATAAAGGGATAAAGTTTGCACATTTGGAACACACAAAAACAGAATAATCGGTTGTTTTATTGTCAGTGTAAAACTTCACGGATATTAGTCCTGGGAGATTTAAATTGGACTTGCGTTTGCTTTAATGAGAGATGATTTGTTTCGAAACACGGTCAGTACTTTAATCAAAGTTTTCACGAAAACTACTTTGATTCCAAAATCATAATTTTGTTTCGTATAAATTCAACGTCACATATCAAATATATATAAAGAGTGGTGGAAGCAGATTCAGCATGTTTTGTGTGAATTTTATAAAATTATGAAAGACTAGAAAACCCAGTGCCGGATTAAGGCCTTCCAGGGCCCTTAGCACTGTAAATATCTTGGTGTCCCCATCCCCCGCCTACAAAAAGTGAAACTTAAAAAAATATATTAAAGCCCAAAAGGTGGGAAAATACCAGTGTTGCCATCATTCCAAATCAAAATACTCATGCACCCAGATCGAAATGGTCATACATAATTAATTCAGTTTAATCATCAATAGGTAATTTGATTGATTATGGTGCCCCTGTTAGGCTGGGACCCTAAGCACGTGCTTATTGTGCTTAATGGATAACCCGGCACTGAGGATGCCTATCATGCAAACTTTTTTGTTAGCCATCAACTCAAAACGGTAATGAAACTTCAGATCTCTACGTTCACACTGGATATTCATCAGCAACCCATGTTTAGACCTACAGTGAAGAACAAAGGTCCTTCTTCTTTTGGGGATTACATAGAAAAAGAAACTCTCTGAATTGACCTAGATAAGCTATCCTACATCTAACACACGAAACAAAACATCATACACCAAAAAATGAGAAATGATTACAAATGTCTCTGGCAAAGTCACTGCAATAATAAATAAATAATAGGGAATAGGGAAGGAAATTAGCCCAGGGTTTAGCAGCCTTTGGGGTAAGAGTACAACCCTAAATCCGAAGCAAATTTGGTAGAAATCAGGCCCAATGTCAGCTCGGACAAAGGGAAGAAAGTATACCATAAAACTTCCTTTTGGGATAAATAAATAACTCTAAATATTTCATGGATAAAAAAAGAAATCAACCCTGCAAAATTATATATCACATTATTGTTTTCTAAACAAAAACACTAACAGACATCCAAGGGAGACAGGGGAAACCCACACCAATACACTTTTAGATATAAACAGGGTGTCGCTCGAAAGTCCTAACCAGCTGTATGTTGCTGGGATGGGGCTTAAGGGTGTCAACAATCCTTCTTTAACATCAGAAATTTACATTTGCCAACGAAATTTCGAACATCATCTGTATTTTACTCACTATCAGAGACCAGAAAATGTTTGCTGAGCTGTGGTCATGGTGATGGTGAGAAAGACAAGGGATTGCTTTGGAGCCTACCGTTCCTCAAACACATAATAAATAGGCTTAGATGGAGCTCGATCAATGATCTAACAATATAAAGAAATTTTAAAAGAACAAAACAAAAATATGGCAAATAACTCTTAACATTCAGTTTCAGAAAAGCAGCACAAAAGCAAACCTGTTATGAACGTGTAATTAATATGAATAAAATAAAAAACCAAAGGGAGTAGTTTGTCGTTTCAAGACATCCGTCAGATTGTTGAAGAACATTAAGCATAATCTGCGAAGGATACATAACATAAAATTGTCTTTGCTATCTATCTTTCTTTTGCCTCCATCTTTAATACGTCTCATCGTATGTTTTGGTACGATACACGTTCCAAGAAAGTTTCCAACACAACATTGTCAGAAGGCATGATTACTGTGGCAACCCAATCAGAAGCTTTGATTACCATGGCAATCCCATCAGAAGCTTTGATTATCATCGCAGCGGTATGTAAGGGGTCTGTCTTTGGACCCAGTAGTTTAAATGTGAGACAATTTCACATACAAGATGATAAGCCTTGTTACTCACAGATTTAAACTTAAATTCATTACGCTAAGTAATTCCGTCTGTTAACACGCTAACATAAAGAGGGCATAAGGTTTTGATCTGTAGTCTCAGACCAACCCCTAACCCTGGTCAGAAACAGGTGATAAAGTAAAGTGGTTCAGCGTGACCACTACGCGTTTAATAAAAACGTCTATATCCATATTAGAATGCATACTAGATAGGCTATGTATCTCTAAGTACTATTTAGTAATCACAATGAGTTGTCCAGATAATTCCTATGATAGATTCGATTCCCTTAATGTTTCGTTTACCCATCAGTTTTATCAATAGACGGACACTGTTTGAGCTTCCATAAATGGCTGTGTCTGGGTGTGACATAAAACGTAACTTAATAAATCGTGCGCGACCACGCCTTCTACCAACATAACAGTCACTGAAGATAAGCTGTCTCCTAAAGAAAATCATTACAGCTGATCTATTAAAAATCAGACTTGAAGATCATAACTCTAAACTTGTGTTTGAATTCTCACTCTAAGCCAATCAAACATTGCAAAAGTAATGTTATCAAAACATTATAACAGTAACGTTATTTGTGATTGGCTAGTATAAAATCTAGAGATGAAACTCATTTGAAAGCTGGGAATTATACTACTTGTCAGAATAAAGTTTGTGGTAAAAATCGTGGTCTCATTCATTTTCAAAAGCTGATGTAACAACAATGGAAAGAAAAAATAGTAACGTCTGTACTTGATTCTAAGTAGAATCCATTTGCAAACAACACAGACCCTGTTCTGCCGGCGCATAAAGTGTATGTTATTTATTCTACTAATTACTCCTAACAAACCGCATTTACCCGGATCTGCCTACGCATTAGGCGACTGCAGATCTGGGTCTGTACATTTCGGTATGAGTAGACTGATAAGCAAGTATAGACGGTAATACATTTTGGTCTCCCATTTCTGGATATTCCGTTTTGTTCAATAAAACTGACGTGTGACATTGTGCCAGTAAGTAATCTGAGATATAATACTTTCTTAGATTTTTTTATAAAGTCTTTGTTCAAAAGAGCTATGCACTTACTTCGTGCACATTCTATTAACTAAAATATAATCATATTGTACCACGAAGAAATTAAATTAATCACATCTTCATTAAGCTGAACAGGTGCTCCCCAATCTGAAATGACGATAAAATGAAATTCTCTAAACCGGCGACTCTGTAAAATGAAGTCCTCTACAGACATGCTAGACAGTTGGTCATATTTGAAGAAGAAGAAAAAAAAAACAAGTTTAATATTAGCTCAACATCACTAAATTTATTGATTTTTTTAAGAACAGAAAAAAAAGAATTTATATATTTTGGTACGTGGGAAGGTAAGTTAGGTAGGAAGATAAGTACAGGTACAGGTATATATATTTTGGTACATACATGCGAGTCCATGCCAGAGGAGCTTCTCATTTTGTTGTTTTCCATACGTTAACCATTGCTGGACATTCACAGTAAATTATAACATTGTTGGATCTAAATTTACCAAACGTCTGTTGAAATATAACTTTAACTTTATAGTAGTTGGGCTCGCTTATAAATGAGTATATACGGTATATATTATTATATTAGGACTATACAGAAGAAAAGAAGAAGAAAAAAGCTACAACCAACAATTTATAAACACAACAAGACATTTTATACTTCTTAAATCGTCAAACTGTTAATCGTTTTGTTGAGAAAAACATGTTGCTCTATCGGTAAGTGTTACGACGACAGGTCAACCGCAAGAACGGGACCTTCAGAGAACTGTTTGCAAAAATTACTATATAATGCAACCGAAATGGAAATTTCACATAATCGTCTCGCAGCACACACCAAAATCACATTCAACGAATGTCACCAGATTAAGCAAATTTGAAGATCTTAAGTGACGAGAAAACGCTATCTTAAAAGAAAGGATTACTCTCCATCTTGATAAAAGAATTTGTTTTAAAAAGTAGAGTGAGCTATTAAAAAATAGTGATGGATCAGCGTGCACAACAGACATAGTGCTAAGAATAAATTACTGCGACAGAAAGAAACTTCATCAACGGCGATAGCTATTACACGAAAACAAAACATAAAAATCTTACTTAATTTAATGTGAGATAATTATTAATGACACCACGAATTTAAATATTTTGCGTGTAACGGAATTGTAGCGGTAATTATTGTTGGTTTTCTGACATATGTATTGGTCAAATGGAATAGTGAAGGTACAAAAGTACTGGTCAATGCACGCGCTCCGAATAGCAGGAAGATTCTTTGACTCAAATCAGTGGCCCCTTGAGGAAAACAGCATGGAGAAGAAAAAAACTTAAAAATAAATTCAGTATTTTTGGAAACCTTGAACACTGTGGAAGATAAGAGTTTAATAGTCATTGCGTCGTATGTTTGATCATTTTCATGATCTCAGATATACTCCAAGCTTGAAGAAACCATGACAAAATGAACAGGAGGCCGATAAAACGTCTAGTAGACGTGGTAATAGTCAAAAACGCTTATCACAAAGGTGTGAATGACATTCTACAGTTCTGGATCCGTGAGAAGTAACGGAGCCATGGCCGACATTAATGTGTGACCGCCATATATCACGTAGCGCAGATTTAGCTTCCCCTATTAAACGGTGACCAAAGCAACTGCAGAACCCCAAGAGATTTACTACAAGTACCCGATGATGTTTCAGCCAAATGATAATACATTCAACCAAGCTGGCCTGAATGACTTGAAATAAATGTAGAAAATAATAATGAAAAAATATAAGAGTTAATGAGCAAATAAATGATTGGACTGGTGAACGAATAAAATTTAATAGAAATTAGCGTGCAGGAGAAGAAAGGTATACGCCAACAAGTTTGCTAACTAACAAAGAAATATATTCAAGCTGAGCACATGTGTGCGGGCATGACACGTGTATTGAATACATTTTATAATTGTAATACTTAAAATGAAAAGAACACAAAAGCCAAAAAAAAAAAAAAAAACAAGAGAGAAACGCTCGCTCTTTCCAACTTATTTGTTCAGAAACATCTTAATTTACCGGTAACTCAGAATAGTCGTTTAAAACGATTGATATAAACATTTAAAACGATTGATATAACATTCAATTCCAAATACACGTATTAATCCCCGAGTCCAAATTATTTATTCTTATCTTTAAAAGGAACATGGACTAAATTAGGTAAAACGCTTTTTAAGTTGATTAAAGATAAGACAGTGAAAGACTCGGTGCGTGCATGAGAAACAAATGGAGTAATAGAAGCATTTAGTGAGAAAGAAATCAATTATATGGGAAAGGGAAAATTCACTTGTTAACCTCTCTCTTTTTCCAATGATGTCTTGAGGTAGGTATGTTTATTGAAACATTAAATCTAAAGCAAAGTCTTGAGGTTGGTGTGTTATTGGAACATTAAATCTAAAGCAAAGTTTTGAGGTTGGTGTGTTTATTGGAATATTAAATCTAAAGCAAAGTCTTGAGGTTGGTGTGTTTATTGGAACATTAAATCTAAAGCAAAGTCTTGAAGTTGGTGTGTTTATTGGAACATTAAATCTAAAGCAAAGTCTTGAGGTTGGTGTGTTTATTGGAACATTAAATCTAAAGCAAAGTCTTGAGGTTGGTATGTTTTTTGGAACATTATATCTAAAGCAAAGTTTTGAGGTTGTTGTGTTTACTGGAACATTATATCTAAAGCAAAGTTTTGAGGCTGTTGTGTTTATTGGAACATTAAATTTAAAGCAAAGTCTTGAGGTTGGTGTATTTATTGGAACATTATATCTAAAGCAAA
Source organism: Sinohyriopsis cumingii (assembly GCA_028554795.2). Taxonomy (NCBI): domain Eukaryota; kingdom Metazoa; phylum Mollusca; class Bivalvia; order Unionida; family Unionidae; genus Sinohyriopsis; species Sinohyriopsis cumingii. Next base: position 35,141,371 of record CM068826.1, read on the forward strand.
GTTTTGAGGCTGTTGCGTTAATTGGAACATTATGTCTAAAGCAAAGTTTTGACGCTGTTGTGTTAATTGGAACATTATATCAATAACAAAGTCTTGAGGTTAACATTAAATCTAAAGCAGAGTAGTTAACACGTATGGCAGGAGTTGATGCAAGACAATGAGGCCTGCACAAGTTCTGGTCATCATGATGTAAATACGGGTAAAGAGCGATTCCACTTTGAAGCTGGTCAGTAAATTATAGAAGATCATCAACATACGTATTGCAGTGGTGAATACCCATCGACAGCATGGTAAGAATTACTTTACGGCTACTTACCACACCACATTCCTATGTCTGTGTCTCTAAATCCAGATGCATGAAAAGAGAGGGAGAGAGAGAGAGAGAGAGAGAGTGTACGTGTGTGTGTGTGTGCGCGCGTGCGCAAATCTTCTTCGTGAATGACATCTATATTGTGTATTCTAAACTAATCTCAATGAAATATGTTTGGATTAGACTTGGAGGGGTCTCATACACGCAGCCATGGGCCGCATGCGGCCCTCCAAACCGTATCATGTGGCCCGAAAAAAGATAACAAGGGCGGTGCAGCCATTGGACCATCAAAAATACCCTTATGCCGCCCTCGGGGCAGTTTGAATTTGAGACCCCTGGATTAGAGGATATCGAGGACTATTTTAAATTTAAATTTAAAGAAGTTTACTCAACATTTAAAAAGCCATAACAATAACAAAATGATAATCATTACTTTTTAACGATTTACGATAGACAAAGATCAAACACACTGTAGAAAAAGCAAAGCTTTGCGATAGATTCACCTCCCAACCCGATTGAAGAGTATAGAACTGAATGCTGCGAAATATAGTCAAGGATGAGCTAAATAAAACTTTAGGTCCGCGGCGTCACATCCATGGACGCCTTCATCGTAGCGCCCCGAGCGCCACTTGCACTTAGTACTCTCTCTCTCTCTCTCTCTCTCTCTCTTTAGACCGCTCCGGTGGCCTAGTGCTCAGAGCGTCCGCCTCGGATACGGAAGGTAGTCGGTTCGATCCCAGGCCGTGTCATGCCAAAGACTTACAAAAATGGTACTAACAGCTGCCTCGTTTGGCGCTCAGCATTAAGAGGTTAGTGTTAGGACTGGTCGGCCTGGTGTCAGAATAATGCGACTGGGTGGGACATCATGCTACATGTCTGCGGCATGATGCCCCAATGCTAGGTATCACTATGAACTGTCACACTGCAGACATCGTAGCGATAGGACTGAAAAATTGTTAAAGCTACGTTAAAAAATCCAAATATCTCTCTCTCTCTCTCTCTCTCTCTCTCCTCTCTCTCTCTATATATATATATATATATATATATATATATATATATATATATATATATATATATATATATATATATTAGCACTGGTAGTGTGCTTCATCACAGTGTAGATAATGCAACTTCTCTGCTTACAGTTTCTTCAACTAAGTTATTATTATTTGTATTGAAATCAATCGGAGCAAGACAGCCACAAAATCTCGGTGACCTGCGTTGCAAATTTAATAAAGGTTTCTTTATAATATTAAACATAGTTGAAAAGCCTGTGAAACTACTGCACTCAGCACTTGTTATTTCACACATAAGTAAAAATGTAATTGCTAACCTATAATTGGTGCCGATACAATGAGTCATAACGCACTAAAAATTGCAGTCGGGTACTATGTACGAGTCCATTGATTCATGAATGAACAGTTAACGACGTCGGTTGAAATATATCTTTGACCTAGAACCACACCATTTGATCCAGTCTGGCCTTTGTACACTTACGCTGGGATATTATGAACAAAGATATGGGCGGTGCTTAGAAACCAAAACTCTCGTGCTAGCGTTATGAGACTTCTGCAGGTGTAACATTTCGTCTTCGTCTGTTTATGTCATATTGTACTCACGTTAAGGTTACTATTCAACGACAAAGTTACATGGCATTACGATTAGTAACAAATACTAGCGATTGGACTATTAAAGACCAGGGTAGCTACACTTTTGTTCTCAAAGGGAAACAGAAAAGGCACCAAGCAATACCTAACCATGAAACTTTAACTAATACAGAAAATAGCTGTTTATTTGAGATTGTGTATTAAAGTCACGTACTTATTCAGAAAAATATGGAAAATGATCATCGTAGGATGGTCATGGCCTTTTGAAGTTGCCCCGTGTCTACTTTGCATGAGATAGTCTAACCATTTGTCGTGCGCAATTAAAGGATTTGCATTTTACTCATGACACACAGACACACACAGACTCACACAACACACACACAAACACACACACATCTTTTTGAAAATAGTATATGCTACAAACATTGCAGTGTATGACGTTGACTGAAATTTATGACAAGATCATATGATTTCATAAGTGGTATCCAACATTCTTTGTTAATGGCTACACATTTTCACTAAGGGCAGAACGTTTTTTCTAATGATGGCTACACATTTTCACTAAGGGCTACACAAATTTTCTAATCATGGCTACACATTTTCTCTGATGATGGCTAGTAAATTTCTCTGATGATGGCTTCTCATTTTCTTTAATAATGGCTATTCATTTTCTCTGGTGACTAGTCATTTTCTCTGATGATGGCTAGTAAATTTCTCTGATGATGGCTTCTCATTTTCTTTAATATTGGCAACTCATTTTCTCTGGTGACTAGTCATTTTCTCTGATGATGTCTACTTTCTCTAATAATGTCTATTCAGTTTCTCTGATGATGTCTACTCATTCTCTCTGATGACGGCAGTTCATTTTCTCTGACGACGGCAGCTCATTTTATCTGACAATGGCTACTAGTTTTTCTTTAAGAACTAGTTTTGATTACAAAATATTGTGAAATAATCTATTTAGACCACTGCATTTTCTTCTGTGTCAATTATAAAAAAGCATTTGGTTTTTTTACTATAATATTTCAAATTTTCATGTAAAGTTGTTTAGAACTGGAACTTGTTTAGTGGTGACTTAATCTTATACAGTTTTTATTGTAACTCAGATTTCATTGTAGATAAAATGAAAAACTGTCTTTTTTACGAATATATAGTTTTAAATCTGTATATTTTTAAAAATAGTATGATAGTTCTAATGCACGAATAAAAGTAAGAACTTAGGATTAATAGATAATACAAATAACATTTATCAACAAACAAAAGTTTGAAAATTATTAGACGAATTTCAATAATTTCATTTGAAATGAGCACAGATGCAACATTATATTTATTGCATGACGAAAATTACTGATTTTATTTAACCAAACTCGAAATAGTCTAGTAGAAAGGGACTTCGAAATACATTCGGGGATCTCGGTCATTATGCTTTTCCTTTAAATGACGCTGTGGCATCATTTCTAACATTATGGGTGTTATTACAACTGTTACATATATGAAAATTTTTATATGGGCATATTGGCATAAATAACAAATCGGTCATTTGATAAGTTTATTTTCAAGATTTCATAAATTTAAGACAACTTTCAGATCCTAGCTGGAGATTTTCGCTCAGCAGAAATATAATTTGTCGTCCATGCCTCTTCAGCATACAATAGGAGAAAAAGAAAAAGGAAAAAGAAAGCAAATAACCCCATAGTCTGCTGTTCCCACGAACTATTTTCTATAGGTTCACATATTTTCAAGGAGTCATTTGGGACAAAATTTAGATAGCATGTACTTTGCTTGACGTTTGTTATTCTTCGTGTACTACTATCTTCCGTAAATAAGGTGACGAGAGCAAAACTGTAAGTGGTTGAAGTGGCAACCTACTTAATTATAGGATGCAAATTCGCTCGAAGAAGTTCTAGCATGAATGACGTAAGAAATACTAATCCACTCCCGATAGGCTGTTTCAAATGCACAGAAGAGAGAATATGCCAATAAGTAGGTGGAGCCTAACTATCAATCAAGGATCATAACACGCCTACCCGCTGAACTAATTTAAGTATTGCACAAATGCATCTTATTCAACACAACCATTCACACTGCCAGGAGGTACATGACCCGAAATCTGTAATAACTTTGTACACTGATTGAAAGTGTGCTTTTTGATCGGAAAACAGGCTTGTTGACTTCATAGAAAACAATGAGTGATTCGGAAAGTAACCACGGAGCTCTGCACTCTACTGAGCAAGAGAAAAAGGAGGGCAAAGAAAACGGAGATGATAGATTTTCACAGCAAATTCAGGATGTCGTTGCACACGTACTTAAGGGGTATGACTGGAGCCTTGTTCCCAACCCACAGAGAGGGGCTGGAGGTGAAAAAAGAAAGCCTTACATCAAAAGACCCATGAATGCTTTCATGGTTTGGGCTCAGGCAGCTAGAAGGAAGTTTGCAGGCCAGTACCCGGATCTTCACAACGCAGAACTTAGCAAAACTCTGGGAAAACTTTGGCGGTAGGTTCATTTTATGGTCATCACAAATTATAGATAAGTTTCAGTATTCTAACAAATAAAAATCATCAACAGCTGACTCCCGTTTCTTCATTAATCTCCTGTAAGGTTGTTTAATCACCGATTTTGTAATGAAGCAGTCATCTAACTGACAACTGCACTAATTTAAAGCTTGTGGTCCGGTTGTTTTATGAAATAACTTGTAGGGGTGTTGTTTCTTTTTACAAATTTGATAACATAGAGAACTTGCAAAATATGTAAACATCTAAAGATCTAAGTATAAATACCATTTACATTTTTGTATTCTGGTCATTTCTGTAAGCTTTGACCTTAAATTTAAAAACAGTTGGAAATCTATTTTAAAAAATCCTGCCCCCCCCCCCGTTGAATAGTTCAATTTATTTAGGAATAGTATTCAAATATCTCTGCAAACACTTGGGCAAGAAAGAGATTTGCACTCAGTTCAGTGTATTTAATGCAGAATGAGATAGGTATACTTGCAGTGTATTTGTATTTAATGCAGAATGAGATAGGTATACTTGCAGTGTATTTGTATTTAATGCATAATGAGATAGGTATACTTGCAGTGTATTTGTATTTAATGCAGAATGAGACAGGTATACTTGCAGTGTATTTGTATTTAGTGCAGAATGAGATAGGTATACTTGCAGTGCATTTGTATTTAATGCAGAATGAGATAGGTATACTTGCAGTGTATTTGTATTTAATGCAGAATGAGATAGGTATACTTTCAGTGTATTTGTGCAACATGTTTGAGGGTTAGTACAGATTTAGGTCGCTATAACTTGTAATCAAAGCGTTTTACGTGTTCAAGAAATGTAATTTCTTCAGTCCTAATCTGTATCCAGCTGTATCAAATGAAACCTATGCCTTGTGTGCATATTTATAAGAGTAAAACTTTTATATTCATTAGCAATTCATGTCCTTTTATCAGCTTTCAGAATGTGCAAGTACGCATTAGTCCGTACATACAGTGCATATAGGTTTGTCTGTATGATGGCACATACGGCATGTGTAGCTGTTCCTTTTAGTTGAAATTACAAAATAAAGCATTACCCAACATTTTGAAAACGGAGGACCGCGAAACATTATTGATTTCCTTTAATGCTTGATTAGTTTGTGACACGAAATATATTAATTGCGAGCTTTCAGTGTGAAATATATATATATATATATATATATATATATATATATATATATATATATATATATATATATATATATATATATATTGCTCCGGTGGCCTAGGTGGTTATAGCGTCCGCCTCAGATGTCGGAGATCGGAGCATCGAATCCCGGCCGAACCACACCAAAGACTTATAAAAATGGTACTAGCATATGCTTCACTTGACGCTCAGAAAAAAAAGTTAGTGTTAGAACTGGTCAACATGGTGTTAAGATAATGTGACTGGGTGGGACATGATCCTACATGTCTGCAGCATGATGCCCCAAGTCTAGACATCGTAGCGATAAGACTAAAACTGCTAAGTTAAAATCCAAACACACCCACAGACACACACGCACGCACACACCGAAACACACATACACACACACACACCCATATTTATATATATATTTCTGTATGTGTGTGTGTGTGTGTGTGCAAAAGCTGTGACATACAATTTTGCACTTTTAATTTAAAATCTGAATAATCATTTCAGAAATTTAGCTTTTCCAGGCGTGTGGTATACTGTGTACATCCATTTTCTAGATTGACATGTTTAGCTTTTCCAGGCGTGAGGCATGCTGTGTACAACCATTTTCTAGAGTTCTTAAAATGTTTACAGAATGCTTACATTTGTGGAATGCGGGGGTCCTTTATAAATGAGGCTGACGACAAGTATAAAGTATGCGAGTGTTGAACTCTCAAGTGGTTGTTATCATGTTACATGTGGAGGGCGTTGAGCTCAGACCTTTGAAATGCACGAGAAGAGGTGCGTTGGTGGTAGGGTAGAGAAAGAGATTCACTCATGTTATTTATATATATATATATATATATATATATATATATATATATATATATATATATATATATATATATATATGAACTCAGGCTTGTTGACTTCATAGAAAACAATGAGTGATTCGGAAAGTAACCACGGAGCTCTCTCTCTCTCTCTCGCTCTCTCTCTCTCTCTCTCTCTCTCTCTCTCTCTCTGAATTAGACAAAAATATAAACGAAACACACAGGAACTAGTTTGAAGATACAAGAAAGAGAAATACAAATATTTACCTAAAGTTTAAATATGCAAGGTATTATAACTAAATACAGTATCCTTTTGTTTTTTTAAAAAGAAGATTCGGGAAATATACGATTAACAATAATATATTGTCTCTATTTAACATTGTAAAAAGTAATCTCTATTAATTCTTATTTATAGCATACTTCATCTATAATACAACAGCAAAATGATTCTTACAAAACGTCAGCCACACAAATCCGTACATTATCGTCGGGTAAACTGGCCGGATGATGAAATGATTTATTTGAACACATCTCAGACAGACGTTCCCATTCCGATGCCAACTTGTGACATGTGTTTTACATGTGAACATATAAGTATACATTCATCCATTAGGATGCTCACAAAATAAGATGTTTATTGAATATAATATTCCGTGTGACAGAGAACATCTGTTACCGTCTATCATAGAAGGAAGGCTGTCCCATTATTGGTGTTGCAATTACACCACGGTTTGATATGTATGTGTGCCATCAGAGAAAAGAACCATAAAAGGCATGTAAATATTCACATTTCTTATTGATTGAAAAGCCTACATTGGTAGATGCACGTATTTCCTTGATATTAATATGGGCGCGAAAGCAAACCGATTCGTATTGCATCACCCAGCTAGTGTTGAGACCCCCCCCCCAATTTTCTTTTTTTTTTTTTAAATTTCTGTTTGTACTGCGAAAAGAGAAAATAAAAAGGGGAGGGGCAATGTGTAAATTAGAATACATTGACTGATACATTTTTATTTTCGAAAATATATACTTTGTTTTTCTGTTCTACAAACATTTTACAGATTAACGGTAAATTATGCCAGTATATACTTGCAACTTTACAACATTGCAACGGCTAAGAGATTTAACTAGTACTGTGTTTGTACATTTATTAAGGAATTACTTTTTGTTTTTTTCACAAACGTAGTTAAATTATTTTTTTTTAAACGAATGTGAAAGTTAATTGGAGAAAGAACTATAATTTACAAAGAACAATTATCAATTTCAGATGAAATTAAAAACACTTTGACCATAAGGCCTACTAATAAGCAAATATGAATTGTAGAAAACACGGAGATTTTAAGGCAACACAACGATTTATTTCATTCAGTTCAGAGATATTTTGTTGCTCAATCATTAACGTTGCCGTCTTTATTATTATTATTATTATTATTATTATTATTATTGTTGTTGTTGTTGTTGTTGCTGTTCATGATGACGTTATGCACTTCTCCACATGTGAAACTTCGTCTGGAGGCATTTGAGGCTCCCATCCTCAAAAACATTTTTTTTCTCATATACCCTGTCTGTAAAGATAAAGGGTTCCATGAGTAAAACAAACAAATTTTATGATATACCTATCACTTACAGGAATCATTATCTGATAATCTGATCTGGACATTTTTATCACCAACTAGCGCCAATCCCACCCCAGGCCGTGTAAAAACATACTGGGATTGAAACAAAATGCATTTTGTTAAAAAAATGTATGCATAGTTTCAAAAGTACAGCAAACACAAGCAAAACAATAAAAGTACAAGTCTTTTCGAGCAACGTATAAAGTACACTGAACTACTTACCATTTGTCACGTGGAGATCGCATAGTCTTAAGTATCATCGAGTCGTCTGCATCAAGTATGAATAGTAAATTATCCGGTGGAATGATTCAGTGGGCAGAAATGACGAATTGCAATATAACAAACAACGCAAATTAAATATACATACTATGATGATGCAATGTTACTATAACGATAATACGATGGGAGTGTGCGATAAGATGACGCTTTCGAGGAAAAAAGTTGCTTCTAATAAGCAATTGTGTCACGGGGTTTAACACCAAGAGAAATCTAATTAATTTTGATAAGTATCAATCGTTATAAAGGTATGCGATTGTATTTATAAAGTAAATGGACATTATTTGCATATATCATGACTGATAATATTTTCAAGTGTTTTCCGGAGCAAATGTACCTTTCATTGCAGAAAGCGTTTTGTGGTGGAGTTCCAAGGAAAAATGCTACAATGAGAGCAATTTACGTTTGGGAGCGATTTACGATGTAACATCCCATTATTACTCGGAATTGCTTTATGAAGTCATCATATACACTGGATCACTTTGCCTGCTACAGAATTTAAGAAACCTGTGTTTTACTACTGTTTCCAGATTACACACAATTCATTGTAAATCAAAATCATATATTCTTTTACTTATTAGCAGACAATTTTTAATGATACTTTGTCTTTATAATGCTTTTACCATAAGACCTGGGCGCCATTTTCTGTAAAGCATATTTTTTTAAACCTGTTAATCTGAGAAAATTGATCAACCAGGTGCATTATGCCCGATATAAAAATCCTACATTCTCCCAAATATAATTTTTTGGGGCCTTGTCACTATCAGACGCCAATACTTTTGGTCAATTCTGTTAATCTCATTTCTCCAACGACCATCTACTTTTCTGCATCCAAGCAATGCGATAATCAGCATAAATGCCTGTACCTGAGCCGAATAATTGTCATATTTACGGTTTCATCTGGTCGAGTAAAAATCATGGAGTCAAAGGTTCTTCCAGCCTGGTTCATTTTTAAGGCTACAGATATTTATAGTCTTGTACTTTCGTTACTTAAGTACAAAATAATGTAGAATATTGGCAGGTAAAATTTGCAGTAATAAAATTTTAAATTATTCTACAACGAATTTGAAAACCTAAACATTAACCTACAGATTCCACACCGGGAGGCAACACCAGTTTGCTAAGTTAGGCTAATTGTGTCTACAATACCGAAATAAAATGATCAACAAATATTTCGAGAGTACTTGAACACTGTTTGACCATACTTTAAATTGGTCATTATCACGTTATTGACGTTCTTGGACACATAGCATTATAACAAATACAATTAGAAACAAAATTCTCCTTTCTCGGATGAGCACTCAATAACCTTTGGAACACTGTATGGCCTTTGATGAAGTCCTACATAGCCGTTAGCTCTAAAATCTTAATCGTATTCAAACAAGCAAGCCATGAATTGATGGTCTCAGTTTTCAAAACCACATATAAAAATGGATCTAAATGAATATTTATGAATCTTGCATTTGTTTCTTTCATGCGTGAAATAAGAAAATTTCAATAACAGTATATCTGCCAATTAAAGGCTGACTAATTATTTTCCACTCATTTACCGTTACAATCTCTCTCCAGTAGTTAAGCAAAATTTACGCTACGTTGTTACAGGGTAAAACTCGATATCTCAGCGTGGTTAGTTAGCTATTCAGACCTATGAGTGAATTTGATACGGTTGAATTCGCTACTGTATTTGCTGCTTCGTAAAATGAGTGCATTTTAACCACCACTTTACTTCTTTAAGTAGGAAAATGTTCAATAACAATTTATTATCGAAATATTCTCAGGATTTTATCATTACAAAATTATAACTACCACTCAGAAACTTTGAGTCCACGCAGCGTTGCTTTAACAAGGTTTGCTACATATATTTGGGGTTCTTTGGAAAGGGGATTAACTCTTGGCATTTTCATTTTGTTATAGCATTCAGCAATAGACAGTGAAAAGAATGATAGTTCAGTTTAAAATGATTGAAGATTTGACGAAATTATTGTAATAAGTAACTTTCATCGTCGAACGATATGTTTCTTTCCTTGCTTATTGCTTGTTTTAGATACCCATATATGACAGGCACAATGCATAGATGGAGGTAGAACATAGTGTTTTAACATATATTCTGAAAACTTGATAAAGGTGTATACGTTTCGTGCCAATCACAGATTTACACACAGCAATGGGTATATATATGTAATCCTGCTAAATCACTGATCGTATTGTGTTACTTGAGATTTCCTCTTGAGCAAACTTGAACCACCCGTATCCGTTCAGTTCTCTATCCCAAGCTCCGTGATATCGAATGAGTCTTAGCGTGCTTAACAATTACGAGTACAAATGAAAGTCCACGCGTCATTGAGCTCCTTCTGTGCTATATATTTAGGGGATAGTACACTAAAGATAATGATATGTTGGTGACTTTTTGGTTCATATTTTTATTCTCCCGACCTTATGAAATCGTGCTCGTGCGCATGACAAGAAATGATTATGACCCCTCGATTCTAAATTAGCACTTTAAGGATTCACATACCATGGAAAGAGCTAGTAGAAGGTTCATGTGGATTTTTTTAAAACAAGCATTACATCTTTGAAGATTTACTGTAAATATGACGGTTATAGAGAACATGGGAGGTTTTCCAAATTATAGACCATGCCAAGTGTGATTGATTTTAATGTGTTGGGTCAAGATGCATTGTGTTCAAAATTGGAGCTAAACAACTGCTTCCATTATTCAACAGAGGCAGGACAAACCCCCAAGGACAATAAACTGGGCCGGGGAAAGTTTTAATACATCCTTTATATTCAAATGGTTTGACATATATATGAATGAGATAAAAAAAAGTGGGAAGTACTAAAATGTTCATTATGCACAGAATATATATATATATATATATATATATATATATATATATATATATATATATATATATATATATATATATATATATATATATATATATATATATATATATATATATACATACATACATACATACATACATACATACATATATCTGTGTGTGTATGAACATTGGCAAAAGTTTGCATCAAGAGGAGTGTGGCAGGACACTGTGTCTCAGCAAAATCGCAAGTTAAACATTGTGCACATTTCATTAATATGAACCAAATTTCAAAACGTCTACATGACCATGAACGAAGCGTTCTTGTGTTACTGACAGGTGTCTCATAAAAAAGCTGGCCCTATATTTTCCCGGCAAAGACGATGGTTTTCAAAATTCATTGATCAACTTCCAACTGAAAAGTCTATAGATAAGGAGCGAAGATATTAATTCAAATGAGTACTGACGTTATGCAAATTTCTAGTCGACCTCGTGCATCGCTGATTTGCTACATTAACTCAAACAAATGAAAGACAATTTCGCTGCAATTTGTCTGGCAACGCCGTCCTTGCAATTTTCTAGCAACATCATCCTAGCAATTTTTCTAGCAACGCCATCCTTGCAATTTGTCTGGTAACGTGTTCAACAAAATTAGACGAGCTAAAATAGACAATGTTTCTGATACATAAAATCTCTTAACGATTTTTATAGAGAAGAGAAAGAAAAAGGGACACGAGATGCCAGTAACATTGGACTATGTATTGCAGACAGATGAAACACTTACTAAAATTATGGAAGGTACCAGTTTCCCACCCAAACGCAGCAAACTTAGGTTTTAACTTCATTTGTGACTTTAGACATGCACTATCCAACAATGACAACAAAAATCGAATCAAACTCGTTTATCAAAAACGACTTACCGAAATCAAAAGGATAAATATACACTTAAAGGAAAACACAAAGGAATTTCGCTCTGGGGAAGAAATCACTGTCACATAATATATATATATATATATATATATATATATATATATATATATATATATATATATATATATATATATATATATATATATATATATATATATATATATATATATATATATTAAGGTATCTTACAAAACATTGCTTTCTTCTGTGTTTTAGAGTTTTGAAAGAGGATGAGAAAAAGCCATTCGTTGAAGAAGCAGAAAGACTGCGTCTTCAGCACAAGAAGGACTACCCTGACTACAAATATCAACCAAGACGCAGAAAGCCACTCAAAAATGCAAACAACACCACTGACAACCCAAATACTCTTCCCGCGGGAGTGATGTTCGAAGCACTTCACGAGGACTCACCCTCCCAAATCAGTGATGACAGCAGCGATCGTTCCACTAAGGATAGCGCTCATGGATCGCCGACTCCACCAACGTCTCCTGATCAGCAAAACCTTATGAATATGCAAAATTGCTTGAGCGAAGGACCCAGAGGACGTATGGCACCTCCAGGTAATATAAGAATATATGTTTGATAATGTATACCTGGCAAACATTGCTCGTGGAATCGATTAAAAGTTTGATTGGTCAGTACTTACGACATAAGCGTTGCATGAGTTGCTCTGAATCCCAAGGAAACGGAACAATCAACGACAGTCCATAGTCCTTGTTGCACGAGTGCTGTGCAGCTATGTATAATTTTGTATGCTCATTTCCATATCCTCTACTCGCCATTTGCTTACTCCCAAGTTTTCCTTGTCATCTTGTTGATTGTGTCAGTGCTTCTAATCGGCTACTTGGGAGTAGACGATTTTTGAACGGAAAGGAAGCGAATGATCCACATGTCCTATGCATTTTGAATGCAAGGTGTATTGCACTGTTTACGCAATTTTTTTCTTCTGATTTATCAAATATAAACATTAAATAAATGTTGGATTTTTTTTTACGTAAACAGAACACACTTTAGCAAGTGATAGTTTCTTTAATTTACCACAGAATACGTTTTTGCATGGTATATGCAGTTTTCTTTTTTCTTTCTTGAATATTTAATGAATATCATAACAGCGATATTATTTCATTTGATACGAGATGACTATACGTTTTAATAACCTCATGACACGTTATAAGTTGGCGTCTTTAAGTAGGTCCTGCGACTAAAAGGGATTAAAGGCATATGAATAAAGAATACGTATAAGTTTCAAAATTATTTCTTTGCAACAAATATGTAAACTTGTATGTCTTTTCCAGCTTACTTTCAAGCATATCCCGCAGACTATAGTCGGATGAACCTTAACTTTGGTGGAGATGTTGTCAACATGGTGGACCAGTTTGATTATCAAGAACTGGACCAGTACATGCCCACAACAGGAGCTCATTTGCTCCCAGTAACCGACACAGGACATCATCAGTTCTCTTATGACCACAGCACAACCCTTCCAGCCTCTTCCTTTTCCTGGAGCAAATGTTTCCGGCCGTCCACAGAATCCCGCCCAGACTCGTCTGATGCCATGAACTCAAGCAGTGATTACGGCAGCAACTACAAAACTAATTCTACCCCTGCCTTCAATGTCTGCAGAAATGTCTCTTTACAACATCAGAATAACTCTTCTTCTCGCTTTTCAAACTCCCTCCCCAATACCTCTTCTCAGAGCGTTATGCCCAATCCGTCCTATCAAAGTACTAAAAGGTCATCCATCTGCAAAGACGTTGAGAAGGAAACTGGAAATTATATAAATCTTGGGCCTTTGAACACTTGTCAACAACAACAGCAACAGCAGCTGCAGCAGGACTTTACATTTCTCGATAAATTTGAAAGTGTGAACGTGCCCCATTCCCGGTACGGTATTGACAGTGATCTTCAAGATCTCTCATACTTTGGCAAGAACCAGAACAGTCATGCCCTTTCCAAAAATTCTTCGTCGTCGTTATCTACCAGCTCCAACGTAGGCATGACCAGATCAGTATTCAACCCAATAACAGCCATGGTGTAGAATTATGTCACTTACAGTGCTCAACAGTGTAGATCAAATCCTTATGAATAAAAAAAAATAAAGATGACGATGTCTCATCACCAGAATAAAACGTATGACCAGAAACTAAATGATTGGATTTTCTATCTATTTATATGAATGTGTCAATCTCTGTCTGTCTGCCTGTTGATCTATCTTTCTATACAACTATCATTCTAACATAATATAATATCAAGCTGATAGAAAACTATTTTTTTAAAATGAGAAATAACTGTGCTGTAAGACAGTGGTTCGTATACATAAACAGGCCATTTACGCTTTATATAGGCAAAATAGAATGTAATAAATACATGTCTTTTTGTATTCATTTTGCCATATTTAAATCAAGAGAACATTTTTTACAAATATTAAACGATAGAAAATGAATGTAAAATTAAAGAATTACATAACCGTTTCCGCAAGATGATGGGGCATTTAGAAGCATAAACGTTAAACACAATACATTTTTTATTTAATTAAATTTATAATATCATGGTCCTTCTGATTACATCAAAATAAGCGACTATGAAAATTAAAAACTTACATCCAACTGTCGCATATAAAGGAAAATTAATCTGGTTTTATTGCAATAAAATGTCCAATGCGCTTTATCCTGCTTTTGTACAAGGGAATGAAAACGTGTATTGTTGAATGCTCGACATATATCATCAGGCAAAAAATTATCAAACGCATATCTGGGTGCGTGCAGTTTGCAGTCGGATTTGACTTAAAACGAGTACGAACTATGTGTAAAATAGGTAGGAAACTTACTATTATTTCTACAATCCCATCCACACACACCCCTCACTCACTCACATATAATGTGTGTGTGTGTGTGTGTGTGTGTGTGTGTGTGTGTGTGTGTACACACTTACGACTTGATGTATTGTTAGACTGGTTGATAATAGCTACTGACTTTCAGAAAACTCCGAGGACAATAGAAAATAGTGAGTTTTTGTTTCGTGAAAAATATAAAGGCAAATGAAACAAAAATGAATTTGATTTTGATGATATTACGTGCAAAAAGGATGTTCGCAAAATAATGTCGATCTTAAAATTTTCTTCGGAAATATCCTAACAGTGAAATTCGAAGAACTCTGAAAGTACAAAATGCATTGTCAAACTGCCTTGGATTTATAAAAAATATATATATATGTTGACCGATGTGGCGGCCAGTATAGCTGGTGGAGGAAGAACCTGAGGAAATCCCCGGAAAGAGTCACAAAACCACGGGAAATTACTGGTAAGCTGTCTCACATATACCGACATTGGCCGAGCCCGTAACTTGAAGCCATGCGGACAGAGGAGAGATGGCAGTGACCATATAGACTATCCCGGGCCCCAATATATACTGACCCCTATATGTTTTTATTTTTCTAAAGCTAAAACTCTTGATTGGCATAGATGTTTTCTCCATTCTATGCCAAGCGATTAGAGATAGGCAACATATCTTCATTGATAACAACATTAAGTTACAAAATTTTACAATAATTTTATGGCAGTGACCTTCCACAAATTAACCTCCTACATATAATGCTTGAAATTTATGCTTTTTTGTTTTAAATTAATAACTTTTTATACAAGAATGGAGAGATTGTTACTTTCTTTCACACATTGCTTGCCGTACTGATACAATGAATAATGATGGGGTGTGAACATTATGAAACATTAAAGAACTGTCGTATCTTACACACCTCAGACCGTAACATGGTTAAACAAGCATTCTAATGATTTTGATTGTGAGTTTATTAGTAATGATGTTTGTTTATTTTCGCATTCAAACGTGCACTGGCTGGTCTTTGCACGCTTGAGGTCTAGCTCTGTGACAAACGCTGCATGCAAATTTCGATTGTTATTTAATTTCGGTTTGCAATCTTCGCTCATCTAGCACAATTTTTCCGTCGCTTTCAAATATGATTATGATTGTGCTGAAAGTTAAAATCGCTACTTAAGCAATTTTGTTACTATATTTAGACAAGAGTTTTGACAAAAATGTTGTGTTGTCTAGGATCCATACTACAGTAAGGATGTTGATAAAATCGAGAAGGTTCGACACCATGCAGCAAGATTTATATCTGGTGACTACAAAACCAGAGAAGCAGGATGCGTCACCAAAATTTTAACTGACCTGGGTCTACCAAAACTCCAAGGCAAAGCGTAGTATTATTCTTTTGGCACATTTCTATAAAGTAGATGAGGGGTTAGTGCCGACTCAATCACCAAATATATTTGTAAAACCATTAAGACAAAAACGCCAGATTAAAGCCAAATCTTTTCCAAATTTTGAAAGTATAAACATTGAAGAAAACTAGTATCAAATAATAGTAGAAGTTTTATAGTTGAACAATGTAGAATAGAACAATTTAGAAATTTTTTTTTCGTAAAAACAATTGTGGACTGGAATCACCTGAGTGACAGTGATGTGGGTAGCTTCAGAATAGCTCTTAAAACAAATACTAACGTTTTAGTTGGCGCTCTCTCTTCCGGTGCAAATTTATGCTGTAACTGTCCCTGTACATTCAGATTCAGTATACTGTTAGTAGTTCAGGGTAACATGTATACGATACTCTATAGGTACCACATAATTTTGAATAGCAACAGGTCATGTAAGTTCAGTTACATACAGTTTGAAAAATTCATGTTTAAACATATTGTATAGAAAAAAATATTGCTTGAGACCAACGTTTTTTTTTGTGTGTGTCTAGGGTTGTTTTGTTCTCTGTATAATGTATTACATGTCTTAACTATCTAATCGTTGAGGATCGACAGTTCAAAGCAGATGTCAAATTGTTCTGGAAATACATGTCAGATCGTTCCGGATAGAAAGAGTTTAAAGCGGATGTCAAAGCGACCATTTTGTTCAGTGTGTCTGGTCATTGCCCAAGTGGAAAAGTTAAACGATTTTAAAAATTGATAATTTCTAGGTTCCAACAATAGGAAGCATTTCTTTCGATAGATAGCCGCCAATTAAGGTACTCACTTCCCTGGTTGCACACATTGATGAATGCCTTGTCTGGAATCGTATTTATGACTACAGCTTTTGACTTTAAGCAGGAAAACAATTTATTTATTACTCTCCGAACCAACAGATACCTTTTAATGTTATCCTAGCAAACGGCAGTTTAAAGTTACACGGAAAGTTTACTCACTAATATAATGTTGGTCTAATATAAACAAAATCATTATGTCGACCAAATATAGAAAAAAATTATCATGACTTCATACGAATTAAAACGAAGTTATCAGAAGAGGAATCGTTTAACATATCATTATCAATATCATCATCATCATCATCATCATCATCATCTAATCATAATCATCATCATCATCATCATCATCATCATCATTTAACAAAGATAGCATATTTGGTAATGAAAGACTCATCTGCCATGTGGTCCTCAATTTCTGTACAGGTTATGTCAGCGGCGTCGCTAGGGATGGTGTCACCCAGTGCGGTAAACTCATAGTGTCACCCCTCCAGACTTCCACCATGGATTTCTTCTTCTTAAAATAAGTCCACAGTATAAAAATGACAAAAATAAGCACCAGACGCTCTGCAGACTGTATGGTGGCACCCTGTGCCTGCTAGTCATGTATTTAACTATGATCAGTTATCCGCTTATGAAATCCGACTAGACCGAGCAGTGTGTGCTCTGTAAAATTTGCAATTTTTCATTTTGGTGTCACCCCTCTGAGATGGTGTCACCTGGTGCGGTCCGCACGCCCCCGCACCCCTCTAGCGACGCCACTGGGTTATGTCATACACAAGTCACTTACACACGCGCAGATATACTCACACTTGAACAGATTTAAAATTGATCAATTTCTTTAAGTATAGTGCTCAACGGGCAGATATACGAATAAAATGGAAAATATAGATATTCTTCATCACTAGAGGACGTATCTATCTTTACACTGAAAGTTGATTTCATCCATCGAATTATATACACCGAAAATTCCATTGTGGTTATGAAGGACAAGTCGGTTTAAAGTACTTATTCTTCAATGCTTGAAATTTTTAAGGACACAAATGTTTATAAAAATGTACGCTGACAAAGATTATGAGATATATTTGTCAAATGATTGTGAAAAATTTATTTTGAAATAAACACTTATTTAAAGGGGCTACGTACATGAAAAAGAAAGAGGAGGAGAACAGTAAAGATAAAAAACAAGAAAGGCGCATAGAAAGCAAACAATTAATATAATGGCGAAATCTAGGTTCTTGGATCAAATTCCCTTTCAAAAAACAGGAACAATTTCCAAAATATCGTTATCAACAAAGTAAATGACAATCCAGCAAACATAATTGATGTTGATTTACAATTAATATATGTTCAGTAGTTTTACTTCGACGCAAAACCAGAGGTCATTATCATAAATACCTGAACGTTTACTTAGAATAAACAGATATTAATGGCCATTCATTGACTGGAATATTATTGCCAAGCTATTTATCAACTGACATTGTATGGCTGCAGTGTAAATTTACTGAACTTACATCGAATACACCCACCCCATCCCAACCACTGTCATTAAAGTAAAATGAAAGCAGTACTTTTCTATATGTATTTAGCTCCATCAACTGCAATTTCTCAAATAAAAGGCATGGCAAGAATATATATATATATATATATATATATATATATATATATATATATATATATATATATATATATATATATATATATATATATATATATATATATATATATATATATATGATGATTCTGTAATAACTAAGTTATCAAACATACATAGGAAGTTAGTAATTATTGAAGTGATGAATATGTTATTATATTATTTCGTTATTCAATTAACTTACAATAGACAAATTTATAAGCTATTGGAAACTATGCTGGCTGTAAGGAGATCCATATGCTATGTATTGTAAAGAGTAACAGATTTTGAAATACTATACACATATAAGTGTAAATTTAACTTATATAAAACAAAGTGGTCTAAGACAAATGTGAGCGCGAGTAAAATTATACGATTCGACACCTTCGATGTTGCTTTGGTTATCGTTATTGAGGAGACGATCGTCCATGGTGAAATTGCCCCGATCGAGTAAATAATAAAAAAAAATGAAAAAAAATGGACGGAATAACATTTATCGAAGCAGAGATATGGAATATAACAGCAAGAGCCCCCGTATGTAAATTATAGCAATTTAATCAACTATATAAACAAAATAAGAGTGAACATGTCATTTGAAAAATAGTTTCCCTGATATACCGACAAAACAAATTTTCATCATAGAATGTTTGAACTCAAATTGCCCGCATCTCTGCATAACCTGGTTGCTTCCGGTCCTTTCCAAATTATTGTTGGTGACAGGTCAGCGTAACTGTATTTATTTTCTTTCTCTTACTCTCTTCAGCCTCTTCTGGTAATCAGCCATAACTTGGGTGTAGTATGCACTCCTTTCCAGTGTGTAGCACAGGTATGGAACTATTTTTCCTCTTCAACTACATATAATATCCAACCTAAATACTTCTCAGGTTTATCTTCTCTTGGAATTGAACAATCAAACAATATTTCTTGTCATGTCAGATATTGTCTTATTGAAATTCAACAGAACTAAGCTAATATGGTCAGTTCGCAACCTGATACTGATATACAATCATATTAACAGGAAATCGCTGTATTTTTCCTAGCTGCTGACCGTATTCCAAACTGGAACCATGACATAATTAGACCTCTTATATAAACTATTACATCCCACTGTGGGCTGTAACTTTCCAGCTAAAATGATGTCGGTCGACTTGCGTTCCTAACGCTAACACCATCGATTCTCCTTTGAAACGAATTTACAGCTTAATTACATAAATGAATTAACGAACTTCACGTCTTGTCTTATCTAAATTACATGCTAATTAGCGATCCATTTACATAGACATAATAAAATCATTTCCTTGCATACATGATACATATAATTTAAAACATAAATCAATTCTCATAGTTCGTTTCACAGTAATGTTTGAAGTTCTTAGGATACAATATTCCTATTACATCTAAACGATGTAATTCTAAAATATTCGTATTGATTCGAACAGATTCATATATTAGCTTCCGATAATTTGCTGCATGAATTCGAAACGAATAAATTCAACACATAATTATAAACGTATATCTGTGAGCATATCGTATGCAATTAAGACAAAACCTTTGTGCCTTTTGGAGACTCGCTCTTTCTATGCAGCCGAGTATATCTTTCTTGTGTCCTCTACTTTCAAGACTCACGTCCCTTCACAATTTAACGAAAAATGCTTGTTATTTCTCGAGCTAAGTTCTGGTTTCCCACAGAAACTTGGACTGGCTAATTTCGCCATGGAAATTTCTTAAAACATAGAATTTCGTCGAGCCAATCAGGATTAATTTTCTCTAACCACCAAACATTTAACACACCCATCGAAGCTATAGTAAGTCTCTCATTTCCGCCTTTGTTAATAATTATTATGTAAAATATGATGGTATGATATATATTTTCATATGGCCCAAGATTTCCCAAAATTTGTCTCGGGCTTGTCACAACTTTGTCATGTTCCTCTACTTGATCCTACGTTACCATCTCTGTCGGACCGTTATCATAGTGGGTCCTAATTGAAATCCAATTACTCCCCCAAACTGAGCATATCCCAATCTTCGCAGGCAGCAATTTATTGCGAACCTAGCCCATACATCATAATTAATTGTTACGTGTCACTCTGACCACGGCATAATGTGCTGCGACAAAACATCTTCAAAATTTTTGCACCATTACAACAAAGAATTCATTAAATAACAAAAAGCTAATATTTATTAATCAGACCTATACTGTGATTATTTGATGGAGGCATACCTTTTGATATAAGTATTATAATTAATTGGTGCATCGATCGTTAAACATCTTGTTTTTGGTACCACACGATAAAATGTATCGGTCATTAACGTAGGAAAAGAAATGTCTATCTATTACGACATCTATGAAGTTGTCGAAATTCTTTCTGCACCTCAGAATTTGTCAAAGCATACCTAGACCATACTGTATTTTTAAACTATTGCATTTGTATGGGAAAATATGAACGAGTTTTTCGGATAGAATACTGCACTACCTTGGGAGTGCAGTATATCCATCCGAAAATCAAGTTCATATTTTCCCATACAAATGCAGTAACCTTTTTATTACATGCTCATTTTTCTTATTCTACCTAAGGCTTAATTATATAAACAAAATACACTACAAGAAACAAAGTAACTGAATGTATGTCGTATTCGAAACTAAATACACAAGCGCATATTCATCATTAACAACATTATTACTGCGCACATAACTCCGCCCAGATAAATGTGAAGTTAGCCGTGCGCTAGACATAACTTTTGAAAGAAAATCGCGTTTTCGTCTACGTAAAATTGAAATTTAGATTCATATTGTGAATGTATGCGTATTGCAACAACTTTTCCATTTGATCTGGAATGAATAGATTTTGGTATTTATGTCGATCCTACGAAATTTCGTGATTATGGACTGGATTCATCTGTGCAAATTGAACATGAAATACATCAGATTGTAAGAGAGAGGGAAACTCGTGTTGACATCTGCAAGTGTGTTTCTGTTCTGTCAATGAATATTTGAAATCATAATGTGGGGAAAATATGAAGTCTTTCAATTGCAGTTATCAAAAAGACGCTATCGAATTTAATGTTTAGTTCATTTTGAGTGCAGTCAGGAGGATGTAATTGCACTTGGAATGCAGTTGAAATTACAGTACAATTTCGAAATCTGTAATCAAGCTTGAGAACTCATGACATGGTTCATGTAATTCGGATTTGCAGAACTAAGAAAGGAAATTCAGGATGTAAAACTAAGTATATTTTTTTGCCATTCTTATTACCAGCAAAAGAATACAATTTATGCCTTGTCAATTGCATGTTATTTGTAGGTACCTAGCAATTGTATGAAATCTGGCATCTCCCGCCTAAATCCAAAACACTGTATCAAAAAAGTTAACGCGGAATGTAGCAAAGCAACTGGTAAGTGGCAGTCCACGAAACATCTGCTTTAGTTCATTCAGAAACAAATGTGATCAACCAAAATGTAAACCGCCTACTATGTGAGTGTACATAATTTGTTTACAAAAGTGCTGGTCATCTGCGTCCATTGTTCGCTTATAATACAAAGTAGTTCCTTTATGAGTTCAATGTGAAGTTGCGCGCGAGTTCAGTATCGTAAAATACTGAACGATTCTGACAATGAAAAGTTAACGGAGAAACAAATGAGCATATAATAATCAGATTTATTATATGCTCATTTTTTCCCCCGTTAACTGATATAGCATTCACGTGCATAAAGGAACTACTTTCTACTGTAAACAAACAATGGATGCAGACGCCAGCACTTTTGATTTGTAAACAAATCATGTACACTCGCGTAATAGGCCCTTTACGTTGTGGTTGTTTAAATTTATTTCTGAACGAACTAGAACAGACGTTTCGTGGACGGACTGCCACATACCAGCTGCTTTGGCACATTCCACGTTGATACAATGTTTCGGATTTAGGCTAGCTACAGTATACAACAAACGCAACAAAAATTCCTTACAAATAACGTACAAGTGACAAGTCATATACTGTCTTCTTTAGCTGGTGATAAGAATGGCACAAAAATTATACTTACAGTTTTACATACTGAATTTCCTCAAAATGTACTTTCTTAGTTCTGCGAATCCGAATTTCATGAGCCATGTCGTAGGTTCTCAATCTTGGTTACACATTTCGAAATTGTACTGTTAATTTCGATAAGTGCAATTACATCCTCCTGACTGCACTCAAAATGAAATAAGCATTAAATTCCATAGCGTCTTTTTGATAATTGCAATTAAAAGACTTCATATTTTCCCCACATTATGATTTCAAACATTCAATGACAGAAACAGAAACACATTTGCAGATGTCAACACGCTTTTCCCTAGCTTCTTCAATCCTATTTTTTTCATGTGGAATTGTCACATACAAATCCAGTCCATAATCACGAACTTTCGTAGAATCGAAAAAAAAAATACCAAAATCTATTCATTCCAGATCAAATGGAAAAGTTGTTGCAATGCACTTTCATTCACAATATGACTCCAAATTTCAATTTTAACCAGACACGCCATTTTCTTTCGAAAGTTATGTCGAGCGAGCGACTAAGTTCAAATTTATCTGGGCGGAGTTATGTGCGCATTAATAATGTTGCGTAATGATGACTATGCGCTTTTGTACTTAGTTTGGAATACGGCATACATTCATTTACGTTGTTTCTTGTAGTGTATTTTGTTTATATAATTAAGCCTTAGGTAGAATTAAAAAAATGAGCATATAATAAAAAGGTTACTGCATTTGTATGGGAAACTATGAACTCGTTTTGTCGGAAGGATATACTGCATTCCCAAGGTCGTGCAGTATTCCATCCAAAAAACTCGTTCATATTTTCCCATACAAATGCAGTAACCTATAAATATATTCAAAATATGTTTTAAAATAGTGATAAATACATTATATTGTTCTAGGCCAAAGCAATTAAATCCAATATCAAATCGAATTGAGTGATGTTCATACTGGCCATTCTATAGTATGGTCACAGTCCGCTCTCAGTATCATTACAGAGCAGTCATGATCCAAATGGCGTTTATTAAATATTGAACGAGCTCTGAGTGTGTGATTTGTTGGTTTGAACGGCATTTTAAACACATTATTAGATATATCACACCGAGAAAACTGGTATTAAATGACATTCCTATGGATTCACTCGTAGGCAGTTATTTATACATGTTGCTTTTTTGTACCTGTATATTCATGTCTATTTTTCCCCTTTTCTCGTAAGTTTACAATTTTCTGTATTAACACTAAACATCACCAAAATAGAGGACACCAAAGCTATAATTACTATTATTATGGTGTATAATTATGGTGTATAATTACTATAGTATGGTGTCTAAATTAGCATCGGTCTTCACATACATACATACATACATACATACATACATACATACATATAGACAGACAGACAGAACGACAGACAGATGCATGCATGCATGCATGCATACATACATACATACATACATACATACATACATACATACATACATGATAGTCAGACATATTTTATGTCTCTGAGTTTATTCTGGCATCATAATTGGAATCCATATAATCTTTGATAACAAATCAGTTAAGTTTCCCTGATTGTCTTTGAAGGGTATCATTACATTGGATAATTAACCCTTTTCCAAGTCGGAGCCAGTGTATAAGAAGTGATCTCTCTTTTCAAGTTCCCACGCTTGAATGAACATATGTTCCAAATCAGTCAGAGCTTCCGTGAAATAAATTAACCTCAGATGTGTATCAGAAAATGACATTTTAAATTTTGTTAATCAAAAGAACGAACCTACCATATAACAAAATTATACATCACTGTGTACTTTCAAACTAAATCACTCAATAATTCAAAATAAGATTATAAAGTACTTTCAGTTAAATTTATTTTCCATATTTTGATGTTTTTAATTCACTTGTGATTTAGCCCATATACATTCAGGAAAGAGGTTGTAGGTCGCGCATTATCTAGTTGCACAATATTTTTGTTTTCCACAAAATTGGGACAAAGTCGATAAAAATCGGCGGTATTTTTCTGTCTTGACACAAATTTGGGATAATCGATGAACATCGGCGGTATTTTTCTGACTTGACAAAAAAAAAAAAAAGGCAGAGGCTGATCCAATTAGTTCCAAAAGGCAAACAGTGCAACCGCGAATACTGCTGATAAAATTGCGGAAGCACGGACACACGGATAATACAATCAAGAATA
This sequence comes from Sinohyriopsis cumingii, assembly GCA_028554795.2. NCBI lineage: Eukaryota > Metazoa > Mollusca > Bivalvia > Unionida > Unionidae > Sinohyriopsis > Sinohyriopsis cumingii. Next base: position 35,166,299 of record CM068826.1, read on the forward strand.
TTTAAAATGATGCCAAGTTAAAAAGTCTAATAGTCACAAGGATTATAAAACTACTCAAAAATAATAATATTATTTTAAAACCCTAAGAGTAATGTTCCTCAAGTTGTTGTGGAATTTCATGTAAAGAATAAAGGAGCAAGATAATTGACGGTGTCAGGAAACGCATGCAATATTCCAACATATCAGATAATGTGCTTTCTTTCATGTATCAAGCGAAATAAAGTGTTAACAGCACCGACGTTTATACTGCAATTATTCAATTTAAATGTCTTTAAGTTAAATTGGAAATAATCTTGATTTTCTACCAATAATTCCTATCACACTTCCAGTGATCTCACTAGTATGCATCGACATCATGCATACAGTGATCTCAGTATTATACATCGATATCATGCATACATTGATCTCAGTATTAAACATTGATATCATGCATACCTTGATCTCAGTGTTATACATTGATATCATGCATACCTTGATCTCAGTATTAGACATTGATACCAGCCATCCAGTGATCGCTGTATTATACATCTATATCACGATATGACTGAAAAAAAATTTCAAGATACGTTACAGATCCAAATCTCTCTCTCTCTCTCTTTCTCTCTCTCTCTCTCTCTGACACACACACACACACATACACATTATTATACATCGATATCATTATTTGGATATCCTTTGTTGTCCCTTTGAAATGCAGTTTATATAAGTTTATATAATATATCACGTGATCCTATGATAGGAATTTTGCTGGACAACTTGTATCTAGAAAGTTGAAAGAAAAACGGTTACTGAATCTACAATATAGGTGTGTGTGTGTGTGTGAGAGAGAGAGAGAGAGAGAGAGAGAGAGAGAGAGAGAGGGGATGGAGAGATGTGTTTGCTCTTCGTTTGATGCACTTGTATTTCTATATAATAACTGTTTTGAATACAATTTAATTTTAATTTATTAGTGAATGCATACAGATGGATGACGTTCAAAAGATAAATGATAAGTACTGAAATAAAGTTATTATGTTCTAAAATTTGGTGATCTGATTGTCCAAGGTAGTAGACATAATGTTCAGTTCGCGTTTGTGTATGCAAACCATACGAGGATCACAAAAGTTTCCTCTTGACAACTTTCGATGCGTCGTATTATTAGAACAAAGCAGTCTTTTTGAAATAAATTATGAATTTTGTCGTAATTTGTATGGGATGATGCAATGCACAAATTTGTTGAAGCTTGTTTCATATTAAATGTTCAGTTTTCAATCAAAGATGCTTGGTAGCTTATGATATATTTCTTTTTGTGGAAATTAATTTGCTCCCTGCCGCCGTTTAATATGTATATAAATCCACAAACTAACTGAGGGGTATCTAATAGTTTTATACATTTTTATATTATTTTTTTTTCTTCAAATTATTTGTTTAGCAGTGACTCGGAAGCAATTGAATTATGTAATCTTTTTGTATTTCAATCCTAGCAAGTATTACATATCATTAATGATAGATTTCACTGCGTTAAAATATTTGATAAGCTCTGACGTTAAAATGGTCGTAGATACTTTTTGTTTTACTCTCAAGCCGTCTCAACAATTTTTTCCATGCTAATAATTGCAAAGGTGATTTTATCAAAAGTACTTGCTATGTAACGTTTCCTCGAACACTTACTTATTCGGAACTCTGCAGCCATTACTGTTATCTTTTTCAGCGCTTTCACTAATTTGTTCATCACAAGTAAATCTTAAGCGTAACTAAGATTCCATAATTATAGAGTGATAAATTGAAGAGATGATTGAAAACCCTTAGCGAAAAATGAATGATGATTGATGATTAACGGCAAAGCAGACAGTCGAGAACTGAACACTGCAAAGTAATTCCTTTCACCTGTAGAAACATTCAGTTGTATTCTTAAACGGTTAAACTTATAAATGTGTTTATTTATTCATGTGATTAAAGATTTTAATACACCAAGCGCCAAGACTTATTTGTTACTACATTAACATGATCATGCGATTCTATTATTTTAAAGGAAACAAACACCTGTTATCATTGTTGCACTTGTTCAACATATCTTGTCACTTCATGGCCCAATAAATCACACAGCCACTCTCTCATTTATTTATATCTATTTGATGTTAATGTCCATAGTAAGTGAGTGTATGTTTAAATTTTGATCTACATCCATCTGCATATTTATTTGCTTATTAATTGCTTGTTTTGTTTACTTTTTTACAGGGAGGGAAACAAAACTATTTAAGTATGGCAGTCAGCAATTGATGGCGATGTTAATCCATTGCTTCCCATTGCTTTGGATCACTGAGCGTTGTTTATTCATATCTCATAAATAAACACGGACTTACTCTACCGTGTGCAGTGTTGACAGCACCTAGGTACACAATCAAATTTTGATCTAGTACACAATTGGGATTAAACAACTACTTTCTACAAATGTTCTACTGACTCAATAAATACGGCTATTATGCGCACTGCTAGGTACTGAATATTGCTTTTCTGTATACTGCTAGGTACTGAATATTGTTTTTCTGTATACTGCTAGGTACTGAATATTGCTATTCTGTATACTGCTAGACACTAAATACTGTTATTCTGTATACTGCTAGGCTCTAAATATTGTTATTCTGTGCACTGCTAGACACTAAATACTGTTATTCTGTGTACTGCTAGGCACTAAATACTGCTATTCTGTATACTACTAGGCACTGAATATTGCTTTTCTGTCTACTGCTAGGTACTAAATAATGTTATTCTGTATACTGCTAGGCACTAATTATTGTTATTCTGTATACTGCTAGGCACTGAATATTGTTTTTCTGTACTCTGCTAGGTTCTGAATAATGCTTTTCTGTATACTGCTAGGTACTGAATATTGCTATTCTGTATACTGCTAGACACTAAATACTGTTATTCTGTATACTGCTAGATACTAAATAATGTTATTCTGTATACTACTAGGCACTAAATACTGTTATTCTGTATACTGCTAGGCACTAATTATTGCTATTCTGTATACTGCTAGGCACTAAATACTGCTATTCTGTATACTGCTAGGCACTGAATATTGCTTTTCTGTCTACTTCTAGGTACTAAATAATGTTATTCTGTATACTGCTATGTACTAAATAATGTTATTCTGTATACTTCTAGGCACTAAATATTGTTATTCTGTATACTTCTAGACACTAAATATTGTTATTCTGTATACTGCTAGACGCTAAATACTGCTATTCACTGAATATTGCTTTTCTGTATACTGCTGGGCACTAAATACTGATGTTTTTTTATACTGTCATGCACCAAATACTGCTATTCTCTATACTGATAGGCACTAATTACTGCTATTCTGAAGATTGTTAGGCATTAAATACTGATATTCTTTATACTGATAGGCACTAAATACAGCTATTCTGAATATTGCTTGGCATTAAATACTGCTATTCTGTATAATGATAGGTACTAATTACTGCTATTCTGAAGATTGCTAGGCATTGAATACTGATATTCTTTATACTGATAGGCACTAAATACAGCTATTCTGAATATTGCTTGGCATTAAATAATGCTATTCTGAATATTACTAGGCACTGAATACTTCTATTCTATATACTGCTTGGCATTAAATACTGCTATTCTATATACTGCTATTATGTATGTTGCTAGGTACTAAATACAACTATTATATATACTGCTATTCATTAAATACGGCTATTATGTGTACTCTTGGGTACTAATACTGCTATTTTGTTATACTGCTAGGCACTAAATACAGCTATTGGAATTATAAACTGAATCTAAAGTGAAGTGCCGAGATATTTTGTAGTTTGCACAGTTTCAATACTTATTCCTATTTGACAAAATCCAACATGTCAAATTAACGTTCGCACTTATCGACCTGAGGAACGTTATTTGCAGTTGACTTGAACTGGCCCGAGATACTATTTCTTCGGCCAATTATTCTAGTAAATTATTACCTGCCCTATCATGTATACGTTCTCTTACATTGTGGTCCTGGTTATGGCCAATTAAACATTGGTAGATGTCGTCTTGGTCTTGCATTTAATCATGTTCGTTATATTAAGGTTTTGTTTTATTCATTAGTGATGTTTTAATACAATTAAGTGGTATTAATGCGGAAATAAAGACTTTAAGATAAACTGGCATCACAAAGATAATACATATTTAGGCAAAAAAATAGTACTGTAACTTGAGAATTATTTACAACCGTAAATAAATATTTGTTCTTTGAAAATTTAACTAAGTGAGAACATATTTCTGTCTTAATTCCATGAAGTTGTAACCATTAATCCTTACCATATACCATACAAAGAAGATAAAACATAATATAAATTAAATAAAATTGATGCCAAGTCACGACTTTTGTAAATATTTACTTGACTGTTAAGGAAACAAAGCTGGGTGTCCCCATTAGTGGCGATCGAAATACAGCTCTATTTTCTGGATTGATATGGTTCGGTGGCTAATGAGTGTAGAAGCGATTGGAGTAAAATTACTTTGCCAAAAGACACATCGCAGTAGCCGACCCGGGCCACCCCTTTTGGTCACGAGTTTGGCACACAAACTACTAAATCACCGATGCCATTTTTTGCTGGAAAGATGAATAATGAATATGTTGTTGGATGTTTGTAGTTCGTATTATCAGTATTTTATAGCATGCTTTACCTGTTTTCGATCAATCTACTATTTTCTTCTTTCGTACTGGTACACTCTTTTTAGAACATTGAGAACATCACATTGGACAGGCCTAATTCATCATTGCGTGAATTATTCCAGTTCTCGTCACTATCGCTTGTGCGAAGTTTCTTTAATTAAGAATTATCGCAGCCAGCAAGAAGCATACAAACAAATCGAAATGTGATATGATAACATAACTCTCAACAATGGACAGCCATTTAGAATTCAATTTCTAAATCAAATACTGAAAGAAAGTAAATATAAAAAATGTTGATATTTTAGGTTTTAATTTGTTATGAATCTAAATAGTAATGAGATTTTCACAGCTCTTCAAAACTGAATTACTTGAACAATTTTGAATTACTTTCACTCTTCACCGTTTACTCTGTATATTTATTAAGAAAACCCAGCTAAATAAGTATGGGTTATACAATACAAATCCTGATGGCGTTGTAATAATTATGTAGACTAATTTTGAATAACTGAATAATTGTGTAATGTGTTGGCAGAGATGTGCTCAAATTTCATTATGGACGTTTAACCTAATGTCTACAAGTTATTAAAATCATAGACCAAATTAAATTCTCCAGTATTGTTTTCTGATATAAATGCTGATCGATGAAAGACATCAAAACGTTTGTTACTGTATAAAAGTAAAATCCTTCGATAAAATCCACCTCCGAAACTTGACGATAGTAATTTATTTATTTATTTATTTATTTATTTATTTATTTATTTATTTATTATTTCGTAGTTTATTTAAACTTAGTGTGCAAAGTCTTTCTTTTTTTTCTTTTTTGTGTGTTTTAATATCAGTCAGAGCATTCTTTCTTCCATTTTGAAAACTGTTCCTCAAAGCTTTCATCTTTGGATCTTTATCTTGAAAACTGTTCCACTAAGCTTTCATCTTTGGATCTTTCTTTATCTTGAAAACTGTTCCTCAAAGCTTTCATCTTTTGATCTTTCTTTATCTTGAAAACTGTTCCTCAAAGCTTTCATCTTTGGATCTTTCTTTATCTTGAAAACTCTTCATCAAAGCTTTCATCTTATGATCTTTCTTTATCCTGAAAACTGTTCCTCAAAGCTTTCATCTTTGGATCTCTTTATCTTGAAAACTGTTCCACTAAGCTTTCGTCTTTTGATCTTTCTTTATCTTGAAAACTCTTCATCAAAGCTTTCATCTTTGGATCTTTCTTTATCTTGAAAACTGTTCCACTAAGCCTTTTGTCTTGCTTGCACCTTTTTCCTTATGTACAAAAGTACCTTTTCTTTCATATAATGTTGGCAAGTGTTGACAATTTGCGAAAACGTATAACGCACAAAACAGAAAGAAAATACTGGCAAATGCTTGCAGGCATTGCATCAGAAACCAAAACGAAACAGATTAAAAGCAATAGGGCAAATGCCATCAAATGGTGATTTTGTTCCTATAAAGAACCCTGCTGACTATCATTGCATTTGTTTCAATGTCTTGACATGAGCATTATGTCAAAAACATATTTTGTCTGAAATAGCCTCCACAGATTCCTAATATTAACTTGCAACACGCGATATCGTCATTCAAAAGTCAAGTTTAGAAACAAAATAACATTTTGCGAACAAATACTTTAAGATTTGAAATATTAACTCAGGCAACTATTAAGCTGTGATGGCCATTTTTAATTGAAACAAATAATAGAAGATTAACTTCATGTGTGCAAGAAAAGACGAATGCGGATGTCAATACTACAGAAATATGGACAACAAGGACGTATTTGAATTTTTATTGAACACCAATTCCATCTGATATTTAATACGTAGGCTTCTACCCAAAACTAAACAGAGGATATAATCTTAAGGTAAACACAGTTATAGTCGAATCTTTATTTTATCGTCGTATTTAACATGACCCTAAACCCTTTCCAGTCAGCAAATAGTACTGCCATACTGATAAGTATCTCCAGGTGAACAAACTATTAATGATTAATTAATTTTCCGCCTACTGGAACGTGAAATTGAATCTTTGACTATTAAAAACTATCTTCGGCAACCTAAGGGTATTATTAACTTTGTCATACCCAGAGAGTTAGCGATCTGATAATGGGTATCTATTTCATCGATTACTTCCAAAAAGTTTAGAATCGAAGACTGTAATTTTCTGAACCAGTAAGTTTTTCCAGAAAAGACATAGTCAGTCACAAAACACAAAGGGCACTTTGGCATAGTCTCCAACCTGTTTGTTCTGATCTTTACTGAAAAGCTAATAGTTTACAGTAATGATGACTTATTCAAATCCGATCATGATCATTTTTTTTTATTTTTATTTTTTATTTTTTTTTTATAACTGTGATGCACCTCAGTAAATGTTTCTCTGTCTGACAAGAAATTAGGAAGACAAACCGATACTTTCTATAAATTAAATCTACATATACTTCAGATGATTATATCTATCTATTCGGATATTTGATTTTATAATTATTCAGGATACAAAGCCTGTGTATGTTTGGGACTTGTCAATTCAAATTCATCATCTGTTGACAATTTTAAAAAATATTAATCCCAGTTCAAATAAAAGTCAATCCGTTTTACAGTCAGTCGCTTACATTGCACTTTTTTAAAAAAAAAAAGAAGAGAAAAATGTTCATATCTAATGTCCTGGATGTCATACCTTCCGACTCGCTGCTTACTTCCACATATCTTTCAAAATTAAGTAATCCTTGCTCACGGTGTAATGTGATTGGCAGTTTGCGGCAATTATACCGTATAAGAATAAAGATGCCACAATAAGATAATTGAATTAAATTGTTTTTTTGTTTTTTTGTGATTTGTTTTTGTTTATAAATGAGATGAATCTCTCTCTTCATATGAAGACATAAAACTTTATTACAATTATTTTACAATTAGCATTGACACAATTAATAATAATAATATTATTATTAGTAGTAGTAGCTGTAGTAATAGTGGTAGTAGTACTAGTAGTTGTAATATTACCTCTACTGCTACTTCTACTGTCATAATTATTTTTCTACAAATATTCCCAATTTCACACATTGAGATAATGGATATTTTCTCTTGCAAAACTTGTATTTATCGAGTCAGACGTTTCACACTTTTCCCATATAAATTCCCTGTAACAGCACTCAAAAGGTGAGCAGTTCATAACAGTTGTTGTTATGTGTATTGAACATTTTTTATCCTTCTGACAAATAATTTAAGATTAAAAAGTACACATTTCATTGATGATATTTAGAACTATTCTTTCGCTTCTTGTTTCATTCTTTATTTTTCTTTTCAATAATGTTTCCAAAACAATAAACCTAAAATGTTTGTTTCGATCGGCTTATTACACCAGTCTACAGCCAAAATACCTCCGAAATTTTGGGTCACTGAGAACTAAAATGATGGTTAAAATTGTTGATTGGTTCTAGTTTTAAAGATATGATACTGGTTCATTATATACGACCCTTGACTTGGGAATGGCGGAGGATAAGTGAGTTACAAAGAAAAAGGATCTCAATTTAAACTAGAAATGACTAAAAGACATCTTTGACTGGATCTATGAATAAACCTATGATTGTGTCATGGAAGATGCTATCATAACTAAGCTTACATCAATCTGCTGAACAAATTGCCCTATATCAGCTCTAGAAATCATACAGTGTCGTTTTGTCTTATGTGTCAGTGTTTGATTTTGCAGAGGGGCTCATTTCTGTTTAGCCAAAGTGAGCAGAGATGCCTCGTACTGGTGTGAACAATGCAGATAACTTCTGCTATGTTTGCGGTGAAGTGACTTTTGCATCATAAAAGCGCAGTATAACCACTATGGTTAAGAAAGCCTATCACCATTTTTTGGCTGCAAAATTGGAGATCAGGACAAGAGGTGGGCCCCACACATATGCTACCTACAACACTTGTGCAACAACTCTTCGCAAGTGGTTGAATAAGAAAAGGAAATCTAAGGCTTTTGCAGCGCCAATGATTTGGAGAGAGTCAACAGATCATATCAATAACTGGTACTTCTGCATGGTGCCTCCAGCTGGGAAAGGTGTGTCAAAGAAGAAAAAAGGGATTGTGCATTATCGAAACATTTCATCAGATATAAGCCCAGCATCGACAGAGAAGGATTCCCTGTTCTTGATGCACCATAATCATTCTCACTTGAGTCAGACGAGGAAGAGGAAGAGGACGAAACATCTTGTCTTGAACCATCAATGTCACAAGACCCATATTTTATCCCATCCTCCTCTGAAGCACACCTCATAACACAAGGTGAATTGAGTGACCTTGTCAGGGATTTGGAACTATGCAAGAGTAAGGCAGAGCTGTTGGGCTGCAGACTAAAGCAGTGGAATCTCCTGACAGGATATGTTAGGGTTTCCATGTTCCTTGACCGTCAAAAAGATCTTGCTAAATTCTTCTTCATGGGAGGTGATCTTATAGCCTGCAACAACATCGATGGTATGATGTTAGCCTTCAGCATTGTTCATGATCCACATGAGTGGAGTCTGTTCATTGATTCATCGAAGACGAGTCTTAAATCTGTTTTCCCTCATAATGGCAATGTTTTGCCATCAATTTCAGTTGGTCAAGCAATCCATATGAATAAAACCTACGAAAACATGAACCAAATTTTGAGGTGCATCAGCTATGACCAACATCTGTGGCAGCTTTGTGGCGATTTGAAAGTTTTTGCTCTCTTGCTTGGTCTGCAGACTGGATACACACAGTACTGTTTTTTTCTCTGCGAATGGGATACTCATGCGAGAGATTCCCACTACATCAAGAGAGATTGACCATTCCAACAGTCATTGGAGCCTGGGAGGAAAAGTGTTCAGCATCCATCACTTGCTGAATCAAGGAAGATTTTGTTACCACCCTTGCACATCAAGCTGGGTCTGATGAAGAACTTTGTCAAGGCCATGGACAAAACACAAGCAGCTTTCAAGTACCTCCGTGGAAAATATGGAAGGTTAAGTGAAGCTGAGATAAAGGAAGGTGTCTTTGTTGGTACTCAAATTCGTGAAATTCTTCAAGATGATGAATTTGTGCACTGCGTGGCAAGGAAAAGACAGCACGAAAAGCCTTCCCGTTAGTTGCAACACATTTTCTCATAAACAAAGCTGACAACTACAGGGAGTTGGTGGAAAACCTCTTCAAAGCATAGAAAAGCCCCGATTGCAACATGTCACTAAACATTCATTTTTTGCACTCTCATTTAGATTTTTTCCCACCGAACTGCAGAGCAGTGAGCGACGAGTACGGCGATGTAACAATGAAGAAACGCTATCATGGTAAATGGAGCCCATCAATGCTTGCAGACTATTGCTGGACAGTGACAACAGATGCTCCATTCAATGAATACAAGAGACAAGCCAAGAAGCACTGAGTAGACACTGAATAAGGACTAAACTTTGTACTTACATATACGTAATAGTTTTTTGCCTTTGCCTTATTGTTTTATTTATATAACCCTTTTGCTGTTTTTTTAAGTGTTACATAAACAGGACAGGTGAAATATTAAGCAACTACAAACACAACAAAAGACCTAGGTTTACAATTTATGATGGAAATCCTGCTATCTACCCAATATACATAGATGTAATATGTAAAAACTTAAAATATATTGGAAACAGTAGCCAATCAGTTTTATTAGTGTCATATTTGAAGTCAGCACATCAAAATCCATAATAAACAACACATTTTATTTATGAAGCAGACTACTTCTAAAAAATTGTATACCAGCGTTAACATTCTCCTACGTAATCCACTCAAAGAAATGTTTGCTTTCGGAGAGATCTGGAACACTCTTTGTTATCAGGTGTACTGTTTTTATCAGTGGTGCCTGATCCTTTACACGAGTCTGCATTGGCCAGCTTAAACATGTCGTACATACTCTAATTTTAAAACTGGTTTACCTTGGCAAGGTATACCAAAATCTGCAGCTGTATATTTAATACTTGGATACAGATTTAAACATAAATACTTAAAGCATAACACATAGCAAAGTGGATGAGGCTTATGCATGACTTGTCGCAAATTATGTTTTGGAAAATGCAGCGAAATAAAACATTTGTAGAATGTGATACTATCTAAAACGCGACTAGTTGCAAAGTCAAATATGAACACGGGACGATTTTATAAAAACCACAGCTACAAATATCTTGATTCCACGTTCAGTCCGTTACAGATATTTTTCATGGCTGATTTGAAGAGGGTTCTTAAAATGCATTGAAGCTTTTTTAATACCTACCGAGATTTCAAATGCTCTGGACGTCATTGTGGAAGTAAATGCAAGATGAAAGAAAATGTTTACTTTTATTAAGAAAGAAAGAATTGGCTTGAGTTAAATATCTTCATATACAAGCGAATGTAATTAAAACGAGGTGTGGGTTTTTGCAAGTTTCACATGTATTTCAGACAGCTTGACAATTGCTGCAGTAATTACAACACGACTACTGCAGTAATTACAACACGACTACTGCTGCAACTGAAAATTAATATTTTGCCGCTGTCACTTTAACAAATATTACCATCAGTACAAATAGCATACCCACCATCAGAAATGAAAGAAGAAAACGAAGAAACTACTGACATGCCAAATGCTTAGTGTACATTACATTTAGTGCCGTAATTCATTTATCCGGAGACAGTTACCATATAAAGTCTTCTCAACCTCGAAATAAATTTAATTATTTATTCAGCAATCATAAATTAAAAACTCCCATTTTCCCAGCCAATACCATAAAGATGACACTTCTTTCAGCTAGGCGTGTCTCTTTAATGCTAAAATAAATGGCGCTCAATTGGTATATTTCTAAGGAAATGCTGGGGATACAATTATCTTTCATAGATATCCTCAAGTTTATCTAAAATATTACTAGATTTCATTTGGGGGTAATTATATAGGAAGCCTGAGAAAAAAATATTGCAATAATGTCATTTCTCTCGGGTTTTAATGAATACGGCAATTCAAGACTTAATGTGATCGGCTTCATAGTAAGTCACAATCAACAACACTACCAACTTTTCAAACGTTTCAGACTGATGAGAAACGTCGATATCTTGCCAATTTTGTAAGATCAGTTACGGTCAATATTAGATCATATGTGTGGTACTGGTGTATTCTACGAACGAATAGATCAGCATTGGTGATTGCTAAATGACACGAGTCATAACCAACTATTTTAAGACCTATTTACATAGCAAATTATGGGCAGTAGCATATAATATTTTCTTTCCTGTTACTATTCTATTCTACATCTCTAACACCTTGTCAGTTCATTCCCCTTGCATCCCAGGCAGAGGCGGAGGGTGGACTGGCGTGTCTAAAATTACTGCCAAACACCCATATTGTTTCCTAGAGTAAGTTTTCTTCCCACTTCGATGATTAAAAGTATGCCCTGGAAAACTTTAAAATGCAGGAACTTCAGTGGCTTCAACCTAGGGCACCCACCAGTAGTTCCTTCCCACATCCCCTTTCCTACTTGTTTATATCCCTCTCCGTATCCATAAACGATATTTCTAGTTCCGACCATGCCTAGCTCCATTCATCCATTTAATCTTGAGAGGAGGGTTAAAAAACATTACTAAGATTGTCACGTACACTCATGGCAGGGGCAAATAAATGTATACAAGATCTCTTATCTTTTCCCTACGGATAGCATTATGAATGCCACAGTTATACTATTTCCAATAACTACTCTTCTGCACCGCTCCCCTACGCACGCACGCGCACTCACATCTACACCTACTTTGACAATAAAACATACACCAGCAAGAGCATCGCATACTATAATTACTTTTTTGTTAGTTATCAACTACACCACTAACACATGCAAATGGCATAAAAAGAAATTAAATTTTATGTTTTAAAGTACATCGTGCTGGTCTTTTCCGGGCTAGAATCTTATTCTATCATCTTTCTTTTTATAAGACACAAGATAACTACACACTATCGAAACATCTTGGAACGAGGGCATATTCATATATTTGAAATCAAATGTTTTGTGAAAGTGAATATTAAATATTCTCATCGGACTCAGAGCTGTTTTAATTCTAGAGTCAATATTAGTTTTACGTTAGACTCAGAGCTGTCAGATTATTTGTGAATGAATATTAAGTATCTACGTCAGACTCAGAGCTGTATGATTGTCTGAGAGTGAATATTAAATATCTACGTCAGACTCAGAGCTGTATGATTGTCTTCTAGTGAATATTAAGTATTTACGTCAGACTCAGAGCTGTATGATTGTCTGAGAGTGAATATTAAGTATTTACGTCAGAATCAGAGCTGTATGATTGTCTGGGAGTGAATATTAAATATCTACGTTAGAATCAGAGCTGTATGATTGTCTGAGAGTGAATATTAAGTATCTACATCAGACTCAGAGCTGTATGATTGTCTGAAAGCGAATATTAAGTATCCACGTCAGACTCAGAGCTATATGATTGTCTGAGAGTGAATATTAAGTATCTACGTCAGACTCAGAGCTGTATGACTGTCTGAGAGTGAATATTAAATATCTACGTCAGATTCAGAGCTGAATGATTGAGAGTGAATATTAAGTCTCTGTGTCAGACTCAGAGCTGTATGATTGCCTGAGAGCGAATATTAAGTATCCACGTTAGACTCAGTGCTGTATGATTGTCTGAGAGTGAATATTAAGTATCTACGTCAGACGCAGAGCTGTATGATTGTCTGAGAGTGAATATTAAGTATCTACGTCAGATTCAGAGCTGAATGATTGAGAGTGAATATTAAGTATCTGTGTCAGACTCAGAGCTGTATGATTGTCTGAGAGCGAATATTAAGTATCCACGTCAGGCTCAGAGCTGTATGATTGCTTGAGAGTGAATATTAAGTATCTACATCAGAATCAGAGCTGTATGATTGTCTGAGAGTGAATATTAAGTATCTACGTCAGACTCAGAGCTGTATGATTGTCTGAGAGTGAATATTAAGTATCTACATCAGAATCAGAGCTGTATGATTGTCTGAGAGTGAATATTAAGTATCTACGTCAGACTCAGAACTGTATGATTGTTTGAGAGTGAATATTAAGTATCTACGTCAGATTCAGAGCTGAATGATTGAGAGTGAATATTAAGTATCTGTGTCAGACTCAGAGCTGTATGATTGTCTGAGAGTGAATATTAAGTATCTACGTCAGACTCTGAACTGTATGACTGTCTGAGAGTGAATATCAAGTATCTACATCAGAATCAGAGCTGTATGATTATCTGAGAGTGAATATTAAGTATTTACGTCAGACTCAGAGCTGAATGATTGAGAGTGAATATTAAGTATCTGTGTCAGACTCAGAGCTGTATGATTGTCTGAGAGTGAATATTAAGTATCTACGTCATGCTCTGAGCTGTATGATTGTCTGAGAGTGAATATTAAGTATCTACATCAGAATCAGAGCTGTATGATTGTCTGAGAGTGAATATTAAGTATCTACGTCAGACTCAGAGCTGTATGATTGTCTGAGAGTGAATATTAAGTATCTACGTCAGACTCAGAGCTGAATGACTGAGAGTGAATATTAAGTATCTGTGTCAGACTCAGAGCTGTATGATTGTCTGAGAGTGAATATTAAGAATCTACGTCAGATTCAGAGCTGAATGATTGAGAGTGAATATTAAGTATCTACGTCAGACTCTGAGCTGTATGATTGTCTGAGAGTGAATATTAAGTATCTACATCAGAATCAGAGCTGTATGATTGTCTGAGAGTGAATATTAAGTATCTACGTCAGACTCAGAGCTGTATGATTGTTGCGAGTGAATATTAAGTATATACGTCAGACTCAGAGCTGTATGATTGTTTGAGAGTGAATATTAAGTATCTACGTCAGACTCTGAGCTGTATAATTGTTTGAGAGTGAATATTAAGTATCTACATCAGAATCAGAGCTGTATGATTGTCTGAGAATGAATATTAAGAATCTACGTCAGACTCAGAGCTGTATGATTGTTGCGAGTGAATATTAAGTATCTGTGTCAGACTCAGATCTGTATGACTGTTTGAGAGTGAATATTAAGTATCTACGTCAGACTCAGAGCTGTATGATTGTCTGAGAGTGAATATTAAGTATCTACGTCAGACTCTGAGCTGTATGATTGTCTGAGAGCGAATATTAAGTACCTGTGTCAGACTCAGAGCTGTATGATTGTCTGAGAGCGAATATTAAGCATGTACGTCAGACTCAGAACTGTACGATTGTCTGAGAGTGAATATTAAGCATCTACGTCATGCTCTGAGCTGTATGATTGTCTGAAAGTGAATATTAAGTATCTGTGTCAGACTCAGAGCTTTATGATTGTCTGAGAGTGAATATTAAGTATCTACGTCAGACTCAGAGCTGTATGATTGTCTGAGAGTGAATATTAAGTATCTGTGTCAGACTCAGAGCTATATGATTGTCTGAGAGTGAATATTAAGTATATACGTCAGACTCAGAGCTTTATTCCTTCTCGTCTCAGACAACTTTCATAAAAGTAAGGTTGTACCGAATTTAATTTAATTGAATCTCCACAATTTAGCTGAGCGTGAATTTAGATTCTCGAAACTTTTGGTGGAATTTAATTGCTTGTGTCGCTCAATACACATACTATGTCAGTTATATTGAGAAACATACTCTAGGATTTATTCTATTTTTCTGAGCTTTTATTTTGAGCTCAATGTTTGTACTGGTACAGTTTCCTGACTACGCAATCAAGTTGGGTAACATCAATTAATTGATGAAATTGTGAAGTGTGTGTTACTCAAATTTACAACTGCTATTTCATTGTGAAAAGAATTACGCCTTTAGATAAACAACTTGAGTGAAAATTACAGTACACTTACTGCACTCTGACATCTTGATTATATTACTTATTATAAATATGGAGGACATTACAGTACAACTTCGACTCTATAGATCGTTTTTAAGATTGATAACTTTAATTAAATTCGTGTCTTTTTTTCGTGACTGTTGACCCTTCGTTTAAGTGCACATTAATATGTTTTGCGGATTCGAACTTTCAGTGCATGTGAAAGTCGCACTCGATATCATCGCCTCTGGCGGCTCACTCAGTTTTATCTGACGACAGCACAAATTTCTAATGTTAACACGAGTGCGTGCGCTATATATAGAAAATAAGCTGTTCTGCATCACGCCGTTGTGTAAAAATAGTCCACAGTTCTTCCGGGATTTCAAAATGTATAATATGCCATGTATAACGCCCAATACAAATGTCAACATGCTGACAATCCACACCGTCTGCCGTTATCTGACCAGTCAATGTACCATGCTGAAAACAGCGATTAAAATGTGCTTAGATGCATTAATTACAGCATAGAGATGGCGCGTGTATGAGCATTTATAGTTTAAAAAATCTCAATTCCAGAAGAAATAAAATGTTCACTAGAACAATTAGTTTCGTTGATAAAAAACATTCTCTCATTATAAGGGGTGAATTAGACAGTTTTATATTTTTATATCATGAAGAATCCAGAAATGTTAAGTCAAAAGAACAAAACAAAATTAGTATATTTTGCATCAGGCTCTCTTTTCTTTTTCCAAAAAGAAATATCGTTGAAGACTTTAAGAAAAGTTATACAATACTATCTCATCTTTGTATAGTTCATGCAAAATAGAAGTCCCTCCATTTTAATCTTCAGATGCAATTTTAAAGAAAATGTTAAAACTTTTAACTTGAAATAGAAGCTTATACATAAGAGAGAGAGAGAGAGAGAGAGAGAGAGAGAGAGAGAGAGAGCACTCTGGGATGTGGAGATACAGAGATTCGTATCAAAGAATCAATGTATCGTTAGATAAAACTATTATTCTAAGCTGTACATCAAAATGTTGAATGAGATGGTCAAATGACATAATTTGTTTTACGTCCCTTATTTTATTTATGTTCATTGTAGAATTTAATTTAAATTCTTGAGTACTTTTATACTAATTTTCAAATCAAGCGAAATTGTATACTTTCCCCCCAATCAGAACATTCTCGTCCTTTTCCTTAAAGTCGTGAAAGAAACCACCCTCAGATGTAATTAGCCATCACTGAGAATTGTGTTAGAAACTACTTTAGTCCACAGGACAAAATATGACTGTGAATGGAGACATTGTCACAACAGTAAGAGTGTCGGATTCTTCTGTCGCAACATATATAGTACACTATGCCTGCGGTGAGTCACTAAAAATTCCATCAAATTTATGTTTATTTCTACAAATACAGCGACTTGACGGAACTGGCCCAGCGATGTTTCCATTGACTTTTCTCTGCCGATGGGTATTAGAAATCATGCATCTACTGCTATTTACTTTGTTACAATATTTCCATTTTTAAAACAGGTCATTCAGTGCATAGTGTAGGTTTAAAGTCAGTCCCCCCCCCCCCACACACACACATACACACAGGCACCAAAAAAAAAAAAAAAAGAAAAGAAACCAACAAAGTAGCTACTAAAATTAGTTTTGATATATTTCTCAAAGCTCACATTCTGCTATAAAGGCTTAGTTCCTATTTGTTTACATCCGTATGTTCTTGATAAGAGAAATGTCGGATGACCGTGGACTATGATTGTTGTTTCTTTTTAATTTGACTGTTCTTTCTCTTTTGTGTATCATCCTGAGGTTCTTGAACATTGCTTTCTAAAGAACAGTATGGAACTGACATTGGCACTGTTTTATTAGTTGATATTGGTTTCGCGATACTCCTTGAACCGGAGACAGTCGTTCTGCGTCATCAACAAATGGCATTTCCTCGTCTTCGTTGAGAAGTCTGTCAAAATCAAATGAAATATTTCCTTACTTTCCTGTATTTATTTATACATGTCAAAATTTAACTATCATTCAAATAAATCATGTTTATAAAAATATTCTAGAATGTGATGCTTTTTATGCTAGCAGTAAGAATATGCAAGTGGTAGTGATTCCTGTTATGACTGTGTAGTTGTTGTGGTCGTGGTATAAAAAAAAAAACAGCAACAACTAACAAAGGAACAAAATAAACTGTGGTAGTATGACGAAACTTTCAAAACAAAAGATGGCCTGGTTGAATACTTGCTTATTTAATTAAGGTATACAGTTGGATGTCATATGGAGGTGATACAATTATATCATGTTTAAATGTAACACAAAGATCCATCAAAGGTGTTTGAGAAATGATAAGTCAGATCTGTGGTGATTCTTTTTGACGAAAACTAATTTCTGATTTTAGAGAACATTACCGTCCCATTGTCTTTACTGTAATAAGTCTTACATGATTATAAGTCTTACCTGATTATAGGTCTTACCTGATTATAAGTCTTACCTGATTATATGAAAGCTGGTATGGAGTCAATATGAAATTAGATCTATAAGGAATGCATAAAAGAAAGCTCGTTTCAAAAAACGATTAGATGAACATAAAATTTAAACTTAACACGCGTCACACTAATATATTCTTAACTTGGTTAATAGAAAGGGGCACGAACTATCCATGTGGTTTCCTGCATATTCGGGGTAATGTTGGGTTCATTGAACTCGTATACGAACAATGTAAGTTGACCTCATTACAGATATGTACAACTGCGTGAAACATTTTTTTTTTTATTTTATAAATAATATTAAGTTAGAAATATATTTGACATGTTGAGATTGTATTTTGTTCTGCAGACACAGTACTTGCAAAGTATAAGATAAATTACAATCAATAGTGAACATAAGTCAAATTCTTCAAGTTGCAGTTTGCTAGGTTATTGCTTAGCAGAGGACACACACACACACACACACACACACACACACACACACACACACACACACTTTGTTTATGGAAATTGAAAAACTCATGATTAAGAATCCCATGATTACAAGTACCTGAGATAATTTTGAATTATATGTGCAGTGTTTTATAGAGATATGAATGACTCAAGTACTTTTTGCATGGAAATCAAAAATGTATGTTTTTGTCCATGATGAGTCATATTTTTTTTCTCTATGGGTTTATTGAAATTTATAATTAAAATTTATTTCAGAGGATATTTTGCCAGTATTTTTTAAAGGAATTTTAGAATAATTTTTTTCTCCTAATTTGTATGTATGTTTATTCCAGAGTGTCACAAACAAGGTAACTTCCCCAATATTGATCTTTACACGTAATTTTTTCATGGTAATTGAAATATGCATGTTTCTATGTGCTAGATGTTTTTCGTGGTAATTGAAAGATGCATGTTTCAATGTGCTAGACGTTTTCTCATTGTAATTGAAATATGCATGTTTCAGTGTGCTAGATGTTTTTCATGGTAATTGAAATATGCATGTTTCAATGTGCTAGATGTTTTTTCATTGTAATTGAAAAATGCATGTTTCAGTGTGCTAAGTGTTTTTCATGGTAATTGAAATATGCATGTTTCAATGTGCTAGATGTTTTTCATGGTAATTGAAATATGCATGTTTCAGTGTGCTAAGTGTTTTTCATGGTAATTGAGATATGCATGTTTCAATGTGCTAGATGTTTTTCATGGTAATTGAAATATGCATGTTTCAGTGTGCTAAGTGTTTTTCATGGTAATTGAAATATGCATGTTTCAATGTGCTAGATGTTTTTCATGGTAATTGAAATATGCATGTTTCAGTGTGCTAGATTTGCAATATGTTCATAGCCCCTTGAATGAAATTTAAAATGGTAAATTAATTAAATTATTTCATTGAACTTTCTAGATGAATATTTTACAGGCAATGTTAATGTACATTTTACAGGCAATAATAATGTATATTTTCAAGGACACACTAATAGAGGTACAAATAGGATTTCACAAAAATCATTGTTTGTTACTTTAAAAAAAATCTTTTCAGTTTTCAGTTTTGCCCGTCACCCCTGCCGGGGTATAGGCTGCCCATGAAAGATCGCCAGAGACTTATGTCCTGCGCTGACCCAGCTTAGTGATGTCTGTCTCAAAGTCACATCTCCATGTGTTTCTTGGTCGGCCCCTTCTCCGCTTGCCTTGAGGGTTGCAACTCAATGCCTGTCTGGTAATGTTGGTTGGCTTCTTACGAAGGGTATTGTCCTATCCATCCATACCTTCTTTTCTTGATTTCGTCCTCTATCGGAAGCTGGGAGGTTCTCTGCCAAAGGCTGGTGTTGATGATAGTGTTTGGCCAGCGTATCTGGAGAATTCTTCTTAGGCAGCTGTTGATGAAGGTCTGAACTCTCTTTACGGTCAACTTGGTGGTTCTCCAGGTTTCTGCTCCATACAGTAGGACTGACTTCACGTTGGAGTTGAACAGTCTGATCTTGGCAGTCAAGGAAATTTCTTTGGAGCTCCAGATGTTCTTGAGCTGTATGAAAGCTGCTCTCGCCGTCCGATCCTTGCCTTGACGTCTGCGTTTGTGCCACCCTGCTGGTTGATAATGCTGTCCAGGTACGTGAAGGACTCCACCTCTTCCAGGGGACTTCCATGCAGTCTGACTAGGTTGTTACTGGCATAATTGATCTTGAGGATCTTGGACTTGTCTTTGTGGATGTTTAGGCCAACCTGTGCTTATGTGGCTGCCAGTTCGTCGGTCTTGTCCTGCATTTGCTGCTGACTGTGGGACAACAGAGCTAGGTCATCGGCAAAGTCCAGGTCCTCAAACTGACTCCACAATATCCACTGGATCCCATTTCTCCGCCCATTGGTGGACGTCTTCATAATCCAGTCGATGGCGAGGAGAAATACAAACGGCGACAGCAAGCAGCCTTGCCTCACGCCAGTCCGCACTTGGAAGGTGTCTGTGTGCTGTCCTGCATGAATGGCTCTGCAGGACTTTAAGGTGTCGAAATTTGAATTGTATTGAACCTTAAAGTTGAATGCGTTGAGCATTAAAATTGTATCCCATTTAAGCCAGAAAAGTCTTTTTGAAGGATCACTTGACCTTTCTTCTTCCCCCCCCCCCCATGTCAGTATTAAAACTTGAAAGGCTAACATCTACGACTCATTGAGATTAGACCAGGGCATTGCAACGCTGTCCTGAGAAAGTAAACATCTGAGCTACCAACCACGACAGCTTGATAGGAACCCATGTCAAATTATCATTTTGAAAGGGAAATTGATAAGCACCGTAGTTCAGAGATTCTAGGCTGTCTAAAATCTGACGAAAGAAATTATTGTCATAGGAAAAAATGTAAGAACCACTGCGTACGATTGGCCAAAGTAAATTAATGTGTACACTTTAGAAGTAATGTGAATTTAAAGTGACGACCTTAGACGAAATTCTTTAGTCCGAAATCCTGGTAGAGATATTTGGTCCGATGAAGCCTAAAAAGAATAGTGCTTTCCTCGTTAAACAAGAAAAAGGGACCAGGTGGCTGCCTTGTAAGAAAAGATAGAGGTTTAGTGCTAGGACGCACAATTTCTGAAGGAGAACAGCATTAAGGTGCGCAATTTTAATTTTTTTTTTCTTACGTAATTTTCTATTTTTGATTGTTTGTTTTGTGCAAATGTGTCTGATATGACTAGGATCCATATTATGCATCGTTTATTCAGTTTCATGGAAATTTGTTGATGCTAGAGTTGTTATGCAATTTATATCTTTAATATTACAATTACTAGTTCATTGATAGAATTGACGATTGCATGTGATCCAAATTTTCGTATGTGTAGGATTTCATAGGGTTATATGAAATAAGTTTCTTCGTCTGTTAGGACGATACTGATTATCGTGAGTTAATGATCATCGCATATTTATATCTGATTTTGTAATGTTTAAATAATCTTGTAAGTTAGGGATTGCTGTGAGCTAGAATTTTGTTAATTTTATGCAATAGTAATCGAGCATGTGGTAGCGTAGGTAAATACGAGTTAATTTATAGTTGGTCATATGATGCGAGGGTGGTGTTCTATCGGATTAAGTCAGAATTTATGCAGTGTGGATGATAGCTAGTATGCATCTGAGTAATGTAAGTAAGGGATTTTATGTACGTGTAGAAAGTGGTACACATAGAGATTTAGGGGTAATTGTGTCCTTTAAGAAAACAGCTTTCTGGAAGAGACAGGACAGTCCGAACATGGAAGTCGGAAGTCCGGAATAAAAGACTAGGAAGTCAAGAAAAGATGAAGCGTTCAGACTAGGAAGACGTGATATACGGGTCACGAGAGGAAGGTGATGCAATCAGTCGTGGACATTGCGCTCTTTTCACCACTCGTTGTTATGATGAAACAAATCCAAATTAGACACTGCTATTAAAGTCTGTTGACATAACTTAGATTGAATTGTAGTTGCCGCTATTAATTGTTATTGATTGCATTTTGTTATTTTTCTCGTCTAAGGGGGCTCGTATTGCATTATTTCTTCCTAATAGTCTTGCTCAGTTCTCTGTTGTTAATCTATCTCTCGACTCCCACCGGGTTACAAAATCGAAGGAGGTCATTCCCTAGATAATGCCAGCCAAATCAAATTAACCACCCCTCTTACTAAGAGGGCGACGTTACAATTACATTAAGTTAATAGCGTTCTTGATCAGGTTCACCAGCTTGATTGGAATGTCGCAGTGGCGAAGAAGTTTCCAGAGTGTCTCTCGGTCAACGCTGTCGAATGCTTTCTCATAATCGACAAAGTTGCTGTAGTGCGAAGAATTCCACTCCAAAGATTTCTCGACTATGATGCGAAGATTAGCTGTTTGGTCCGTACACGATCTGTTCTGCCGGAAGCCCGCTAGCTCGTCTCGTAACTGTGGGTCGACATCCTCCTTCATCCTCTCCAAGAGGACCCGATTGAAGACTTTCCCTGGTACTGACAGGAGTATAATTCCTCTGTACTTGGAGCAATTGCTGAGGTCGCTTTTCGTTGGGATCTTGATGAGGTATCCATCCTTCCAGTTAGTCGGTATTTCTTCTTCCTTCCAGATCTTCTCAAAGAGCATATCCACTGAAGCATCTAGGTCTGCTCTGAATGCTTCTGCTGGGATGTCATCAGGTCCAGCTGCCTTGCCATCTTCAACTGGGTGATGGCTTTCCTTATCTCGTCTCTGGTGTGATTGTCACAGTTTATGAGGAGACCTGCATTGTCTGTGTGGATTTCTGGGGGATTTAGTCGTGCTGGTCTGTTCAACAGTTCTTCAAAATGTTATATTGATTTTGGTGTTCTGTACTTGCTATGGTCTTTCCCTGTTTATCCTTTACGGGTCTTTCTGTTTTGCTGTACTTGCCGGACAGCTTCTTGGTGATGTTTACTTCCTCTTTTAACACTATTTACATTTCTATGTACAGTAGTAGTAATCTATGAAAATAAGGTCAGAGTAGCAATATATTACTGCAGGTTTAAGTCGCAAATAAATAAATAAATAAATAAATAAATAAATAAATCATTCTTTCTCATACGTTAAATATAAATTATCTTAGATTGTAAATTAAAAGATATATAGATCAATTATAGCTATAAGTATAACGGATCAAATATTTTAAATGAAAAATTTAAACTAGCTACTAGGTCTCGAAGTTATATATTCTAGAAGGCCAATAAATGCGTATTTGTTTTTAAAAAAGTTTAGTTTTTTGTGTAATTTATATCTGTTTTTTGTGTCTTATTTTAATGGCTATAGTTTGCAACGGTCGTTTAGTTACTAATATTTTAAATACTTCGTTTATGACAGTAATTCTGCACTTTAAAGATAAAGTCATTCTTATGCAAACATAGCGTAACTTCATTCATTGTTTCAAGATTGAGCTGTACTCTTATTCGAGTAAACAAGTGACGTAGTTTGATTTCAGGTCAAATATTTTCTTGCACGGTTAAGACCTAATTACAAGATATGTAAGCAGACGAAGTTTATTTATTCATTTAATGTGTATTTCATTTGTAGCATTATCAAATATATCTCATTACTATGAAAAAAGGTCAGTATACTGTTCATAATTAAAATCTTACGCAAGAAGTTTGAGTTTGAGTGATCCAATATTCTAAATATTGTACTCATTGAGTATTATGCACATAAATGTAGAGCAGGTTGACGTGGTTTTCAAATTTTTTTTTCATCCAGGTATATACCCCAAAATTATTAAAAAGGGCCTGGCCAATCAGATTGCTGTAAATCGTAATGACAAAAGAAAAATGTTATTATTTAACTACATGTTGGGATCTTATCATTGTGATTCATTAATTCTATTCGTACAACAGTACCACGGTCAACTTCATTCGGAACACCATTTGAACTCATTTGGATTACCTGACACTTTTGGACTCGATATAAGCTTTAGGATTATTTAGGATTTCAGTCAACATCCTTTATTTTAAATTTTTCAATTTGTATTTTAGGAAGAAACAAAATTCAATTGTACAAAGCCTTTTGTTTTCGCTCTTTTTTGGGTTACTTAATTTAAGAATACAGAGACGTAACATTTGTAATATTAAGTGTGTTGCAAACTAGCTTAAAATTTGTTTTATGATGTTGATAATTATTATCAGTTCTGTTAACAGTAATATTAGATTGTATTTTATTACCTTCTGAGATTACTATTTCGAATAATGGTTTTCATATTGCTCTGCACTGTTTGTTTACTTTATGTTCACGCTTATAAATTGCACTGGTCATCTTGTAGACAACATATTACATAGCTAATTTTTGTCTATGACTGTAGATTATATTAAGATAATTATCACTCGTGGGTAAACATGTTTACTTGGATTTGAGTTTAGGACATTGGTTATCTCCTCAGAAGCTGTCTAGGTGATGTTTGTCATGTTCTTTATTAAAATTTCAGTAAAATTCATGACCTTGTTTACAAATTAGAATGTTCTGGAAATGAACTTTCTACCCTCACCCTATTCCTCTTATATTGTCTTTTGGATTTAATATAAAGTTGTTTGAATCAGATTTACCTATTCATACTTTAACATCTGACTAGTGGAATCAGTCTTTGGGTTCAGTTATAATTTGAGAGGATTTATTTATTTCAATTATTCATTGGAATTACAAAGTGATCATTGCTTTAGGGCTAAATCACTTTTTTAGAATTATTCTGAATACATTCGAGAACATTCTGGATTATATCATTATGATACAACAAGACCATTGGGACGTCAGTACATTCGATGTTACTGACACATAAACACATTCAAGATTGGAATTCATTCGTAGCACTACTGGAATTAATTAGGAACACTCTATAATTATTTTCGTGCTTGTGATAAACTTTAAGGACTATTTGTGACTTAATTCACAACACCGAGTTCCTTTTAAATGTTCACATAGTATTCCAGGGAAATAAATTTTTGATTGAATTTTACAAAAGTTGTATATTTTCACTTTTGTCGGTTACTCTGCTTAAGATCATTGAGTCATAACAGAAAATTGGAAGCACTCGTCCGGGATACGAAATTCTTTAAAATATTTCAGAGAAATTAAAATTGCTTATGAAATTTAAATTCAATTTTGATCCTATGACAATTTTTTGAATTTCATATATATGCGAAATCTTTAGTGAAAGGAGAAAGCTTTTATAATGTCATCTAAACTGTAGTACTTTGTTTTAAATCCTACCCAGGAAGGGCTAGGGTCCTTGATAAAGGATGAATTGCTTGGGCTTGCCAGCGAATATGATTTTCTGAAGTGAAGGCGTCTCTAACGAAGCATGAAATAAGAATATTTGGTTTCATATTTGGTGAAAGGAATTTTTCGGACAAAAGTTACAAGAAAAAGATTACATCAATAGTTTCTTCATTTTGAGAAAATTGCTCAAACTTTGCAATGGCCAAGAGAGCACTTGACTATACTTATTACAAAGTATACTTATTGAAAATGAAATCCCTGACTTATACCCAGCTTGTTTAGTTATCAGAGCTATGGCAAAAACGGCCCATGATAATGAGATTCATCAGGAAATTATTCCTTTACCTGACACAGTTATTGATCAGTTCTTTGATGTCACGTTTGCTCATGGAAGTGATCAGAGATCACAGGGATCCTCTGTTTACATTCATTCTCTTCAGGACTAATTTACTATTTTGTAATTATTTTGAATTCATTCAAGAACTTTCTGGAGTATATCATTGTGATACATCAAGACTGCTGACACATTAGCAAATTCGTGGAATTGAAACTGAGTTCTCATTGGTGGTCATTGTTTGTTCCGGTCCAGGGTAAACCATAACCACCAATCATCGTTTAAGGTAGATTATTCGTTGCTTGACAATCAGGAAGTTTTGTCAAAGCTCGAGAAACTTGGCGCAAAAGTTGATCATTAATTGTTCTGGAAAGTACGTAAACAGTACGCAAACAAATTTGCACGAATTCGCGCGTTTAGAATCGTAATCTATCCGTTAATTGTCTGTTTAGTTCTTGTAGAAAAAGAGCTTTACAACGTTGTTCAAATACAATAAAAAGGAGTTTCTCATCACCCAATCTTTGTTTAACCCAAACGTCTCCCATTCCGTATGTGAAGAGCACGGTCTTAACTTTATTTACCCAACAATTACAGTGTTTTTGCCCCATGTCCAATGTAGGCTATATTTTCGTATGGGAATCAATCACCAGTCATCGATAATAATTGCAGCCAGTACTTAAGAATTTGTCCATATCTTAATACTTCCATTGGCATTCAATCCAACTCATCATATATATAAGCATTTTGAATGTATTTTGTAATACAAATAATATATGTACGTACACTCTAATAGTCATTTTCTTTGTAGAAACCCAAAACATCTGGCCCATTATACAAAACAACTGGAGCTATTTTAGTATCGAATATTTTAAACAGAGTTGTTGTAGACAGTTTACAGCAACGATTTATTCTCGTTTTCAATCTATGAAATGATTTTGTCGCATTCTTATCTGATATGATTCTAGTTCAAGCCATATATGTTTGGCTTATATGTGGCTTTTGGTGTCAAAGGCCCGTTAAAATGATCCGTTAAATGGACAAAAACAAATACAGGATTCGCACTTAACATATAGCTCTTGAGATCGTGATGTCCAGGTTATGATACATCTGTTCTTGATTTCTTGTAAAGTAACACCATGTTTGCAGTTGACAGGTTTTATTTTGTAGGCGTTGGGTCACGAGTTTACATCACTTTAAAGATTTGGCTTTTGTAGGCGTGGGGTCACGAGTGTACGTCAATTGTAGTCTTCCTGAAATATTACATTTTGTTTGAGGCGTTTGTACGTGAGGTATGCGCGGTCCTTTATAAACGATGCTGACGACAACTTTGAAACATGGGAGGTGACTGGTGCACCGTATCTCATCAAGTAGTTAGAAGTATTGTGGGTTTTTTTCCTTCTTCAGCAAAACCATGAGCTAGACTCTTGGGTGTTAGAAAGACAGAAAAGAGATATTACGAGAGCGCTTTTCAATGCTTGGTTTCCCCGACGAAAAGATACATAGGAAAACTGAATTGTCGATTCAAATTTGAAGACTGTTTATACCGAATGACTGAGTAACATTCACCGGTTACGAGTATATGTTGCGCACAAATCAAGAAGTGTGCTAACAAACAAAAGGCGACATTGCCCTTATAAGACTTGATATTTAATAAAAGGTTATCAGAAAGTAGCAAAATATCAATAACTGTACGTTTATCAATACAAGGCTGACACTTCGTTATCCGCTGACGGACTACCAAGCGGAAATACTGGTTTTATCGATGAAAATATTTAGGTACTGTTTAGGTAAAGCATTAGGCATTCTTGCAATGGTTTAAGCACACACAAAAACGCTATACGAAGATGCGCACACGTGTAAACGCAAGTGTATCGATGTTTGTTGAAAATACTTTCTGGTTTCCTTTATTAAATGAAAATGTGTAATGAAAATGTAAGGTGAAGTTTTAAAATGCCTATTCATAATTAATACAAAATAAAATCTTATGAAGTATAAACTGTTTGTTACAGTTCTACGCTGATACCGACGAGCTTCAGCAACTCCCTCCAGTACATTAATTGGGCAATGATTTGTGCAATTTTTTGTTGAATGAAATGTGCTTTGACCCGAAAGCCACAAATTGTTTGCTTTTGTCGTACGAACTCCTACAGAGTGTAGGCCAAAATGGGTATAGTACAGGTAATCAATATCCAGATTTCATGCTCAGTGAGTTTAACATTGGTTTCTAGAAGTTTCGTGTCCGATCAGGTTTTTTAGTGCAAAGTTAGACTGAATATATTTAAAAACAGATTCTAATAAAATAAAAAACAGTGCTACGAGACTTAGAAAAATAGAATTATTCTATATTTTTTACCGTGAAGGTTGAGAAAGCGGAGGGGGGGGGTGCAGTCTGCAGTGAGAAGTTTCAATATATTAGTCTATCTGGTCAAGGCAGATTTTTTAACGAGATTTTAAGATGGGTTCATATTTTCCACGTATGCGGTAACAAATCGCTTCCATGCTTAAACTGACTCCCAAGTGGCAATCTTGGATGAAGATCTTTGAGTACAAGCCTAAAATATATATTGATATGGCGTGAAATTAAATGTCCTGCCATGGCGTGACAATTGACATTATAATTTGTTTTCATGATATAATTATTTCGTTACTCTACCTATGGTTATAACTGCCGTTTACATGTAGAAATTGGGAGTTCATATACATCAATACAACTTTAACTATAACCATTTAAATCAAAATATGAACAAAGATTTTACGCTTGTAGATACGTATGATACAGTAAAATGCTAGTAACCATCATCCCTCTTTTATGACCATAACGCATAAACGACTGTAAATATATTGGGGGTGGGGGCAAAAGACAATTTCAAATTGGCAATCAATATTGGCTCCTGGGTTTATCTTCTTCCCGCTTGGTTACAGCTTTGTGGGGGTGATGCAAAACATATAAGCGCGGGATATGTATTATACTAAGGGTCTCAAACACGAAGCATGCGGGCCGCATGCGGCCCGGCCATGCCGAATCACGTGACCCGCAAAATGATTGGCGTAATAAGGTGTCATGAGTGGTAACAAAGGTGGTACGGCCCTTGGGCCATCGAAAATGCCCTCATGCGGCCATCAAGGATGTTTGAATTTGAGACCCCTGTATCATACAATAAAACTATTTTTTAAAAATTATTTTACATTTTAAACATTTCTATATATAGCTGCTTGTTATAAACGAGCATGATTTATAAAAATTGCGAAAGTCATTCACAGAAGAGAAAGAAGAACAAAACATGCTATACATCGAGCTGGGACCAAAACTGACAAAAGTGCACCGACTCGTTCTATTTACTTGACAGCCAAGGCTAAAGTCCTGCATATTGAGCTAAACGTTAAATACAAGTCTAAGGCAAAAGCTTCAAACGATTTTGAGCAAGCCTTCTTCTAACTCATAAATATCGGTATTTTTGACAAGCAAATGAAGAACTTAAGAATGATAACAACAGTACAAATATGTAAAGATGAAAAGAAATAATGCTAATTACAAAAACCTATCATTCGCTAACAGAGAAATAATAGATGAAGACTGCAAGTGCAGTCAAATTTGCTAATGTGTGAATTTCACTATAACACCTCAAACAATACATACGATAATTGGATTAAGTTAAACAATAAATACGATGATCGGATTAAGTTAAACAAAAAATATGACGATTGGATTAATAAAACAATAAGTGCGATGACTGGATTAAGTTAAATAATAAATACGATGATTGGATTAAGTTAAACAATGAGTACCTTGATCGGATTAAGTTAAACAATAAATACGATGATCGGATTATCTTAAACAATAAATCATGATTGGATTACGTTAAACAATAAATACAATTATCGGCTTAAGTTACTTATAATTGATAATGATGCCTTGTTCATCAGCATGGAAACTAACACTGTGTAAGCTGACATGTGAGGAAATATGTAGTTTTTCTGTTGTTTTTCTTGGGGGTGGGTGGGGTTTGCAAGCGAATATCGCAAGGACTTTTTGCATACCACAAGAAGTAGAAGATGCCATCAAGTGCACACAGTTAAAATGAACAATGTGATTGTCGTTTGCAGATGACAAACTTGTTTTGCTTGACTGTGAAGATACGTTACTTGAAAGTTATTAAATAAATCAGTTTGAAAAGAACTGAATCATATCAGCAGATCGTTTAACCTACCATATATACCTAACAACGACAGCATTTTGCTAGCGTTGTGTCAGCTACCGTCTACTTTCCTTCATCTGACCTGATCCCCCTGAAAGACGCGGACACAGCAAATCCATTGATAAATATGCATAATATTACTCCCATACTCAAAGCAAAATCTACCAACGTGAGTAAGCACTATCCAAATTTGCAATACCAGCATAGGACACAGAAAAGACCCTGAATTGCAATGCAAGTCCGTAAGGGGCTTGAAAAGAACCAAAATACACAGAGTACATGGCAAAGAGTTGCAATGCAAGCCCGTAATGGGTGGGAAATGATCCAAAATACACAGAGTACATGGCATATTTATCGAGGCAGATCCGATCGCAATATAATGTGCTGGAAAAGGGGCACTTTGAAAAAACAACAGTACGTATATGACAGACGTGACGTCCCTACCTATAAGTTATAATCATTATGTACATCAAACTGGATACATGTACTTCATTCAAAAATAGGTCTCGCGTTCTTGGTGATATTTATTATGCTTTTCTTACTGCCCATACTACTAATTCGTATAGTACATATCAAGGTTTTAGTGTGTCTCTTCCTCTAGCTCGGAAAAAAAATTGTCATCGATTCTACCGCGACTGGGAAAATGAATACGGTTCATCTTTTGGCTTGAAAAAAGAAAGGTTTGCAACTTATCAATCTCAATGTAAGACACATCTTATTTTAAATCGACGAACTAAGTTATGATACAAACTGAAGCTAACCTTGCAGCAACGGGACTATGCCAAATGTGTATAGATTGCAATGTACTAGAATGTGCTATCTCTATTAGCAACTTTTTTTTAGGAAGACGAGATCGACCCCAAGGCATGGGAGGTGGCATATTCACGTACGTTTCAAATAACGTAGCATACAAGAGAAGAACAGATTTCGAAATATCTACTCTAGAATCAATATGGATCGAGTTAAGTTTCCTCAATAGCCAATCAATTTACTGACCTCCAAGCTCACTCTCGTCATAAACTGTCCAATTTTGAATACGAAATAGAGCTTGCTTTATTTTCCAACGATGAAGTAATTAATTAATTCAACCCTGATCGACCACATCTACACTACCCATCCTAACAATCTCTACGAGATAGATGTACCCTATTTCTTAGATAGTGATTACTATCCCATATGTGCAACTCGTAAGCAATAGAGGGCAAAGAAAAACATTTTAAACTCCTATTTGCAATTTCTATCTGAACTATCACAAAATATTATCTCATGAACTTTCTCTAATATAGACCCTGATTATGACTTGACTGTCTAGAACTACGTCTTGCCTTCCTAAATAAACAAGCTCCCAAACACATCAAGAGAATAAAACGATCAAAACAGCCAGAATGAAATACAAAAGAAATCGCCTGGGTAAACAAAACTACTATCATAAATATTAAGATTTTACCAGAAAATCGACTGTGGCGGAACAAAGTCAAATAAAAAAAACGCAAGCGCTCCTTTTTCAAAGAACCCATCGCTTCAAACTCTGATAACAGATCACTCTGGAATCACTTTAAAGAACTAACTTCATCTAAACCTGCACCTATAACTCCATGAGAACTTAAGTTAATGGAACTAGTTATACTGATGAGCACGATAATCAAACCAACTGAACCGCTTTTTCACTATATCCCAAACACTTGACAGGTCCAATTTTACAGAGCCAAACATAGACCAACATATTGCCTTCGTAACTGAAAGAGTACCCTGATCATGTTAGTTTCAATCTTCCCCTAATAACAATAACTGACATTATTGCTATTATCAATAAAATAGACACAAGCAAATCAGCGGGTTGAGAGGGAATTCACCACAAACTCAGAAAATGTCAGCTTTTTCAATCTCAATGTCGTTGAAAGAAGTAATTAACTTTTAGTTTCACTTCCTATACATTTCCTAAATAATCGAAATTAGCAAAAGTATTCGCAATTCATAAGGGAAATGAAAAGAATGACTCATCCAACTATCGACCCCTAAATGTTCTGTCTGTACTTTCAAAAATTATTGAAAAACGTGTCAGCAAAGCATATTTATGGATATCTTAACAAGTACCAACTCCTCCATAAATCACAATCAGGTTTTCGACAGAATTATTCATGTCAAATTTTATTGACAAAACTTAAAGACAAGTGGCTACTAGGTGATCGAATCAGGCGAACTTATGGGTGCAATCTTCATTGATTTAAAAAACAAAAAAAAAAACATTCGATTTGGTTGACCATTCGCTGTAAGTTTTCTTCAAACTCAGTTGCCTGGTCCACGTCATATCTCAAGAACAGACCGCAGATAGTTTGCTCGGTAAAAATATACTTCCTAACCAAGTCATATTGTAAGTGGTGTTCCTCAAGGATTTATATTTGGGCCTTTTTTTTCTAATGTTATCAATGACGTAGCCTTGTATCTTGTAACACAGATCTTTTCGCTGACGACTTTACACTGCATTTATCTGGTAAATCTCTCGACTTCATTGAAAATAAACTTCAAATCGACCTCAACAATATGTCAGTTTTGTGTCAACAAAACAGAACGCATATTAACCTCTCTAAAACGAAATGAATGCCAATCGGAACAAGGAAACGCTTATGGACTAACATGGATTTACTTCTAACTCAAAATAGCTTGGACATGTTTATTGTCAAAAATCTGAAATTTCTCTTGGTGTCTACATTGATCAACATATCAGCTGGAATGCACGTATCGGTCACCTATGTGCAATGGCAGTCAAACGAATAACTCTCTTAAAATTGCTGTCGAAATTTCCACAGCCCGAGTCACTTGAACTTTATTTTCCGGAATATATACTACAATTGATAGACTACGGCTGTACCACATAGGGAAACACATCCAATTATAATCTGTCCAGAATTGATTAACTCCAGAAATGGACCGCCCAAATAATACTGAAACTTCCCATTATGACTGCCTCGAATGTTATGTTTTTACGTCTACAATTGCTACCCATACAAAAACTTATTTTTATTTGAAAGGAATCATGTACTAAGAGATTTTAATCGATCTTTTTCCAGATTATACATCTAACCTTACTGAACTAAGATCATCAAAGCTGAAAGTAATCTACGATCGACAACTAACAACGATTTCCGTGGTCGAAAACCAATCATTACAAAAGCTCAATCTCTGTATCAGCACCTACCTATAGGAGATTCTTACCCTGAAAATACGTAATTCAAATTCTCTTGCTTCGTTTAAAACATCATTAAAGAGATTCTTTCTTGACCAGCTCGAATGACACATTAAGGCCTCCGAGCTGTGTCCAGAAATAATATCTGCCTGTTTTATTTGATTTATTGATATACGACTTAGGTTATGCTAAACATGAATTTACCTGTGTATAGTATATTGTTCATATATGTATCTGTTGACCAGTACAGTCACATATATTCATTCATTATAAATCCGTTTGAATGAGAGTGCGAGGATACCTGAATATGTGTATGATTTTAAAAAAAAAAATATTCTTTCACATATTTATTTTTAACATAACAGATTACAAAATTTGAGGACCACATGATGGGTGTGTCTTTCATGACCAAATATGTTATCCTCGCTAAATAAAATGTATTATTATTATTATTATTATTATTATTATTATTATTATTATTATTATCAATTTAACTGGAATCGCAGAGATATTAGACGCATTTATTACAAATTTATTGGATTGACATCTGTCAAATCAAAAATGTGACTGGCATTAAAGAGAATTTCAAACTTTCATTAAGCTACAAAAACACGTGCGTTCATGGAAACACTTACTGTAAAATCTTGAAAGACTAGCAGAACCCGTCGCCATTTAGATATATAAAAGTTAGGCATATTACGAAGAAAGATACAAGAAATCTCTAAAGTAGTCCTAGGTCTGTAAGGAGTTTCTAAAGTAGCCCCAGGTCAGTAAGAAGTTTCTAAACTAGTCCCAGGTCGGTAAGGAGTTTCTAAACTAGTCCTAGGTCTGTAAGGAGTTTCTAAAGTAGCCCCAGGTCGGTAAGGAGTTTCTTAAGTAGCCCCAGGTCTGTAAGGAGTTTCTAAAGTAGCCCCAGGTCGGTAAGGAGTTTCTAAAGTAGCCCCAGGTCTGTAAGGAGTTTCTAAAGTAGCCCCAGGTCGGTAAGGAGTTTCTAAAGTAGCCCTAGGTCAGTAAGAAGTTTCTAAACTAGTCCCAGGTCGGTAAGGAGTTTCTAAAGTAGCCCCAGGTCTGTAAGGAGTTTCTAAATTAGTCACAGGTCTGTAAGGAGTTTCAAAACTAGTACCAGGTCAGTAAGGAGTTTCTAAACTAGTCTCAGGTCTGTAAGGAGTTTCTAAAGTAGTCCCAAGCCTGTAAAGAGTTTAAGCAGCGGGGGGGGGGGGGAGGCGAACCCACCTTTTTTGATGGAGCGTCCAAAACCGAAAATAAACCCTTTTATCTTTATATTATATCTTAAGCAAATACACTGAAACAAAAATATTAACCAACTCGAGGAAGCCTCGAATTAGTTAAATATAATTTTATCCGTGTTGATAGCGATCATATTACAAAAAATCAACTCAACTTGAGGTCGCGCCTTCCCTGCTACTATTAATTAAAAAAATTATTGTTATAATAAAATGGTTCATCCAGAATCTCACACAGCTAGATTAGCCCGAGAACGATTAGAAGCAATTAAGAAATTTCTTCCTGTTAGAGATTCACTTAGAGAACACTTACGAGCGCAGCAGGAGGCACAAGTTGAGTACGAGGAAGACACTAAAAAGTTATTTAAACCCGTCACTGCAGCTACTGAAAAAGTTACAACTGTCATCAAGGAAGATATTCTTCCGGTATCAAAACAAACAGCAGAACAAATCGAAAAATAGCAGCGAGAGCTAAGAAAACAAAAAAGATTTACGAGATCTTCCAAGTGATATAGCTGCGGCTCAACCTCCACCCGTCGGTGAAGAAATACTTCAAGGTATTGGTACAATTCGTGCTGAAATAGGTGATATGAAAGATCGTGTATCAGAAACAGAAACAGAGCAAGCAAGGGATAGGGTTGATGCAGAAGATAAATTTACCGAAAAAAGTATTAATGCTATAAAGGGACTTGGAGACGTAAATAAATTAGCTGAGTTTATCGTAAGATCTTATAATCAGCGAGGAAAATTTTTAAAATCCGAGTATGCTGATGATGCTATAAGTCGTGATAACTGGCGAAGATGGATATTTCGTATATACTATGATCTTGATCAAGCTAAAAATTTTGATCCTAGATTTATTGACTTATTAGGCGCAATAGATAGATATATGAACGAATGCAACAACTACAAATACAACTTTCCCTACCACAGCAAAAACCACAAACTCCACCACCGCAGCAACAGAAAAAATTAAAAATTCCTCAACGACAGAAAAAACAACCTCCTCGATCACAATCTCCAGAAGAAGAATTTCACGATGCACCAGGTGCTACTGGTAGTGGTTTCGGAGGTAATATTATTTGTCCTGATAATATTCTCAATGACGTGTCACGGTTAGAAGTTCTTATAGGAGGAAAACGTGCCGGAAATAATTCACCAGAAATAATTAATGAAGCAGCTGATATTTGTCAACGATTATTTCGCGGTGGTATTATGGATATCGGCGTTTACCGAGAACTTATCGATGAACTCGTTAATGATTAGTCACTGCGATTAGATAAATGGTAAATAAAATAAAAATGATCATACATAATAATTATCGTAGACCTGTACCGATCAGAGTAGTAAACTCACGACTACCAGTCTACGGAGCAATTTACGGAGATGGACTTGGTGATGTTATTCAGGGATTATTTAGAAGATTAGCCCCAAAAGTAGCACCTGTTGCAAAACAATTATCGATGAAAGCTATCGATGTTGTTCGTGAAAAAGCTCCTGGTGCAATTATCAATGTTGCTGGTAAGGCGTTCTCGGCGATCAAAGATAGACTAGCACGATTAATAAGACGAAAACGACAACCAGTAAAATTACCAAGTACTGAAGTGATGCCCGCAGATGTCAGTAAAATAATAAATCAAGCTGCAAATCAAAAACTGGCAGCGTTAGCAGATCAAGGACTCGGTGAATCGGGGAATAATATCTCAAGTTTAATATCAGGAAGTGGAACTTCCCGAAGTGGAATTTCCCGAACGCGGTAATCAACGTGTTAGACGAAAATAATTACAATAAAATGTTCAAGCGCATGTCCGACACAGCATTTGACATGGAAGCACCTGTCCTTAAAGATGAGTCTGTACGCGATTATCAGTTTTATTCTTATGACGCACGATTACCAGATCAACGTGGAAGAATTGAACTACAAGTTCATGACACAAGTAGATACTTTTTACCCGCTGAGGCTTTTATTGAAGTAGAAGGTACAATTGTAAAAACGGATAATAATGATTACGAAAATGTAGCAAAAGTTGGTTTTGTCAACAATGGTATTATGGCACTGTTTGATAGTGCCACTTATATGATTGATGGAAAAATATTGAATCGATTCAGAAAGATGTCGACGTTGCTACAACAATAATAGGGTTGGCAAGATATTCTGATGGTTATACAAGATCAGCAGGTCCCACGATGATGCTTGTAAAAGATAATACTGATAAAGCCGATGATAGTCCGTATAATATAAAACGACCGAAAAAACACACTGCCGCTGACGATGATGCTGATGTGGCGCCGGTGGTTCATGGTTCTAATCCAGATTTCAACTTAGGATTTGCAGCGCGTAAAGATATGTTACTAGGAACCAAGAGAAGTTTTTCATGTACAATTCCACTATCGCATATTTTTGGATTTTGTAGGAATGTTACAAAAGTTATTTTTGGAGCTAGACACACGGTTGTTTTTGTAAGAAAGGGTGATGATAACGATGCTCTGTGGAATCCTGCTGGTGATGCTGGTAAAGTAGTATTAACAAAATTTTCCTTGTGGATGCCGGTAATGATTCCAACGACAGCAGAAGAACAAAAATTACTTTCTTTCAAGGACACAGGTGGTAAATCCCTGTTGTCATGGTTGACAACAAGCACGGATAGTACAAAGTAACGCTAACGGTCAGTTTACATGGCATATAGCATCACAACAAGGTGTTTCTGCACCACGGCATATTTTTATTGCGCTGAAAAATAATAATCGGATAGGTAGTCAGGAACGTTCACATATGATATTTGACAATTTAGGCGTTACTGGGGTTTCTTTACGGATAAACGGACACGAAAAACCATCCGAAAATATATCGTTAAATTATGAACAAAATCATATCGGACGTGTTTATCATCGTTTGATGTCATTCATGGGACGTGATCAAAATGTGGATACCGGTTTGCAAATATCACAACATGATTTCAGAACTTTGTATCCTATCTATTTTTTTCGCTGGAGCATCTTGATCTATCAAAACAATCTGTCGTTGATATACACTTTCAAGCTCAGGTAACACAACTTCCTGTTGCCGTAGCTGGTCCACCAGTTATTTATGGTGCTTACAGAGCAATCGCGGACATACTTAGTGACAAAGCCATGTTACTTGAAGGTGGTAGTGGTCGAATGAGAGTCATTGATGCACTAGTTTAAAAATCTTTAATCGTGTTATTTAGAAAAAGATATTTATATAAAAAATGTCGTACAGTCATGTTAATGTCAGTCTGACTCCTGGTCAGGTAAAAAAGCTTCAATCAGAAAACGCCAACAAATGCGGAACAAAAATATCACTAAAGGGAGATCAGATTTTTAGTGGCGGTCCAAACACATTATCGTTGACAAATAATCTGATTAAACGTCTCAATAAAGCCCTAGAATCAAAAACCGGAGTTCAATTTCATCTTTCTCCGAGCGCCATCAAGGACATGGTTAAAACAGGTGGTATTTTTCCACTTCTCGCGGCCATTCTGGCATTAATAGCTGCTGCTGCTCCAGCCGTAGCAAAAGCAGCCGCGTTAGGTGCTGTTGGAACAGCTGCTGGAATGGCTCTAAAGAAAGCAACAGGAAAGGGATACAAAAAAAAGGGCGCGGCCTAAGATTGCCAGGATCTCGTTGGGGCAGAGGTCTGAGGCTTCCAGGATCATTTCGTTAGACGTTCCAGCATCAAATTTTGATTTACTTGATGCTGTCAAACAACTAAAGATATCTGCTTTTAGAGGTGTTTTCATGCGAGATCAATTACCACAACGACCAAACAGCGTTGAAACGGGTATTATTAATCTTAACTCGAATTCAGGACCCGGTACTCATTGGGTATCATACGCAATTGATCCACCTGGAATCGTTTATTTTGATTCGTACGGGTTAGCTCCACTTGTTGAATTTATCAAGTATGTCGAGCCACTTCATAAAAAAAGTTTGGCATTCAACGCTACCAACACAAGAATGACAGATCCGCCAATATGCGGCCGTGAAGCAATTAATGTACTTAACACCATATCAAAATCGTCCAAACCGCCACATAAAGTTGTGCATGATTATACAAGCAACCGCTTCGTTGCGTGCAAGGTGTTTTAAACAGATCAAGGATCTTATATAATGGTTGATATTTACGGAAGATCTTCCTCTCCATGTAAGAAAAGTAAGAAAAAATCCGATGACATTGATTTGTTAAAGTACGCAACTAAAGATGAACTCGCTGATATTATGAACCTGGCTGGAGTTGACCGAGATGAAGTTGTTGTTTTTCAGGACCGATATGGTGTTTTAGAAACGAGTAACATCAAATGGAATGACATAGTTCGACGAGTACTCGGTGCGGTCACGGATAATATCCCTGTGTTTACTGACAGCGGAAAAATCAGGGATTCAAGTATGTCGTTTGCAACCATCAGAAATGAAATTGCAAGAAGCGTTGATAATCGCGTGAAAAATACCGGTGACACAATGACGGGAGAACTCAGCATGAACGGGAATAAGATAGTAGTTTTGAGAGATCCAACATCCGACGAAGACGCAGCAACGAAAAAATACGTCGACGTCAACTATAACACCGTAGATGGTAAATTATCTACGTTGCGGGCCGAGTATGATGTTCATGTAAACGCGTTCACATCTCCGTAGAAATTTTAGAAAAATTAACGAAACCGCAGAGGAATTTTTTGGCACTCCGCCCACCGCCGATATAAAACTCTCTGATATCAAAACTAACATCGACACGATCAAAGGAACACTCGAAGACATCGTAGCGGGGATTCCTGAGATCGTTAGCAAAATTAGTTTGATTAAAATTCCACCTGGAATAACTCCCGGGCATATTACCAACATCGTATACACGGTATCATCTGGATTTGCAACATGGTCAACGCAGAATAAAACTATTAAATATACCGCAGTAGTCACTGGCGTGTACAGGCTATCTGTGTTCAGTACTGCAAAATTCGAGATATTTACAACGTATCCATAGCGTCATTCAACTGATAAGTTTTCTGGAGTTGTAACTATCATATTAAACAAGGGAACCGAAGAAATATTTATTCTGGAAGCAGCTGATAAGAAATTAACCGCAACATCTTACTGGTGGTGTTTGGAATTTGTAGCTGAAACACCTCAATTGGTTACTGCATAAAATATAATGAGTACCTCAATCGACGATGCATCTCAGTACAGGTACAATCAAGCGCGTGAATGGCAAGCAGCGTTGAAAGATATCATCAAACAATATACAGTAAAAGTAAAAAAATATCGTCGACGACTGGTTATCGTCGACGTGATTGTTCATTCAGTATCCGCTGTTGTTGATGGAACAGGTGTTATATTGTCAACAATGACGATGATGGCACCAGTAACCATAACAATCTATATTTCAGCCACAACAACAATTGCAGGTGTTCTTAATATCGTAGCAAAAAAAATATGAAAAATTATCCGATTATATAATAAAATTACACACAGCGACGGTCGCATACTCGAAGTTATCTTCGTTGTTATCAGCAAGCCTCAGCGATGGAATTATCTCTGATTTTGAATTTTCAGAAATGATTAAAATATATAACAGTGCTGTTAAAGGTACGAGTATTAATAATGACATCAGTAGAGCTACTCCAGCAGATCGTGACAAACACAACCCCGCACAAGATCACGATGATCTCGGTAAGCTCGACTAATCCCGAATTTAGTGTTAATTTTCCAACTGCAATTCGTACAAATGAAATTGCACTAGCGCAATTACGAGTATATTACAGCTGGCCAAATATCAGATCGAAATCATTTAATGGAACACCAGCAAATAATTCGCTTGTATTTGCTACTAAAAACAAACCAGATGGAACACCTGATTGGGTCGTTGTTGGAATACCAACTGGCATTTATGAGGTCGAGGAAATCAATGAAGAATTTCAACGTAGAATAAAATCAATAACAGGAAAAGAAGCAAAAATATCAATTAACGTTCATGAGCCAACTTTATCAGCAACGATTGAAATACATTCACCTGATTACGCCGTTGATATTTATCAATCATCGATAAGATCCGTATTAGGTTGGCCTGAAATTCCGCCAGAGTATCATGGATCATCAGAACCGAAGATAAGTGAATTTCTCACCGACGAAGCAAAACTTATAACGGTTCCAGGATATCGATTTTCTCGTCAGTATCCAGCATGGAGAGATTCTGTTGCTGCTGCTGGTGGAAAACTTATTACACCAACATTTCCTCATTTTGTTGTTGTTGATGTGACAGCTTCAGCCACAAATGTTGGTGAAGAATATGTCAGGATTATATCCGACGAAATTAAGGCCGAGTTTACAAATACATCAACAACATTAACACAGTTGTTTTAAAATTATATCCTGGAGTATCCTAATAACGATCTGAAAAGGAAAATTATTGAAACAATACAACATCTGAATCAAATTATATTAGATCTTAAATACGTTAATCGGTATTTTATCGATGTCATAAATGAAGGTATTCTTCCGCTTAAGACAGGTAAAAGTACCAAAGAAACTTATCTTGATCATTATAAGATAAATGAAGCAGATTTATTAAATTTTATACTACCAGGGTTTGCCACGGACGACTTGACAAAATCACTCAAGGATCTTATCAACGAAAACTTTCCTAAAATACTTGATGCATGGAAAAAAATAACTCCACCGGAGTTTATTCTCAGACACAACAATGACCCACAAGGAGGCGGTAGACATGTTTCACCAGGAATCGTTAATATAACATCAACGATCGCAGTCAATCTTGTTTGTGACGTAATCGGTGGCAGCTATCAAATCGATCTTGGAAAGTCAAATCAGGCTCAAAAAGGATATATTTTATTCACGTTCACACCACAAGTATCTCCTGGGAGTTTGATCGTGAAAGAGCCAACCAATCCTGTTTATCTATGTACAGATAGTCAGTATTTGTCACGAATCAATTTCAAACTCACCGACCACATAGGACGATTAATTGACCAGCGTGGGGAGGAAATGATTGTGAATCTACATGTAAAATCGTAGATCTTCATCTTAAGATTTCTGTCTTAAAGACTATTATCGTAATGATTTTTGATCAGAGATCTTTGATCAGAAATAAAATAAAATATTTCTGATACAATAAAAAAATATTTCTGATAAAATAAAAAAAATATTTCAGAAAAAAATAAATATTTCAGAAAAAATAAAATGTTTCTGAATAATATAAAATAAAATAAAATATTTCAGAAAAAAAAATGTTTCTGAATACTATAAAATAAAATAAAATATTTCTGATAAAATATTACACGTGCTCGGTCGTTTCACCAGTAACGAAGTTACTCGCTGACATAATTTTTCTTAATTGTCTTATATGAGTACTAATTTTTTTTTTTTTTGCCTCGTATTCGTGGGATAACTCCGATCTAATTTTTTCTAGTGCAGCAGAGAGGGGAACAAATTCCTTCACTTGATCATCTTCTATAGTAGCTAGCGACTGAAACATCGCCGCCTGAATTCGTTTTATGAACCTGTATTCTGATGATAGTGTGTGTATTCCTTGGTTCTTACGTTCTTGTAAAATTTCAAAATCAGAAATTATTTTTTCAGGATTTAGTTCATCAGATATGTTAATACCATCTTTTTACAATTTTTTTATAGCAGAAATAATATCATTAATATTTTCGTAGTTCATTATTATACGGTATATATTTGTTTAAATCAAAAAATATATCCCCATGTGAACCCCTAATCGAGTGTTTTAGCGAGTTCAGGAGGATGTTTCAAGGACAGCACAACATATAATCCCCACATGAACCTCTATTACGACGTAGATAGTTAATTGACTAATTATGACCGTAAATCGAAAAAATAAGTAGTATACGAGT
This sequence comes from Sinohyriopsis cumingii, assembly GCA_028554795.2. NCBI lineage: Eukaryota > Metazoa > Mollusca > Bivalvia > Unionida > Unionidae > Sinohyriopsis > Sinohyriopsis cumingii. The sequence continues at coordinate 35,208,319 of CM068826.1, forward strand.
ACAATACAGACCCAAAATAAATAAAATTAAATAAATAGTTAATAATTATAATTCTACGTAATTACTTGCTAGTGATGATAATTTATCTCATTAACAATATTGGAAAATAATTTTTTGCTTATATATTTTTGATAAGGTAGATTTGGTTATATTATCTGCGATGGATTTTACCACACGCAAGTTAATATCATAGTATTTCGCGGCCGCGTTCATTTATTGAAACGTTTTCTCTTCACCAGCTTCTATGTTTGTAGATTTAACCAGACTGCAATTGCTTTTTCATATTTACCAGTCCTTTCCCGTACAGAATTATCAGTCTGTGTAACAGCTTGAAGATTGGATAAACTATTGCCGGTTTTCACACCGTTGATGTGATCGATCACAAGACCATCTTTGATCAACCCCTTGTGACACTCGTATACGAAACGGTGACAGAGATAACCTTTCTTTTTATCAGCAGCAAACGTGAACATTAGATAGCCAGTATTAGTAACAAAACCTACTGTTTTTTTCAACCTACAATTTCTGATCATACCATCACGATTTGATTCGTAGTTTGTTATTATAGGATGTGGGACAAATTCATTTTGTTCCATTGCATAATAATATTATTTGTTTAAATCATAATTTGTCTGAAAACTTAACTAATTAGTCCTCTACGGATTTTATAGCTCCGTCACTGACATTATTTTTTTAATCATAATATCTTTTAAGCTCGCGATATTTTTTGCACCACAACGTGCACATAACTCTGTTTTACCTTGTACTCCAACACCACATCGCAGACACGGTATCGGTCCTAAATAACCTTTACGAACGCTCTGCAAGTGAATCCCGCAGAATTCCTTCCTGCAGGATTTATTACAGTGATTTAATGATCCGATCATCAACCATTTGCACTTGTTCTGTTGAGACATTGTATATACAATATTTTTTATTTAAATACTTGTCTGAACTATAATATGGATGAGTTTGAAAGATTATCCAGAATCAAGCCTTGGAAAACAAGTAAATTCAACCTCGACAGCATATCTTCTGATTTACAAATAAAACATCTAGTTGATAAGAAAAATAAAAGTTTGATCAATAAAATTCACGACGCCAAGAAAGAATTTCACGCAGATGGTGCATCTCATGTCTGGTCAACGTTCAAGATTATACGCGACAAAGATATCATCGGCGCTACGATGAATAACAAACGAGCGGCAGCTATTATTGAGCAGCTCGATGATAGAAGTTATCTTTTCAGAATAAAATTTGTCGTGTTAACAGAAACAGATAACTGGATTATCCGTGACAAATATGATCATGTCCACAATAATAAAAACTGTCATACTGAGTAGAAATTCCAAACCAGGAGCGCTGACTGGTATTGACAAACCGTATTATGAATGAGCATATCCTGTGACCACGGTTATTTATGGAATTTATGTGATAAATGAAAAACCCAGCATTAATAAACTGGCGCCAATGAAATTTTCAAAAATAAATTGTGTAGCCGAGCGAGTAACGGAGCATTTTACAAACACGATGCGCGGAAGCGGTTTAACAGATAAAAGACGTGAAAATATAAACAAATGGGCTGATTTAGTGAAGGATACTGGAGCTACAATAAAAGATGTTGCTAAGTTGTAAAAATTACTAAAATTCCAAATAATAGTAAAAACTATAACAGGGGAGATTTTATATAATTCGAAACATTATAAAAAGGAGGAGCTCCAATAAATATCATTGATCATAACGCTCACGCGTGGACCAGAGCAGTAACAGTGTTTCCACTAGATCGAACTGTAAGATTTTACCCCCCAGATAATTCTGGGGGAGGCATGTTTGATTTTATTAACGAGATAAATAAAAACGATCCTGTGTCAGTATGGCTGTTTCAGAGTTCTAACGACGAATCAGATATGGAAGAAAAAAAATCAAGTTCGATCAGTTTGTACGACCATATGGTGTTATTTATCGTACAGATCTTCTCCACGAAAAAATTAAAAATCTTGCGCTGCAATATACTGATGATACCGACGAACTATTGAGCAACTGTTTTACTGTTCCGTCAGTTGCGGCTCATTTTGCTAGAAAGAAAAATTCGTGGAAACCAACTCGGTCTGATTATCTCAATGATATAATATCAAGTGGATTGTGGAATACTAAAAGATAAAGATGTTATTTCAGTTGATATGGTTGCATGTTATCCTGTAAGTTTTCTTGGATACGGAGATTGTTCTGTGTACTTTGAGCGATTCGGTCATCCGACGCACGAGATAAATGGACCATTACCGGATTTTGACTTAACTGGATTTGCTTGTATGGAGTCATTTGAAATGTCTAAAGATCTCCATGCGATTTGTTATACCTGGTTTGGAAAACATTTTTCAGAAAAAAATGTGGGCACCAATAGTACTGTTACGGTATATGCTCGACTGTGCGATGTTAACATTGTTGATTGTAAGTGAAGTAATTATATCATACCGGAAACAAACCGAAGTTTGGTTACCACAACAAAAAATATTCCGCTGATGAAAACCCCGATATAACCGATCACGAGAATAAAATCGCAAAAGATCTCGGTAGAAAAATAGTCTACCGAGAGTCACCTCAGTATACTCATTTAAGATCATCGATGCTCGAGTACGTTTCAATAAATCTATTATCGATGATAAATAAAGTTTCTACACTCGCTGTCAGAGTCGCTACAGATTCGTTTTATATCAATAAAAAATATTCAGGACTGTTAGAAAAAATTAAATATAGACACTTGTGCATCATGGGGTTCGTGGAGAATAAAAAAGGAAAATATACTCCATTATTCCGAATCATCTGATGTTGCGGTTAAAGATATTTATTGTAAAAAAACATCAAACACTACAATTATCATCTGCACCATCGGTATACGATCCAATAACTAGAAATAAAACAGTTTATCTAAACGGACCTGGATGTTCTGGTAAAACCACTCGAACGATCGAACTGTTTCAGAACTCAGATATGATCGTGCTGACACCCACACATAGACTCGCGCGAGAGATGAAACAACGAGGAGTACAAACATGTACTTATCACAGCTTCTTCCGATGGAAGGGTGATGCATGGACTTCTTCGAGGATGGGCGAGAAATACATTCCAAGGATCATCATTTGGGATGAAATATGCACGATGCCGTTAGAAACATTAAAAACATTTCTTCATTGGTTATTAACAAGAAATACTGCTGTAATAATGTATTTCGATCATGGTCAACCACCACCGTTTGTTGGACCATCTCCACATAATTGGTTAAAAAATTTCGTTGATTATTACGAAGAAATAAATGATGACCATAGAGCAATTGATGAAGAATTAAAACAGTTTAAAAAATTAATCAGACTACAGCCGAATAAAATTCAATGTGAAATAATGCGTGGAATAATTTCAGAAACACCCATGAACAACTTTCTGCAGACTTGGAAACCGAATGATCTGATAGTTGCAAGTAGAAAAATAGTTCGTGATACACTTCAACGGGAATTGTTTCAGTTACATAAAGAAAATTTTCCAACATTGCCAGTTCCGTTGTGTTATCGACCAGCTGATACACGGCGGCAAAATATTGACGTTGATATACCGGGACAGACCGAGAAACAGAATTTAGTATTAAATGATATTATCACAGTTGATATCAACGCTGTTGAAGATGCATTATCGTTGAACAAATCTCCGTGGACACTAGGATATGCAATGACGATTCACTCATCTCAGGGATTAACAATTTCTGATACAGTTGTTTGGATTATAGATGATCGTATCGAGTGGTCAAACCTAGTTTATCTCGCAGTGTCTAGAGTCAGAAGAATATCTCAGTTGCGGAGAATTGTCTTGGACGAGTCAGTGACTAGTGATGATATTGACAATGATATAATAAGAAAAAAATTAGCTGGTTATAAACAATCTGGTTAAAAAAATAAACGCAATTTTGATCTCGACGTTGAATTTATCAGCACGTTGAAACAACAACAGAATAATCATTGTACAAGTTGTAATTGTGTGCTGTTATGGAGATATTCAAATAATAATCCAAGACAATTTACCGTGGATAGAAAAGATAACAGTCGCTGTCATACACGAGAAAACACGATGTTGACCTGTCTTGAGTGTAATCGACGTAGGGGTGCTAGTTAAGTGATCGCGGTGGTAATTGCGTATCCTCAAGGATTACTTGTAATTGCTCACGTGTAAATCCACGTTGAGGAGCAGTTGAATCTAATCTGTAGATTGCGGGTCTACCTGAGGATCTTGTCACGATGGATATCTTATGTGTGGTAACACTCCAAATAGGATCAGTCGCTCTTTTTTTACCACCTTCGAGTTGAAAAATCACGTCGTTGTATTGGTATATTTTTTTTGTAATTGCATTAATAGGTTTCATGTTGGTCGTTCGAGTTACTTCATTATTTAACGCGGTTATCACACTTGATAATCTTGCAACCCATTCACGAGATCTCTTGTCTTGAATAAATTCTTTCGCGTATTGATATCCAAATAACCGCTCAGCGAGTGTTCGATTAAATCGTTCAACAATTGCCTGATCACGATGAATTGCGGTATGTCCTCGTCGTATTTTGACATTATATCGCTCCATCAACGATGATACTAGACCAAGAAATTCTTTGCCAAGATCAACCTGTAGCAGCTGTGGCCATTGCAAGGGTCCACGTTGATAAATTCATTTAAACGCAGAAGCTACTTCAGCAGCTGTCTTTGTCAATAATGGTTCTGCTTCTTTATATCTACTTACAACATCAGCAACGGTTAGCGCGTATTTGTACGTTTTTCTACGTACAGTATAATGTAGTAAAAAAAGATATCTGCTTGATGAACTTCATTAGGGACGCTGACATCGAAATATGCGTACTGAATTTGTTTCGGTGGTGGTAGGTAAATTTGCCATATTGCCTGTTTAGATAACCATTTTTTAGCGGTAACACGTGTGACTTTTGCTGTATCGGCGAGTTTGCTAATTGCTGCGTTACCTTTCCAATATCCTCTTGGGGAATAATAAATCGATTCCATTTATACATTATCAGCACCTAACGCTAATTTACCTTTCATCGCGGATCTTATTAACCAATTAGCTAATGATTCTCTTATATTTTTATTTTTTATAGAATTTAACGCATGAATTAATTTCACATCTGCAATATGTCTGTGTTGTAGGATTTTGCTTTTATACGCTACGTCATGAACATGACACGCTTTATCAATAGCGTTTATTGGTTCCTCGTCTGGTTTTGGTTGGTCCTGATTGTCAAGTCTGATATCAAGTCGAGTACCAGGACCTGAATAATTATATCCTGGTAGATGTTTTTCTCCTTGGTATTTAGCCTATGGAGTTCCTGGGAACTTTGACATTAATGTAGCAATATCACCACCATCTTTTTAGGTAAAAAAGAAAACTTTTTTCTTTTACATACTGCACATCTTCCAGCATATGCTATTCTCGCATTTTTTGTTGTAACCGTGGATAGATCATTAGTTGGGGTTTTGGTTCTACAGCGTAAACAATATAGATTCATGTATTTATATAATATGGATATAATTGATTTCTCAGCGACTCGGCGACGAGAGCCAGTTAAACACCATCCTGCGTTACCGAACTCGATTAGGATGATAATAATAGGACTATCTGGATCGGGTAAGACGCAGTTGTTGCTTAATCTTATAATGAGATGGCTAAAATGGGATAAGTTGTATTTGGTAGCACCATCAGTTGATGATCAGCGGTGTTATGACGTACTTAAAGATTTTAATGAAAACGCGACACTGTTGAATGACGAGAATGTGATTGAATTTATAACTAACATTGATGAAGCTCCGTCCGTTGATGATTTAGACGGATTTATTAATAATTTGGTTGTATACGATGATGTGATGCTGGACAAACAATCAAATCCAGCTAGAATATTTTCTCGAGGAAGACATAAAAACACTGATGTGATATATGTAACACAATGGTATACACAAATACCAAAAAGGGATCAGAGACAATTGTAATATTTTAGTTGTGTTTAATGGCGTAGACACACATACGTTGCGTAATATTCATCAAACTTGCTGTAGCGGAGATATGGATATAAATAAGTTTAGAAACTTTTTTCACGAGCGCAAGCTACTCCGCATGGATTTACATGTATAGCAATAAATTTACACGATTCTAGATCCCGATAGCGTGTAGGTCTCGATAAGATATTTGGATAAATTTACAGCAGCAGGAAGGGCGCGACCTCAAGTTGAGTCGATTTTTTGTAATATGATCGCTATCAACACGGATAAAATTATATTTAACCAATTCGAGGTTTCCTCGAGTTGGTTAATATTTTTGTTTCAAATATATTTGCTTAAGATATAATATAAAGATAAAAGGGTTTATTTTCGGTTTTGGACGCTCCTACAAAAAAGGTGGGTTCGCCCCCCCCCCCCCGCTGCTGTTTATAAAGTAGTCCCAGGTCTGTCGTGAGTTTTTAAATTAGTCCCATGTCTGTAAGGAGTTTCTAAAGTAGTCCCAAGTCTGTAGGGAGCTTCTAAAGTAGTCTCATTTATGTAAGGAGTTTCTACACGAGTCCTAGGTCTGTAAAGAGTTTCTAAAGTAGTCCCCGGTATGTAAGGCGTCTTTAAAAAGTAGTCTTAGGTCTGTAAGGAGTTTCTAAAGTAGTCCCTGGTCTGTAAGGAGCAAAAGGCAATCAAAATTCTGATTGTGACTTTATTCGGATCGAAATAACGCCCACACGATTTAAAAGACTAAGGATGTTCCAATTGTTTATCTCCGTCTGTCGCTACATTGCATAATGTGAACAAAGTAGTTCCGACTATACTTGTCAATGGCGGCGAATTTCATCTGATGTTTCTTTTTTAACTAGACGGAATGTTCTGATTGTAGCTGGTCTTAACGTCATCGCAGCACTAAAAACACTCCAAGCAAATTTTATCGGCTACGTTTGATAAAAAATGAAGTTCCTTTTAGTTTTTCACATGGCTTTATTCATTAAAGAAAGTGACTATAACCTTTTATCACAGTTTCTTTTCTTCTTCAAATTATTATTCACTGGAAATACAAAGCACTCAACGCTAATAGTCTCTGACTGGAATAATAATTTGGAATTATAATGATGTCAGACAAGAACTCTTTTGGATTATATTATTGTGATACATCAAAAGACTGTTAGCACATCGCCACGCTACAGGCCACCCGAACATTAGCATACTCGAGACTGCAGGCACGTCAACACATTCAATAATATAATTTATTAGGAATACCAATGGAATTCAGCAGAGGCTTTTTACATTTTGACTTGTGATAAATCTTTTATGACTATTTGGAATTCAATTATCATTACTATAATTTCTACTCAGATTTTCTCTTCGTATTCTAGGAATTTTTTATTTATTATTTTGAATTTTACAAAATTTGTTGGTTTTCGCTCTTTTCTGTTACTTAGTTTAATGCCGTAAAGGCGTAATAGTGTGTTGTGTACATATATGTTGCTCTCTCTCTCTCTCTCTCTCTCTCTCTCTCTCTCTCTCTCTCTATATATATATATATATATATATATATATATATATATATATATATATATATATATATATATATATATATATATATATATATATGAGTGCGTGCGTGTGCGTGTGCGTGTGTGTGTGTGTGTGTGTGTGCTTCATGTCTCAGGTAATATCCTCAACTGGTGTTTCTTTTCATGTTAATGTCCAGACTATAACTTGAATAGATTGATAATTGTTGTTGACTGTAAATATTTATATATCAATTGATGCAAACACGCAAACTATCCATATTTTTCTTTTATCACTTAATATATGATTGATTGCTAGCATGGAATGCAATTTTTTTAAAAAGTCGGCTGAAGATAATAGCTGAAATATTTAGCACACGTTTCTTGAATTACACACATATTTAATTTTGGTTGGACGAAACATTTCCTCCATTGTTTTAGGTGCCGGCAAGTTTATTTTCGGTGGGGAGAAGGTTTTCTTTTCAAGCCGGGCTTTGTTTTTCTTTTCCGTCAAGAAAATGTATTTTGTTCAGTTAATACAATAGTTTTAATATTTTCTTCTTGTGTAAATTAAAATATTTTTCAACTTATTTGAGACTATGCTTTTTGTTTCTCTTTCTCTCTCCCACTCCCCAATTAAATGGTCCATCCTTAGATGATAACTATTGGTGTTCACACGCCCAAGAACGGGTGAAAAAAAGTGCCAATTCCGTAAGTAATCTGTTTATGTGAAACCAACCGTTAAAGTGAAATGGTTCTCCCAGTCAATGTATGAAACTTTATACCACTGTCATTACCCCAGCAATACAGTTCATTTGTATTGTTTCCGTTGAAAATGAGTCACTGACTAGTGTCGAAAGGTTCTGGACATTATGACTCATAACAAAATAATTTTTACTAAATAAAAAAATATAATCTGAAATGTTAGGAAGCATGATTCATTACTTAATTAGCAAAACTGGGAATTCAGAAATATATCAATTTAGGGCCTTAAGTGCATATGGATTAAAACACTTTAAATGGAAGATTTCTTACGTTTTTATTCAAATTAAATGGACTTGTGAATAGGCACTTGGGAATTTTTCCATCAAAACTTTCATTTTCACACATTAAGCTTCAGATATTACATTTTTAAAGAAAAAAGATAAAAATACTGAAGTTAAATCTCGTGTGAAAGGAAAACTGGAAGAGTCGAGTGTAATATAACAGGAGCTAGATGAGAATTTTCTATCGAGTTTTACATGCATTGTAAAGATGTTGACTCAAGCGTCACGTGGGATGTGACTCAGGGCAGAAAGTTAGACATGTAGAGGATGAGTAGAGGTGGGAGGTGCAGCAGTATATGTATTTATCCAAAACTCTGATGCTGGAACTACTAAATCAGAGTCTTTAAAGTCAGTGAACGATTTAACTGAAATAAATGAACAAAGTAAGTTCCTGAGATACTGCAAAATACCAAATTGCATCGTGTAATGCATATTCATATTTTGTAGGTCCTGGTACATGATTTTATCTAATTTGTTATAATTTTTATTCATAGCTGTAAATTGTACAGAATATCTTAAGTAAGTTTTGCCAACGTGAACTGAGTCTGTTGAGAGTAGAATATTACATATGATCTATAAATAGATGCTGACATATGTGTTGACGTTTATTAATAATAAGACTCAATGGCGCTTTGCATTCATTTCTCATTGGCTGATCGAGTTTCAATGTTTCGAGAAGAATTCATTAACTCCCCATTGTTTAGGCTACGTCAAATGTATCGGCAAGTTCTACGCAAAATTTGTAATTCGATCTGTCACGTGGGGTAAATTGTGGCATAAGAGTCGTAATATTAGGTTATGGAAGGAGAGAACTGAGCAGTCAGATTCATTCATTCCGATTTTTCATTCATTTAGGACTTTTCACATCATAATACTGTAAGTTCCTGTCATATTTTCATTATGACATTGATAGTAAACTTGGCAATACTATCTCTGATTTACACACACACACACACACACACACACACACACACACACACACACACATAAAAAATACACATGCTGCACAATACATTATAAAAGCACCTAAAAATAAAGTACAAATTTGTTGATAGCTTGAGTGAATGGAAAATATTACTTTATACGTATGATTCTATCATTATTTCCAATGGGAATGGTGAGACTTTACAATTTTATATTCAGCATAAGAATTAGTGAGATGTTAGAAACTATTCAGACTGGATTTCGACTTAACATTTGCCCTGGTCTCATGAAACCAGAAATTGTATAATTGGCGATAATCTAACAGACACATGTGCTGAAATTAAATTTCAAAAAAAAAAAATCGAAGGTTTGTTAAGTCACCTGAATATAACGTTGATCAGGCTGGAAAGGCCCTGCACCCACTTTACAGAAAAAAAGATACTTCCATATTCCCCATAGATCTACAATTGCATCTTTTCGATCATACCTTGTTACCTATTTTACTATATGCGTGTGAAGTTTGGGGATTTTTAAAGTACCACAGATATTACAAAATTGTATATTGACTTTTTAAGAAACATCTTAAAGCTGAGGAAAAGTATTCCTACTTATAAACTTTATTCAGAACCAGGAAGGAAACCTATTGCTATAGTGTATCTGTTCTGTTCTGTTCTGTAACGTACGCATTGCAAATTATGTTTTCATTTCCATTTCATTTTTGTATTAACACTGCTCATTCAAGCCAAGCCAAAAACGGATACGGAGAAAAGACTGTGAGACATATTTTCTACAGAAATAAATAAAAGGAATAATAACTAATAATGCACTTAATCATCTTCAGTTTGAAAGCATATCCTTCTTTTGTTATTAGGCATTTCTGTAATTATGATTTCACCTGTCTTGGTGTCACATTTCACGGCTGACTTTCATAATGACCAGACTAAGGTAACATTTAATTCATCTAAATTTTGTAACAATTTTGTTTACAGTCTCGACGTCCATTAACCTATTGTCTCTTTTTGTTATGTACATTTGAAGTCGTATATATATATATATATATATATATAGAGAGAGAGAGAGAGAGAGAGAGAGAGAGAGAGAGACAGACAGAGAGAGAGACAGAGAGAGAGATGAAACGTAAGCTGCACAACCTTTACGTTGAAGAATGCAAAACACCAAAAAAACACAAATTACAGAGGAGAATACTTGAAGGCTAAGTGGGAGGAAAATTTCATCTACAGGCTAAAGTTTTCACTTTGTAAAATTAACAACCAAACTCCAGTTCTATATTGTGTACAATTCTGAAATACGTACTAAACAAGCGGTCAGATTTGCCGATGGACTTGACAAAATTGATTTGGTTGCAGAGGTTGCTATGTATTTGCAGAAAACTATTGCTGAAGCCGTGGAAAAGTCTGGCAGCCTCACATGGTGTCCAAGTGCAGATAAATTAAAACTGTTTGGGCGTCATTTCCAACTCAGCTTCAGAAGTTTCCATCCTATCTTAAATCATGGAAGTCAGATAGCCCATGCAGCATCTCTCTTGATCAAGACATTTGCGAAGCAAAACCGCTCCGCTGGCCTAGTGGTTAGAGCGTCCGCCTCGGATGTAGGAGGTCGCGGGTTCGATCCCCGGTCGAGTCATATCAAAGACTTACAAAAATGGTACTAACAGCTGCCTCGCTTGGCCCTCAGCATTAAGAGGTTAGTGTTAGGACTGGTCGGCCTGGTGTCAGGATAATGTGACTGGCTGGGACATCATGCTACGTGTCTGCGACATGATGCCCCAGTGCTAGACATCACTATAAGCTGCTACATTGCAGACATCGTAGCGATATGACTGAACAATTGTTAAAGTTACGCTAATAAGTCCAAATCACACACACACACACACACACACACACACACACACACACACATTTCGGAAGCAGCCAGTCGAAGCTTCGAAAACATAATTGGCATGTCTTCAAGCAAGATCAAATGTGGTTTAAACATATTCGTATTCGACTTTCTGGTAGCATCCACCGCATCGCAGGCACTTCTACACTATCTTGTATTCTTTTATTACACGATAGATGACAGGGTAGTAATCAGTTGCAGTTATCTTGGTAGGCTTCTCACCAGTAACTGAAATGAACCCTGCTCAGGTAGACACTTCTTACCCTGTTATGTTGCTCTTCTTCTGTACAGGGACCCATAGCAGCTTTCGTCTGTGCGCTGTACTTGGTGCCTCTGCAAGCAAGTTGTTGCATGCCCGTAAACAAACTTGACCGCTATTCAGTTCTTGTTTCAGAATTGTACACAAGACAGGTCTGGAATTTGCCTTGGTTGTCAAGTGTACAAAATGACAACTTCCGTCTGTAGATGTAATTTGCCTCCAATGTAGCCTTCAGTTTCTCTCCCCTTTGGTTTTGATTTGGGAGTTTATATTTTGCAAAATAAGGATGTTAAGCTTACATCAGTCATTCAGTTTCAGGATTCTTTGGTCATTTATGATTTCTCTGTCAATCGCCGATCAAACTTTGGTAAAAGGCGTGTGTATGTGCCCCCTCAAGCTCTTTCTGCGTAAACATTTTTCTGCATCATCTTCACTCCTTCAGTATTTTTTATAACATGGCTGTGAAACCGTACCTCTCAAATAAACAAGTCCTAATCACTTATTCCGGTAAAATGTGTCTCAAGGTTTCGCTCAAGGGTTTCAGAGGATTGATGAAAATGGGGAAGACACAGGCAAGGTTGTTTGCTCTACATTTCGTACAATGTAGACAAAGTTCACATACGCTTATGTGTATTTCACCTACTTGAATTGATACTCAGTTCTGATCACTATTAGGAAATATGGGTGCTCCCTGAAACAGACAGCTGATGAAAATAACTGTTTAGTGTGCTTTGTACCTGAAATAGCACTGTTTATGTGCGCCGCGTACATGAACCAGAACACTGTTTAATGTGCAACAAGAACAATAAGTTTAATTATACTTTAAATATGGAAACGAATTTTCACATAGTGTGGACATAAGTAGCTACTAATAATGCACTTATGAAATTTGAAATTATTAAAATTAATTATTTTTATAGCAACAACAAAAAAACGCAACAAATTATCGGCTTTTTTTTCTTTTCTTGTTTGTTTGTATGTTGTGTGGTTCTGTTTTGCTTTAATTGGGTTTTTTCCCCTACTGTTTACCTCAGATTTTCTGGAAGTGAAAAAGCCATCAAGCAATCTTCTGTGATATGCAAATGAGAAGCAAGGCCAAAGTTGAATACTCTCAAACCCAAATCATCTTCTGCATTCAAATATTAGGCTTAATACAAGTTTCGGCCTGTTAACCCTCCTCGACGATATGCACAATTTTTTTTTCATAACAACGATTGCGTTTGATTTATATTTGCAACCCTGTGGAATAAAACTGCGATACTCTGGAGCGGAACTAAAATATGAAACGTTGCTTTATTACAGAAAATAATTGGTGTTGTAGGTGCTTTAGATTACTCATTTGTGATATTGTACTAAATTTGTATTCACATGTGTATGTGCGTATATTGCTAATTAATTTACATTGGAATAACAAAGAATCAGATAGTCTAATTCTTTGTTTCCTTCATCATGATTTGGTTTCCGCGCTTATTTTGATGCTCATCAAATCTTTCCGTTACGCTGTATTTAAGCGGAACATTTTAGAGTATTACAATTAGTGGGAAAAATTCCTATATCTGCCATAAACTTTACGTACTTACAAATATAATCAGGAAACTCCACTTAATTGCGCACGCTTTCTTTCAAGTATCAATGTTGAGGAACATCTCACCCTTGGTTCTAAATAAACTTAGTTCCCATTATTATCTTTATAGCGCATTTTCACGAGGCATACTTAACCCATCTCTGCGCAGAAGCCGAGTTATTGCAAATGGCTTCCCTTTACTTTAATCCCTCAACGTTTGAAGAAAGGTATGTTGATGAGAGAAGAAGCAGTAATACCGAGATAGAGCAAAAATATCATTTAGGAGCCACAACTGCACGATATGCTCCTGAATGGAGGGTATTTATAGTTAATGACACGACTGTCTGTTAAGTTATAAATGTCAGCGACTTACTTCGGCGGAAATGGTTCATCAAAAATAGTGGCGTAGTAACACTATATATTGCTTGTATAGTCACTGTTGGTTAAAAGTTAAAGGAAAACAAAAATCTACGTTTTCCAGATATCTTGCTATTAACGAAATATGTGTACTGGAAAGATCAAAAGCATTGATATCGTCCTTGGATTCAGAACAGAACACGGTTACGTAACTTTAGAATATCTGATAAATTTCAGATAATCTTCCGGGGAATTATTTGTTTCTTTATTATCAAATCGATTCGCAAATCTGAAATGATACTATTTATTTAATAATGTTAGAGCAAAGATCCCGAGACGAATTAAAATACATTTGCAAGTAACAACAATTCACTCAACTGATTTTCGTGACATCAGATTCTTTGTGGTTGAAATCAATACGTAGAACGCAAGTATTAGAGAGATTTTTATATTCGGATTCTGTAAGTATCAATGGGTCACGTAACTCCAAAGTCAGTCACGTTGATATGATGCTGAGGAAGGTCTATACATACATGAACGTAAGTGAAAACAATTTGGGGATTTCAGTTGCACAGAGTCCCTCAGTACTCACGTTAACCATATCATTTATTGGGTGTCCTTGATATCGCTTTGGTGAATAAGGTATTACACTTGTCTACAAATGATAATCTTTGTACATTTTTTCAAAGTCTACGTGATTCAAGACTTCTTCGATTACATAAGTTTTTTTTTATCCTGTTGAAAGTAGTGGTAAGATAATTCCAAGTGTTTAATTCATATTTTAATGCAATTGAAATCTCACAAGCATTATGTGAACGTGATTTTATGCATAGAGACACGTTACTAAGAGAACTAAGAATATGTCTTTGCTGTCTCGAGTTCTACAAAACATTACTTCGAGAACAGAAAATATGTCTTTGTTTTATAGAGATCTACACTACATTACTTATAGGGTTGAAAATATGTCTTTTCTGCATAGAAATCTGCAATACATTGCTTCCAGGACTGAGGATATATCTTTGTTGTATCGAGATCTACAATGCATTACTTCGAGGACAGAGAATATGTATTAATTGTATAGAGATCAACAATACATTACTTCGAGGACAGAGAATATGTCTTTCTTGTATAGAGATCTACAGTACATTTAGATAATGCACTTGTTTCCCTTTTAAAAATAAATCATGATATGAATTTGGTATTTGGGAGTAAGAGACTAGGTCTGAGTTAATTTCTCTCTCTCTCTCTCTCTCTCTCTCATATACATACCTACAAAACATGCACTTCATGTAAAAGATGTAATTGCAAATTTGTATTCACCAACATATAAAAGTGCATACATTGTTCTTCGCTTATGAAAATGGTTGTTTGAAAATATACATTTCTCCAAATAAAATATATATAATTGTATGAGAGGACATTATATTGTTGTTCGTTAGTTTTGAAATTAAGAACAGAGGACAAACTAACAGTATATATTTATATAAGAGTGCATTTAACATCAGTCGGAAATTGATTTTTCCGTGTAGTCTAAACACCTTTATTAAATAGGTTTTCAAAATGAGCATAATTCGGGACACATTTTGATATGTATTCAAGTTTACCGTTGATTAAATTATTTAACTGTTTAGATTTTCACATGAAATTTAAAAAGACAAGAATAATATCAAGTAAAAGAAAATTTTCCTTCCTTTTTTCGTCAGTCTAAGAGACTAAACATCTGGCCGGAAAAATTATTCTGAGGTATAATGCAATTAATATTCGAACGGAAGAAGCTTTCAGTACTTACGTGTAGTGATTCTTCTTATAAGCATTCGGACACCAACTGACCCGAAGCAGTGGTTAAATATATAAAAAACTCCACTGAACCATTGCTTCAGGACAGTTGGTGTCCCAATATTTAAAAAAGACTTACTACATGCAACTTTATATTAAAAAAATATTGAGCCACTGCTTCAAGACAGCTTGTGTCTGAATACTTAAACTATAATCACTACATGCAAGTCTGAGGTCGATAGTTGCCATAGCTTTTAAAGAGTGTATGTAATTGTGTGTGTGTGTGTGTGTGTGTGTAACATATCTTTACTAATTTGAGTCATTTCACTACGACGTCTGCAGTGTGGTAGCTTATAGTGATGTCTACGACTGGGACATCTTGTCGTATACGTGTAGCATCATGTCCCACCCATTCATGATATCCTGACACCAGGCCTACCAGTCCTAACACCAACTTCTTAATGCTGAGTGCCAAGCGAGACAGCTGCTAGTACCATTTTTATGAGACTTCGGTATGATTCGGACGGGGTCCGCCAATACGGTATCTATATCAAGTTGATTCGCCCATGGCGTATAAGTAAGGATGTAATTATGGTTTCAAAGTAGACTATTGCTTCTACACTGTCTCGAGATCAGTAAAGAATTTCCACTTAATAATTATTCAGAAAATAATGAGAAATAATATAATTCCCATTTTGCATGAATTAAACATATTACACATTTTAAGCGAAATCCCCGTCTCCCTCTCTCATGCAGTAAGGAACAAAAATAGGTGGAAATCTGTGGAGTGAGAGAGAGATAGAAAAAAAAAGTGTTTGAACAGGACCACAAAAAAAACAACCTGAACTTGAACTTCCACCGAGCAACCTAGAGGATCCACCTATATGTTTACACTTTCCATGGGCTCTTTGTACACGACATCGCTGATACAAAATTGCAGTAGTCTGTGGATAAAGGGTGGGTCCAACGATAAATTCTTTGGCTTACACATAGTTCATGCTTTATTATTTTAACACCAATATAGTTCTAAACCAGATTTTTAAATATTAAAATCTCTGAAGGTTTTTCTCCCTATCTTTCATTCTCAGTCTGTGTTGGCTGCTCTGTCAGCATGTCATGCTTAACCCCTTCCCGTGGGGCTCCGAGTGGCCGAGTGGTATAAAGCGCTCACCGTTACGAATTACTGCCATCTCATCTCTGTCTGCGTGGGTTCGAGTCTCAGGCTCGGCCACTGTGGGTACGTGAGAAAGCTTGCCAGAAGCTTCTCTTGAGTCGGTGGTTCTTTCCGGAGTTTTCCCGGGTTCTTCCTCCACTATTATTTATACTGACCGCCACGTATAGCCTATTTTCCGTTGAAAAATGGCGTTAAACCTTATAACAACAAACCCACAAACTCTCACCCCCGTCTCTCTCTCTCTCTCTCTCATCTGATCTGATCTGATCTGATTTTGTCTTGTCTTGTCTTGTCTTGTCTTGTCTTGTCTTGTCTTGTCTTATCTTATCTTATCTTATCTTATCTTATCTTATCTTATCTGGGGCCCCGGGTGGCCGAGTGGTCTAAAGCGCTCTCCGTTACGGATCATTGCCATCTCACCTCTGTCTGCGTGGGTCCGAGTCTAGGATTCGGCCAATATGGGTATGTGAGAAAGCTTGCCAGTAGCTTCTCGTGGGTTGGTGGTTCTCTCAGGGGTTTTCCCGGGTTCTTCCTCCACCATTAATACTGTCCGCCATACATAGCCTATCATGTGCTGAACAACAACAACATCTTATCTTATCTTATCTTATCTTATCTTATCTTATTGTCTAGAACTGTATATGGTATAACGGTACCAATTGCGCAAGTCCAGGTGGGCGGAGCTTAAGGTGTATGGAACATTGTATTCAGAATTAAAGAACAACACTAGCTGTGATTGGTGCATTATGTAAGAGTTGTACTTTCTGTTTGGCTTAAAAAAATGTTGAGCCTCTTGGCAACATGTGAGTTTGTGTTAATTTCTATCTAGATCATATTTTGTATTTTTTATGATTTTTTTAAAATATGGTACACATGGCTGAAAATGTGCTTGTTGTGACTAGATAACTCTTACCCCTGTCTAGTTCCAGTAGAGTTATCTCTCTTAAATGCAATGGAGTACCTGGTTATGTCATTGTCAAATTGACAATCTAGCATTGTTCTATATGGCAGTGTGTGACATGCATGCCCAAGTAGGACAGAAAGTGTATTTATTTCACAGAACATTAGCATTGAGGTATATGGAAAAACAATTGGTACCGTGATACCTAAAGGAAAGAATGGCCTCACAGTGTATCCATAGAAACGCATACATGTGGGCGGCATTTATGAACTATACTAGTTTGATGTAGGAAAACAAATGTGTGCTGAACAGTTTTGGTCAAATATTGAAAGTTCTTTAAGAATAAAATGTATGAAATCTTCAGAAAATAGCACAAGTTGGCTTTGGATGGGGACTTTTGATAACTATAGCTATGATAGATATAGATTTGTGTTACCTGATGCCTTTATGTATGTGCTGTTACCTCCTAGATTGGAATGCATGCAACAAAATAAGTTATGGAAACATAATATAGTTGATTTTGGCCAAATATTGGCTATTTTACCTGCAAAAGATGAAAAATCATGTGTACAAAAACAGCTATCTTGTTCTTGTAAGGCATGCCATAAACCAGGATAGAGAACACTCTAAGTACACTTGTAGAGAGATCACTTGTACCATGTAGGATGTTCTGGCATGAGTAATTTTTAGGTAATTTATTAAGGATATGGTATTCCTTCACACTTTGATTTGAATTGTCCTGCTCTAATTGTCCTTTTTTTTTTTACACTTTCCTGCTTTGAAATTGTTCCTGTAGTTAGTTCAGTTCTCTTGCATTCCATTTTGTTGAAGTAGCAGTGAATACCAACAAACAAGAACAGTTTCCTTAAGTCATCATTTCCCATTGGCACTTGTATAAGCCCAATTATAATCTACTATTGACTTTCAATTAATCCTATTTCTTTCTGTCAAGCTGCTCTTGTGGAATTTCCATGTTTGGTCCAACATTACAGAATGATAACCATTTTAGTCACACAGTGCGTATTCATTCCATTCAAATCCACACTGTTCTTGAAACTTTGCAACCCATCGCAAGAATCCAAATTGGCATGAGATGATATCTGCATGGTTATGGAAGGCTGCACTCTACATGCCAGCATTGTAGAAAATATGAACTATGTGATATGAAAGAGCTGCGTCATCTTAGAAATTAAAACTACATGACTCTTGAGGTCTCCACTAAATATAGGAGTCTAAATGTTAGGTTCTCACTTTATCAGTAATGTATTTTGAGATAATTTAATTGCAATGAAGTTAATACAGGTTGTTGATGAACTCATCTATATTACATGGATACTGTATTAGAGGTTACCACACCTTATGTATATCATTCAGTTATCTCCCTTACACCAGTCATAACATTTCAAGGAAATAAAATCTCACATTTTCAGTGACTGGTTATGAAAATAAAGAGAAGATTTGTGAAGTATTATATTAGCCCTCAATCTTGATGCAAATGTAAGTAGAAGCAATTTAATAATTTCTCACAGTAAAGTTTACAAGTTTACAAACTGATAAGGTATGTTTTGCTTGGATCTGAGATAAGTTTATCTCTATCTTATGCCAATTATTATTAAATTCTTATGTAGAAGAAATATACTTTATATGTATCTATATTATCTAAATTATTCACCCTTTTATATTAGATGGAAATGAACACAACTTCACTTGAAATTTGGGTACCTGTAAGGGATGTTATAGCACAGTTGCCTTTGGGCTGTCCTTGGACCTGTTGGGCCCTGCCCCATATATTTGTCCAAGGTAAGGTCATCAAACTTTTACTTCTCATTTCTCGCATTGCTGATTTTGCCTCCTTTAATTCCTTTATCATAAGCTACCTCTCCCTTTTAGATAAACACATTCCTCCTGTTTTTAACTCCATTTGATGTGCTATACTTAGTGTTTATATTTGGCATTTTTCTGTATTTTATTCCCCTAATTTCACCCCCCAATCCAACATAACCACTTATAAGCTGTGATTTACTATATTTGGTGACTGATTGGCTTATTGAAACAATTTTATTCACATTACAAAGGAGGAAAGCTTACTATTTGTGTTACAATGAGGATGGGTAGGTGGACCTTTGTGTGAGGTCTGGTGGTTAGTGACCTCTTGTATCTGCAGATAGTGTAAAGTGGTCAAAGCTTATACTTTATAATAAGATTGGGTCATGTCCACCGGTCTCTGATGTTAAGTTCTGCACCTACCAAACAAATATAAATTCCTTTCTTTTAGGTGAATTGTACATTTTGAAGTAGGACAGGTACATACTATTTGGTACATTGACCTTTGACCTAGTTATTACATAATATGACATAATGTGATTTATCCCATATCACTTATGTGAAGTTCAGTAAGTGCTGATATGAATAAGATACAACTCATAGTTGAAAGAATTCATTTTATTTCAAAAGATGATTTTGATGGTGAAGCAAAAGTATGAAAACAATAGTTCAAACAGCTCAATGACATTTCTATACACATTCATATAAGACATAGGCTAGTACCTCATCAAATTGTTTTTCACAAGTGAGACTAAGTATATTTGTTACTTATACAGTCCCGAACTATTTCACAGATTATTGGAAAAATTAAGGTTTGCTATAGGTATAACGGTACCAATTGCGCAAGTCCAGGTGGGCGGAGCTTAAGGTGTATGGAACATTGTATTCAGAATTAAAGAACAACACTAGCTGTGATTGGTGCATTATGTAAGAGTTGTACTTTCTGTTTGGCTTAAAAAAATGTTGAGCCTCTTGGCAACATGTGAGTTTGTGTTAATTTCTATCTAGATCATATTTTGTATTTTTTATGATTTTTTTAAAATATGGTACACATGGCTGAAAATGTGCTTGTTGTGACTAGATAACTCTTACCCCTGTCTAGTTCCAGTAGAGTTATCTCTCTTAAATGCAATGGAGTACCTGGTTATGTCATTGTCAAATTGACAATCTAGCATTGTTCTATATGGCAGTGTGTGACATGCATGCCCAAGTAGGACAGAAAGTGTATTTATTTCACAGAACATTAGCATTGAGGTATATGGAAAAACAATTGGTACCGTGATACCTAAAGGAAAGAATGGCCTCACAGTGTATCCATAGAAACGCATACATGTGGGCGGCATTTATGAACTATACTAGTTTGATGTAGGAAAACAAATGTGTGCTGAACAGTTTTGGTCAAATATTGAAAGTTCTTTAAGAATAAAATGTATGAAATCTTCAGAAAATAGCACAAGTTGGCTTTGGATGGGGACTTTTGATAACTATAGCTATGATAGATATAGATTTGTGTTACCTGATGCCTTTATGTATGTGCTGTTACCTCCTAGATTGGAATGCATGCAACAAAATAAGTTATGGAAACATAATATAATTGATTTTGGCCAAATATTGGCTATTTTACCTGCAAAAGATGAAAAATCATGTGTACAAAAACAGCTATCTTGTTCTTGTAAGGCATGCCATAAACCAGGATAGAGAACACTCTAAGTACACTTGTAGAGAGATCACTTGTACCATTTAGGATGTTCTGGCATGAGTAATTTTTAGGTAATTTATTAAGGATATGGTATTCCTTCACACTTTGATTTGAATTGTCCTGCTCTAATTGTCCTTTTTTTTTTACACTTTCCTGCTTTGAAATTGTTCCTGTAGTTAGTTCAGTTCTCTTGCATTCCATTTTGTTGAAGTAGCAGTGAATACCAACAAACAAGAACAGTTTCCTTAAGTCATCATTTCCCATTGGCACTTGTATAAGCCCAATTATAATCTACTATTGACTTTCAATTAATCCTATTTCTTTCTGTCAAGCTGCTCTTGTGGAATTTCCATGTTTGGTCCAACATTACAGAATGATAACCATTTTAGTCACACAGTGCGTATTCATTCCATTCAAATCCACACTGTTCTTGAAACTTTGTAACCCATCACAAGAATCCAAATTGGCATGAGATGATATCTGCATGGTTATGGAAGGCTGCACTCTACATGCCGGCATTGTAGAAAATATGAACTATGTGATATGAAAGAGCTGCGTCATCTTAGAAATCAAAATTACATGACTCTTGAGGTCTCCACTAAATATAGGAGTCTAAATGTTAGGTTCTCACTTTATCAGTAATGTATTTTGAGATAATTTAATTGCAATGAAGTTAATACAGGTTGTTGATGAACTCATCTATATTACATGGATACTGTATTAGAGGTTACCACACCTTATGTATATCATTCAGTTATCTCCCTTACACCAGTCATAACATTTCAAGGAAATAAAATCTCACATTTTCAGTGACTGGTTATGAAAATAAAGAGAAGATTTGTGAAGTATTATATTAGCCCTCAATCTTGATGCAAATGTAAGTAGAAGCAATTTAATAATTTCTCACAGTAAAGTTTACAAGTTTACAAACTGATAAGGTATGTTCTGCTTGGATCTGAGATAAGTTTATCTCTATCTTATGCCAATTATTATTAAATTCTTATGTAGAAGAAATATACTTTATATGTATCTATATTATCTAAATTATTCACCCTTTTATATTAGATGGAAATGAACACAACTTCACTTGAAATTTGGGTACCTGTAAGGGATGTTATAGCACAGTTGCCTTTGGGCTGTCCTTGGACCTGTTGGGCCCTGCCCCATATATTTGTCCAAGGTAAGGTCATCAAACTTTTACTTCTCATTTCTCGCATTGCTGATTTTGCCTCCTTTAATTCCTTTATCATAAGCTACCTCTCCCTTTAGATAAACACATTCCTCCTGTTTTTAACTCCATTTGATGTGCTATACTTAGTGTTTATATTTGGCATTTTTCTGTATTTTATTCCCCTAATTTCACCCCCCAATCCAACATAACCACTTATAAGCTGTGATTTACTATATTTGGTGACTGATTGGCTTATTGAAACAATTTTATTCACATTACAAAGGAGGAAAGCTTACTATTTGTGTTACAATGAGGATGGGTAGGTGGACCTTTGTGTGAGGTCTGGTGGTTAGTGACCTCTTGTATCTGCAGATAGTGTAAAGTGGTCAAAGCTTATACTTTATAATAAGATTGGGTCATGTCCACCGGTCTCTGATGTTAAGTTCTGCACCTACCAAACAAATATAAATTCCTTTCTTTTAGGTGAATTGTACATTTTGAAGTAGGACAGGTACATACTATTTGGTACATTGACCTTTGACCTAGTTATTACATAATATGACATAATGTGATTTATCCCATATCACCTATGTGAAGTTCAGTAAGTGCTGATATGAATAAGATACAACTCATAGTTGAAAGAATTCATTTTATTTCAAAAGATGATTTTGATGGTGAAGCAAAAGTATGAAAACAATAGTTCAAACAGCTCAATGACATTTCTATACACATTCATATAAGACATAGGCTAGTACCTCATCAAATTGTTTTTCACAAGTGAGACTAAGTATATTTGTTACTTATACAGTCCCGAACTATTTCACAGATTATTGGAAAAATTAAGGTTTGCTATAGGTATAACGGTACCAATTGCGCAAGTCCAGGTGGGCGGAGCTTAAGGTGTATGGAACATTGTATTCAGAATTAAAGAACAACACTAGCTGTGATTGGTGCATTATGTAAGAGTTGTACTTTCTGTTTGGCTTAAAAAAATGTTGAGCCTCTTGGCAACATGTGAGTTTGTGTTAATTTCTATCTAGATCATATTTTGTATTTTTTATGATTTTTTTAAAATATGGTACACATGGCTGAAAATGTGCTTGTTGTGACTAGATAACTCTTACCCCTGTCTAGTTCCAGTAGAGTTATCTCTCTTAAATGCAATGGAGTACCTGGTTATGTCATTGTCAAATTGACAATCTAGCATTGTTCTATATGGCAGTGTGTGACATGCATGCCCAAGTAGGACAGAAAGTATATTTATTTCACAGAACATTAGCATTGAGGTATATGGAAAAACAATTGGTACCGTGATACCATATAGTACAAATACGTATTGCAAAGTATGTATCATCTGTCCTATGTTAATGAAAGCTTACAAATTATTTTTATATCAACATAACCAAAGTGTTACAATACTCAAATCCATATGTATTGACGAAATCATGTTAATAGATTGACGTTGTTTTCACTATTGTTTTAAAAGGAAACACAACAATTTTTAATTTACTTTTTGAAACCAAAAGCAAGTGCGAAAGAGCGATGCAACACCGAGTTTTTAATGTTGTCAACATGGTACAATAGAGAGAAATTAATTCCACCACAAACCTCAAGAAGTCACATAACTAAAATAAGGAAGCATTTTTTATGCCTATGTTACCTTTCAAGTTTTTAAATATGATGTATATTTTACCCTTGGTTAAAAATAAGCGAGGTTCCCTTTATGATCATTGAAGTGTCTGTTCTCAAGTGTCACTTCAACGGTCTCTTCCTTGGAGCCAGGTTATTACCAGTGCCTTCCCTTTGTGAACCTTCTGCGTTTGAAGGAACATATGTTTCGAAATACGGAAGTGGCGATCACAAATATTATTAAATAATATTGCAAAATAAATTTCGGAACTACAAACGCAGAGATGCCATATAAATGGTTTATGATAATATAACCTGAGAAGGTAAACATTTCCGGGCTTAACTTTAGATGCATCAGCTGAACAAATGATGATGATTGTTGTGACTGTGTAACTATTATCGCTGTCTTATTTAGTGTTCATTAGGTATCAAAGGAAAACATTCGAAACTTGAGACTGAGAATGTATATTATTAGAATTTATGTAAATACCCAAAAAAATAATTAAAAAAATAAAGATTGTGATAGATAATCCAAATTAAATAACGTCAGAGTTCTTTTTTTTTCTCTTGGACATTGACTCTGAAAGAAGGTTGATGCCATGAATAAATATAACTTTTTAACATTTATTTGTTTATAAATTTATTTATTTATTTATTTATTTATTTACCTTCGATGAATCTAGCTTAGAAATTTTACCTAATATCCGAGACGCAGTGGCATGGCACATGTCAGTAGCAAACACAGGCTAATCCAGGTGTATTTTTAGAAAATAGTTTCTCTTGCGTTTAATTAAAAAGTCCATTGTGCCATTAAATATCATAAATATTGAAGTGAAAATGGAATAAGACAGCTTAAAAATATAACGATCAAAATGAGTAATAGTTAATTATCGTACTTATTTGCAATTTAGACCTTATTTCACTTCATTTTGCACCATTTGTGTCATTATATATATATATATATATATATATATATATATATATATATATATATATATATATATATATATATATATATATATATATATATATATATATATATACACACACACATTTATATACAAGCTGCAACTATAGTGGGCTCAAGTTTTACAGTCACAAATTAATAATAATACGAAAGCTAGAGAATCCTGCGTTACTCTTATCTTGCATCTCGTTCTTCTTTTAAACTGTGATTAATTCTAAAGAAACTTAATTAGAATGATTATCAACATTTAAGATTTACATGTTTTCGTTCCCAGTTGTATGTAATGCAGCCCACTATAAAAACAGTGATTTATGAGGGTTGTGTATTCACTCTGTTGTAAATGTGTATTTCAAGTTTCCATTTCTTGCATCTAGTATTTGATACAGTTTCTGATGAAAGTATGTATACGTATTTATTAGGTCATGTGATAAACCTTTTATTCCACGGTGGTCCTCAACGTGATTTATTGCCGGGGTATCTGTTTCATTCGGTTCAGATTATACCATTATCAGCAGCACAGATTTTGGAGAGAGATTAACCATGTAATTTTGACTGTGTACATGTTTCTCCTTCTCTAATTAATTTACAGGACCAACCGGGGTTGGGGGGGGGGGGGAGGCTAGCGGGGACATATCCCTGGGGTGCGGTCCCGTAGGCGGCCCGGTCCGAACAACACTTTTTAATTTTATAAAAGAAAATTTTTGTTTAAACAAGAGCTAGGAAAGGCCCGGATGTTTCTTACCCCAGGACCCGTGATCGCTCTCTACGGCCATGTTAATTTATTACGAGTTATCCTTAGCAGTCCGTTAGAAAACTCATCACACCTAGGACAAGTGTTTCTTAAAAATGTAGCAGAATCTATTGAATGAATACTTGTAACAATAATTACTAGTGGCACTTGTTTTTGCACTGTCCTCTCTGCTTTTGGTAAATTCTTAAAATGAGGTTATTCGCGCACTCTCTTCCCGTGGCTAGCTTATGCGGCATTACGCGCGCGCGCGCGTGTGTGTGTTTTAACGTAGCTTTAAAAATTTTGAGTCAATCGGCGTTAAAAGTAAGCGGATAAACGCAAAAATGAATAAGTACGCGAATAAAAAGGGCAGAACATGTCGACGTAGGCGATAAGTGATGATACTTAAAAACACCGTCAAGTTAAGGAATATTATACTATTGGGGATTATCTTTAAAACTTTAATCCGTTTTCATACTTTTACCATGCAAAACATCCATGACATTCCATAACTCGGGATGAATTAATTTCTACATCAAATATTACTCAGGGTAATTGCCCAATAACCGAAATATTGTTTTTCAATGAAATCATAATTGTTACCTAATTTCATGCTACAGTAGAATATCAGTTACGATCAAGGATAAAATGCGATTGTTCCTAACGATATGGATGATTTATGCTGTGTAGGAAGTAAATTACATTTCCGAATTAATATCTCAAAAACGCATCACCATTTAGTCCATACTTAGCGGGTGGCTGCAGCTGAGATGAGAGAATATGCAAACAGCTGTTTCACACCAAAAGCTTTGTAACAATCCAGCAAAATGAAATCAAAGACAATTACAAATTCGACCAGACTCTACATCTGATTGTTTATCTTTTCATGTTTTCTGTGGCGGGATGGAACACATAAAAGAGCAACTTATTAACAAAGCAGGGAAGGCACACAAAAACCAATTTATACCAGGACTGCGTCTTGTGTCAGCATTTTAGTAAAGTCTTAGTTCATGTTTTATCGAAAAATTACAAATCAGTTTAGAAGAAAATGTCTGCCAATCCAAATTTGTATATAATATTCATAAGCTAAGATAGCACTTCCCTTTAGACATCGATAGCGAACATCCAATAGTAAATGTCAATATATTAACATCGCACTTTTAGTAAGAGGGGTGGTTAATTGGGTTTGGGGATTACCTCCTTCGATTTTATGTACCGGTGTGAGTGGATAGATAGAACATCAACAGAGAACTAAGCAAGACTATTGTGAAGAAGTAATGCAATACGAGCCCCCTTAGACAAGAAAAATAACAAAATATAATCAATGATAATTAATAGCGGCAAAGCGGCAACAACAATTCAACCTACGCTATGTCAACAGAATTTAATAGCAGTGTCTAATTTGGATTTATTTCATCACAATAACGAGTGCTGGAAAGAGCGCAATGTCCACGACTGATTGCATCACCTTCCTCTCTTGACCCGTGTATCACACGTCTTCATATTATCTCTATCTGAACGCTTCGTCTCTTTCTTGACTTCCTATTTTGTTATTCTGAACACGTCATCTCTTTCCGGACTTCCGTCTTTGAACTGTCCCGTCTCTCCCAGAAAGCTGTTTCCTTAAAGGACAGAATTATCCCTAAATCTCTATACGTATCACTTACTATACGTACATAAAATTCCCTCACTTACGTTACTCAGAAGCATAACTATCTAAGCAAAAACTTCATAAATTCTGACCTAGTTCGATGGATCATTGCTCTCGCTTTACAGCGACCGGCCATACATTAACACATGAGCGGTGTATCTAACATACCTTACTGCATCTCTTTACGTACGCTACCACATGCTCGATTACTATTGCAAAAAAATCACACAATTCTAGCTCAAAGATATCCCTAACCTACAAGATTTTTGAAACATTACAAAATCAGATATAAATATGCTATTATCGTTAACTCACGATAATCAGTATCGTCCTAACAGAGAAAGGAAATTATATCATATAACCCTGTGAAGTCCTACACATATGAAAATTTGGATCTCACACAATCCGTCAGTTCTATCAGTGAACTAGTAACTGTAAAATTAAAAGACAAATGGCATAACAACTCTAGCATCAACAAATTTCCATGAAATTGAATAAACGATATATAATATGAATCATAGTCATATCAAACTCATTTGCATAAAACAAACAATCAAAAACAGAAAATTACGTGAAAAATTAAAATTGAGTACCGTAATGCTTTTCTCTTTCAGAAATTGTGCGACCTAGCACTAAAGCCTGTCTTTTCTGCAAGATAACCACCTGGTCCACTTTTCTTGTTTAACGAGGAAAGCACTATTCTTTTCAGGCTTACTCGGAGCCAAACTTCTCTTTCAGGAATTTTCGGACTAACGAATTTTGACCAAGGTCGTCACTTTAAATTCACATTACTTCCAAAGTGTACGCCTTAATTTACTCTGACCAATCGAACGCAGCGGTTCCTAATTTTTTCCCAAGATAATCATTTCTGTCGTCAGATTTTGAACAGCCTATAATCTCTGGACTACGTTGAATATCAACTTCCCTTTGAAAATGACTATTTGACATCGGTTCCTATCAAGCGGTTAAGTTTGGTGGCTCAAATGTTAATTTTCTCAAGACAGCGTTGCGACGACCCGTTTGAATCTCAATGAGTCGTAGATGCTGGTCATTCAAGTTTAAGACTGACATGGGGGTGGGGAGAGAAGAAAGGTTGAAGTGATCCTTCACAAAGACTTTTCTGGCTTAAATGTGATAAAGTTTAATGCTCAATGCATACACTTAAACATTTCCATTTAAATCACAAATCACATGTTCAAGTTTTGTGGCTGGATTTCAAATATATTTTAGTGGTGATGAAGAATTGAAATCAAGAAAACAATAAAGAAATATGGACCACAATCTTTAAATTAATCAAGTCGAATGAAATTATATATAAAAAATTTAAATAACAAATCATGTATTAGTTGTTAAACATCGCAGTCTGTCTGCTTGGAATATCGATATTTTATAAACGGACAAAGGTGAAGTATAACGTTTGATAGATTTAATAAATATAATCGATTTAACTTTAAATTAATGAATGTCTATAAACACCCGTTTTCCAGCTGAGACGAAGTGAGCGCTGCTTTCCTCTGGTTTATTACGCATGTGCCATACCAGAAGAACGTAACTATCAAAAATAGGTCTCCACGCTGTATATTTGTCAATGCTTTGAAATTAAAGTCCGCAGGATAGAGAAAACTGTGGAACAACATTCAGTAGAGATATTTGTGTCTATCATGCTGCATAGTAAATCAAAATACTTAAATGCATGGCATCACCAATTTTTCGTGAAGATTTCATATCTGTAATATTTAATAATCACTATCTTTGAGCTAGTTGGAAAATTTATTTTACCAGAAATACTTAAACGAGAGAAACCCAAAAGCCTATTTACACCATGGAAAAAGTAGAGGTCGGTTATTGTATTCTCTTTGAAAACAGTAAATGGTGGACGAAATCAGATAAGAGTTCCTTAAACCGATAGAAAAATAAAGATGTGTTAAACATCAGAGCCATCAAAACGTTTGCCGGAGGAAATGTAGATTTCACACCATGACATTACCAGCGATCTAAGAATATGCCTGCAGATATTACTGATGAGTTTATATCAAACAATTTCGTTTTTATTTTACTCACCGTAATGGTTGACATCTAAGATGACTGCATTCAAACCATGTAAAACTTTTAGACAGAAGAACAGGCAGGTGATTAGTACAACGAAATTCGCTCAAACCGACAAAACAAAAATAAAAGCAGAAGCACGGATGATCTTTTATTATTATTGTCATTTTACCAAGAAGCACTCATGTTTATTATGTATGTATAGGGTTTAACGGAACATAATCCAGGCCATATAGGACTCACGGTACTAATTCCACTCCAATGGTAAACATATGGAAACACTATCATATTCAAAATTCAATAACTTAAAATTTATGGGTGCTGATAATAACACCTATAATTTTTCGTGCACATCTAACCTTGGTGCAAGCTTATGTGTGGAGAACACCATATGACCCGCGGCAATTTGTTTACATACATGTGCATGAAACACGTGTTATTGATTCTGCACCAAATGAATCAGGTGCTACTTTCAGTATTGAGTACTCCTGAGTCAAGCCTGTAAAAATGCTAAAGTTGCATCAGTAGAAATTTGTCAATATTTTTTTTACATTACATATAGGATAAGCTCTCAAAAGATATTTTTCCTAAAATTTTAATTTTCATTATTAACCAATTATGGACCGCCAAACCTCTATTATTTCTTCACCCATTTCTAGACTGGTTCACAGTTCTTCCGTATAATTAGTACCGTGTGTCCTATAGCATTGAGTGAATTTTAGGTATACCCCAATATGAGAGTCAGTTATTTTGCGATAAAAACTTACATGTGATAGCTCTTTTATTAGAATGTATATTTTATTGTTGTTGTTATGGGATTTAACGTTATTTATCAGCACAAGATAGGCCATACATGGCGGCCAGTATAACTGGTTGGGGAAGAACCCGGAAAAAACCCGGAAAGAACCACCAAACCGCGGATAGCTAATGGTAAGCTTTCACACATACCCGGGACTCGAATCCACGCAGACAGAGGTGAGATAGCATTAATCCATAACGGATAGTGCTTTAGACCACTCGACCACTCGGGGCCCCAATATATTTTGTAGCATTCTCCTTTTACTCCAGTTTTACTTGTTTTGAGTCATTAGTAGGTTAAAAATGCAGAGAACTGAATATTTTCAGAACTCGTGAAGTGACGTATATACCTGCTTAAAAGTCGAGTCAAACTGCAAAATCAAAGATCCAGATCTGCCTTATCATAATGTACCTGCAGATCAGAGTCTATGTTGTTTTTACTACTGATTACTCTTAACAAATTGCACAGACCCAGATCTGCCGGCGCATCATGCGATCATGGTCTGTGAAGCTTGTAGTTTGACGTGTCTTATAAACGAGCAAATGAAGCAATCGGTAAGATGGCCATTTTAGTTTTTATTGGCCTCTTGCTCTGCATCAATCCTCACAAAGTGCGTGATATGTGCACCATACAAAAGCAAAACTTATTGTGAGCCAAGATGCATAAGCAACAAGCAAAGCGGATGTCATTGGGGCTGACTGCGCAAGTCATTTGCGTAGTTTTTATCGATTTAGTATTAATTCAATAGATCATTTACGTAACACATGCCTTCTACCTTTGGACCACATTATTGGCTTTAGGTTTACTCATGTGAATAGAATTCCATCACTATATGCAGTAGATATATACTTTCACACAACATTTGCTAAAAATTTACTTTAATATGCTTGTAAATTATCAAAACGGACACTGATCTGAATTTTGGAACTCTTCGACGAGTAGAATATAACACTGTGTAATTCCTTACTAAGTGTCGATTCGTGTATTTAAGCAGGTTCTAAAAAAATATGATGACAAATTCTAGGCCCGGGCCGCAGTTTATTTATTCTGGACTTCTTTTCAATGTACCAACACATTTCTTATATTAATGATTAGACGTGACTATAA
The DNA here is from genome assembly GCA_028554795.2 of Sinohyriopsis cumingii. NCBI lineage: Eukaryota > Metazoa > Mollusca > Bivalvia > Unionida > Unionidae > Sinohyriopsis > Sinohyriopsis cumingii. Next base: position 35,239,386 of record CM068826.1, read on the forward strand.
ACAGTGGGCTTGATTTTGGCACGCCACTGATTAAAAGTGACAGATCACACTTATAAAAAGGCTTTCCTACCAAGGTGGGTAATAAAGTAAATAGCTGCGAATTGTAACAGTTGTCTAAAAACAATCTCGCCATAAAAAGAAAATGTGTACGCACTTCCAAGCGTGTGATTTTATTGTCTCAAGGAAATAAGAAAAAAAAAAAACAACACATATTTCATCTTAGCAAAACTGATACTGATACCATGAAAACAATAAAAAAAAATTAAAATCGGCGATCACTCTGTGTGTGTGTGTGTGTGTGCGTGCGAGCGCGCTTTTTCACTGCAAGTATTTTGTAAGAAATATTTGGCTTTATTGAATTTTCAAAACCACGAGTACCGTCTATACTCAATTATATATCAATTCCAACTCCAAACAGCACATACCCATATGTGCCGTCGCATAATGCGCCGACAGATCTGCCTCTGTGTACTTTGTTAGGAGTAATCAGCAGAACAAACATCATAGACCCTGATCTGCAGGCGCATTATGCTACTGCAGATCAGGACCTATGCTTTTGGAGTTTGATTCGTCCTACATGCGATTACATTCGGTAGTCTGTTCTACACACGGTTCAGATATACCACTAATGGAAAAAATGTACCCTAATGTTTAAATATATAAAATTAAAATCTTAACGATATCCCAACGTATCATTCGAGATATCCACGATGTAAATGTGAACACAACAACAACAACAACAACAAACAATTTAAAAAAAACAAACAAGAAAAATGAAAGAAAAAAGTCTATGACAAGGCAAAAATATTTGGTCTTTCTCGAAATTTACTCTTTTTCAAGATCAGTTGCAGGTGGAGTCAAATCCAGGACCAGTTTGGATCAGTTGCAGACGATAATGTGCAGATTAGGAGAGCATGAAAATGTGCATGAAATTTAAGGCTTGCCAAAGAGACAATTTGATCACATGTAGGTAATCAAATGCTACACTCTCACGATCAAATTTTCAACAAGTCTCTCTTTTCGACTTTTGAGCTCGTGTCAAAATTTTCAAGCTCTTAAATTACTGACATTTGATTTTCTTCAGATTGCTAAGGAGCATAGAAACTTATGTTTGTATTATGTCGGAAATGTCCCATGTTATCAAATTGCGTCGTACCTGCGAAAAATGAGATGCAACTGTCTGCACTAACACATTACGTGAAAGACATGATTTTACATGAAAAGGTAATTCTAATATAGCAATACGTGAATCAAATTGCATTTTTATTATGTTGCGTAAGGATATACAGAAAGGGACCCAGGCGGCTCAAAAACAGACGTAAACGATATGAAATTCACCGCAAAAACACAATGATTTACTAATGTGTGTTAGTTGATTGTACTATTACTTTTGCTTCGATTTAGGCTGTCCCATTATATTTTTTCCTTCTAACCTTCATGGTTACATAATAAATCACCTGATATAAAATAATCTTGCTTGCAATAACTTCAACTCTAAGTTTAGGTTTCCTTGAACTCTGACTGTGAAGTCTCATTAGTGCAAAGTGACACCATTCTTTTCATTTTTTTAAAAAGAAAGTATTCATTATCGCATATGTGCTAAAGAGATGAGAGATAGAAAGAGAGAGAGAGAGAGAGAGAAAGACAGAGAGATAGAGAGACAGAGAGACAGACAGAAGGCTCTGGGCCTGGCCAATACATCGTTTTCCGAAACATATCAACGAAAATAAACTATCGGTTCACAAACTGACCCAGTACACAACACAAGTTAATGCAAACTTTGTCAACAATCAATAGCTGGTGCATCGCAGCATATCTAGGATATAAATGTCCACAAAGCGAGATACTTGTAAAAACTAGCTCAATTTGCAGTCTTTCACCAATGCGGGCAGAAGATAATTTTGGATTGCCGGAAGAGAACCAAAAAAAAAAAAAAAAGTCGAAACCGTGTACGTGCATAGACTGATTCTATATAAAAGTTAAAAACAATTATAAAAGTCTCAGAAAATTAAATTTAAAAAAAAAATTGAACGCTAATTATACAGCTAATGGTTAGAAGTTGGTGTATTTAGTAGGGTATTAATACGCCGACTGAAATGCTTAGTTAATAATTGGTGATCCGACTCATATTTTCTGGGATAGTTGCTACGGAAACACTTGTATGTTTTATGGTGGTATTTTTTTCTTTGCTTGTCATCATAAAAGGTATTCTGTACCCGGTACCCGCAGTCGAAAATTACTTTCGTATGGCTCGCATTGCATTATTAACTGCAAAGTTACGAATCATACTTTACAATGGTTCGAAACTTGGAACTGCATAAGGAAAAGTTACGTGTTAGACCTGATAAAGATAAATGTGATGCCTTTACTTCACATTTGACAATGTTGGCAATGAAGCAATAAACTAGACGCATTACCGAAATAAGCGTGGGTTTTTAATAATCATTTAACCATAAAGCTATTACGTCATGTTATTGCCTGAATTATTTGACTTTTATGGCCTATGTCACGTCAACAAGTCAAGAAGTCTGATCGGGACCTCCCGCGAACAGTTCTGTGCGTGATCGTCAGCGACTGCCACGTAACTGAAATGAAGAAAAAGACCTACGTTTCACTAATGGAGAATATCAAACGGATAGATATATGTACTGTACAATGGATTCAAAATCGATCATATCGGAGCTTCCTTGTTTGTCCAGCAATATGTTACCAGTCTTCATATGCTATGAAGAAGAATCACAATAAATTATACAACTGTCCCTAACCCCAGTACAAACAGTAATACAAATTGCACTTCAATGCACACATGTATACTGCAAGGAGAAACAACAATGACGGCATGAAAATATATAAAAGCATTTATAAATAACAGCAGAATAAGATAAAGAATGTATCCAATCACGAAATGGACAATATAGATGAGATACTCTCTAAGTGAAGAAAATAAAAATTGCTTTTGCACGTCAATTTATAGTGTAACGACTGAGGGCATGGAATTTGCAATTCGAAAGGAAGGAATCTGGAGAACAAAAAAAAACTTTATGTCTTTTTCATAATTATTCGCACTAACCATACTAACTTAATCAAGAAGCCGGGCAAATGGAATTATAAAGATCTGACAAACGTTTGGTAGAATTGAACCTATAAGTTTATTCGTCAAGTTTGATTCTGATTCTGAAAATGTAGAAAAATTTGGAGAAATGTTATATCTGGATTATTATACTTGAACAAAGTTTACGTCCCCAATCTCGTCTCTGAGAAACCACCATGCTTGCCACTTTGATTGTATAAAAGGACCAATATCGTTCTGGACGTGCCAAGATACTGGTATTCGCAAGATATCCTTACGTGCTTGTCCATCATTTGAATTGTTATATGTTGTTGGAAGTGCCGGTAATAAGCATAACCAAGCCAATACACTCTTGTTACTAAATAATACATAAACAATACATATATAATCTTTTCTTGAATAAAACTCGTTTCTTTAAATATCAGACAAAATTTCTTCTTTCCTTTCATTTCCGCTCCAGTGGCCTTCAGGTTAGAGCGTCCTCAGATGCTGGAGGTCGCGGGTTCGAACACCGGCCGAGCCATACCAAAATCTGATAAAAATGGTACTAGCGGACAGCAAATAAGAGGTTAGTGTAAAAACTGTCCGGCCCAGTGTCAGGATAATATGACTGGGTGGGTAATTATGCAACATGTCTGCGGCATGATGCCACAGTGCTATAAATTATCACACTGCATACATCGTAACGATATGAAAGTTACGCTAAAAATGCAAATCACATACACTCTTTCTTTTCATGACATGTCTCATATTTAAGCCTTCAGTGATTCGCAAGGTAATCTACTCGTTTCTGGTCCTGAATAATTAATCTGCATTATCATCGCTCTCTTTCTTGCTACATTTCTTGAGGATGTAAAAAAAAGCTAAATGCGTCCCTTGCGTGTCGTAAGCGGCGATTATTAAAGACAGGAGCCTCGGTGGTTCAGCAGTTAGCCTGCAGACTCGCGACCGAAAAGGTGCGGTTTTGAATCACGCTACTGGCTAATTCCGGGTCGGCTAATGTGGTGTGTTCTTTGGCGAGGCACTTGAGAACTTGCTTGCGAAATCAGTAAAATACATATATCTATGATTTCACTCAATACTACGTGTTAAATGTTCTCCGATAAAGTGAGCAGGGAATAATTGCTTACTCACTTCGTAATAAGAAGTCACGCAAACCCCGTTTTTCTTCTAAATGTTGTTCAGTTGCATCCGTTTTTATTTCTTTTTTTTATATATAAATATTCATCTGATTTTACATTCATTTTCACGTCAACTTCTGGATAGTAAAACAATCATATTTTATCTATTGAAATCTTGCATCATTCATCCTATTGGTCACGAAATAATATTTTCAAAGGGACTGTATATGTATTTTAGAGGAAGTTTGAAATAAAAAGTTTGGTGAGACACGTGGTAACCTTACATGGATTTGATGAAGTTATGAATTTTCGGTTAAGTACACAATTGCATATTGCATAATAACAAAGATTTGGTACTAAGAAGAATTTTTTAAAAAAACCCACTCGTTTGTACCCAAAAAGTAACTTATATATTACATTTTAACGACATTAGAGAGACTGCAAATGTTCATGCAGGCATATTACAATAGGGAGCAGTCGACCGCTCCGGTGGCCTAGTGGTTAGAGCGTCCGCCTCAGATGCGGCAGGTAGTGGGTTTCGATCCCCGGCCGAGTCATACCAAAGACTTACAAAAATGGTACTAACAGCTGCCTCGCTAGACGCTCAGGATTAAGAGGTTAGTCTTAGGACTGGTTGGCCTGGTGTCAGGATAATGTGACTGGGTGGCACATCATGCTACATGTCTGCGGAATGATGCCCCAGTGTTAGGCATCACTATAAACTGTCACACTGCAGACATGACTGAAAAATTGTTAAAGCTACGTTAAAAATCCAAATCACACACACACACACACACACACACACACACACACAGAGGGAGCACTCATAAAGAAATCAACCGAACTTATATCTAGCACGTGCAGCCTTGAGAATCATTCAGTTGACATTTGATTGACCTGTATAATGCACGCGATCTGAGCATTGGCTTCAGTACCAGGTAGGGGAATGAGCGTAATGATTCTGCACATCCGTGGTTCAATATACCTAGAAATTAAGACTCTTGCAGTACGGTTAAACACCGGTTAATTTTACATGATTGATCAAGCTTACTATACGGATGTTCAACCTTTAGTTTTACATCCAGATTGGAACTATTTTAGTGTTTCATTGACGTCCGCGTGTTGGTATAATTAGCAGCTTGCGACGAATACAATTTGTATATGAGGTTCTTCCTTCGGCTATTGAAGACCTCTTTCAATACAAGCTCTATTCCCACAACTATAACTCGATCCTTTGTATACCACCATCAAAAATGAAAACCGAAAGTAAACACAGCTTGACCCAAACATGTATAGGGTGCCTGACACCCAGCTGATTGACAACATTTCGGAAAATCAAAAGTACACCATGTACACCAAATTCCAACTTTAATTGAAAATAGTAATTAAATTACACAACTCAAAGGATTAGGAAAATTATACGAGTGGCTTACACACCATTGGAATAGATTTCTGTCCACTAGTACAACTGGATTTGATTTGATCTTACGCGCTTTGCCGTTTCTGGGCGTACAGCTTTCCTGTGGCGTTTCGCGTCCCACGGTCCTGATCAATTGAAAATCTCGACCTTCGAGACTTAGCCAGTCGCGAAAGCACTAGTTGCGTAGGCGACTTAAATCCTTTAATTGATTGATTGATTGATACAAATTGTATAAGTTCCAATCGGCGTTGAATTCCGTTCACATTGTATAGCGAATAATATGGAGAGAGAGAGAGAGAGAGAGAGTATGTAATACAAATAAAAACATACAAATAGAAAATTCCAAGAAAATAGAAAGAAAGAAAATATTGCAGCATAGTGCACTAAAATTGGTGGTTGATAATTTGAATAAATCATATTATTCTCTTTTACATATTAGTAGCTACTTAAATTTACACGATACTTCATAAGAAAACACGTACTTACATGAATAATTTGATCACATAAACAAACCAGGGTATAATATCAGACTAGGGGCGCTTGCATAATTATTTTCGTGTGTGTATGTGTGTGTGTGTGTGTGTGTGTGTGTGCAGACATGTAGTGGTCAGCTATTAAGTGTTATGGATGTAGACCAAAACTTGTTAGAGGTGAAACGGGGTGGTGGTGGTGGTTTTCCATGTCTCAGACACCAATATTTGGCAGCAATACCAAAGCATTTATATTTGACCTAATTCGGGACAACATTTGAATTTTTCTGATCTTATTAACATTAAACCTTTGTAACGATCCGGGTCATTATTGCGCAATTAACATAAATATTTATTGGCACTGTGACCAGAAAATTGCTTCAAGTTTAATTTCATGTTCGTTAGTGTTAGTAACCTGACTATGATTAAAGGAAGGAGATATATGTTTATAATTCAGCTGAAAGAAATAAAGAAAATCATCTGAATGATGATCAGTGTATAACCATGTATTTCATTGCATGAGCCAACATATGTTTAACTCCCCAGTATATATAACAATTGGTCTTCTTTGTACCTTTCTCGTTGAATCACAAGTAATGAGCATGCGCAGCACACTGCTTTCAGTGCTTCGAGGAGTTTTGACGTCTCGAAAAATAAAAAGAACGGCTTACCCGCCAACAAAAATGTTTTGCAGATTATAACATTCATTTCACAAAGTCCCCAGGCCATGAATGGGCCTCTCCACTTCAGTCATGGTTCCAATGTACTTGTTTTGTTGAATGTTTCTCTGTATCCTAGAACATCGATATTTTACTCAAGATCCCAATTTTCAACAGCTTTGCATCATTTAAGTATACCTTTAATCCAAAGCATGCCAAATTGAGTAACAAAGTCTAAAATTTTCTTCCTAAAATTTAAAATCTTCAGTATCTCTTCTGTCACCTTGTGGTGATTATATCTTGACACAAATTTCATCAACCAATTTCAATGAAAACCACGTATCTGTATACTGAAGTTTTCCTAGCTAAGTCTATAATACAATTCTCCATAGTTTTTCTTGAAAACAAAAGGACTCTTTTTGTACATTTTTAGCGTTGAAAGGGTATTACCTCCCTTTCTGCAGATTATACTGCTGATGAAACAATATATGTAAATATAATATCAAATTTGAATTAAAACGACCCCACCCCCCGAGCAATACTTCTAAATAAAGGCATCATCTGTGTCAGTTTATTACTGTTTTCATGCCTTACCTAGATGATGCCACAGTGCTACTGCAATGGATGGTGAAAAAAAAAAAATTGATGCTGTTAAGAGAAGTGATGAATTAACCTCATTAATTCAAGTGCTAAGCAAATTTTGATATATCGTTTATTATGTTGTAAATTAGGAACGTTTTAGAATTGTGTCAACCCATTACAGAATTAGAAAATTTATTTGATTTTTATAAATGTAAGCAATATGAACTTGTAACTATATTCAGTGTATGTGATTCTGTAGAGCCAAATGACGAGTCACATGACCATTTTACGTAGTGTGTGAAAGAGCCAACAGAATTTGTAAAACTTGTGTGGGCATCTTGTTGCTAAAACGTCATGAAACTGAATCGGAAAAACGTGCAGATTTGGCAAGGAGCACCTTGACATTACGAGGATCAACAAATCTTACTTGGAATACTGGTAGGAAATATTTTAGTCCATGTCAGCTATCTTCATTTTCTGACATTCTAGTTTTGTTTTTTTTTTTAATATCTTTTTGGATGACCAATTTAATAACGTCTAGGACTCCACGTTTTGAGATCGTGTTGAAATCTAAAACTCAGCCTCATAAGACCACGAGACACTGGTTTCCGCCCACCAGTAACCAGAAAGCATATAATCTACACACAGGGACCTGAGGTTACCTTGTTCCTATATATATTCTTCTAACAAAAAAAACCCCAATAACCTCAAGTCCCTGTTGGACTACTTGTGTTGAGTTGTGCCCCAATGATGCTTTCCCTACATTATTACATGGTGCGTAAAAAAGATATAGTTAATTCTTTGTGTGATGCAGTCAGGAACTCTAGTTTTTGACCCCTGAGGAAGAAAAACTTAATATTTTACATCTAAATTATCCTTATGGATCCAAATTTAGAAAAGTTCAATATTATTAGAAATGATTTCCCAACGTTAACTCCTGTTTGCCTAATCGTCTATTTTAGCAACGATAAATAACATTCCTTTCCATAGCTGATGTAAGGGAAATAACTCATACTGGTTTTAAGACATGTTTTTCCAACGTGAACTCCCGTTTTTCCTGATCGTCTATTTTTAGCAACGATAAACACTTCTTGTCATAGCTGACGTAAGTAAAATAACTCATACAGGTTTTATGAAAGATAGAACATATGGTAAGAGAAATAACTCTTACAAAGTATTCCCATGCATATGAAAATTATTTTATTGTTGGTGAAAATACTATTCATTTTGCAAGCTGAGAACACTGGCTCGTCGGCTAACGGCGGAAATGAACGTCTTAGACAATACGAAATTCCTACACTGCATGCTACTCTCTTTTCTTTCTCCTCTTTGCCCTATGGATCTTTGCCTTGCGAGAAATGGAAAATTCCTTTCCTAGCCTGTTTTTTGATTTAACGTTTACAACTGGTTTACGAAGAATGTTCTAATGACAACTCGAATCATGTATGGGGATTTAGGGTAGCTATGTGTCTAGGAATTTTAATTAAATGGGTTTGAACTTTGAACACAGGTTGTGCTGTGGATTTTAAAATTGGCAATTTGTGGAGAGAATAAAAACGTGTTAATCTAGCTTGATTTAAATCCACCGTGCTAATCCAGCATGCTTTAATTTCTCTATCCAGTGTTCATAAATAAAAGAAGAGTAAATGTTCTCAGTTACTCATTCCAGTGTTGTATTTCATCATCATCATCATCATCAGTTTCATGACCTAGTGTGGTCGTTGAGGCACTGTGCTGCTGAACATCTGACCAGTTCCCTCCACTTGTCTCGATCATGTACCAATGCCTGTGTCTCCGCAAAACTTTTCCTGGTCCATTCTGTGATGTTGTCAGTCCACTTTTTTCTCTGTCTACCTCTCCTTCTGCCACCCTGGACGCTGCCCTGCAGGACTGTTATGGATAGACTGTTAGCTCTAGTGACATGGCCATACCAGATCAGCTTTCTCTTTTTGATGGTGGTGAGGAGCTCTTCATATTGGCCTACTTTGCGCCTGATGGTGTTACGCACTTCATCATTTGTGGTGTGGTCCATGTAAGAGATGCCAAGGATGGTTCTGTAGCATCTCATCTCTAGTGTTGTATTTATTTGGAGCAAAAAAAGCTTTCCACTTCGAGCCCTATGATGCATTTAACGAATCTATTCAAAGACACACGAATCAATACACACCAAAATGAATACGACCACCTCATGTTGGTATACTGGACAATGGTCAAACATGTTCTTAAAGGTTCATAAATATAAGTATATGTGTAATATTGGAAATTAATATGACTGCTACCACTACTACTACTACTACTACTACTACTAATAATAATAAAAATAATAATAATAGTTTTTGCAATTATTTTGTCATGAAAAATGAAAACCTGCTTTTAATTTCTTAAAAAGATATACTCGGGAGTATACAGGCAATACCACATACCTCACGTATACTCTTTTCTATGAATAGTGTTCATGGTAAATTTGTGACACTACCTCGAGAACAGTTAATAAGTTTAGGAAACCTGTTTCATCAATGTAAAGATCTGAATTTTTTTTTATATCTATCATCCCAAGGAGGAAACTGAGGAATTTAGCCATTGATAAAGAAGGTAGATGTATTCAAAATTGTCTGCGATAGCAATCCGGTGGAAATTCGCATGTTCTGCTTATAATAATATAATTCCAATAAGAAAACATCTACTGGCAATTATCAGTTTCTTAAAATAGCTCTAGCTAGCAATAACTGTGAAAACAATCCGAAATTTATGGAATCGGTGAAGTCACAATCAGGCATCAGTTATTCCCCTTTGACCGCAAATAGATTATTTGGGGACTAAAGAAAACTTAACAAAGTAGCCTCTCTCTCTCTCTCCCACCCACATATAAATGTATATAATGCTTATATTTGCATTTGCATGATGGAAAAAGACCAGGAAGTTGCAGAACTTTTACAATAATTTGTCTTCTATAATATTAATTTTATGAGAATAAAATTATGATAAAACTAGGTTTTAATGACTGCATATGTCGGTATAGTAGCTTGTCTCGAGTTAGAGTTTTTTTTAATGTCATACCTACTTTTGTTAGCCATTCACATATGATGTCGTTAAAAAGAATCTTCAACTCACATAAAAGTCAAATCTATTGTGCTCAAAATGGGTTTTGTATCTTGCCAGTCTGTTTATTTAAAGAGTCTGAATAAACAAAAATAGAAACATGCATAACTTAAAATCTTGAATTGGTGTGAATCGTAAAATGGTTTTAGAGAGTAACAACAGCATTGTAAAAAGTACAAGCAGTAAAATATAGAACTGTCATATGTCATAAGTACGTGAAGAAAAGTCAGTCTGCCAGCAATGAAATCGAAATACAAACTACCACAGATGTACATAGTGTGCTAATTAAATAAAATCAAACTGTAATAATAATGGAGGGAGTATAAAGTTGATGGAAAACGATCAGAGAAAGCTACATGTCAGTGTTTCGCTTAACTATTACATATTTTGCTTGCGATCTAGATTTTGAAATAATTTCACTACAGGAGGTAAATTTAAGAATATCGACTTCTAATCTAGCCTATTATGATGGATTTTTTTTCTCAGTTTTAGTATTTTCTTTGGCGATGTACCTTGCTCACTTTGATCTCTATATTAATAGATACCTGTCTGTATTATTATATACCTGTCCATACATGTCTATATTATTATATACTTGCCTATACATGTTTATATTATTATATATCTGTCTATCTTTTTCAGTGGCGGATCATGGATTTTTTTAAATGAGTGTTGGATTTTGACATGGGTAGTTCGTTTTTGCCTTCTTAAAATGAGAAGTGTACTATTTTCAGTTGGAAACCCCGTAATCCACCGTAATCCTTTAATTCTCCCACTCCTATTTTTAATAGGTCTACATAATGCCCACCTAACTATATATTATTTTCAAGGGTGGGTCCTGGATTTTCTTATAAGGAGGGTTCAGTTGAAAAATGGGTGGATCGTTTTGCCAAAAGTAGCCAACATTGTTTACTTTGCTTTTTTTAAACGTTAAATTTATGACAGTTTTGCTTTTTTTCAACTGGTGATTCCGCAATCTAACTCCAAACACCACACTGGACCCACCACATGGAGGTCTCTGGAACACCAAATATAATCCCGATGCTGTACTTTCTGTTGATATGGTAGCTTGTTATCCTGCTAGTTTTATTGAAACTGGTGAATGTGAGACATATTTCACACAGCTTGGTCATCCAACACACGAAATGACCCGACTTGCAAAAATACGGTCCTTTGCTGGTGGATCTAATTGGATTTGCCGAGATTGAGTCATTTGAATTTGCAGCAAATATTCATTCGGTTATTGTTGCTTGGTTTGGTTGTCATTTGAATAAACTAAATCCGGAGATAAATCTCATAGACTGTTGTGCAAAAAGTAAACGCAGTTGTTTCCCAATAGTGCTATTGAGATATATGGTTGATAACGGGATAGTGACATCGCTGACAGTTAGTGAGGCAATAATTTCATATAGACCACAAAAAATGGTCTGGCTGCCAAACCCAGAGCTCAGTAATGCAAAAGACATTAGCCGAAAAATTATAGGCAATTTTACCCATGGTGCCTCATCTGATAACAAGCGCCGCTGTACAAGGTTAATTATGGACCAAGCTGAATTTGATTTTATAATGCGGATACAGCTACAAAAGGTGCATTAGCCACCAGGGAGTGTGCAAACCTACCAAATGGAACCACGATCTATACCATCATCAGCTACTACGATGGTGATTCACAACAGTTTACTCATTTTAGATCTTTGATGCTTACATGTGCATCAATTCATCTGTTATCCATAATTAACAGAATTCCAGAGTCGCCACAGATTCATTTTATACAGGTAAATATTTTTTAAAAAATATCTTTTAAAAAATCTTCCAGTGATGCATATTGACTGCGATTCTGTTCCAAAGGGGGTCATTAGAGAATAATATAAAAGAGAAAATACGTAATTATTCTAAATTTGCAGATTAATTATTAAACCTCATCTCGTGTATTACTGCTGTAACGATAAATTATCAGAACAGTCAGTGGCGCCATCATTAAATAATCCTATTACACGACATAAAACGGTTTATCTTAAAGGCCATGGTCTTCTGGTAAAACAACACGTGCCATATAATTATTTAGAAATTACGATATGGTACTACTAACCACAACTCACCGGCTTGCTAGAGAGATGAAGGAAAGAAACGATGAGTCTAACACTGATCACAGCTTCACACGATGGCGTGGTAATGCGTTGACTCCCTAGCGAATGGGTGAGAAACATATTCCTAAAATCATCATCTGGGAAGTAGGATATACCCTGTTTTAACATATAAGCCCCCCGCCCGTTCCCTAAGGTGTCCCCCTTTACTACTGACGCTGAAGCAACTATAAAAAAATCACAGCGCTTGCTGTAACACAATAATGTTGTGTGGTATTTTCCCAATGACCCACGAAAATTTACCGCAGACAGAATCGATAGTAGTTTGGGCCATACACGCGAAATGGTCACACTGACATGTCTTGAGTGTAACCGACGTCGAGAAGTTAGTGCCCTTTGCTAGCGAATCCATGCTGGTGGTAACTGTATATTTTCAGAAATTATTTTTTTTTGTGCGCATCCTTATATCCGTCCCAGCACATACAGCTGGTTGGACTGTATGGATGCCCCCTCCTAAATTGTATGGTTACCCGAAGGCGTTGTTTTCTTTTTAGTGAGTCTGTATTTGGTGGAGATTCTTACTTTCCCTAAGGACCAAGCTTTAGGTCTTGGGGTCTAAATTCTGTTCTCCCCTCCGCTCCAGTACATATGTCTGAAGGGTGCTTCCATCCCTTGACTCCACAAGGCAGTTTGATACTGACTTGCTATACAATTTTGTGATGTTTGTATGAGTGTATCTTTCACATGTAATTTGTTCTTTACGGATCTTTCAAATTCGTTTTTGTTTATATAGGATTTTTTCCACAGTAAGATTCCTAAAATTGAAACGTCGCTGCATTCGTATTGTTTCTCATCTAACTCTTCGTCCAATTCGAGTGTGTAGTAATCGTTTCTCCGTTTCTTTGCATTATTTCCAGGTTCCATATTTAGTTGTTCCACTTCCATTTTCTGTTGTGTTTTTTTTTAAAGCCTTCTGGCTTTCTTCTTTGGTCTTAGATTTTTCTTGTCTGTGGTCCATTCTATAAAGGTTGATGCTTGAATTTCTGATTTTTGGATTGCTTTGCCTTTGTTTATTTCCTTTGTTACTGATGTTGTTGGTATTATATCTTTTCTCTCATTTGGTTGTAATCTAGTTGTACTTTTCTCTTACATTTGCGGATCCACATTTGTGTTGTTAGATTTGTTGCTGACTCTGTAGCTGTCGTTACTGTTTCTTCTCTTGTAATTCCTGTTCCACTATTTCTTGTTTCTATTCGGGTAGTTCCTCTATTGTTCTTCTTGCTGCGGTTGATTACTTTTCTCTACTTTTCTTGTTGTTTATCTTGTACTTTATTTTGCTGCTGTTGTTTCCCTTTCTCTTTCGTTTATAGTTCCTTTGTTTGCTGTTTTTGTTGTTATTTATTTTAAACTGTTTGTTGTTCTTGTTTACTCTGTTGGTTCCCTGTTTGTTTGGGGTAGATTGCTAGTTCACAAATGTGGGTTGTCCATTTTGTATTTCCTTCTGTTCTTGTTACATTGAACATTTCTTTGGTGAGTGTCCTAGATTCCCATATCTATTACATTTTCTGTAGTATATGCACCCTCCAAATCCATGTTGAGGAGCCGTATAATCTAGTTTGTAGATTGCAGGCCTACGCGTAGAACTTCCCACGTAGGAAATTGTATGTGTTGTTACGCTCCAGAAAGGATCATTTGCTCTTGCTTTACCACCTTCAAGTTCACCAGGTTCATATAAATACCTGACTGTCACGTTACTGCCCAGAACTGGTCTCGCATGCAAGTCGCACAGCAAGTCACGATATGTTCCTTTGAGACTGCAGCGAAGGTTTTATAGCAATTTCACGCGTGACTTCGCTGTTTAACACGGCTATCACGCGCGGTAGTCTTGCAACCTATTCACGAGATCTGTCCTTGTTCAGTAATTCGTGGGCGTTCTGATGTCCGATCAATCGCTCAAGCAAGTGTTCGATTAAATCGTTCAACGACATCCTGCTCATGATGTATTGCAGTTTGTCCACGTCTGATTTTAACATCATGTTGTTGCAACAATGATGATACTGGGCCAATAAATTATTTGCCAGATTAAACTGTAACAATCGTGGCCATCATAAAGGTTCACGCGAATAAATTCTTTCAAACGCGGCTGCGACTGCGCTTCCGCTTCCTTGTATCTGCTTGCAACGTTGACGACCGTCAACGAGTATTTTATGTACGAGTCTTTCGTTTGCGTGATGTGCCAATGATAGTTTCATGGGGTAAAAACAAGTTTGCTGCCTGTGACGATATATATGGTTGGGGTGAGGTACTCCCAATATTTTATTTAAAATATTATAGAAGTCCCACCCAGGCTCTATTTGGTTGGAAGTTAAATTTAGTTGAAGGTAGATGTAAAGCTCCAAGCCCCCAGTCAGCAATGCCGACGATTAGATGGTTAAATATACAAAAAAGGTTGAAATTCAATGAATACAAATTTAATAACAATTCTATAATCAAATGACTCAAATTTCTAATGATATTCATTCCGCTCGACCCTTTAATAAACCTATTGCATCAATTGATTAGCAGTGTGAGATTGATTTCCTCTTGTCCTTGTATTTATACTCATATGTTGCATCTTGTCTTTCTATTTTTTCTCCCCATTCCTTCTCCTCTTCCTCTCTGACCTTTCTCCAAATTCCTTCGACTTCTCCTCGACTTCCTCTAGACTCCTTCTCCTCCTCTGCTTTCTCTCCCACGACTACACTCCTGTCGACTTCGACCCGTCTCGGCTACAGTTTCAATCCCGTCTCCAACTCTTAAAGACTTGGGACCCAGTGGAACCGGAAGTTCTCTGTCCCCTAAAAAGCTTCCTGTGAAAACACAAGAACAGTACAATCTTTTTCCTTAGCCCTCTCATCTCACACTGCACACAACCTATCATCAGATAACGGCTACTAAATTTCTTCGGTCACGCATTCGTTCACATCGAGATATCCATACGTTCTTGCATGGTAAAACAAACGTCATAGTACAGCACGGTATTCTTATACATACATTAATAAATTCCGTCACATCAATACATATTCCTAATCCCGTTATACTAAACAATTTCACAATAAACAGACGCATTTCTTTACTTTACAACTCATACAAAGTACGCAAATATTCAAATATCCATGCTCTGATATATGTATACGTCCATAGTAACTAATCTCACATACTTCAAGCATGTTTCCAAATGCAGAATTCAAGCATGTGTAAATTCTAACATAACGCATTAATAAATGCACTGGTTTACTACGAAGAAACCTAATAGCAACTTACAAAATTAATTCTGACCGCAAGCTAACAATCTACATAATTCCGCCTCTCATCTAATAATTCTCTACGTAAGGTTCAAGCCCATTTCTCAAATACGCATGTAAATGAAACACTACAAAGGTAATTCTACATACTAAACGATTTAGTAATTAAGTGTACATACTGCAAATATTTACAATTATGATGCCGTAATATTCTGCAAAAATCGAGCAAATAACTTACTGACCTTTTTGAAGCTTTGTCTTTCCTTAGAATCTACCACTACGTTCTGCCGCCAGATTATGGGTGGCTTCTTTTCTCGGAGTAAACCCTATTGATCTGCAATCCCTCTAGGCGAATACTGAATTAATCTTACGAGCTCGGAAGGTATAATTCGGGTCTGAATTGTAATCACGCCAGCTATATCAATTTATGATTGGATATCGCTGTGGACCGATCCAATTAAACTTAGCGGACAAAGTCCCTCTTGCTGTCTGTCAACGTAGGGACGGATAAGAACACGACCCGTTCACCCCGTGGACTTTCCTTTTGATCCTTGAATAATCTTTAACATATAGGTGTGATAACCGTAAGCCTTTGTATAGTGATGAGACCGGTCGCCTTCGCCAACTCAAGTTTCCGGTCTCTGGCTGGTCATGGTAACCTTGCATAAGAGTTCAATACTAACCCTGCGGCAATGTTTAGAGATTAAACATACGCCTGCGGTAATATTCGCAAGACAGGTAGCTTTCAACTTTTACAAGACTCTATAGCTGGGGTATAGCAAATGTGACACTGTCTGATGAAATTCGTTGGTAGTGCTGCAGTTAAACCATCTATGTTGAATCGTTTTACGTGGCGGTAGATACAATTTGCCATATTGCCCCTCGGGACAACCACTCTGCGGCAACCGCTCTGCTGAATCAGAGTGTTTGCTAATCGCTGTTGTATCATTCAAGTATCCTCTAGGACTATAATAAATCGACTCCATCATTATAATTATCAGACAATTAACTGTCCGCCGCCACCGCTAACTTACCACTCATGCCGATCTTATCAATCAGTTGGCAAGTGACTCCATCATAGTTTTAGGTGAATCAAATTGACATCAGCGATATCTCATTGTTGCAGATCTTTATTTTTATACATCATGGCATGGCAAGTTTGATCAATTGCATTGGTTGATTTTTTCATCCTGTCTGATATCAAGTCGTGTGCTCGGGCCACAATAATTATATTCTGGAAGATATTTTTCAACCGGGTACTTACCCCCATGAAGTTCCCGATAATCCCCCGAATGCTGCCGCAATATCACCACCCCGGCTTTGCCCATTTGTAATGCTCACAAACTTATATCTTTTGTTCCGCATTTTACACACTTGCTTGTAAGTGCTCGCCTTTTATTCTTTGTCGTTGTTACTCTTAATCAAATATTATCCGTGACCACCTTGCATCAAACACAATACAGACTCATGATTATAAATAATACATATTCCTACAATATGAACATGGTTGACTTTTCAGCGACACAAAAGCAAGCACCCGTCAAACATCACACAGCATTACCAAATTATATTCACGCCGTTATCTTTGGCCCGTCTAGGTCTGGTGAAACTCAGTTGTTGCTCAGCCTGATAATGTTATGATTCAAATGGGACAAACTTTATTTAGTAGTACCATCCGCAGACGACCAGCGATGTTATCATGTTCTTACGGAATTCACAATATCGTTAATGATATTGTTACGGGAGATTCTTTGTCGTCTGCTACAGGTGTTGTTGAATTTATCACTGACGTCAATGATGCACCGTCGGTAAAAGATCTTCATGGTAGTATTAATAATCTTGCGGTTTACGACGATGTCATGCTTGACAAACAAAGAAATCCAGCTAGAATATTTTCATGAAGCAGACATAAAAAGGTAGACGTCATTTACGTTACACAGCGGTACGCTCAGATCCCCAAAGTGATAGAGATAACTGTAATTTTGGGGATCTCTTTAACGGCGTTAATACACATACACTATGAAATATCCATCAGACATGGTGTCCCGGCGACATGGACATGGACATAAATAAATTGTTATGTATATTTGATTAATTTATATCTGATTTAATTGTTTGTAAGCTTTAAAATCTTTTTATTTTTAATTTTATTATATGTCAAAATAATGAAGTTTTGTTTACTAGGAACTCGATAATTTTCCAGAAAATAGTTTGACCTGGACTGTTCATTTGTAACATTTAAAGTTGACCTAGTTTCCGACCTTAATTCAATATTAGTAACAGTCACGTGAACAAGTTCTTTTTTATTTATTTTTATTGTGGCAATAATAAGGGTAAGATTACAAGATTTTGAAGTTTATATTAGTTCGCTCCTTCTGCGATTATTGTGTTTAGTGACCACAACCCCCTTACTTTCATCGGCAAAATAAAAAATAAAAATCAAAGACTAATAAGGTGCAGTTTGTTGTTACAGGAATATGATATTGACATCAGGCACATCAAGAGAAAAGATAATTTAATAGCAGATGCATTTTCCCGTGTGTAGAAACGTAGTATTTCATGCACACTGAGTTCTTCTTATGTTTTTCTTTAACCTCAGGTATAATTAAATCTATGGTAAAAAGAAAGCTTTATCATATATATCTTTCTTTTTCTATATGGGTGGCAGTGTTATGTATATTTGATTTAATTTATATCTGATTTAATTTTTTAAAGTTTTACAGTCTTTTAATTTTTACTTTCATTATATGTCAAAATAATGTAGTTTTGTTTACTAGGAACTCGATACTTTTCCAGAAATATAGATTGACCTTGTCTGTTCATTTGTAAACACTTAAAGTTGACGTAGTTTCCGACCTTAATTCAAACTAAGTAACAGTCACGTGAACAAGTTCTGTATTGGATACGTGACCCTCGACTTGTAAATAGTTTTTGGTGAAGTAAACAACCTTTTTTATTTTATTCTTAGAGTAAAACGACTGGTTTTGGTCAGGGCCAAGTTGAGAGTACGTGATGTAAACATGATCACGTGACCCTCGTCCGGGCTTTGGTTTTGCGCAGCATCCAGGTTTTATACCGATGTTTTTAGAGAAATAATCTCAGCCGGGTTTCTAAACATTAGGACGTAAAGGTGTTTCTTTTGTTGTGTCAGGTTGGAGTTATTTTAATGTTTATTCGAATCATTTGGATTCTAAAAGATTAATTCGTTTCTCTGGAAATATTTGTGTGCTTAGACAGAATTCTTGAACAAAGACATTACTTAAAAATATTTATTCGGATTTCCAACATCGGAGTGTTATTTCTTGTGTTTCTACAAGGAACTGTATTCACCTGTACAGTACAGGGTACAGCATACGTCATCGCCTTCCATCTTGGATTCTTCGTTGGGACTCCACTTGAATTCATTAGGACATTTCATTATTAGGACTTATAATATTTTATTCGTGGATTATTCTTGGATTATTTTTGGATTTGATTCTTAAAAACGAAAGTTCTAATATTTTTTCATTTTTTTTACAGAGTTTTTCCAAGGAGATAAATTATTTGTTAAATTTTTCAAAGCTTTTCGTTTTCACTCTTTCTTGTATTACCGTTTATTCGAGCCTAAACTCGTAACAAAATTTAAAAACTTCTTTGCACGTGATCTGAGAACTTCACATGGATTCATCACAACCAATTTACACGATCCAGGAACACCATATCGCATTGGTCTTGTTAGAATCTTTGGTTGAGCAACATGTACATCAAACAGTCAATTATCAGTGAACGTAGCGACGTGTTCTACCTGGATGCGGTGGTTGATATGAAACAGAAGCAGCATGTGTGTAAGGGACATAGTGGGCACGGCGTCTACTTTTATTAACGAAATATATTTATTGTATAATGAACCAGGAAAACATCAGCGCTACTATATCCGCGAATGAGAAATTACAGCGAAATGATTTCTCGTTTCAACTTGATGTTGAAAAAAATCAACGACGATTTTGAAATGATAAAATAGCGAAGGGTGGAGGATGGATATACTCTAGGAACAGAATATCAGTTTATCAAATTGCTCAAACAATTAATGGAAACGTCTCTTGCACGCATCAACGATGAAAGCGCGATTGCTAAATCTGTTGCACTGGCAAGCGCCATTGAGAAAATTAGATCACGCTGTCTGGAGAACATGAAACCCGAAAGGCTGTATGTGCACGTGCGAGACAGTTAAGAAAACTTATGCTGCAACAAGGATCTCGAATGCGAAGCAGTCAAATCCGAATCCAATGTTTCCGATTTAGAATCCACTGATGATGAATATGGAATCGGTCCAATCCAAGCACGTGATTACTCGGGCAGTGACACCCCCACCCACCCCCGTCCACGATGAGACAACGTCGCCAGCACCGACATGTAAATCGACAGATGTTGCTAACTTATAAGTTATACATTCCCTGACTGTGACCCTAAGCTTCAGACTCGAGTCACGGCTCTAGTATCCCAATTATAATATATAACATTAAATTTTCTTCAGTAGTTTAAAAATTGTCCTCTAGAAAATGTAAAAATTACATAACTATATTTTCCCTTGCTTTTGCTGTGAAGTAACCTAGTGGCAGGGGGCCAGTGTATTGTATGTGACCCACCGTCTAGTCAAGATACATAAATGAGCAGAGTTTAATGAAATCTCTCCAGCTGTCACAAATTTATAAGCTGAACAGGCAAAATTTTAACACAGGCAGTGTGTGTGATTGGGATTTTTAACGCAACCTTAAACAAACTTCAGTCATATCGCTACGATGTCTGCAGTGTGGCAGTTTATAGTGATGTCTAGCACTGGGCATAATGCGGCAGACATGAAGCATGATGTCCCACCCAGTCACATTTACCTGACACCAGGCCGACCAGTCCTAAGACTAACCTCTTAATGCTGAGCGCCTAACGAGGCAGCTGTTAGTACCATTTTTGTAAGTCTTCGGTATGACTCAGCCGGGGATCGAACCCACTACCTCCCACATCCGATGCGGACGCTCTAACCACAAGGCCACCGGAGAGGTAACAGAAGGATGGACAGGCAATGTTAACATAATATGCCTAATTTAAGACGGTAGTAAAATGTTCACCAATAGTCATATACAAAATTTGAGATAAAGCGTAAGTGTTCTTGGCTTGATCTTGATATTGGCCTTGAGAAATGGCATAGGATATGGGATGCAACAACTCTCTGTATCTTATACATACTTCCTAATATTTTGAGCAGCTTCAAATCTATAACCTGGATCTTTAAAAAAAAAAAAGTTATACCATAACATTTCAGATAGAACCATTACAGTAGTGTCAGATTATCATAGCTATAAGGATATTCAGTTTCATCTCTGTTACTATGAGTTCTTAGTTTAAGACTTAGCAAGAAATATATGCATATTCGCATGTTACTATAACTTTGTGGCTAAGATTATGAAAGTCAAAAAAAGTAAAATTGTACATGATTGGATAATAATGCTTTTCGTTGCTTTACGTTATAGCCATGACATCACAAGTAAGTAATACTGAGATGGATTGTTACCTTAACATTGCAGACAGGATCTTGATAGCGGTTCGAGACACCGCCCAAGATATTTTACTTTCATTACTTGAACAGCTTCTGAACTTCGGCTCAACTATGAAACATAACAATTCCTCTTTTGTTATGTATATTTGATTTACTTGTATCTGATTTAATATATATATTTATTTCAATTGTTTGTCAGTTTTATTTATTTATTTTTAAATTATTTTTATTACATCATATTGTAATGTAAATTTATTCGCTAGAGATGATACTTTTTCCGAAAATAGTTTCACCTTGATTGTTAGCTTATTAACACCAGGTGTTAATCTAAATCCTGACCTTGTTTCAAAATTTGTGGCAACCATCGTAAACAAGTTCTATCTTTATTTTAAAATGACTGATTGTAGTCGAAGTCATGATGAGACTTCGTCTTTAAGATGTAAATAATTGTTGTTTTTTTTTAAGAGTAAAATGATTGGTTTTCGTCAGGGTCACATTGGGTGTACGTGACCTTTAACAAGTACGTAGTTTCTATAACCTTCGAGAAGATGATCACGTGACCCTTGTTTACGTTTTTGAAGACCGTATAGCCTCTATTTTGGAAAATTATTCTAGTTGCAGCTGAGCCTTTTCTTACACTAGAAGTTGTATGTTGTGCAGTTTGGAGTTTGTTTCAAATTACGTGGATTCTAAAGAATTAATTCTGTTATTTTTCTGGAAAAACTGTGCGTTTATGTAAAATTGTTCAACAAGGCCAGGTTTTTTTTATAAAACTTTATTCAGCTATCAGAAACCGGAGTGATAATTCCTGTTGCTACAAGGAACTGTATACTTCAACACTACAGATTGCAGCATAACTCATCGTCTTCCATCTTGGATTCTTCGTCGGAATTCGAACGTGAAATCAGTAGAACATTTTGTTATTAGGACTACTCAAATTTGATTCTTGAATTATTCTTGGATTATTTTTGGATTTGGTTCTATAAAACCGCAAGTTCATATTTTTTCATTTTTGTATAATTTTTCCAGGGAAATAAATTATTGTAATTTTTTAAATCCTAAACACGTGACATAAGATTTTCCAGCTGAGTCATAAAAGTGTTTTTGTAACATGATCTTAGGTCATGATGTATGAATATAATTTTGTATCTCACTATCAATGAAAATTAGTGAGCTACAGGCTAGACACAGAATTAGATAATATTGATCTATGATCTAAACCGTGATGAAAATAACAAGAAAAATAAATTTTTTGTGGAGGGTGCTTTCCCCTGTTTGATCTTCTCAGACCAGTTAGGGAGGCCCTCCTGCCCTACTAGTTATTTTTTGCTATATTGTATATTGTCTTATATTGTATGTTTTTGGGGTTTTTTTTAAATTTTATTTTTTCTCTCCAGTTTTGAATTTGAAGCTCAGTGCTCTTTATTTTAATAAAAATAAATTATTTAAAGTTATTTGATATAAATTATTCATTTCTTTTAATCTAAACATTCATCATTTTGTAGAAAGAATTCTGCTGCCATCCTCATTTCTTCCTCTTCTTTCAGCCGTCTTCTGTTTTCTCTTCTCTTGATTCTGCCTCTTTCTCTTTTTGACTCTAGTGTTTCTGTAGTTATTGTTGTTCTTGATGATTTGGCTATCTGTTTTCCCGTATTTTGTTCGCCTTGTGCAGTTCTCTTTGATAATTGTTTTCCGAATCTGGATTCCCTTGTGGATTTGTCACTTGTACATTTATTTGCTTCTGGTTATATACTATGTCTCTATTCTCTGACATTTGTCTTGTTGTTGTCGTTTTAATTGTTTCTTTTGTCGCTCCAGTCTCTGTTGTTATTGTTACTGATGCTTGTGCGTTATGGTCAGTTATTTGTTTCTCTTCTATTCTGTTTTTATGCTCTTGTTGTTTCCGTTGTTCCAGTTTCTTTTGTTGTCGTAGTTGGTTTTTTTGTCCAGTTTGTTGTTGATGCTTTTGGTTTCCTGTAGTTGTTGTTGTTGTGGGTGATGCATTTTTACACTCTGCAGCTGCTTTATGGTTGGTATTTCTTGCTCTGTTTGTTGTTTCCCAGGTTGCTGTTGGTGTAATTGATTTGCTGCTTGTGTGTCTCCTTGGTTTTCCTCCTTTCGTTGTTGTTGTTGTTGTATTTGATTTGTCCTCTGTATTCTCGGTCTTCTCTGTCCATTATTTCCCGCTCTGTTTTCTGTATTGATTACTGTGTTATTCTCTTGATTATTCGGACATTTGTGAGGGGTGTGTCCTGTCTGTTCGCATTTGTTGAATTTTCGATAGTAAATACACCCTTTATACCAAGGTTTGGCCAGGAAACCGTGTAAGAAAAACGCTCGTTTCACCTCTGGTAGTTTACTCCTTTCTATTTCCAGGATTATCGTTCCATTGTAGATTGATGTCAGTGGGATTGTTTCTGTCTTGAAGATATCACTTTGATTTTCAGTTTCGTCTGGAACTTCTCAACTGTCGCTTCTAGGGGTATCTCTAGTGGTATGTCTGAAATGTGCAGTTCTCCAGTTTGTTTCCTCATTTTGCGCAAGATGGGTATAGGCTCTTTGATGGTAACTGTTTCCCTGCAATATTAAATTCTCCAAAAGGTAGCTCAGGCTGAGTACCTCTTGGGCGTACATTATACTCTTCATACCCTTTTCGGTTAATTGAGTATATTCGTTGCAAATACTCCGGGTTATGAACTTTTATTGCAACCATTACTGCCATCGTCCGTGGTATTCTTTCTCTGGGTATTCCGGTCATATCTATTTCCTGTGTCCCTTTTCTATATGTACATTCCAGAAACGATTCATCGTTTATTTCTATCCGTCTTGTCTGAAAATATATTTCAAGTTCTCTGACTGGCTTGTTCGCTCTGATGGTCGCCATTTTTTCTCGTGAGTCCCGTGTTACTAATGAAGTGTCTTTAGTACTCATTCTTCTGTAGTTCCTATATTTCAGTATATTTCAGCGTAATTTTTGTATTTCTCTTCTTTGCGATTCTTGTCAGCTCATTCCTGTTATTGTGTCGTCAGTGGTGCACCTCCATATTGCAAGTTCAGAGTCCGGTGGAGTTTCTTGCGGTTTGCTTTGTACTCTTTATTTGGGGCACCAGACAGATACCCCCCTCCCCATTTCCCAAAAAGATGAAAAAGTGTTTTTATGTTTGTGTGTTTCCCCCTTAGATGTGTTGTTTGTTCTATTTGAAAAATAATTTTTGTATTAAAAAAAAATTTATTGAATTTTTGATGGGGTATTTATTTTCTCCCTAGTGTTATCTATAGGGTTGTTCGTCCGAGGCAGGTTTTATTCACCTCGCTCGAAGTCCCTTCCCTTGAGGATGTTTGTGATCTTTGCTAGAGGTCTCCTAGGTCTCAGTGTTTGCTATGTGTATTAGTGCTATATTGTGTGTATTGCTATATTTTCTGTGTTTGAGACAGCAAGATTATATCAAACGTTATCCCAGTTGTCTTATTTAATTTATTTGGATTTTATATCCATTTGTATTAGTTTTATGATATTTTGATTTTTTTAATGATTTTTTTGTTTTTGCTTTTTCAGTTTAGAATTTAGACTAGCGGAACGGTGTGCTACATTTTTGTTTTGGAGGAGAAAAAAAATTCCAATTGTATTAAGAGAGTGGTAACATGTGTCGTTCCTCGCATTACAAAACTACGTATAATAATAGGTAGGCTGTGCTCGAGTCAAGGTCCACACTTCTTTATTAAAATTGTATTTCTCCTGCCTCGAGTTAGACCTCCTTTTCTTATTTTAACTATGCCCTAAGAAATCCATAATTGTTTATAAGGTTGTTAATTAACTATACAGTACGGGAGCTGAATAGTTGGATAGGGGATGTTAGAGGGGTATTTAATCTATGTATATCCTTGTATTCATATGTCGTATGTTTATGTTCTATATGGGGGTGTTTTCCAACACTCTTTCACAGGCCTGTCCACTTCGCGTAGCACCATGTGACGTAGCCCCATGACGTCATCGCCTTGTACTTCCCTCAAAATAGTGTCCCTGTCATCCCTCTAACTCCTTGTTGTAGTATTTACGGTTTAAAATGTTTTCCCATTGGATTGGAAAGGGTTCTGAGTCCGGGGACGAGTCGCAGACCCCGATGATACGAGGCGAGAGATGTTGGCCGGGCTCCAGCTCGCGTATGCGCTACTCCCCCTAATGGGCAGTAATACCAAAAACCCTCATCCATCTCCCTTCCGCATCCAGTGGGTAACAATCCAGTAAGGATCCTCCTCTCATCCCCGTTCCCATCACCCCTCGTTTTGCTTTGTACTTTTTTGGGGGGGAGGGTGCGCTCTCTCTCTCTCTCCTGTTTTGATCTTTGCAGACCAGGTGTGGAGGCCCTCCTGCCTTAATTGTAAGTGTTTGCTATATTTATATATTTTCAATTTGGTACACTTTTTGTATACATATATTTCTTTATTAATATATTTTTTTAAATAATTTTTTAAAATTATTTCTTTTAATGTATTTTTTTCTTTTCTTTTTGTCTTCTGTTTTTAATATAATTAATCTAAATATTCATCCTTCTCTAAAAGGGCTTCTTCTGCCACTCTTTGTAGTTCTTCTTTCTTCTGCCTTCTTTTTTCATTCCTTCTAATTCTGTCTCTTTTTATTCTTTGATCTAGGGTTTCTGTAATTGGCGTTGAGTTTAAGGATTTGTGTATCTGTCTTCCTCGTGCTGGTTGTATTTGCTCTGCGATAATTGTTGTTGGTTTAGCTTGTAGAGTTTCTTGTCGTTGTAGCTGGTGCTGTTGGCATTGTTGTTTTGGATATTGGCAATCTTGCAATTTTGCTGTTGCTTTTTGTTCTTGTCTTTTTGTTGTCTCTTGATTTTGTTTGGATTGTTCCTTTTGCCGTTCTAATTGTTGTTGTTGTTGTGGCTTCCCTTGTCGGGGATTTTGTTCTTTTATTTGCTCCTCTTGTTGTCTTTGTTGTTGCTGTTGTACTTTTTGCCTTTGGTTTGAAGTTGGATTTTCCGTTTGGGTTTGTACTCGTAGTTGGCTTTGTTGCTGTGGTTGTTGTTGCTGTGTTGTGCGTTGCCTTTCTTCTGTTTGTTCGTCTACGGATACTTGTTGCTGTTGTTGTTGAGGTCTTTGTCTTCCCTGTTCATTTATCCTTGTTTCTTGATTTTGGGAGCATTTGTGTGTTGTATGTCCAGACTGCTGACATCTGCTGCACTTTCTGTGATATATACACCCTCTGTACCACGATTTGATCAAAAAACCATGTGGGAAAAAAACTCTTTTTACTTCCGTTAATTTACTTTTTTTTCTATTTCCAGAATTCCTGTGCCGTTATATATGGATGTTGATGGGATTGTTTCCAGTCGTGATGAGATAACTTTTATCGTCCGTTTCTCCTCACATTTTTGGACTGTAATCTCTGAAGGTATTTCTGATGGGATGTCAGACATGTGTAACTCTCCAGTTTGCTGTTTATTTTACGCAGAATTGAAGTAGGTTCTTTAATCAAAGCTTTTTCTCCAGCGATCTGAAATTCTCCATAAGGTAGTACTGGTTTTGCACTTTTGGGCGCACAATAAATCCCTGATATCCCTTCGGGTTGATGGAGTAGATTTTTTTCCAGTAGTCTGGGTGTTGAACTTTAATCGCTATCATAACTGAGGCTACTCCCTTCACTCTATCTCTCGATAATCCTAACATGTCTATCTCTTGGGTTCCTTTTTTTGTACGTATGTTCCAAGAAAGATCGATCATTTGTTTCTATCCGTTTAGTGTTGAAGTATTTTTCTAATTTCCTTGTCTCTTTGTTTGCTGGGTGTGTCGCCATCTTTTCTCGTCCGTCTCGTGCTTGTGAAGGTATTTTCATTGTATACGTTCAATTTATTCTTTCTCAATTTGTGAATTTTTTTTCATCTGTTTGATACGTAACTCTTCTGTTAAAGCATCTGTGCAATGATTTGCAGGTATCTGGTTTAAAGCATCTGTCCGGTGGACTTTCTTGCGGTTTGCTTTGTAGGTGCCATTGCCGACGATAAAACAACAGACTGTACTTCTGTACGTGCCATTGCCGACGATAAAACAACAGACTGTACTTCTGTACGTGCCATTGCCGACGATAAAACAACAGACTGTACTTCTCAAGGAGTATCAGAATAAACGTTACATTCAGAATTCATGATTTAAAATCAGGTTAATTATATATGTAAATTAGCGGATATCGTAATCGCAGTTTAAATTGCACTACTTCCACGCATCCGGGAATCACGGACTTTTAGGTCCAATGTTAGCCTCCGGCTGTTTTTGAGTACTGACTCCAAACAATCTGCTTTTTAGAGATTTCTTCTGATGCCGATTTAAGAGTGACTAAGTGTTATTTGTTAATAATATAATTAATAGAATTTCTTTGATATGTGTGTATGGAATTAAAAGACACTCATCTCTAACGATTAGCCAGCAGGTGGGCTTCCTTCAAAGCCTAATTAATGTTAAAAAAAGCTCTATAGTTTACGTAATAATTACAGGAGACCGATACGTATTTACCATCTGGCAAACAATTAAATGGACAAGTAAGAAGTGCTCTCTAATATTTCTCAAAACAGGACTGTCAGATATTTTGATACTTGTCGCCAATTTAAAGATGAATAGATGATATTTGCTGAATGGATCAAATTAGTTTTTACTGATCTTTCAGCTATTAGTACAAAATAAATCATTACAGTCTCTCTATCTATCTCTCTCTCTCTCTCTCTCTCTCTTTATCTCTCTCTCAACAATCTAGCCGTTTTGAAATCTTTATATATATATATATATATATATATATATATATATATATATATATATGTGTGTGTGTGTGTGTGTGTGTGTGTGTGTGTATGTATGTATGTATGTATGAATGCATGTGTGTGTCTGTATATGTATGTATGTATGTATGTACGTATGTGTGTATGTATGTGTGTATGTATGTATGTACGTACGTGCATACGTATACATGAGCGTGTGTGTGTGTCTGCTTTTGCTCTTCAAAATATATCTGCATTCTAACTCTGTCTAATAATAAATATAATTATCGTCATGTAGTTTTAAGGCGACGATAAAGATGAAAAGATAACAATAGTTTAAATAAATATAATGTGACTTCCTTTACATAGTTTATTTTATCTTATAGTTTCACTCATTTCAGGATATTATATCTCAAATGTTCCCAGGGCAAGTTCTAAACAGGGTCGAGGACATGGTAGGACAACTAAGTAAACATTCAGAGGGCCCACAACGGTGCCGTCACAATTTGTAATTCATTGGGGCCTACTGGAAAATTTTTCGTAAGGTTCACAAATCATGTCCGCGGTATATTAAAAATATTGTATTGCTTGTGGTTCGGATCTAAATAGTTGTAATTATATTATTCTTAGTATTGAAATTAATATAAAAGTCTTGCTGATACATTTCTTTCAGGATTGCATGTGTTTAATTTTTCAAATTCAGCTGATCTGATTAATCTAAACATTTGTAGAAATACATAGATTTTAATAGAGCGAAATATTCCTTATTACTCCTTACAATTAATAACATTTAACAAAAAGAAGTATTAATGACGGTTCAAGCGTGTATGATTAAAATACGCAGTGGAAAAATAGAACGCAATGAAAATAAAATGCAAAATGGAAAAATGGAACGCGACGCACAAAAAGACGCAATGGAAATTATTTTGTTTTTAATTTTTTTATTTTGAAAAGTCAAAAGGAGTTTTTAATCATCAGGTTTTTACATATCTGTTTGTATTGCGAAATTGAAAATATAATTAATTTTCAAAGCTGGCTCTAATAATTGTATGAAACGAAAACATTTGAGTACTAGTTAAAACACATGAAGAAGTCATGGTTCAGATCAGTTGGTAGAATTTTCTTCACGGGAAAACACAACATAAATATATTCAAACGATACTCCACGACTTAAAGATGTATTTCTTAATGTGCGTTGTAGCTATATCATGAGATACGATAGTTCATTGCGTCTGCCGATTTGCATTGCTCATGAGGCCGGTGACTGTTATATGAAACACAATTCACTAAAATTATGACATTATTTAAAAGCGAGTGTGGGTCATGCTTTAATTTGGGTACGCTTTCATTTGGGTACGTTTTGACTTGAGTGCGCTTTGACTTGCGTGCGTTTTGGTTTGGGTACATTTCGGTTAGGATACGTTTTAATTCGGTTACGTTTCGGTTTGACTGTTAACCGTGGTACAGACCCAATGCTATCTTCAAATATACTCAGAGGTAAGGTGGGTCGAATCTTCAAACATAACTAACATATACTACGCACTAGTGGGAAACATTTAAACAAAGCAAGGTCATCTTTACTACGTAAATAAAGTAAGTTTTGTTTACGGCAGAGACCAATTTGTTTGTGATATAACTACATCTAGCAGACTATGTTTCTCCGTTTGTTAAGAAATCAGACACACGTAAAAAAGAAAAAAAAAAGGTGAAATGAATATTTTTAGTAGATCAAAAAGCAGTTTTACGAAATGGTGGTTAATTTGAACATGAAAATTATGACAACCGCAGCTACCACCACCCAACCACTATTGCCACTACTTCCCTATTCTGGCTCAGAGATACAGAATAGACCCGATTTTATCCCCCAACATCCATTGTCTTAAAAGGCGATTACTGGAGGCAGGAACCACTGTGGCTCAGTGGCGAGCGAAAGGGTGCGAGTTCGAATCCTACCACTGGATTAGGCCGGGTCGACAACCGTGGTGCCTCTTTGAACAAGACACTTTGCTTCAGTAAAATCTGCACTAAATAACCTCTTCAAGCAATCCAAATCACGACTACTTCTACTACTATCTCTACTATAATGATTTTTCATGAACATTCCATATATTGACCAGATATATTGTGATTACAACGTATACTAACAGCAGTCTGTACTATAGTAATCTGCACTATTAATAGAATACCTAGTTCGAGTGTTGTACTTTCGGTTTCAAATATCGTACCCGCACAGCCACTGGCCGACAGGTTAACGAATAGCTCCATCTATTGACAATCTTACGTAATGAAAGCGTGTGTCATACACGCTACATGATTAGAGGAAATCCGTTATATGCAGGGGTACAAGAAAACATCGTGCTTTACTATATGCCTAATTAGGTAAAAACCCATTCATGTGGATTACAGGTATATAAACTTGATGGCTATATTATAAATGAAGTGTATCTGAAGTTAGACCAGAAGTAAATGAACGCTAATGCACCATTATTATTAGATATGGCTAAAGTTTGTCTGCGTCCAAGTGACATTCGCTACTCACAGCAATCAATTTCATGCAAATTTAAGTGTGGAAAAAATATCGGAACAGTGATAAAAGAAATAACAGATGGAGACTGTAAAATATCGGATATTCCTCCAATACGAGTGATTGAAAAGAATGGAGTATATTATTCAGCCTCCAATAGACGTTTATACTTATTTAAAATCCTGGAAGAACAGAAAGTTTGCTCTCAAATTCCTGTTACAGTTGTCAAAAGGATCTATCGAGGCAAGTGGACGACGAAAAATGACGGTTTGACCGTCAGAGTTAGGGGCCGTGTTGTTGATTTCATCACCGAAGAATAACTGACAATATTTGTGTTTGTATAGCTCTTAAGTCCAATGATTGAGAATTACAAATTGCAGAATTTCTTCATTTCTACCCGCGCATCCGATGCAACAGCCAGCGTACATCGTCCGGGACTATTCTGAATTATTATTGCAGTCGCTGTATCATCGGTGTTATATATATGATAAAAATTCTTGAATGTAAATGTAAATGCTAGATAACTGGCAAGTGAATGAACCGTGTGAAATGAAATTATATCGCAGATCCAAACTGTTTCCCTTTTTACAGGCGGTAAGGCACGAAATGTAGCTGAACGTGGAAATATGTCAAAGATTTTCACGCAAGGAAATTATTTTTAATCAGACAATTAATAGGTATGGACTCATCTGATTTGGATGTGATGCATAATTCTATTTTTCGCAAATAATCACGTGTATTAGAATGTAGTCCAAATAATATGCGAAATTCTTCTACCTGCGATATGTTACCAAATAAATGAACATACCAAGAGATTAAACATTTAATCGCAAGGTACGGACGCTAGACATGTTATTAAATATCGAGTGATTAAATGACCAAGATCCGAACAAAAAAGATTTATTTTTTAACTCTCAAAGATTGTTTGCAATTGTGACATTGGAAAGTTTGTTGTCATGATTACGACCTGTAATTATTCTATGTATATAACAGTTTTCATCTATATGAGCCAAGTCTTAGTTTACATTCACAACTCTTGTGTTATTCGTAAAAGACGAAGTGAATCAATCATTAGGAGTGACGAGCTAAGGACAGGTAATAAACTCTCTCTCTCTCTCTCTCTCTCTCTCTCTCTCTCTCTCTCTCTATATATATATATATATATATATATATATATATATATATATATATATATATATATTGCACAAATTTCTGAATGTTGTTACGCTTCTCTCTAAATATTCTTGACTTCGACTGGTTCTGGCATTTAAAATCCTGGAAACTGTGTTGGTTAAGTATCATTTTTTGTGATGTACATATTTATGTATGTATTCCAAAGCCCAAAGTCACACAAGAGTCCTTTGCTATTTTATTAAGATGAGCATACATTTTGCATGATAAGTATCTAAAAAGATATACATACTGAAAACTATACTCTAGTGATGTCAGATTTATCAGTTTCCTGATAAAAACACAACTTCGAATACCTATGCTGCAAAAATGTATGGATGGCATTGCTCCCAACCCCGTCTTTTTATTTAAATACGTTCAAGTATACTAACATACATTCAGTTATGCTCAATTACACTCAAATGTACACATTAAATATATCTTAGGAAGTATATTTATATACGTAGGCCAGTTTTTATTCGTTAATTTTCAATGTAAACACGTCATGCCTCCACTTATCTGTGTTGTTGACTGTTAACGTGTTTGCATGATCTTTGATAACTGCGAGCACCTGAGATGGACTACATATGTTTCACGTTTATAAACTGGATATGTAACTTTCATGAACCTTTATTTCTTTTTCCTTTCTGTGTCTTTAAAGCATAAACATAATTAGTTTATAATAATAAATTGAAATTCGCGAAATCTTTAATTTGGTTAAATATTGATATTTTACGATCTTACGCATGTTATGATTGAGTTTTTCTCTTGCTTTTGATCAAGTGATGTTATAAAATCATTAACAAAATATAAATAAAAACACTAAAACAATAAAAAAATAGGACTGAAGCAAAGTTTTAGTTCTGAGTACATGTCTTAGAAAATAAATTGACTTCATAATAATATTATATATGTTCAATATACCCATTATAACATGTTGATATCTGTTCAATATACCCAATATAACATGTTGATATCTGTTCAATATACACATTATAACATGTTGATATCTGTTCAATATACCCAATATAACATGTTGATATGATGAATTGGAATAAGAGGTAGCTGTCTGAATGAATAACTGAACTTTCAAAGAATGTTGTAATTATTGGTCAGTGAAACCTTAATTTCTACGTGTGACTCCTTATTCTAAATGGTGGATTTGTGATGATTTTGTAATAATTAAATAACATATTTTCAGTGAAACCCTAGTTTCTAGTTTGTAACTCATTGCACTGCGTGGTGGAAACTTTGATTTTTTTTCTGAAAGTTGTCATTGGCAAATTCAGACCTATCTAGTGAATGAGGTTTTACCTATTTCATTGATTATGTATTCATTTTGATTGCGTAACAAGAAATTAGTTATGCATTTAATATGTAACAACTTGGAATTCGAAATGATTTCTACTTATGTATTTATGCACTTACAAACAATGATAAATTTATAAATTAATTTACCAGAACCTACAAATCCCATATTGACCAGTACGTCGTTAGACCAAGGCAGAAGCAACGCGATGAAAAGTTACAGACAAATAATAACAAAAAAAAAATAATGCCGTGGACTGGAAACCAAAGAGTAACCCAGAGCTTGTAGGAAAATTGTTTGACATTGTTAACCTGCATTTTATGGATGCAAGAGGGGCACTATACGGCTCTGGAACATTTAGACTCGCGGCAAATTATTACAAGTATTTTGTGTCAGTGCAGTCATGAAAATCAAAATTTCGTGATCAAAAAGAGACTATTTTTTTAAAAGGAATTTCCTCAAAGACAATAAACGAAAAATGCAACCAGAGAAAATGTTTCGACAGACGACAAATGTTCGCTGCCAAATAAAACAAACAGAATAGCAAAGAAACCAAGCCAGTGAAAACGAAGTATAAATGAAAAAGTAAAAACAAAAGGATAAATTGTCTTTTATATGCTGTATTGCTTGTATGCACTGCTAAAACCTTTTAAGGGAAATTCGTTCTATGTACACGATTTTGACTTTAACAATTTGTATGACTTCGTAACACTTGTTGTTATTGAACAATAAATAACAAACAATTGTTTAATTGATCAATGAAGTAAAAGTAAAAACATCGCATATTTGTATTTCCTTGTCAACAGTTTACTCTTGGATTTAATTAAAGTGTATATCAACGTGGTCATGTAGACTCATTAACGAAAATTGTTCATCACATGGACTTATACCGGTACTAAATTGGCTAAAAGAAGAGGATGTCGTATATTAACTGCTGATAAAAAGTTTATAAAATAGGATATTTAATTAAGGCTAATATTGTTGGTAGAAATATGACAGGCAAAGATACCAACTTTTATACAGAAAATATAACTGTATAAGAATTAGAAATGTTTGCTTTGTCTCTTTGCTCATCTTTTCTTTTTTTTCGAGAAAAACAAATCTATTTAACTCAATTGACATAGCGGCCTTACAAGGACATTCTTAGAATAGTGGAAAATAATTATTGTTGATACAAAAATACAGTATGCGAATGAAAAGTGCAACTGTAATCAGATTCACACGTGTCAACACATGTTTGCAATCACAAGTAGTTGAGTAGACACGTGCTGCCTTCAACTCAATTAAAAATTAGCATAGCGACAGGACAAGGTTGATTATACCTTATATAGTTTAGTTAATCTGTGATGATGATTATTTCCCTGTATTTCTACTGGAAAGTAACTGACCGTTGAAAGAAATCTATAAAGATTTAAACATGAAATGACCGTTGACAAATAAAACATTACATCCACATAAATATTATATATATTATAGGCAAGTATGTAATAGGCAGAGTACGTTATGGACTGATTACGTAGGCAGAGTACGTTATGGACTGATTACGTAGGCAGAGTACGTTATGGACTGATTACGTAGGCAGAGTACGTTATGGACTGATTACGTAGGCAGAGAACGTTAATGGGCCTACTCTGCTATTTGCCGAGTATATCTAGGAATCCGTTAAAACACTTAGTTAAGAAAGTAGTTGATAAACATGCATACACACATAAAAAACAGGCAGCAATAAAACTCTTATGCCAGTGTGTAATCAAACGAATATTGATAAACATAAAGAATATATAAATTGTTAACATGCAGAAAAATACAAAAGGTATTAAACAGTGAAATCACTTCAAACGAACTCAACTGCAGGTGTAACTATATTTCACTTGAGAACTACACCCATCGTCACACGATCAGTGAACGCTGAAAGTTACAGAATATTATATAATATTTGTTAAAATGTAACTATTTTTTTTATATAAATAGACCAATGACATAATATAAATATACTGTTAGTATTACAATCGATGTATTTGAGTATATTTGAGTGTATCTGAGTAAAAAGACGCATCCGCCAACAAATCACACCAGTCCAGCCCTCCCCATACTGTGTCTGTCTGTCTGTCTGTCTGTCTCTCTCTCTCTCTCAGGACAACAAGCACAGATTGTTTTATCAACGTATGTTATTGCATTGAGAAAAAGTATAGAGCCTTTATTTTCGCCCATTGGAGTTGAGTCTGATAGTAAAAAATAACGAAGTGTACAAACAAGTAAGTTCATTATAACATGTAGTTAAACATTTATTCTCATAAACAAGAACTTGCTCCTTTTAAAAGAATTAAGTATTTCTTTTTCAGATTAAAGACTGTTTTTGATTGTTCAACAAGCAAGCCAAGATGAATATTTAAACTGATCCTAGCATAGCTGCGGTTGTATTTCTTGTTCCCAAAGGATACACTTGCGGTCAAACGGTTCACCCGATTCGACGAATTACCTTCGGATTCGGATTCTTTCCAAAGGCTATTTTTAACTAGAGCAATTTTAATAAATTGATAAATGTCCAGTACTCTTATTCTTATTAGAATGTGTACGCTTATAAAAAGAACCTCTGAATTTCCCAGTTTTAGAAATTGCAAAATTCCAAAATGTATGTTGTATGTTCAAATATAAGCATTTGTCAAAATATGAACGAATCTGCAATAACGCATTTAAGCTCGTCCATGGGATCATTGCAGACAATTTATTTACTGTTTGGAATGAGGAAACAGTTTTCACGATTGTATTAACACAATTTAGTAGTAGTGTCCATTATTTATTACAAAAAGAATCCGTGTAAATACTGCCAATACGATTCATGGATGTATATAATGACTACATAAAACCGAAACTTGTTACATTTCTTTGCGCAAGCAGAGCATATTGTTCATTATAGACGTAAAACTGTAGATGTAAAACTGTTGTATGTACTTATTTTGTAATATATATTTGACAAATTATCTTAAACTGCATTAATATAATAAACGTCCGTTATTCTTATTTTCAAGTATTGTTATATTTGTAAATCTTTGTGTAAATGCATAAAGATAAAACGATCATTATTTATAAATTCAGATCATATATAATGTGCATTCATATATGTATATTTCTATTTGTAACATTTCCACAAATATCAGTGAAATTCCTTCTTCTTTGATAGTTACAAAAGATGTTAGTTGATTGGTGGTGAATGACATGCAACGTATTCCCAACAAATTGACTTTCATAATGTTATTTTTTAATTACAATAAATTATGATCAAACGAAAGGGAAAAACGTTTCTCGTTATCTCCAGGGTCTGTAATGTACATCATCATGTACGGATACTAACTGAAATGGCATTCACCTTTTGAAGTCTCCAGTTATCAAATGTAAACTCCATGACCATTAACATGTATACATGATCAAACACATCAGAGTATGAAGACACTGATTTCATTAAAAATTGGCAAAAGAAGGCTCATCATTCTCATTCACACTAACCACCACCAGCCCCTCCTCGCAACGTGTCAAGTTCGCTACCACTCGTGATTTTGAAAGCCATAAAGTCTATCTGAGTAAACAAATTCGAATATATATGGTGGTTGTAGGTCAAAATGGCGCCGGACAAAATGGCGGTATTATTCATACCCGTGAGAGAACGGCGATGAGATTATAGGGCCATGTGACAAATTGGCGATATCGTATTTTCTGATTGGCGATAAAGTTTATGGAAATAAAGTGTATGAAATATTTTAAGAAAAGCTATCATCAACACCTCATGTACAATAAGTATGGTCGATGTCACTTTTCGAATTTGCGCGTTTTGTTAACATGTACATTGGCCAGAATTCAGGCACCACCACAATCATGCAAAGAAAGGAGCGGCGTTTCTTCGTGAATGTCGATCAATGAACTTGTTTGATAAAACATTTTGTAGAACTGCCAAAACATCATAAGGCTTTAAATTGTTTGCGAAGTATTATTTAGTTCTTCTCAATTAGTTAAAAGCAATACTTTTTTGTAAGAAAAGGAAAACTAACGACACATCAAAAGGTAATTATTTATCAACGTTTCCTTAATTTGACGGAAAATTATAAGTGTAAAATGGACAGTCAAAATTTACACGAATCATATTTATTTGCACTACATATTGTTCATAATACATGGTTTTATTCCCATTTTGGGCCGTTTTCTGTGACAATCCGATTTACGGATTACTTATGGTTTAGTGCACTTTATTTTCTATAAACTAGTCAATCTGAAAATACGATATCACCATCGTATCCTATGGCCGTATAATCTCATCGCAGTTCTGTCCGGGGTATGAAAAATATCGCCATTTTGTCCGGTCGCCGTATCGTCCGGCGCCATTTTTTCCGTTTACCATATATCGTATATATCGTGGTGACTATTGCGTCCCGGTTATCACTTTCCCACAAAATAACTCGCTAGAAAAATTATGGTAAACAAAGCAAAATAAGCAACAACAAAAGGAAGAAAGAAAAGAAGAAAGAAAAAAAAAGAGGATAAAGGGGGGCAACTATGGACATTGTGGGCCAAGACTTAATCTGGAACCTGGCTAGCACAAACGTGTGTGTATGCACTGGAATATTCTCCATGTTGGTACACAGCATGAAATCATGCGTTTTCTACACCGCTGTAAATATAACGGGATGAAGACGTGTATGATTGGATCTAGCGAAAACAATGCAACACAGTTTCGCGAATAGCTTCGGGAGTGCAGTGGTGCAGGATATGTCACTTTCGCTTCTGGTACATAACTCTCGAACCTTTCAATCTGTCTTTGTGAAACCTGGTACATATATTGGACTAGAGACACAGGTGTGCCTTATGACATTTACATTTATTCAATTTCAATAGTTTTGTCCATCCGTCCATCCGATATTGTGAACATTTGTTTTCATTGCATAACTCCAATACCGTTCAAAATATCTCGATGACATTTGAAAACCATATTAGACTTGAAGTCTCCACGTGTCCTTATTTAAAAAGCATACTAGACTTGTGGTCTGCACGTGGTCTGCACGTTCTTGCTATTTAAAATTCTTCAGTTTCAATATTTTCAATTTTCAACAATTTCTTTGTCCATCCATCCATAAACCACACTTTAGTTAAGGGACAAAATGCAAAAGCCATTTAAAATATCTATCACGCGTAATTGACATACTTGACTAGTGGTTTAGAGGTTCCCGTTGCTATTTACAGTTCTTCAGTTTCAATATATGCATCCTCTTTATCCCTTCGTGAGTTCATTCATCCACCCAACATTCCCACTTTCATTTCAGGAGCACATCCAATATCATTCAAGATATCTATATGAATCTTTGCACACACAGACTATTGACAGATCATCGCCTTTTGCTATACTTTAGTTTCAGTCTTTTCAATTCTTGTGTATGTCGGCAATCATCTCTAAACATGTGTTTCCGGGGCAAACTTTCATAATCTGATATATGGGAAATTTGGTACACATATAGAGGATCTTATTTGGATAATGATTTAATACTGAATTTATGAAACGAGTTGAATAATATCCAACTTTTGCGTGCATTGGCGAGCAAAAACGAGACATTATTCAACGAGTTTCATAAAATTTTATATGAAATCATTACACATTTGATATTCGGTTTATCATATAATTTTTATTTTAATGGAAATAGGAGTGAAAGAGGAAGAAATAATTTCATTCATTCTGACTTACCGTATGTACTCACGTACAAACCCGTTCGCATATAAGCCCCACCCCCCCGCCAACAGAACAGGTATAAACACTAAAAAAAGGCATGACCCGCGTATAAGTCGACCTACAACTCCGCGACATCTCAAGATGCACAAAGTAAGTTCTAAATGCATTTATTTAGGCAAAGTTATATTTTTAAAACAAATTATATGTATACTTATCTCGAGGTTACCGTGCATGATTATTAAAAAGGAATGGTATAAACTTGTTTGAAAAGTAATTTATTTTATTTTCTGTTTTATTATTGTTTCTGCCTAATTTAGTGTTGTGTATAATTTGATCGAACGATGACAAGAATTTAGCATGTGCGAGTTGCTGTAACACTACCTCACGCTTTTAACTCGATTATTGTTTGTTAATGCATTATTGCATTGGACATTTTATATCAGTGCACTGGTAATTACGTTTTTACGTTGCTTTGATATTGTAAATACCTAACTCATTTAAATGTAATCCCAGTATGGCAACACAACGAACAAACAATGCGGTTCGATGCTAATACTGTAAAAGCTGAGTTGTAGTTTACTTTGATGTAAGCGACCTTACACCATGCCTGTCAGCTTTCACGCCGGGAGGAAAAAAACATCCCGATTTTTGGGGTCGCTCTACGTCTCCTCCCGATTTCATAATATCTTCCGATTTTTGCAGAGAACTCCCGATTATTACATTATGTCCTCGATTTTTATTTCTTTTAAACAAGAAAAGCCCTGCATTACTTTACTTTAAAGAATTCGCTTCTTCACTAAATAGAATGTTACATTTAAATATTAATCACGTAAATTAACCATTGTTCTACCTATACAATAATACAAAAATAACAAAAATAAACCAAAACAAAAAAAGTAAACCACAACAATAAAATCGTCCACAATTATCTTCAATCCCAAGAATGATCACTACGAATACTGTAACTCCATCTCTTATACGTCATTCCCACTAAAGAAACTTACACGAGTGAACACCTTACAATTTTATACCGTATATACACCAATGATAATTACCATCGTTAAGGTAAGTCACCAGTTATTATGTACATTTGAGAGAGTAACTTATGTAAGGTGAAGTTGTTTACGTTTAAAACATGCACAATGGAGAGAATGTTGGCATAACTATATGCTACATTAATGTAATGTGGATGATATTTCTTTGGATATTGTACTTTTGGAAACTGAATATGCACGCTTTGTACTAAGTACTGTACATTGTAGTTCAGCATCGTCTCCCTGGTAAACTCAACCCGCCCGCGAATTATGAAGTCTTTATTTACCTTTATTTAAATTCGTATTGGAGAAATCAGATAATATGCACATGCAAAATAATAACAAAACCAATCATAGTACTGTGTAACAGTTTAATAATTGTCGGGTCACCGAAAGTTACAAGCCTATGTCTTAGGACACGGAAAAAAAATTATTGTTTCGTGTCCCAAGATTTACAGCCATTACAGCAGTCAACAAAAAGATCTAAAAACTGTCAAGTTTAGACATTAGCCCGTGGATAAGCGGACCCCCCCCCCCCTTCCAGGCCGTTATTTTTTTCTCTGAATTATTCGGCTTATACGTGAGTATCTACCGTAAATAATGCACCTTTCATTTGTTGCGAAAAAATATAAGCCTGGATTTTTTTGTGCTCTGTTCTATAACTGGTAAAATATATTAGTTTTATTTGTACCAACTATAATTAAAAGATCAACTGTCCTTCCGAATAACTAGAATAGTTGACTCAAAGAACATATTCATTCAACACTTAATGTATATGCAAGTTCAGTATGATGTCAAATAGGTTAAAGAAATTGCATTCTTGACAGCGATAGTACGTCACTATCAGTTGTTCTTCGAATTGTTTGATATGGATGCAGATATTAAAGATTTACAGTAATGTGTGTGTATGTGTGTGTGTCTGTGTGTGTGTGATTTGGGTTTTTAATGTAGCCTTAACAAGTTTTCAGTCATATCGCTACGATGTCTGCAGTGTGCCAGTTTATAGTGATGTCTAGCACTGTGGCATCATGCCGCAGTCATGTAGCATGATGTCCCACCCAGTCACATTATCCTGACACCAGGCCGACCAGTCCTAACACTAACCTCTTAATGCCAAGCGCCCAGTGAGTCAGCTGTTAGTACCATTTATATAAGTCTTTGGTATGACCCGGCCGGGGATCGAACCCATGACCTCCCGCATCCGATGCGGACGCTCTAACCATTAGGCCACCGGAACGGTGATTTAAAGTAATTTATTTGTGACCCGATATTTGCATTAATCAATTTCGAACAGTCGACCACAGTAGACGTAGACAAATTCGGAATTGCATCACAGGATAAGTGCTATTTTACAGCGAAACATGCTGTGGTTGGATAACGTTCTTTCAGTCTGGAGACTAGTTTATGTCTACATTAATCTGTGAACAGAAGTGAGTTTATTTAATCTTTTAAGTTAACATTTAAACCACTTTTATAAATAGAGTGGACTGCATGTTACAGGTAACCGCCCCCCTTTCCATACGCACGAATCAATTGATCAATTCCCTAAGTTTTACTTGTTGTTTAGCGTTAAACGCCATTTTTCAGCGCATAATCTATAGATGGCGTAACGATCAAATTCGCGGATAAATGGGCTATATTCGGACAGATGTGACCTTTTCTCAATTCCATTTGGGCAGTCGATTCGAAAAATGGCCGCCAAAATAAATTCGTGCAATAGTAAAAAAAAAAAAAGGTACAATGTGTGATGTAATGAGATTTTCCCCACGATCGATCACAGCCATTCAGTAAAGAGAATACTACGTAACAACTTCATCAGCTTATTTGGACCAATCAGAATCGCATAAAGTGATATTTAACATGTTGTCATGTAAAAAATACGAAACTGCACACACTGTATCTTAAGTGTACTGACTATGTGATAAATTAGATTAGTGATGTCGATGTGGGGATAGCTATCACTATGTCCGTTTGTCTGCCATAAATATCACAGTTTCCGGAGCATAATTCTCAAATAATTCTCAATAATATCGACCACACTTGGTACAAGTGTCAAGCAGAGTGTGTAGAGATACTCTGAATACTGAGTATTTTCTGCATTCTGTATTCGCTATGAAAACAAAGTGTAGCATACATGTTTAATATACACTGTGTGCTGTACCATAAAGAATTAATCATACGGATACAAACTGAGAGTGCTGGACCGAAGCATACTTTTTGTAGTAGTTTTTAAATCAGGAGGGAACTGGGTTGGACGGGTAGATATGTCGCCATTAGAAGACTCTTTTTCATTTTTTCAATAATTGGTGATTCAGACAATGGTTATATTTTTTGTTAGTTTAAAGTCAAAAACCATTTGCACTTTACACATTTTGAACTGTACATGAATCGGTCAGTTCGTAGTCTAATAATGAATTGGGACCATTCTGATGAGCAGTACCGACTTGTATAGTTTCCATAGTAGAGTTCCTCTAACAGGGAGTCAAGTAGGTTCGTAATGAAACCTGCTACCTCCTCGGCTGGAACGTCCGACGCGAAGTCTTTAAATTTCACAATGTAGGTATAAGTTGTCGTTCTAAATTTTCTCCAGGTCGCTGTCTGAGTCATTTGGATGCTAAAATACTCCTTTAGGTCTGCTGAATCCTTTCCCTTCTTGAACACATTTTGCTGTGACGGTATGGTGGTGAAAGCGGTCAATGATGTTTGTTCCTTCTCTTTTTTCTTCTGAGTAGAGTTATTCATCTTTCTCGTCGTTTGTCCTTGCAATGAAGTGTCTTTCTTGGAAGTCGTCCCTTTTTATACTGGATGATATCAGCATGTCCATAAGGTAAAGTTTTGTGGTCTGGAAGTTTCACTCGTTACACGTAGTTTGTCATGGAGTTAGTAAATAAAGAACTAAGATGTGGTACTGCATTGGTGATGTGATCGTGAGGCATAGAATCACACCCGAGTTTCTCGTTGGACTTGAGTCTTACGCTAGATACTTGCTGTTTGAAAGGATTCATTTTTCTCGATTGACGTTGGTAGTGACAACGAACTATCGGTCTTGGACGTTGTTCTTTTTATATGCTGACCAATATCGACGTGACCGTACGGCAAAGTGAAGCGGTTGGGAAGCCGCACTCGCTTCTGGTACACGATTTGATACAGCTTTTCCACGGGTCGACCGACGATTTGGAGAGTGGGTACACGTGTGTTCCCTGTACCCTATAGTGTGCAAATATTGTCGCTTCCTGCAGGACACCCGCAATTGCTGACGGAACACATCGACCTGGACAACATTTGACAATACGAAGGATTGATCAAGTGCAAAGTCTTGCCTCCTATGGACTTGTACCATCCCGTGTTACCTCACCATTGCCAAGGAAAACTGATGCTTCCCTTGTGCCATACTTGTGCCGAAACATGTAACCAAGACCATCCTTGTCAGCATACCCAGGAAGAATGCGCCTTGACGGGAACCTTGGTCAGTGTGGAATTGTTCAAAGCTCTGGACATGGGATACCAACTGTTAGAAGTGTACGAAATTTACCACTTTCCCAAGACGCAAAAATACCACAAGGGCGACGAGACTCGGAAAGGCATTTTCGCAGACTACGTGGATGCCTTTTTGAAACTGAAACAAGAAGCCAGTGGCTATCCTTCCTGGTGCCACACTCCCGAAGACCAACGGACATTCAAAGAGAAATACTGGGAGCAGGAAGTTATTACTTTAGACCACATCGACAAAAACGAAGGAAGGCGATCGTTTGCCAAAGTGATGTTAAATTGCTTGTGGGGCAAAATGGCACAACGACCGTGTTTACCCCAGACGGAGTATTTGACAGAATCTTTCCGCTACTTCCAGATGATTTACGACAAAACTAAATAAAGGAAACACATGAAAGCCCTTGGACTTGATCTTAGTCAACTACGATGAAGAACTGGACTTGTTAGAAGCCGACGAACTTGGAAATGTCAACATTGCGGCTTACGTGACAGCCCATGCTCGCTTAAAATTGTACGAAACTTTAGAATTGTTAGGAGATCGCGTCCTGTACTTTGACACAGACAGTTACATCTACATCGATCCCTTGGGTCAACGCCACCTTGACAATGAAGGAGACCGTTTAGGAGCCTGGACAGACTAGCACCCCGACGACAAGATTCTAAGTTTTGCTAGTGGTTGTGGTCCTAACAATTACGGCTATGAATACCGGGACAAACAAGAAGTGCACACCGAGTGTAAAGTGAAAGGATTGACTCAATTATCGCACCAGTCCAGTGATGAACTTTGGGGTATTGAAAGAAGCCTTGCAATCTGGAGAGGATGGAAACTTTAAAGTGACCACCCATGAACCGCATCAGATCGAAAGTGTACCCACTCCCCAAATCGTCAGTCGACCCTTGGAAAAGCTGTATCAAATCGTGTACCAGTAGTGAGTGCGGCTTCCCAACCGCTTCACTTTGCCGTACGGTCACGTCGATATTGGTCAGCATATAAAAAGGACAACGTCCAAGACCGATAGTTCGTTGTCACTACCAAAGTCAATCGAGAAAAATGAATCCTTTCAAACAGCAAGTATCTAGCGTAAGACTCAAGTCCAACGAGAAACTCGGGTGTGATTCTATGCCTCACGATCACATCACCAGTGCAGTACCACATCTTAGTTGTTTATTTACTAACTCCATGACAAACTACGTGTAACGAGTGAAACTTCCAGACCACAAAACTTAACCTTATGGACATGCTGATATCATCCAGTATAAAAAGGGACGACTTCCAAGAAAGACACTTCATTGCGAGGACAAACGACGAGAAAGATGAATAACTCTACTCAGAAGAAAAAAGAG
Organism: Sinohyriopsis cumingii; assembly: GCA_028554795.2. NCBI lineage: Eukaryota > Metazoa > Mollusca > Bivalvia > Unionida > Unionidae > Sinohyriopsis > Sinohyriopsis cumingii. Next base: position 35,284,052 of record CM068826.1, read on the forward strand.
AAGGAACAAACATCATTGACCTCTTTCACCACCATGCCGTCACAGCAAAGTGTGTTCAAGAAGGGAAAGGATTCAGTAGACCTAAAAGAGTATTTTAGCATCCAAATGACTCAGACAGCGACCTGGAGAAAATTTAGAACGACAACTTATACCTACATTGTGAAATTTAAAGACTTCGCGTCGGACGTTCCAGCCGAGGAGGAAGCAGGTTTCATTACGGACCTATTTGACTCACTGTTAGAGGAACTCAAATGTCTTTGCCAAGTCACAGATCGAGGTCGTTTGAGCTTATCTATGTATCACAACAGTTTGAGCTCGCCTGTATGTCTCGGATTTAGCACACCTGCAGAAATAACTTCTTCCAAACTTTTGAGGGCTATTGAAGACGTGCAGTCGATGAGAGAAAAATTTGACATCACCGATGGAAAAGTGACTATTCATATGGCATGTGTTGTACCTCCATGAGAAGAAGACGATGACTGCACTTGATCTGCATACCGATAAGTGTACCTAGCAAGATGGACATAACAGCAGATTTACGAATGAAAGGGAGTACGTGATGGGAAACATCTATGCTGGGACACAAGTGGTAGCTAAACAGATTTTAAACAATGTGTGTGACGGATATAGAGAGAAACATGAACTTTGTCCTATTTGATTGTTTGTTACTTGTTTTTTTTTTATTTTAGCTTTTTCTTATAAATGAACATTAAATGCAAATACGTTACAGATGAAGTGATTTTAGAAAGGAGTGAACTTTAATTTCAAACAGTAGTTTAGTAGAACCAAGAACTAAGTAACTGGTAAACAGGTTTGTTTATGTCCAAATGTTTATATATTAAATGGAGAGTGCTTAGACCAAAGCACAGGCCAGAGAGCCCATGTATAGACTTGAATAAATATTTTGAACTCAAACAATAAACTTTTATTTTTCGAGTCTCTATTCTATCTGTGAGTCTTTCTTTTGAACATTTCTGTCTTCTTTTCTGTGTGTTTAGATGTGTATTTGTATGTTTGTCATTTTCAACCCTTTGTCCTCACAAATACATTTCACCCTATAAAAAGTGTTGACCCTATTAACCCCATAACGCCACCCAATGCTGAATTCCCATTGATCTCCAGATGACATTCCCATGTTAAATTGCCATTGACGCCAAAGTGCAAACCCCATATTTTAACGTTAAGTATATTGACGCTAAAGTGTCCCCATATACTACTTTCCATATACCTACGATTTGGTATAAATTGCAATTCGTCAAAGATATTTGATAAAATATAGTTGAGTGGGATCGTGTAAATAGCTGTGCTTTAAACATCGTATCTGACATAAGAAATACAAAGAGATACAGAGAGAGAGAGAGAGAGAGAGAGAGAGAGAGAGGGAGGCGGGGGGGGGGGTAGACATCTTTGTGTTGATTACATGTTTATTTATCAATCAAACTTTTATCCAGGTGCGTTAATGTCATTTATATTAGATGATATTTGCATTAGTAATTAAGGATATAGCGTACCTTTCGTTCCCCCAAAGCATCCTTCATGCTTATAAGCATGTACATTTCTGCCACGATCCTCTTTCAATAGATCGCTGAGATATATTCGTTTTGTATTTCAAGTACGTAATATTGGCTTGATGAAATAGTGGCCTTCGTATGAAAAAGTATATGTTGAAAAAAAATTGCACACATTAGGTTTTTCGACTATTTCTCCTTTTGTTTCTGTTTTACTGTGAAAACTACTTTCATTAAATATTTTTATCGACTGTTTGCAGCGATTTCATGATATATCACCCACACTATGTACACCTGTGAAGCAGCGATTGACATCTTTCTGCTTCGTAGACCTTTCTCAGAACGATATTCCAATATACAAATTTATCATGCTGTGCATAATCTTCTTTCGTGCAATGATATTATATAAATTAACTTAAGTATCAAATAAATGCGTAAGTAATGAGTCGTTTATTTATACCCCAAATTTTATAGCACCATTTGGGAATATGGTATTTGATATAAAATTCTCCCGTTGATTTATTAAAACGAAATTCAGTTTGCATTAGGCACGCTGTATCTTAACACTGGAAGATAAAGGTGGCCACTACAAATCACAGAATATTTCGTTTTCGCCAACCATCTATAACACACATTCCTTTTTCTTGGCGTCGTTTGCTTTGCAGAAAATGGTGCGATGCTTAAAACAAGGGTCCAAAAGTGCAAAGAATTGTGTATTCCGGATTAATAAGAAGAATAGAATATGTTCCATTTACAATGTCAAGGAGGAGATCAACGCTGAAAAGACAAAGCTAAAATTGTAAAAAGCTGCGTTAAAAATCCAAATCACACACACACAAAGTTAATGACCAATAACCCAAGTGGCATAAAAAAAGAAACAAGAGTGAATGGACAGAAATATGAGCACAGTGACAAGTTTTAAGTATCTGAGGTTCTTTTTAGGATTGTACCGACAGCAACTGCACTGGCTAGGCTGAAGCCTATTTAGAAGGACAGCAACATTACACTTGGATCCATGATTAAGCTTATGCACTCCCCCATCATGTCCATATTCCCGTATGCGTGTGAGACATGGACTCTGACAGCAGGACTAGAGAGAAGAATCCAGGCCTTAGAAATAAAGTGTTTTTGAAGGACCCTGAAAATCTCATACTAAAGGTCACGTCTTTAATGAGAATGTGCGCATTAGAATCCAATATGCATTTGGACCGTATGAGGATCTGCTCGCCACTGTAAAGAAACTAACACTAAAATGGTATGGTCAAATATCACGTTCATCTGGCCTGTCAAAGACAATCGTACAAGGCACAGAGAGAGGAAATAGAAAACAAGGCAGACAGAAGAAGAGATGGGAAGATATCAACGAATATGGACAAACATGAACTTTGCAAAGTCACAAAGAGCAATGGAGAACAGGGCAAAATAGAAAAAGATTGTCGCAAAGTCATCAGTGGCATCCCTACGGGAAGTCAGGTTACGGGAGAAATGAATGGGAAAAAAGAGTGATATAGGCCCACAAGATTGTTTGTGATGAGATGAGCTCGTAGACGATGTAAATCTTACATATTCTGTTCTTCTTCTTGATCTAGAATACACAATAGACAGAATAACCTTTCGATATCATTTAAATCACGTGAGAGCAGACGATTGGTTACCAGCATATTGTTTTGACCAGCCTGACACGAGCGTTTGCGTGAGGACTGTGTACATTGGGGATGGGGGCACCAGACTAATGACTCCCCACTCCCCCCCCAAGAAAAGGTTTTTATATGTTTGTGTACTCCTGATATCCCAATTGATTAATGGCATCATCAACTACTGCTATCGCCAGTAACGTCACAAATGCTACTGCTATCATCCCCGTCATCACAACTACTACTACTAATACTAAGGTTCCCTTTGAGCAAGCTTGTGCGCATTGATTAGGTACAGTGTGTAAAGTTCCTGTATAAATATATAGTCTGCATTTGTACTTTCGGTTTCGATTATCGTTCCCGCACAGCCATTCGTCGTTATCATTTTTAAGAAAGAACTTCAGCCATTAGTATTCTTACGTAATGTAAAGGTCTTTCCATGCACAATAAATAGATAGGTAAAAACCCATCACACCTAGATGTATATAAACCCAGTTCTCAAAGTTAGAAAAGTGTATATCAACACGTTGTTGTGAAATACGTTTTGAAAGAAGCGATAGTGCCACAGTAATCAAAAATGCCAAGTGTATGTATAAGTCCAAGTGATATTCGGTACACACAGGAGTCGATTTCCTGCAAATTTAAGACTGGAAAAAACATAGGAACAGTTATAAAGGAAATTATGAATGGAGAATGTAAAATATCGGATATTCCTCGGATAGAAGTGATTGACAAGGATGGTGTATATTATTCGGCAGACAACCGGCGTTTGTACATGTTTAAGATCCTTGAAGCAAAGGGACTTTGTTCAAACATTTCTGTCAAAATTGTCAAAGGGACAAATAAAAACAGATGGACAACGAAAACGCATGGTCTGACAGTCAAAATCAGGGGCCAAGTTATTGATTTTGATTCAGAAGAGTGATTGACAGGTAACTGACAACAGTTGCGCTTCATATCTCATTAACGATAAAAGAGGATCACCAAAATGGAAATGCTGCCAGTGTAAATGCCATATAATACACGCGCACATGACGATTCTAAATTGATATTGCAATTGCTTTATTAATTCTGCTAAATATTCAGAAGTTGAATACATGATTGGATTTGGAGAATGTGGGTGATACAAATTAGATACTTTGAAAGCGGATGAGAAATGTGAAATGAAATCAAATCGTAGAACCATTTTTCCCTTTCTACATACAGCAAGTTACAAAACATATCTGAACCTGGAAAACGTGTGCATTTTTTGTATCCAATAATTTTTGTATGAATCATTCAACAAAAAATAATTTTATATCCGGTCAGTTAAATTGTGATGGATGAAAAGCAAAATGACATTCGCTTTTAATGATATTCCAATCACTACGATGTAGAATGAAATTTGACGATGTGCAAACGTTTGTTCAAGTGGTGTTACGGACGAAAAAATCATCCATTGAATGAATGGGTGCGGAACAAAAATACTTGTGAAACTGAATGTTTATTGTAAGGTTCAAGACAATCAACAAATCCATATTTAACAGTTTTCAGTCTCAAACTGTGTTCTCAACTGTATCGAACTTTACTGTAAGAGGAAATAAGTAACATATTTGGAACAGGAAGAAAGGTAAAACTTATTTATTTACTTATTGTTACCACATTTGTCAGCTTCATTATCTATGATCAGCTATTATGGTTGATAATAGATAAACATATAGAAGATATACGAAATGTTGAAGAATTTATAACTTAACGTCATTTTCTTTTAGTACTTACTGCATATTAAAATCTTGGAAATATTCAATAAAAAGATGACTTAATAACAGGTTATTCATAATTTTATGAATATCATAGTAAATTTTAATCCTGTAAATTGTGCATGCATAAGAAGACATAGTTGACATCGTTTTGAGGACCAGCGTGTTGAAATGCTGACTTCATTTATTTGTTTTGATCGCGATTGTCTATATGGACTTTATATTTGCAGAACAAAAACATGCAGCGATTAATTTTCGTTGAAGGAGGCAATGAGTTCTAATATAATTTATTTTTTAACTTGCAGATCAGTGCAATTCAGCACTGCTTATTATGTAACTTCATGTGCAATACAATATCATATGCCATCCTAGCATTTCATGTGCAATACAATATCATATGCCATCCTAGCATTTCATGTGCAATACAATATCATATGCCATCCTAGCATTTCATGTGCAATACAGTATCATATGCCATCCTAGCATTTGAAAAAATAAATATTGTTTCTCTTTTCAGATGTAGGAATGTTGAAAACTGTTGAGAAAGTCAACCAAGAGAAAGAAACCGTTCAGTGATACGAGAATTAGAACTTTCCTGTCAAAATATATTCAATTTAATGGATGCAGTTCAATGTACTATTTCTTAGTTCGCATGTTGACTATGATTCCAGCTGCATTAAAAAGAAATAACTCCTACTTGTGATTTTTCAGATTGCACGAAAATTGTTTTGCATGATATGCTATTTTTAAGTCAAGCTGTATAATCAGATAATCCATGGAAGTAGCATCTAGATCTAGGCCATCATAATTTTAGAAACTGATAAGTGTTCATAGGCGCAGTGCCTGTATGAATATGCATGTTCTAAAAATAAACATGTGAATTTCCACTGTAAGTTTGTCCAGTGCTATTTTTACCTCGAGCTACATAGTATATACAAATACTGACTGTTCGAGAACAAACACCTACTGCTTTTATATAACGGCAAATTCTTATACTTAAATATAGATATGTAAAAATAAATGAACGTGTAATTAGGGATGATTGAAAACGAATAATTGTTAGACTTCTGTGTTTATACTCTTACACTTATTTCTGTAAATTAAAAACTAGTGTTGCTTGTAGATGTAAAACGTTGAGTGTAGTGTATTTAATTTGGATTCATTAGTAATTATATGTTGGGATTGGGGGATATACGGGAATTAACATAACGTCATAGGTTTGCATAGTTGGGCTGCATGGGAACAATGGGAAATCTTATGTTAAATGTGTCCATATGTTTAAGATGGGAAAAGTATGGTAAGAACAAAAGTGTATATAGGTACAAACGGAAATGGCAAAGTTAATTTTTTTTAAATCTACAATTTACCACATCTTTACAATCCAACACATCAAATATACTATCCAAACACACACGCCTTACAACCAGCACACGCTGTTTGATTACTATCCAAACACACCACATATGCAATCCAACACACATACATTCAGTCCAACTAAATGGGTAGAAGCGTATATATATATATATATATATATATATATATATATATATATATATATATATATATATATATCTGAAACGAGTTGATTAATGTCCAGCTTTCTGCGAGCAAAAGCTAGACATTATTCAACGAGTTTCATAATATTTAATATTAAATCATAAACCATTTGAGATTCTTTTTATTACATAGCTTTTATTTCAGTGTCAATTATTTAGATGGAAAGAAGAACGAATAATTTCGTTCATTTTGACAGACGATGTACGTTTCTTTTGTTGTGCGTAAAAATTAGTCCCAAGCAAAGTTGAACTAGCATTGAAGTTTAAAAGTAAATTATACTTTTCTTACAAACTTTAAATCAAATATTAAGCGTCCTTCTGAACAAACAGAACATTTTACACAGGCAAAATCATTTTTCAATACGAAATGTCAAAAGTGTATGATTTCGCATTGTTTGACGCATTACCCGTACAGTTGACGATCTTTGTTCACGTAGCCGTAAAGTGTCACTTTCACAACTGAACATTACATTGATATTGCCAATATTCGTGTGAAAGAAGTTTACTGGATGCAGAAATTCCCATATTTACTGTAATGTATTTGTGGCCGGATATTTGCAGTAGCAGCAGAGGGGGCGAACAGACCACTTGTCTGGAACGTCATTTGCTTAAAATAAAAGCTCTTCCGAAATAAAAAAAATAAGTTCACAGACCACTGGTTTGAAACGTCATTTGCTTAAAATAAAAGCTCCTCCGAAATAAAAAAAATAAGGTCACTGACGCTAAACCAAAGCGTTTAACCTGACCGAGAGTTTCTCTAATTGGATTACTTTATTTTTGTCGAAATTTTTGTTTACCCACGGGAGGTCCCGCCCCCTCTGCTGCTATAAATTTATCCAAAAATTTTATCAAGTCCAATACGATATCTTGTTCTAGGATCATGTAAAATTATTGTTATAAACCCGTACTGAGTTGATTGTGCTCGTGAAAAGAAATTTCTGAATTTAATTATATCCATGTCACCGCTACACAAAGTGTGATGAATATTTCGCAACGTGTGCGTATCGACTCCATTAAACATAACTAAAATGTTGCAGTTATCTCTGATCACTTTAGGTATTTGTGTGTATCGCTGAGTAACATAAATCACATCAGTGTTTTTATGTTTGCCACGTGAAAAAATTCTAGCAGGATTTGATTGTTTGTCCAGCATCACATCATCGTATACAACTAAATTATTAATAAATCCGTCTAAAACATCAACACTCGGCGCTTCATCAATATCGGTTATAAACTCGATAACATCGTTATCTTCGTCCAGTAATCTTGCGTTTTCATTAAAATCTTTAAGTACATCATAGCATCTCTGATCATCAACTGACGGAGCTACTAAATACAACTTATCCCATTTTAGCCATCTCATTATCAGATTAAGTAATAATTGCGTCTTACCCGATCCAGATGGACCTATTATTATCATTCTGATCGAATTTGGCAACGCAGGATGGTGTTTAACTAGCTCTTGTTTTCGTGTCGCTGAGAAATCAATTATATCCATATTATAAATAACATGAATTTATATTGTTTACGTTGTAGAGCTAAAACTCCAACTAATGATCTTTTATCCACAACAACAAAAAATAAAAGAATAGCATACAGTGGAAAATATGCAGTATGTAACAGATTTTTTTTTTCGTTTTTACCCGAAAAAGACGGTGGTGATATTGCTACATTAATGTCAAAGTTCCCAGGAACCCCATAGGTTAAATACCCTGGAGAAAAACATCTACCAGGATATAATTATTGTGGTCCTGGTACTCGTCTTGATATCAGGCTTGACAATCAGGATCAACCAAAACCAGGTGAATATCCCATAAATGATAATGATAAAGCATGTCACGTTCATGATGTGGCTTATAAAAATAAAGATCTACAACATAGGCATATTGCAGATGTGAAGTTGATTCATTCGTTAAATTCCATAAAAAATAAAAATATCAGAGAATCATTAGCTACTTGGTTAGTAAAATCTGCAATGAAAGGTAAACTCGTATTAGGAGCTGGCAATTAATTATAAATGGAATCAATTTATTATAGTCCAAGGGGATACTGGAGGGGTAGAGCAGCAATTAATAAACTCGCTGATGCAGCAAAAGTCAAACATTCTACTGCTAAAGCGTGGTTATCCAAACAAGCAATATGGCAAATTTACCTACCATCACCGAAACGAATTCAGTACGCACATTTCGATGTTAGTGTTCCTAATGAAGTTCATCAGGCTGATATTCTGTTTTTACCTCATGATACGATTAAAGCACGTAGACGTCTAATAACATACAAATACGCGTTAACTGTCATTGACGTTGCAAGTAGATATAAAGAAGCAGAACTGTTGTCTACAATGACAGCAACTGAGGTAGCTTCCGCGTTTAAAAGAATTTATCAACGAGGACCATTACGATGGCCACAACTATTACAGGTTGATCCTGGCAAAGAATTTCTTGGTCCAGTATCATCGTTAATGAAGCAACATAATGTCAAAATCAGACGAGGACATACTGCAATTCATCGTGATCAGGCAATTGTTGAACGATTTAATAGAACACTTGCTGAGCGGTTATTTGGATATCAATACGCGAAGGAATTCATTCAAGATAAAAGATCTTGCGAATGGGTTGCAAGATTACCAAGTGTGATAGCTGCGTTAAATAATGAGATTACTCGAACAACCAACATGCAACCTATTAACGCAATCACCCAAAAAAATATACACGTACAACGATGTGATTTTTCAGCGCAACCAGTACTGGGTAATATTATTGTAATATATTTATATGAACCGGGTGAACTTGAAGGTGGTAAAAAAGAGCGACCTGATCCTATTTGGAGTATTACGACACACAAGATATCTAACATAGTAAGATCTACTGGTAGAAACGCAATCTACAGACTGGATTCAACTGCTCCTCAACGTGGTTTTACATGTGAACAATTGCAGGTGATTCCTGAGGATATACAATTACCACCGCAATCACTTAACTAGCACCCCTACGTCGATTACATTCAAGACAGGTCAGCATCGTGTTTTGTCGTGTATGGCCAAGATGGTTATCTTTTCTATCTACGGTAAATTGTCTTGGATTATTACTCGAATACTGCAACAGCATTATACAATTACAACTTGCACAATGATTATTCTGCTGTTGTTTCGGCGCGCTGATGAAATCAGTGTCAATATCAAAATCACGTTTATTGTTTTTATCACACTGTTTATAACCAGCTAATTTTTTCTTATTATATCGCTGTCAATATCATCATCATTGATCACTGACTCGTTCATGAAAATCCTTCGTAGTTGAGATATTCTTCTGACTCGAGACACTGCGAGATATACCAAATTTGACCACTCGATACGATCATCGACGATCCAAACAACTGTATCAGAAATAGTTAATCCTTGAGATGAGTGAATCGTCATCGCGTATCCTAGCGTCCACGGGGATTTATTTGTTTTTAACGCATCTTCAACAACATTGACATCAACTGTGACAATATCATTTAATACTAAATTCTGTTTCTCGATCTGTCCTGGTATATCAACATCAATATTCTGCCGCCGTGTATCAGCTGGTCGATAACATAACGGAACTGGCAACGTTGGAAACTTTTCTTTATGTAACTGAAACAACCGCTGCTGAAGTGTGTCTCTGACTATCTTTCTACTTGCAACTATCAAATCGTTTGGTCTCCACGTTTGCAGAAAGTCGTTCATTGAAGTTTTTGAAATTATCCCACGCATTACTTCACATTGAGTTTTATTCGGCTGTAGTCTGATTAATTTTTTTAACTCACTTAATTCTGGATCAAGTGCTCTATGATCATCAGTTATCTCCGAGTAATAATCAACAAAATCTTTCAGCCAATCATGTGGAAATGGTCCAACAAAAGGTGGTGGTTGACCGTGATCGCCACACATTATCACAGCAGTATTTTTTGTTAATAGCCAATCAAGAAATGTTTTTAACGTTTCTAATGATACTGTACATATTTCATCCCAAACGATAATCCTTGGAATATATTTCTCTCCCATTCGATCAGGATTCCATGCGTCACCCTTCCATCGGAAGAAGCTGTGATAGGTACACGATTGCACTCCTCGTTGTTTCATCTCTCGCGCGAGTCTATGTGTAGGCGTTAAAACAATCATATCTGATTTCTGAAATAATTCGATTGCTCGAGTCGTCTTACCAGAACATCCCGGTCCGTTCAGATAAATCGTTTTATTTCTGGTTATTGGATCGTACACCGATGGTGCAGATGATAATTTTGATATCTGGTTATTTGTCAGGTAAATATCTTTAATCGTAACATCAGCGGATTCGGAATAATCGAGTATGTTTTCTTTTTTTATTCTCCACGAACCCCACTGTGCACAAGTATCGGTATGTAGTTGTTCTAGCAATCCTGAATATGTTTTATTGATATAAAACGAATCCGTAGCAACTCTGACAGCAAATTTAGAAACCTTATTTATCATCGATAATAGATTTATCGAAACGTATGCGAACATTGAAGATCTTAAATGAGTATATTGAGGTGACTCATCGTCCATATAGCTTACAATTGTACCTAGTTTATTTCCATTTGGCAAGAAAGCTATTTCTCGATTTATAAACGTATTTCTTTTCGTTGTATCAGCGATTATAAAATCTAACTCAGCATCGTCCATGATCAGTCTTGTACAATGTCGTTTATGACAGTATGATCCTCCTTGAGTGAACTTGCCAATTATTTTTTCTGCCAAGATCTTTCGTAATTTTATTCTCATAATCGGTTTTATCCGCGTTTTCATCATCAGAATAATCTTTTTGTTGTGGTAACCAAGCTTCGGTTTGTTTCCGATATGATATAATTGCTTCGTTTACAATCAACGATATTAACATCGCACAATCGAGCATATATCGTAATAGTATTATTGGTACCCACATTTTTTCTGAAAAATGTTTTCCAAACCAAACATAACAAACTGGATGAAGTCCTTTAGCAAACTCGAATGACTCGATACAAGCGAATCCAATCAGGTCAAAATCCGGTAATGGTCCATTTATCGATACTCGCGTCATTTCGTGCTTTGGATGACCGAATCTTTTAAAGTATACAGAACAATCTCCCATCCCGAGAAAACTTCTGGGATAACACGCGACCATATCAACCGAAATAACATCTCTGTGAGCGTATTTAATATTCCATAGTCCACCGTGTCCGTATTCGACACAACTGGATATTATATCATCAAGAAAATCAAACCTAGTTGGTTTCCACGAATTTTTTCTTTCTAGCAAAATGAGCCTCAACTGACGGAACAGTAAAACAGTTGCTCAATAGTTCGTCAGTATCATCAGTATATCGCAGCGCAAGATTATTTATTTTCTCGTGAAGAAGATCTGTTCGATAAATAGCACCATTAGGTCGTACAAGCTGATCAAATTTATTTTTTTCTTCGGTACAATATTCGTCGGTTTCAGAACTCTGAAACAGCCATACTGACACAGGATCGTTTTTACTTATTTCGTTAATAAAATCAAACATGTCTCCGCGATAGTATATAACAGTTCGATTTCGTGGAAACACTGTTACTACGCTGGTCCATGCATGCACGTTATGATCAATAATTTTAATCTAAGCTCCTTTTGATTTATATTTTGATTCATATAATATTTCTCCAGTTATCGTCGCTACGGTTATTGGGAATTTTAATTTTTTTCCTAACTCAGCCACATCTTTGATAGACGCCCCGGTATCTTTAAATATTTCCCCCCACGTGTTTATTATTTTACGTCTTTTATCCGTTAGACCGTTTCCACGAGTCGAAGCGGTAAAATGTTCTGTTACTCGTTCAGCTACACAGTTTATTTTTGAAAATTTCATCGGTTTCAGATTATCAACGCTGGGTTTTTCTTTTATCAGATAGATTCCATAAATAACTGCTGTTACAGGATACGCTCGCTCATAATATGGTTTGTCAATTCCAGTTAATATCCCTGGTTTGGAATCTTTACTTAGTACGACAGTTTTTTCACCCTTGTGTACAGGATCATATTTGTCACGGATAATCCAATTACCTGTTTCTGTTAGCACGACAAATTTTATTCTGAAAAGATATTTGCAATTATCAATGTAGTTAATGATAGTTGCTGCTCGTTCGTCATTCATCGTAGCGTCGATGACACCGTTGCTTATAATCTTGAACGTTGACCATACATGAGATGCACCATCTGTGTGAAATTCTTTCTTGGCGCCGTGAATTTTATTAATCAAACTTTTATTTTTCGGATCAACCAGATCTCGCATCGGTAGGTCAGGATATGTTCTGTCGAGATTAAATTTATCTGCTTTCCAGGGCCTGATTCTGGATAATTCATCGAATTCGTTCAGATTATATTCCAAATAAATATTTAAATTTAAATATTATGTACATAATGTTTCGATGCAAATGGTTGATGATCGGTTCATTGACTCCTTGTAATAAATCCTGTAAAAAGCGGACAACACTTGCAGAGCGTTCACCGTGGAAGCTTAGGACCAATACCGTGCCTGCGATGTGGTATTGGAGTACGAAGAAAAAACACAATTATGCGCAAATTGTGGTGGAAAAAATATCGAGAACTTAAAAGATACTATGATAAAAAAATAACCCTGTAGACGGAGCTATACAATCCGCAGAGGACTATCTAAATAAGTTTTCAGACAAATTATGATTTAAACAAATAATATTATTATATAAATGAACCACGAGTTTGTAAAGCATCCTATCATCAAGAATTATGAATCAAATCGTGATGGTTTGATTAGAAATTGTAGGTTGAAAAAACCAGTCGGTACTGTTAATAATCATGGTTATCTAATGTTTACCGTTGGGAAGAAAAGATATTACTGTCACCGATTCGCATACGAGTGTTTCTTCGGAGTGATCAAAGATGGTCTTGTGATCTATCATATCGACGATATAAAAACCCATAATTATTTATCTAATCTGAGGGTTGTCACGCAAATTCAGAATTGTAGATTTGGAAACACTGGCTGTAATAATAAGAGTGCCAAAGCAGTTTTATCTATAAATTTATAAACGGATGAAGAGAGAATATTTCAATCGATGTATGCACCTGGCAAATATTTTGATATTGAAAGGTTTTCAATACATTCTGTCGTGGAAAATAACACCAAATCCGCTTTCTCTAACAAATATGAACAAAGAATCATCTTCCAACATCAATAATGGAGATAAATTGTCAAGCCAGTAAGTAATTACCTCGAATTATATTTATTAACTATTTATTTAATTTTTTTGGGGTCTGTAATGTACTCACACACTACTTATTTTTCCGACTTGAGCGAAGGGAGATAATTCTGTAAACATATATTTCTCCGTAGATTGTGATTTTTACGGTCGTAATTAGTCAATTAACCATCTACGTCGTAATTAATACCAGTAATGTAACAAGGAGAAGGATATTTATGGTTTCTAGCTTAGAAAATAGAAGAATAAACGTATTTTACATCGTACAATATAGCGAGTTATTTTTAGATCTGTTACGAGAAATCAAGTCAGAACACGCTGTTTTTTAGTGCAGATGTCTTACAATCTATTCAGAAACCATTGTTATAATGCAGAAATATTTACGATCTATTTATAAACCGTTGTTTTAGTGCAGATATTTTACGATCTATTCAGAAACCGCTGTTTTAATGCAGAAATATTTACGATCTATTTAGAAACCGTAACTATAGGTAACTATATAATAATTTCTGAAATGTATATATTTCAAATGCTTTCGTAGCTCATTGCGAACGCGTCGAACTATGAAACTCGAGGTCTGGCGATCGAGTCCCATGACTGACAACTGTCGGTGGTTACGCTTATTAGCGATTTTTATAATTAACTGGGGCCCCGCTAGCCCTCGAAACTCAACAGAACACCCTCCCACCACGTCACCAGTGGTGGGATACATGTTTTGTATCACCCACAGGCTGATTACTGGGGATGTTTGTCAAAATCTGTTGAGTGTAGAGAAGGCCCCCTGTCCTTAATTGTTGTGCCGTCCTTGGTGTTGTACTGACCTTTATTGTTGTGCCGTTCTTAATTAAGATTTATGTTTGTACTGTCCTTAATTAAGTTATATGTTGTGCTGTCCTTGATGTTGTATTGTCCTTAATTAAGTTTGTGTACCCTCTGAACTTGGTAGAATGCGATGGCAGCTACGAGTTCTGGGTTGTATTGTCCTTACGTGTGCCCATTGAACTTGGTAGAATGCAATGGCAAGCTACGAGTTCTGGGTTGTGCTGTCCTTATGTGTGCCCATTGAACTTCTAGAATACGGTGGTAGGCTAGAAGTTCTGGGTTGTATTGTCCTCACCAAACACGCCCACTTGAGCCTCTATACCGTTGTTTCATGGGTTAGGGGCTCTCATAGGGGGTCGTGTTTCGTGTGCCCACTGAATCTGGTAGAATGCGGTGGCAAGCTACGAGTTCTGGATTATACTGTCCTTATGTGTATCCTCCAAACTTACTAGAATGCGATGGCAGGCTAGAAGTTTATATGGGGATTATGCCCTTGAACTTGGTAGAATGCGGTGGCAAGCTACGAGTTCTGGGTTGTTGCTGTCCTTATATGTATCCTCTAAACTTGCTAGAATGCGATGGCAAACTAGAAGTTTATATGGGGATTATTTTGTTTTGTTTTATACTATGAAATATCAATGATATTAAAAAACTAGAATAATATGTCCGATGAACTGAGTCCTAACTACATATCAGAATAAAAAAATATTTCAGAATAATAAAAAAATATTTCTGAATAACGATCGATTTGCATAATTTTAAGTACCAACCACCCCATCAAAACAAATAATCTGATTGATTTACATGATTTTGAGTACCATTTACCCCGTCAAAATTAACAATCTGACTGATTTGCACGATTTTGAGTACCATTTACCCTATCAAAGTAAACAATCTGATTGATTTGCAATATTTTGAGTACCATTTACCTTGTCAATTTCTGAATAAATAAAATATTTCAGAATAAAATAATTATTTCAGAATAAAATATTTCACATTATAATAATTATTTAGATTATTTGCAAAACTGATTGATTTACACGATTTTACCCATCAAAATCAACAATCTGATTGATTTACACGATTTTGAGTTGCATTTACCCCATCAGAATCAACAAAGTGATTCATTTGCACAATTTTGAGTACCATTTACCCCATCAAAATTAACAAACTGACTGATTTGCATGATTTTGAGTACCATCCACCCCATCAGAATTAACAAACCGATCGATTTGTATAATTTTGAGTACCAAACCACCCCACCAATTTCTAAATAAATAAAATATTTCTGAATAAATAAAATATTTCAGAATAATAATAAAATATTTCTGATCACAATAAAAATCTACGATTTTGCATAGAGATTCACAATTAATTCCTCTCCCCCCCCCCGCAGGTCAATTAAGCGTCGGAGGTGGTCTGTGAACTTAAAATTTATTCGTGTTAACATATTATTATAAACAGGATTAGTTGGTTCTTGCACGATTAAACTTCGAGGGGGGACTTGTGGTGAGAACGTGTATAAAATGTATCCTTGTTGAGCCTGATTTGACTTTCCAAGATCTATTTGATAGCTGCCATCGATCACATCACAAACGAGATTAACCGCGATTGTTGATGTTATATTAACGATTCCTGGTGAAATATGTCTGCTGCCGCCATATGGATCGTTATCATGTTTGAGAACAACCGGAGGTGGAGCTATTGTTTTCCATGCATCGATGATTTTAGGAAAATTTGTATCAATAATTTTTTTCAGTTCATCTTTATTAAATATTTGTACTGAAAATGTAAAATCTTTCCCTTCATATTCCTTTTCCGTTATTCTATAATAATTGAGAAATGGTCTTATAGGGCGGGGAAGAGAAATAGCACGAGCTGCAAACTCTACTTCTGCATGATCACGTACTTCCTTAATGAAAGTTTCATTAACATAATTATGCTCTGATTCCAACTGATTTAGATGTTTCATTGACTCACTGATTTGTTGTTTTATATCATCGTTATAATGTTGCGATAACGATAAAAACAAATTTTGTATATTGTCGATTGATTATTTGACCTCAGAATTAATAGGGCCGGAATACATTTCATAAACCTCCAAATATCTTATTTCACCACTAAAAGTATAAACTTTATATGCACCGGTTCCATTCCATGGATATAAATTTCGGTATTTAGGTGTTGTTATAAATTTCTTTTCATCTGTAATGAAATCATCCCGACGTGGTTCTGGTGGTCCATGATATTCTGGCGCAATATCAGGCCAACCTAAAATAGATCTAATTGACGATTGATAAATATCAATGGCATAATCAGGAGAATGTATCTCAACCGTAGAAGATAGCGTCGGCTCATGAACGTTAAATGATATTTTTGCTTCTTTTCCGGTTATTGATTTTATTCTACGCGCAAATTCATCGTTGTGTTCAAACTCATAACTGCTAGTGGGTATTCCAACAACAACCTAGTCAGGTGTTCCATCCGGTTTGTTCTTATTAGCAAATACAAGCGAATTATTTGCTGGTTATCCATTAAACGATTTTGATCTTATGTTTGGCCAACTGAATATTCTCGTAATTCTACCAGTGCGATTTCTTTTGCTGGAATCGCAGTTGGAAAACTGACGTTAAATTCAGGATTAGTGGAACTTACTGAGATCATCGTGGTTTTCAGCGGAGTTGTGTTTGTCACGATCCGCTGGAGTAGCTCTACTGATGTCATTATTTAATATATTTGTGCCTTTAACACTAGCACAGTTGTATATTTTAGTCATTTCTGAAAACTCGAAATCGGAGATGATTCCATCATTAAGGCTCTTTGATAACAAAGACGATAACTTTGAGTATGCTACCGTCGCCGTGTGCAACTTTATCATGTAATCATGCAATTTTTTATTCATGCACGTGCATATTTTTTTTGCAATGATATTGAGTACACCTGCAATTGTTGTTGTTGCTGAAATACAGATTGTTACGGTTACTGGCGCCATCATTATTATCGTTGATAATAATACGCCGGTGGACACAACAATAGCGGATACTAAATAAACGATTGCGTCGACGATAACTAGTCGTCGTCGATATTTCTTTACTTTTATTGTATATTGTTCGACTCGATCTTTTAAGTTTGTTTGCCATTCACGTACTTGATTGAACCTAAATTTTTGAACGTCCATTATATTTTACACAGTAACCAATTGAGGTGTTTCAGCTACAAATTCTAGACACCACCAGTAAGATGCTGCGGTTAATTTCTTATCAGCTGCTTCCAGAATAAATATTTCTTCAGTTCCCTTGTTTAATATGATAGACACTACTCCAGAAAATTTATCAGTTGAATAACGCCAAGGATACGTTGTAAATATCTCGAATTTTTCAGCACTGAACACAGACAGCCTGTACACACCAGTGACTGTTGCTGTATGCTTGATAGTTTTATTTTGCTGTGACCATGTTGCGAATCCAAATGACACCGTGTATACGATGTTGGTAATATGCCCGGGAGTTACTCCGGCTGGAATTTTAATCAGACTAATTTTGTTAACGATATTAGGAATTCCATTTACGACATCTTCGAGTGTTTTTTTTGTGTCTATGTTAGTTTTGATTTCGGAAAGTTTTATGTCAACGGTGAGCGGAGTGCCGAAGAAATCATCTATGGCTTCATTGATTTTTTGAAAATTTCTTCGAAATCTTCCAAAAGCGCCTACGTGCACATTATATTCGGCCCGCAACGTGGATAATTTACCATCTACGGTGCTGTAGCCGACGTCATACTCGGCCCGCAACGTGGATAATTTACCGTCAATGGTGCTGTGGCCGACGTCCACATATTTTTTCGTCGCGGCATCTTCGTCGTATGTTGGATCTCTTAACACTGTTATCTTGTTTCCGTCCATGCTGAGTTCACATGTTATTATGTCACCGGTATTTTTTAAGCGATTAGCAACATTTTTTGCAATTTCATCTCTGATGGTTGTAAACGATATACTTGAGTCTGTGATTCTACCTCCGTCAGTAAACACGGGAATGTTATCCGTGACCGCACCGAATACTCGTCGAACTATATCATTCCATTTGATATCGCTAGATTTTAACTTACCATATCGATCCTGAAAAATAACAACCTCATCTGGGTCAACTCCAGCCAGGTTCATATTAACAGCAAGTTCATCTTTAGTCGCGTACTTCGACAAATCAATGTCGGATTTTTTTTTCTTGATAGGAGTAGATCTTCCGTAAATATCAACCATTATATAAGATCTAAGATCTGTTTAAAACGAAGCGATTACTTGTATAATCATGCACGACTTTATGAGGTGCCGCGGAGGACTCTGATATAGCGTCGAGTACATTAATTACTTCACTGCTGCATATTGGCGGATCCGTCATTGTTTGTGTTGGTAGCGTTGAATACCAAACCGCTGATTGGAGTGGCGCGACATACTTGATAAACTCACGAGGTGGAGCTAACCCGTACGAATCGAAATAAACGACTCCACGTGGATCAATTGCGTATGATACCCAATGAGTACCGGGTCCTGAATTATCATCGAGATTAATGATACCCGTTTCAATATTGTTTGGTCGGTCCGACAATTGATCTCGCATAAAAACACCTCTGAAGTTTTTTATTTTTAGTTGTTTAGCAGCATCAAGTAAATCAAAATTTTATGCTGTAATAATTAACGAAGTGTTCCTGGAAGCCTCAGACCTCTTCCCCAACGAGATCGCGGTAATCTTAATCCGATCCCTCATGTTTTTAATCCTCGCCCTGTTGCTTTCTTTAATGCCATTTCATCAGCGGTTCCAACAGTACCTAATGCGGCTGCTTTTGTTACGGCAGTTGCAGCTGCGGAAATTAATGCTGCAATAGCCGCGAGAAGTGGAAAAAAATACCACCTGTTTTCATTGAGTCTTTAACCGCACCCGCAGAGAGATTAAGTTTGACGCCTGCTTTTGATTGTTTAGCGCCGTTGAAATGTTTAAGTTAACGTTCTGATAATGATAATTTATTTTGACCACCCGTGATCTGATCTCGCTCTAGTGATATTTTCATTCCGCAGTTTTTTTTGTGCTGAATTTGATTGAAGGTTTTTAATCTGACCAGGAGTCAGACTGACACTAACGTGATGATATGGCATTTTACGATAATACTCGTGTTTTTAAATAATATGATTAAAGATTTTCCACTGGTGCATCAATAACTCTCATTCGTCCACCAACACCATCAAGCAACATTGATTTATCGCTAAATATAACAGCAACTGCTCTGTAATCTGTGGCAGCAGGAGGTTGTGTTACCCGAGCTCGAAAGTGAATATCAACGACAGATTGTCTAGATAAATCAAGATGTTTCAACGAAAAGTAATAAATGGGATATAATGTTGTAAAATCTAGTTGTGATATTTGCAGACCAGTATCTATATTTTGATCACGTCCCATAAATGACATCAAACGATGATATGCACGCACTACGTGATTTTGATCAAAATTTAACAATACATCTTCAGCTGCTTCTTGATGTCCATTTATCCGCAAGGAAACCTCATTAACTCCAAGTTTGTCAAATATCATGTGACTACGTGTTTGTGAATTCGTTCGCGCAATATCCTGAAAAGCAACAAATATATGTCGTGGTGCAGAAACACCCTGCTGTGAAACTATATGCCATGTAAGTAAACCATTAACAGAAGTTTGAACAGCATCTGTGGTCACTGTCAACCATGATAACAATGATTTACCGCCCGAGTCCATAAAAGAGAGTAATTTTTGTTCCTCAGCAATTGATGGAGTCATTACTGGCATCCACAATGAAAGTTTTTTCAGTATTACTTTATCAGCATCACCAAGAGGTCTCCAGAGTGCATCATTATCATCACTTTTTCTTACAAGCACAGCTGTGTGTCTAGCCCCGAAGATAATTTTTCTAACATTTCTGCAAAATCCAAAAATATGAAATAATGGAATCGCACATGAAAATCTTCTGCGATCGCCTTTTAACATTGATCGTCGTGATGAAAATCCTAAGTTGAACTCTGAATTAGCATCATGAACAACTAACCACACATCAGCATCAGCGTTATTGGTAAAATTTCTGGGTCGTCTTATATTATGCGGTCTGCTGTCTGGGTGATCAGAAGTGTCCTTGGCAAACATCATTGTCGGACCGGTTGATCTTGTATAATCATCTGAATATCTTGCTAGACCTATTATCGCTGTGGCAACATCAACGTCTTTTTGAATCGATTCAATATTTCTTCCATCGATCATGTATGTGGCACTGTCAAACAACGCCATAATACCGTTGTTGACAAAACCGATTCTAACATCACCTCCGTACTCAGTATCATCTGCTTTTATAATTTCACCTTCTACGTCAATAAATGCCTCAGCGGGTAAGAAATATCTACTTGTATCATGAACCTATAATTCGATTCTCCCCCGCTGATTTGGTTTTTTTGCGTCATAGGAATAAATTTGATAATCACGTACTGATTCATCTTTGAGAACTGGCGCGTCTATATCAAACCCCGGATCGGATATACGCTTGAACATTTTATTATAATTACCCATTTTTTCAAATGGTGATCTAAATTATTGTCGTCTGACACGAAGATCACTTCCTGCTATTAAATTTGCAGTTATATTTCTTTCTGCTTCTTCGGATAATTCCGCTAGTTTTTTATTTGCGGCTTGATTTATTATTTTACCGACATTTGCGGGCATAACTTCAGTGCTGGCCAGTTTCACTGGTTAATGCGGTTTTTTTCGTACTAATCGAGATACTCTGTCCTTGACTGTCAAGAACCATTTACTAGCAAGATTACCAATAGTGCCAGGAATTTTATCACGAACAGCCTCAATAGCCTTCACAGATAATTGTTTTACAATCGGTATTGCTTTTGGAGCCATCCTTCTAAATAGACCTTGAACAACATCACCAAGTCCATCTCCTTAAATTGTTTTATAATTTGGAAGTCGTGAATTTACTACTCTGACCATGATCGGTCCACGTTGAGTAGTGTGTACAATCATCTTATTTTATTTACCATTTTATCTAATCATGGTGACTAATCATCAACGAGTTCATCGATAAGTTCTCGGTAAACGCTGATATCCATAAAACCACCTTCGAATAATCGTTGACAAATATCAGCTGCTTCATTAATTATTTCTGGTGAGTTATTTCCGGCACGTTTTCCTCCTATGAGAACTTCTAACCGTGACACGTCATTGAGGATATTATCAGGACAAACAAAATTATTTCCCAGACCACTCCCCGTTGCTCCTTTATCCTCACTTGTTTCCGTCCTTTTCTCAAAGAGTCTTAAGGGTGATCTTTCCACCCTTGCTTTTTTAAGTAGTTCTTCAGACCTTTTAAACTGTGACATCAACTTTTGCTGTGGTGATTGTTGTTGTTATTTGTGGTTGCGGTGGAAGAAGTTGATATGAAGGTTCCGGCTGTTGTTCTATTTGTTCCAGCCTCTCTCTATCAAGTCTTTTTATTTCTTTAACAAGTGTATCGTATCTATGATCATTAATTTTTACTCGTTTTATGTCGTAATATATACGATATACCCATTTAATAAAATTTTCATCGTTTGTTTTTTCATAACCGAGTTTTAAAATATCAGATTTATTAAGTATACCAGATAGTATTTTTTCGGGTAAATCATCTTCTTCAGTATTTCTAATATCTTCGATAAACTCCTGTCTAAATTTTACAATCAATTCAACATTGACTCTTCCTGTTTTAGGTTTATGTGCAAATTCTTTTCTCACGTCGGTGACTTCAGTACGAATTTTTCCAATACCCTCAAGTATTTCTTCGTCGACGGGTGGAGGTTGAGCTACAGCTATATCAGTTGGAAGTTTTCGTAAAATCTTTTTTGTTTTCTTAGTTCTCGTTATTTTTTCCGTTTGCTCAGCGGTTTGTTTTAATACTTAAAGAATACCCTTCTTCTTTTTCTTTTTCTTCTCCTCGTCCTCATCCTCGTAATCCTCATCATCCTTAAAGTCTCCCCATACAGCTTTTCCAGTAATTTTTGTAACCGGTTTAAATAACTGGTCTGTGCCTTCTGTAAATTCAACTTGGGCTTCTTGACGTTCTTGCAATTTTTGTCTAACAGAATCATGAACAGGATGTTTTGATTGCTTTTAGTCTCTCTCGAGCTAATCTAGCAGTGTGAGATTCCTTAGCTGATGGCATTATTAATATGATATTTTTTAATTAATAGCAGCAGAGGGGGCGGGACCTCTGATGGGTAAACAAAAATTTCGACAAAAATAAAGTAATCCAATTAGAGAAACTCTCGGTCAGGTTAAACGCTTTGGTTTAGCGTCAGTGACCTTATTTTTTTTTTTATTTCGGAGGAGCTTTTATTTTAAGCAAATGACGTTTCAGACAAGTGGTCTGTTCGCCCCCTCTGTTGCTGCAGTGTTTGATTTGGAACAGTAGACTAAAGAATATGCAAAGAAATTTCATTTTGACTCGGAATTGAATCACATATTTACATCTTAAATATGCAATGGTTGTAAAAACTGCTGTCAGTTTGGAGTCTGGTTTATATCTTCACTCTTCTGTGAATAGAGGTGAGCTTTTTTACTTCTGTAAGTTAACATTTAAACCAAGCTTGTATATAGGGTGGATTCCATGCTACAGATATACCGCTTCGTCAACCCTTACTCCACACAAGCAATACACGTAGTTTTACTTGTTGTTGGTATTGTTTTTGTATTGTGGTTTTAGCCATTTTTCATGTTATGATATGTTGTATATGACATAAGGAAGCCCTCTGGGAGGTAAATTAGGTACATTGAAATAAACGGGACCATTTTTTCCCATTAGCATTTCGCGAGTCGATTCAAAAAATGCGGCCAAAAATGTTCATTGCAAACAAAAAAATTCCAGAAGGCGGGTTTAAAAAAAGTGTTCCCATGACTGCAGCCAATCAGTAAAGAGAATACTGCACAATAATTTCATGGGTTATTTGGACCAGTCAGAATCACATAAAGTGATATTTTAACGCCGGGTAATATAAAAAAAAATATGAAACTGCGCATGCTGTAGGAAAACTATACATACTGTGTGATGAATATTTGATAGGTGGTGTGCATCTAAACATGTTGATAAAGATTATGATGGTCTTAGACAACTCATATTAGTTGAGTTTAAGAATAACGTCATAGTGGGAAGTGCACAGAACAAAACCCTAACATGAAAGACAGCCAAGGTAATACTGCGGCCTACTTCTGTGATACAGACTATACTAACACTAAAGCAGCACAGAGTTTTTCATCCAATGCAAACACAAATAAGCGTGCAACACGCATGAAACACCTAACATAAATAAAAGCCAAGTTAAATGAATAGCGGGTGGCATTATGGTGTCAGAATCCTTACACAATTCTATCAAGAGGCCTACAAGAACTACCCAGTCCAGCAGCTAGTGGAAGCAGCTAACTACATTTTTACTCACACAACTACCATTTCCCCGAAATTACTTGAGAGGAAAAAGGACTGCGGAGAAATGTAAAGGAGCAGAAGGAAAACGGGGAACTTTTGCTTAAAAAGCTCTTCTAAGGGCTACCAATATTGCCTCTTATCCAGGAGCCATTTTGGCTTGGTATCCCGTTTCGATAAAACTAGTATGTACACTAACTTGATCCTTCAATCCACATCTTCAAAATTCAAACCTTTTATGACCTAACAGTGACCAAACCTTTTATATGTCGCTCAGGCATATTAGTTATTAAAAATTTGTATGGCATCTACAACGTACACTATGTACTAGAATTTTTACGATTGTTAGGACGTAGGAAAATTTTACAACTTGTTTTGATTTGACCCAAATGCACAGGTGGCTAACACATTATTGCCATTTTTTTTATTGTCTGTTAGTACAACTAGCCCAATTTACACCCGCCTAATGCTAGGCGACCCAATGTGACGTCATCGTTGCGACCAATCGCAACGGGCGTTACATACTGCTTGGGTCGACCACTATTACTGTCAATAACCGAAATGAAATCAACTGTCTGTTAACATGTGTGTGTTGGTCCCATTCCCACTCGTGAAAGCCCTTCATTCAGGTCGTTAGAGACATATAGTCCTACTTCCTGAAGGCTAAATTAGCAGTGCTCCTTGAGCACATAAACGCCTGGGGGATGTGGCACTAATTCCTTCCCCGAGGAACATTTAGCCTCCCGCTATGCTGGAATAAACCCGTCGCACATGCCCTGTTGGGCGCACACGACGTAAATCCAAGTAATCAATCAATTAATCAATAGTGACGTCAAAACTTACTGTGATGAGCTTGATATCGACACTACAGTAACGGCTGTTCGTAAAGCTGATGACTTCGTTAAATCACAAAATTTAATTTGTCAATAAACCTTCCTCTCAACGTGTTTCATTCTTGTGTATCTGCTTAGGATCTTTCGTTAATACCAGTGTGTATTTATCTATTTGCTTTTGGTCTCAACCTATTCTGACAGACAAAATGAGTGCTTATTTTCGATCACAATACATAGTCTATAGATAAAATAGCTCCAATAAGCTAATGTTTCTTATTATATAAATGCGAACCGACAATTTATTTTTTTAAAAACTCCCTGACACGCAACTAAAGTGATATGTTTTTAAACATGGCTGACAAAAAATACTATCTAGGTTGTTTGCTTGTTTTTGTGATTTTTTTTTAGAATGTGGGAGAGCCTATTATGATACAGAATGCTTTCAAATTTTTGTTTCATTTTTAAAAAAATACATAATGAGAAGTTTAAGTAACTATGGTGTGGACCTTGTGGCAAAAGCAACTGACAGGTTATTAAACTGACCAACGTAGATTTAATTTTCAAAGTGAAGTGCAAAAATACATTTCAAGCTTTATGTTTAGATCAAATGTACCTGCAGGAAGGCAGAATTGCTTGGTTTAAACATAAAACAAATGTTACGTAGCTGTAAAAACAGAGAAAAACATGTTTTGTTTTTTCTTTAACATTTTATGTAGCCATGAAAATCTACCACATGATAAATTAATTCTTGTTAAAACATTGAAAAGATCTTGTTCCATTTTTAGTATTTAGAAACCTTGTAAGATAATATAGCAGTGAATTAAATTAGTTGAACGAGTCCTGGGACTCAAACTTAGATCGTTTTCTTAGCGACGATACTGCATAGCGACATAAAACTGTTTTCGTTTAAGTATTCGTCAAAACACGTGAGTAGCCTCCCTTTGACCAGTAAACTTGTACAACCAAAACTAAGTAGTTGTTTTGCTTGTAAACATATATCTATGCATGTGTATTTTAGGAAATGACGAGTTGTGTGTGAGGTGCATAATTTGGAAAATGTAAGATCTTATTTTTTAGAGTATCATGAGAGGTAAGTTTTAAAGAAGATTTTGCCTAGAACATCGGTAAATTGCGTTCGATCTTGTGATCATAGAATAGTCTAGTCCTACCTGTAAGACCCGACGCTGATATTTATGTTGTGGGCGTCAGGCATAGCACCTCAACAAAATCAAAATGTGCTATGCCTTACATGTAGGACTAAGAATAGTCCTACATGTAAAACATCGACGCTGTCTAACATTGTTGGACTAGACCACAGGGGCTCGTATCGTTGATTACAACTGACCTGTCATACATGTACTATATAATAACTACGTAGTTATTATATAGTACATGTATGACGGGTTACTTGTAAGTAACTATACGAGTCATGTGGACTATAGATCATAGAAATGATACGCAGTAGAGCTGTATCGAGTGCTTCAAAATAGTATGTTGCCTTTGATGGATAAAGAGAAATCCGCTGACTAGTCAAGTTCTCTGACAGATGAAATAACTTAAGACTGTTTATTTTACGAAGGCAATTTAGTAATTAAATATTTTTTAAAAGCAGCTCATTCACCTTTTAGTTTTTTGGGTTTTTTTTTTTGAGAATTAATAAAATGAATATATATATATACGAAACAGAATGGAATATATATATATATATATATATATATATATATATATATATATATATATATATATATATATATATATACCAAACAGAATGGAAAGTGCTTTCCCCCGGATTCTACATGACAATGCTTGATTTGCAGAAAAAATAAAACTTGTATACTAAAAATAGAAAATTAGGGTCCTGTACAAGTTATGATTTAGTTCTGTGCAACATTACATGTCAGTATTATACCTCTATATTCTCTTAATTTTGTGGACCTCATAAGATGAAATATGCTTTAATAATCTTTGTTTAAAGCACCATATTGTTGCACGGAACTATTGTGCATGGATGAACAGGGTGATATCTAATGTCTGATATTATAAACAGTATGGAGGTTTTACTGTATGTAATAAAAAAAATTGCCAACCTATTCCAACAAAGTGATTAGATTGACTAGAAGTTATTTGATCATAGCACCAGAAAGGAACTAATTACTTCTTAATGTGCCCTTCTTGTGTGTTTTGAGAATAATTGTAAACAGTTGTTCAAATATAGTTATTTCTTTAGATATGTTACTATGGCAATGCTTGGTGTAATCAGTTTTCATGCTTTGTGACTTATGTAAAATATGGAGTTCATTTCATTTATAAGTATATTCAGGCAAGCTTGCTTTTTTGGTCAAAACATCGATAAATCTAAATTATAATAACTGAAGTCAGAATATTAAGAATATATTTAAAATGGGATATTTTGAGATGCATACATTTCTGTCTTTCAAAAAACAATTGGCAGTAAGAAGGGGGCAAACTTTCCCCTGAAAAAAATGTTAGTAGTGATGTTGATTCAGAGACAGTAACGCATTTTTCTATCTATTTTGGAAAAAAATATCACAGATACAGGAAATACATACAATTATTTTTTGTCTTCAGAAAAGCGTCATTTTCAGAGGAGATAATATCTGATGGCAGCTCATTGCTCTTTATTCACCTGTAAAGAAGGGGCCATAACTTCTATGCATGCCCATGTTGAAGTTAGAGCTTTCAACCTAACCGAACATGAGAGAAAAGATCTTAAGGCAGCATGGTCTGAGGAAGGAAATGCAGTTTTTCATTATCAGTGTTGGAAATATTTGTCATCTGCAGCCAAGAGAAAGAACCCTGATATGAAGCTCTCAGACTTGGAGGTGCAGTTAGTTCAGGAAGCTGTAAAAACTGCAGAATATCATGATGAAGAAGAGAAGGTCAAAGATGAAGCCAAGAGAATTGCCCAAATGATCAAATCAGCTGACTATTTTATTGGTTTCACTGGGGCTGGAATATCAACAGCAGCTGGTATTGGAGATTTTCGTGGAATAGATGGGAAATGGACTGACAGAGACAAAAAGAAAGAATATGGTAAAAGAAAATTTAAAAAAGGTGTTGCATTCAATATATACAAAAGATGATATTAATATATTATCCTGTAATAAAACGCATTTTATAAGCTTAATAACCTGGGTTGATTCCCAGGGTAGAACAAACTTGGACACGATTTTATTCATGTTGCCATGACCATTATCCTCCATATACTGTTTTAGATATAGGTATGTTTATAA
Organism: Sinohyriopsis cumingii; assembly: GCA_028554795.2. Classification (NCBI taxonomy): domain Eukaryota; kingdom Metazoa; phylum Mollusca; class Bivalvia; order Unionida; family Unionidae; genus Sinohyriopsis; species Sinohyriopsis cumingii. Next base: position 35,312,103 of record CM068826.1, read on the forward strand.
AGATTTTAACTACATATCATGAATTTGATTTTGAAATGCTGCAATCATTTTTGGTAATTTATTTCATTTCTAAACTGATAAGAGGAATTTTTGTAGGAGTGTTTTAGGTTTTTGTGTGCACCATTTTGTTGTTGTAGGGTTTAACGCCATTTTTCAGCACAAGATAGGCTATACATGGCAGTCAGTATTAATGGTGGAGGAAGAACCCGGGAAAACCCGGGAAAGAACCACCGACCCACAAGAAGCTACCGGCAAGCTTTCTCACATATCCACACTGGCCCAACCCGAGACTTGGACCTATGCAGACAAAGGTGAGATGGCAGTGATCCGTAACGGTGAGCGCTTTAGACCACTCAGCCACTCGGGGCCCCGCACCATTTTGTCTTACCGTGTATAAATGATTATATTTGGAGGAAAACTATTTCATATTCTGTTATGGATTGACTCTTAGGTCAGTGTGCATAGTCCTCAGAAATGGAAGGCATTACATGGTCATAATATAACGTTATAGAAACCTGAGTGTGACAGGTTTGGTGTAAAGTATATTTGAAAATAATTTTCCCATTGACTTTTGTCAGTTCAAGAGGCATTTTGATAAGTGAAAATCTGAAACTGGGGCTGTATTTTTAAATTTCTGTTGCAGGTGAAAAAGGAGTCAAGAAGAGTGCAAAGAAATCATACAGCTCCTATCGCCCAACCTACACTCATGAGGCACTTGTGAAACTGATGGAGATGGGTCACATGAAACATTTGATCAGTCAAAACACAGATGGTCTTCATAGACTCTCAGGCATTCCCCACTCAAAACTCTCAGAGCTTCATGGCAACAGTTTCATAGAAAAATGTGAGAAATGTGGGGCACGGTATGAACGGCCATTTTCCTACAGAAGTGTCACAGGAAATTCATCAGTTCCACCCAAATGCTGCCAAAGATGTAAAATTAACCATCGCACAGGAAGGATATGTGAGAAAAAGGTTTGATATAATTATGCCCAGCTTTATTCTATGGAGATGGTTTATAGTGTTATCTGTGCCTGTCTGTTGCAGACAGACATCAATGTATTTTATTAGTCTGTACAACATAGTTACCAATATCCATCCATTACAGATATTGATGTCTCAATTATTGTTTGTTTATGCTATTGCACTGGACATTTTATATCAGTGCACCGGTAATTACGTTTTTACTTTGCATTGAAATTATAAATGCCTAGCTCATTAAAAAGTAACCCAATATGACAACACAGGAAACAACAATATGGTTGGATTTAATGCTTGCAGTTAGGCTACTGAATGTATTTACATATTGGTGCCAACGCATGTACATTGTAGGTTTGATTAAACGCTTAATTAAGCACATCCCTTGGAGTCGAATCATGAGCACCAATGCGCTCAACTTTAATGATATCTCCAAAATACAATAATAAAGTTTCAGAAATAATGCATTCGAAAATTATGCTAATACTCTAATACTGTAAAAGCGGAGTTGTAGTTTGTTTTGATGTAAGCGGCCTTACACCATACCTGTCAACTTTCACGCCGGAAGGGAGAAAAACTCCAATTTTTGGGATCGCTCTATGCCTATCTCCAGATTTCATAATAGATTTTTGCAGAAAACTCCCAATTATTACATTATGTCTTCGATTTTCATTTCTTCTATACAAGAAAAGTCCTACATCTTCTGTTGTACCACCTGTGAATTGTTGTGACGAAATAATTACTTTACTAGAAAGATTTCACTTCTTCACTAAATAGGATGTTAAGTGTAAACATTATTCACAAAATTAATGATTTTTTTACCTCTACAACAATACAAAAAATAAAAATATAAACCAGAAGAAAAAGCTCACAAGAATAAAATCGCCCATAGTTAATTTCAATCCAAAGAATGATCACTACGAATGCTGTAACTCCATATACTATAGCGCCATTCCCACGAAAGAAACTTACATGAGTGAACACTTTTTATACCATATATACCAATGTTAATTACCATCACTAAATTAAAAGAAGGAATGAAAATATATACCAAGAAGCAATTGTGTCCTCAAAAAACTAATTCAGAATATGTTTTATTGTAAACAATATTGAATGCTTTATGAGTCTACAATAAGGGAATACGGTCGGATATACGAGGGGAAAATAGTTGCCACATGTACGGTACCATGAGGCTGCCTATTTAGGTACCTTTAATTCAACAAAAGTGGGAATCCTTTATTTGCCAATCAATTGCTGGTACTTGCATAACACACAGTAGTGTAGAACATGGTTTCTTTAAATTATGACGGAAGGCCAGTTGTTTTCGCAAATTAGTTACATTGATAAGGATTAGCTTTTAATTAGTCATGCTGGCTTTCTTGCTTGTTTATTTAAGACTAATCTTTTGTTATTGTGCAGCTGACCACAGCTGACCAGAATATGAAAATAGGGCATGTCCTGAGGGAAAATAGGGCATGTCACGGGAAGAAACGGCTAGTCTTTTTGCAAATTTCATGTATATTGGACCAGGAAGATTGATCATTATTTAGTGACAACAAGGCTTTAAAAATGCCACGATAAACCTCCCGATTATAGGTCCCAATCTGTTTTTTTCTTCAGCCTCCTTGCTTGGCTTTTGAAAAGTTCATATGTATGCCTTACACTCTGTTTTACAAAACTACGGTAATCGTGCCAATATTATGGAATAAAAGGCAATAACACATCAATGTACTGGTATAGTTGCCGGTCAAAATTCCCTCTTTGCACAAGTCAGTTTCAGGGTTTTAATGATTAACTGGCCTGTACTGCAGTCACAAAACAAAAGTCAAATTAGCTGACTATCAACATAGGAACCACTGAAGCATCAAGCTTTCCATTGTGTGGAAATTTATGATGTTTGTTCAGCTAAAACACAAACTAAAATTGATTAATGTTGATCCTAGTTGATCTATATGAGAATTTTAGCCTTTAATATTACCACTCTTCATAAACATGTAAATTATGCTGGTTATGTGCCTTGTACAATCAAATGTGTGTACCTTTTAAAAAATATTACCTCAAGTTGATGGATCACTTATATCATTGAAAATGAGTAACTCGTGAGTGCGTGATTCAACATAAATGAAATAGCTATTAAGGACTGCTGAAATGTTATCTGGAAGAATGCAATTAGGTTGAAACAATGAATAAAACAAAAACTGAATATAATATGTTTGGGAATGAATAAGGATTTAAGTGACGCTTTGACTGTGCAAGGACTGTACAATATAGTTCAGCCTAGTCTCCTGGGTAAACTCAACTGGCCTGCGAATTATGTAGTCTGTATTTACCTTTAATTTTTTTGTGTTGGAAAAATCAGAAAAAAATGCACATGCAAAATAATAACAAAATCAATCATTGTACTTTATAAAAGTTGTCAGGTCACCAAAGTTTTTGCATGCCTATCCTAATAATAAATTACAAATCTGTCTAATGTTACAGGATTGTAAAGGATACCTGATGAATACCATCATCAACTTTGGTGATTACTTGGAGGATGAAGTGTTGTCAGCAGCGACACAAAATGCAAAGAAGGCAGACCTGGTTCTGTGTCTTGGGTCCACACTTCGAGTCACTCCAGCCAGTGATCTTGTACAGATGGGAAAGAAACCAATCAGACTTATTCTGTGTAACAGGTAAGCCATATACTGAAAGTGCAGTAGTTGTAACAGTAAGTTATTTGTGTTAAATTTTGGTTTGATTCCCAGTGCACATACAGATGGTTATGACTATGCAAAAGTCATGACACTGGTGCAAAATTGCAAGTGTCATATAAGTTGCCAGTGAATACTGAACACGTGTCATGCAAGTTGTCAGTGAAATGATTGAATATTGACAAGTGTTATGTAAGTTGCCAGTGAAATGATTGAACACTGACATGTATCATGTAAGCTGCCAGTGACATGATTGAATATTGACAAGTGTCAGGTAAGTTGCCAGTGAAGTGATTGGGTATTGACAAGTGTTATTAAGTTGCCAGTGATATATATATATATATATATATATATATATATATATATATATATATATATATATATATATCATGTGGGTTGGCTTGAGAAATGCCCTCTCTCCATGGCTGTCAATAGAGTAGCTTGAGAAATCCCCAACAGTCCTTGGCTTGTAATAGAGTTGCTAGAAATGTCCTCCATTCCTTGGCTTGTAATAATACTCTAGCCAGCACAGCAACACAATTTTTTAACAATAATAATAGCATGTTTTTTATATTTTATTTTTCTATTTTTATCAGGTTTAGCAGCATTAAAATAGATCATTCTCCAAAGAGACTTCAGTTGTGTCTGTTAGAACGATTGGTTAATACAGGTATATTGATAAATGTTAGACATATATATATATATATATATATATATATATATATATATATATATATATATATATATATATATATATATATATATATATAATGTGGGTTTTTCTTAAATATTAGACATGAAAGGATATATATATATATATATATATATATATATATATATATATATTTTGTGGGTTTTTCTTACAGACAGCCAACACCATATGATGCATTGTGTTATGAGAAAGAAAAGGATCAGTTGGCCCCAAATGGGGTCCGTATCTTCGGAGATTGTGATAGGTTGATGAAAGTGGTCATGCTCAACATGTTGGGATTAGAAAAACTTGTGGAGTGGGAGCAGGGCAGAGAGGAGAGGATGAAATTGTATGATGAAAGAAGGAAGTAGGAAATGTTACACAGAATGTTGAATATACAAGATGACAGCTCGACCCTGATTTCTATCAAAAGAATCCGACACCAAATTCTTTAAGCTTATTTGAGTGAAGAATTTAACTGTGGACTTGGAATCACAGAATTTGTTAATATTCAGCTAGTACTGTAATATGTGGATAATAAGAGTATATGTTTATTATTTTAAATTAGTGGAAATTGTATTTGCTTTTTATTTATATGTGCGTACCAATAATTAAATGTATTCCAATGAATTATTTATAATGTAATATTTACACAGATCCGTCCTGTACTTTTCATGATTTAAGAAAGAAATAGCAGAAATAAAATGGCAGAATGAAAACAAAGTAAACAAAAAGTTACTTTTATCACTTAATTAGGAGTGGATATCCATCAAGTGAACATCAAGGTGTGGATATCCATCAAGTGAACAAATTTTTCATCCCAGACTTGGTTTTATTTATATACCTAAGTATGCATTTCGTTTTGCTATAAAAAAAATGGAGGACCATTTTTATGTACTAATATTTTTCTGCCTACATTATTTTTTTAATATATGATTATTATCTCTAATTTACATTATTTGAGCCGGATATATCTGAAGATTAAAGTGTTTGTACTGTTGGATAGACATACCCATAAATGAATGTATTTGCACTGTTGGATAGACATACCCATAGATGAATGTATTTGCACTGTTGGATAGACATGCCCATAGATGAATGTATTTGCACTGTTGGATAGACATAATCTAAAGATGGATGTGTTTGCACTGTTGGATAGACATATCTATAGATGAATGTGTTTGTACTGTTGGATAGACATACCCATAGATGGATGTGTTTGTACTGTTGGATAGACATACCTATAGATGAATGTATTTGTACTGTTAGACAGACATACCCATAGATTAATGTGTTTGTACTGTTGGATAGACATACCCATGGATTAATGTGTTTGTACTGTTAGATAGACATACCCATAGATTAATGTGTTTGTACTGTTGGATAGATATACTCATAGATGAATGTATTTGCACTGTTGGATAGACATATCTATAGATGAATGTGTTTGTACTGTTGGATAGACATACCCATAGATGAATGTATTTGCACTGTTGGATAGACATAACTACAGATGAATGTATTTGCACTGTTGGATAGACATATCTATAGATGGATGTGTTTGCACTGTTGGATAGACATATCTCAAGATAAATGTGGTTGTACTGTTGGATAGACATACCCATAGATTAATCTGCTTCTACTGTTGGATAGACATACCCATGGATTAATGTGTTTCTACTGTTCGATAGACATACCCATAGATTAATGTGTTTGTACTGTTGGATAGACATATCTATAGATGGATGTGTTTGTACTGTTGGATAGACATACCCATAGATTAATGTGTTTGTACTGTTGGATAGACATACCCATAGATTAATGTGTTTGTACTGTTGGATAGACATACCCATAGATTAATGTGTTTGTACTGTTGGATAGATATACTCAGATGAATGTATTTGCACTGTTGGATAGACATATCTATAGATGAATGTGTTTGTACTGTTGGATAGACATGCCCATAGATTAATGTGTTTGTACTGTTGGATAGACATATCTATAGATGAATGTATTTGCACTGTTGGATAGACATATCTATAGATGGATGTGTTTGCACTGTTGGATAGACATATCTCAAGATAAATGTGTTTGCACTGTTGGATAGACATATCTATAGATTAATGTGGTTGTACTGTTGGATAGACATACCCATAGATTAATGTGGTTGTACTGTTTGATAGACATACCCATGGATTAATGTGTTTGCACTATTGGATAAACATACCCATAGATTAATGTGGTTGTACTGTTGGATAGACATACCCATGGATTAATGTTTTTGTACTGTTGGATAAACATACCCATGGATAAATGTTTGTACTGTTGAATAGACATACCCATGGATTAATGTTTTTGTACTGTTAGACAGACATACCTAGAGATTAATGTGTTTCTACTGTTGGATAGACATACCCATAGATAAATGTGTTTGTACTGTTGGATAGACAAACCCATGGATTAATGTGTTTGCACTATTGGATAAACATACCCATTGATTAATGTGGTTGTACTGTTGGATAGACATATCTATAGATTAATGTGTTTCAGCTGTTGGATAGACATACCTATAGATGAATGTATTTGTACTGTTGGATAGACATACCCATAGATTAATGTGTTTGTACTGTTGGATAGACATACCCATAGATTAATGTGTTTGTACTGTTGGATAGACATACCCATAGATTAATGTGTTTGTACTGTTGGATAGACATACCCATAGATTAATGTGTTTGTACTGTTGGATAGACATATCTACAGATGAATGTGGTTGTACTGTTGGATAGACATGCTCATGGATTAATGGTCTATATGAATGTAATACACAATATACAGTGGAACCCCGCTATAACGCGCCCCGCCATAACGCGAATTCGGATATAACGCGGTCGTAGCATGGCTCCCGAAATTTCGTATATTCATTCACACATGAAAAAAAAAAAATTTGGAGAAAAGTAAAAAAAACAAAAGAAATTAACTTCATTTTGGGCATGAGATTAGTTGTGACTTTTAAAATAATATGATCGTGGCATGGTTCCTGAAATTTAAATTCATTTACGTGTATTTTTATCGGACTGTGAAAATATTTGTTTAACGTACGAGAAATAGTGTGTAAAACGTTTATTATAATTTGGTGGAAGAATTCGCGTATGACTTTTAATAATAAACGATCGGAACTTAACAATTTATCCAGGTTCTTTAAGTGATTTTGGAGAAGTGATCGTGTATGAATTCTAAAATAATACGATATATATAATGTACGAGAAATAGTGTGTACAACGCTTGGCTTCTGAAATTTATCAATTTGAACAGGTTGTGGTGAAGCTCCATATTCTACTCTAGAAGAGAAAACTGGTTTCATTAGGTTTTTGAATTGTTAAGCCGAAGTAAACATTATCGGAAGTGTTACTTATTACGGATCCATGAGTAAAGCCAGTAAATCGTCTTTGTGATTGTCTTCCATGAAATCTGTATACAGTCGTTGCTCAAACAATAGCCGACATGGGCTTCTTATTTAACTGCAATCACAGCCAAGCAGCAGACAAAGCTGTGGTTGATACAAGAGTCGCACAATTTAATAAACATCAAAGGACGAAAGCCGCCAACATGTGTGCTGTGCTTGGCGGTGTGATCAAACAACAAACAGTTGAAAGTAAATAATATCCAATACAGACACCATATGTAGACCCGGGAATAGCTGCATGCAATGACCGTACGATATCAGACGGCAAGTAAATGGTTTCAATATTTTGTTCATCCTATATTTTACACGACGAATTCAGACTATTACAAAATTATTGAATATTTTAAATCTGTACGATTTTCAATGAAATTACATCCATTATGGATGAACTGCATGCCACGACGGCACGGTAGCATACGGTGTTGATACACTTTTCATGATATAGCGATAGTCTGGTATTATCGGTCAATCTGTATTATCGTTCAAACAAATAAAAATTAGTAAATGTTTTTAATGCACAGTAATAACCTATAAATATATTAGCCATCGATTATTTTGAATATATCTTAATTAATGCATTCCAGTTAATATTCATCTGATGATAAGCCGACTTTTGATCATTGCACATGTATACACGTATATGTTCTCGGAAAAAAAGTTAAATATTGTAAAACCCCGCATTAACGCGACCCCGCTTTTAACGCGATCCGATTTTATGGACCCCGATCATCGCGTTGTAGCGGGGTTCCACTGTATATTAGAATGTTCATTTTTTGCTAAATAACTCAGAAACGTGCATTAAAATGCATATTTAAACTCACGGAGAAGAAAATCAAGATAATGTGTGCATTTATTGATGGTTTATGGAAAATGCTCTGGAAATATTTGTATACTTCCATTGATAATGGGATTTCCAGAAGTGATGTACTGTTGGGAAGCCCCTCAAGTTCAGCATATGTGGTGATGGCTGAATTTAGTGATGATTTAAGCGAATTTATGTCCTGCTCATATTCGTCATGTGAAGAACTCCTAGAACATAATGATTCCTAAGAAAATTCTGCTCGCTGAGGTTAGACAATTTAAACCTGAAAGAGACGAGAATGTGGACCCTAAAGAGGGGCATAATTAGGCCGAGTAGCACTTGGGCTGTTCATTCTGGTAATTACTATTATCATTCTGGTAATTACTATTATCATTATGGCAATTACTATTATCATTCTGGTAATTACTATTATCATTCTGGTAATTACTGTTATCATTATGGCAATTACTATTTTCATTCTGGTAATTACTATTATCATTATGGCAATTATTATTATTATTCTTTTGTTAATATTATTTCAATTTCATAATGAAAAGAGAAGGGCACAAATTTGGGCAAAACTTGTATGTCTTCAGAGCAGATTGTCATGTGGGCATGGTTCATCAGCAATTAGTGGTGTTAAAAGTTAAACACCTAAGACTCAGACTGTGAGGTGTAGAAATAAATACTTTATTAACTTTATGACAAGTTTGTTCTTTTAAACTGTGATGAAATGCAGACCCTGAATTTACTTTGGGTGTGATTGTTTACTACCCTCCACAGATAGTAAAATTTAAGAATGTTATTGAAAAGAAAAAGTAATCATAGACCTGGTGTATCCAGATGTTCAACAAGCATATATTTTCTCTGTGTGTCTAGGTGTATAATACTAGTGACAAAGGAAGTATACATATTTATGGGGAAACAAATCTTGAGAATAATAATAATAATACATTGCTGATTATTTTTATGTTATTGTGGTACAAAAGGAAGAACAAAAGTCTAACCATGCATCACATATACATATGTATCATACTTTAACATGCAAGAACTTCTCATAATTTACCCATATGTTTGCTCTCTAACACAATAATGAATGATGGAGTGTATTTACCATGTATATTGGTGTACCTGTGGAAATTACAGCAGTAAATAAATAGTCGAGAAGTGTAGAGGTCAAGATGGATTGTATCGTTGCTCATCCAAGATTTCACAGTTTGCTTGGATGAATATGTCCTGGAAGCAGCATACCGTGCCTACATTCAGCAATACGGAAATTGCAAGGAAATCCTGTCCGAGTACATGAACACTTGTAGACAAAATATTCTTACAATAGTTATGGTGCCACTATCAGGGTCAATTTTGGGACAAGTGATTGCTTTATACGCATGTGAAAATTAAGCTTAAAATTCCTTTTAATAAGATCTTTCCTTTATTAACAAAATGTATCAGTACTATCACTTGACTTGAGTGGAATATTTACCCAAACCATTCATTCTGATAATAGATTGTGCTAAAATCATTTGATCATTATCATGGAAATTCTCATGAAAACTTCTTTAATCCTCTGTAATTTCATTTCTTGAACAGATTCTATACTATGACATTAAAAACATATTACTGTCTGTTCTTGTTCCCATTTGATTTCTTTAGCTTCTAAGGCTGGTTGTAGTAAAATCCAATTTTATGTTAAAGGCATTGACTCTGAAAACACGAAATAAGTAACAGAAAACAGGGATACATGAAATAACATAACTTTATTCAAGTTTTAAAATTTGCTGTATGTTCTTTTTTCAGTCATAATAGATACATGGCTACATAGAGGTGTCTATCAACTGACTGTGGCTTCCTGACCACTTCCTCCAGCAATACCATCAATTCTTCAACATAGTTTGAAAAGAAATTGTTACCCCAATAATTCAAGAAACTGAAAAATGTCATCCACTGCCCATATTCATACTGACAATTTACCAAAGAGAATTAATGGAATTGGAAACAAGACTTTGTTAGTATTCAATTTAACATATGTATAAGTCATAGTTTAATGAATGAATAATAATACTAATAGTTTTTGTTGCGATATATGATACTGAATATGTGCTACAAAAAAGAATCTGTGTTAGCTTTGTTTTGGTTGAAATCTTTCTTTAGTTCGTTTCTCCATTCCATGTGTGTGCGTATGTAAAGAGCCGAGGAGGAGGGGGCTGACTGTATTCCTAGTGATATGTTCCCTCCAACTTTAATATAACTTTAAACATAGAAATGTTATATTACTATATGTGCTTGTAGACGAGTTTTATCAAATGGTATCATTCAGTGTAGTAAAAACTGCAATATCTACATACACTTGGCTTTATGTCACACATAATAGTGTGTGGCTCTCATATTCTCTCTGATCCATTTCTGTTCTGCACATGCCTGTCTGTAATAACAGTGTCCACCTCCATACTGTGGTTCTGTATCTGAACATGCCTGTCTGTAATAATAGTGTCCACCTCCACACTATGGTTCTGTATATGCACATGCCTGTCTGTAATAATAGTGTCCACCTCCATACTGTGGTTCTGAAGTTTGGTATGGCTCTAGAAAGTCCTGCTTTCTCCATTTCATAACTGAAGTTTGGTATGGCTCTAGAAAGTCCTGCTTTCTTCATGTCATAACTTAAGTTTGGTATGGCTCTAGAAAGTCCTGCTTTCTCCATTTCATAACTACTCTTCACTTCATTGTTTTGAAGAAAAGAGAAAAAATTATGTTGGGCAAAATTAACAATATTTCTATTTCTTAAAATGTGACATCATCTGTACATAGCTTAAATGTGTTTACCAACATTTTAAAAATGGACTAATGTATAAGTAGCATTGAAAAAGTAAGCTCATTTTCTTACATGAGTGTCGTGTATGAATGCTGACAAGTACATGAAAGTTTGCAATGCCTTTCCTCCTTCTCTTTACTTGCTGGACATTTACTTCACAACCTGGATAGTAGGTGAAATTTTAGACATGTATTCTGATCATCGTAGTTTTCAGAAAGACGAGGATTTCTCATGAATGTGTGTATCATTTAAAGTGTATCATTGCTCAATAATGACAAGTTCACAAGTGCTTGGTCTACCGAGTCAAAACGCTTACATAATCATACTGAGCTTAGTTAATACAATGTTATGTTTTGTTTGCTTGTTTGTTTTTCTTAAGTATCCTGTCAGTCTGATGTTGAACAGCAATACTGTGTGATGGTGTATCTAGTCCCTTGAATAAGAGTATAAAAAATGTGTTTCATGCCTTTGCAGTAGATATGGTAGTCACACATGAAGTCTTTTGCATGTCTGAATTATAACTGACAATTGCACCAAATCGTTTTGCTTACTTTTATAACTAAGGGTTGATCATAAAGTTTGACATATTACCAATACATTGTAGTTTTTCTGCAATAAAAAATTACATAACTTAATTATTGACTCATATGCTGATAAAATTTGTGAGGCCTTAGGAATCCATATCATCTATGAAGCTATACAAACCATGTAGACGGGGAATGAATGGAAAGTTCACTGTGACATCAAAATGCACCACAGGAGATGTCACACCATCTACTGTCTTTGGTTCTCTCTAGTGCATTATGTTCCGGGTGCTTCAGTACCTAAAGAAAAATTACATACATGTATATATATATATATATGTTATAATTAGAGCAGCATTAGAAGGTAAAATCTTTACACTGACAGCATTAAAGGTCACTGGCTACCTATATTGTACAAATGTGTGATATTATTATAGTTATAAACAAAATGCATTGGTTATGCACACCATACAAATGTTTAATTAGACTTAAAACTCCACATTTTTAAATGAAAAAATTATTTGGCAATATCCATAAACAATTGGTAGTTTCCGCATGCCAAACCCGGATATGACGTACATTCATCCCTTTTATTCAACCTAGCCATTCAGATGTTTAATTTCTCCACATAAATGTCTATGTGATACAGTATACGATCATGCTTTTGTACAGAAAATATGGTGCACTGTTGCATACAGATGTAACCAAAAGAGTGATGATGGGAAAACGGGTTCTTTCTTTTTCTGAAAGACCATGTTTACCATAAAAAAAGTGGATTTAATCTGTGGGATCAAATAGGGGATGGATGGGAAAGTTGTATCATTTATGCCAGATTATAGTGAATTTGGCCCAAAGACAATTTAGCCCAACTAGAAATACAATTCGTTCAAACTTAACAATAGTTTGTACGTTATTTGGTTTTAGGAGAAAAACAAACCATTTTGATATTCTTTGAAAGAAAATAATCATACTTCGTAACGTACTCTGAGAGAAAACACAAACTGACATATCTTGCTTGTTCTAATTAAAATATTTATATACATTTTTTATGCTAAAAAATATATGCATCTGCACAACGACATTCTCAGTTTAAGTCTTCCAGTCAAATTATCAATATTGATTTATAAAACAATAATACTTAATAGATAATATTCTACATAATATGTATACATCTTGCTAAGATAGTGTACATGAGATACTGTAACAAATATACTTAATTTTAGGCTTCACGTTGTAACACAGCTGCATACAATACACACTAGAATACACATGAGAGAGAGAGACAGAGAAATAATATTGAGGATTTTGTCGGTATTTAGTTGCTGCAATATGAAGCTCTTACCAGTTAATTTTATTGTTTGTTTTTATTTTTCAAGTTGTCTTAGTGTGTGTGCACGTAAATTGAAAGCTTGTCATTACTGGTCAATATCGTCAATCATATTTGCTCCATTATTCCATACAAATTAGAAAGGAAATAATTTTGCGTTTAATTTTTGCCCCCCCCCTACACACACACTCATGGTACAAAATAAATTGATAAACATACACGTTTTAAAATAAAATGAAAGAAATTAACCTTGCATTGTTATCATATATTCCTTCTTTTTCATCATGCGAAAATTATTTTAAAAAAATATATATCCACGAACTCTGTATATGTAGTGAATGCCGGCTTGCATATGCATCCTTAATATAGTGTGTATTGCTATGTTAAATAATAAAATCACAAATGAGACGAAAATATCACTTGGTTGCTTGAAGGCACCTGCCATTTACGCATGATAAGTTACTTATTGCAAACTGACCCAGATTGTATTGTATCCAGGTTAACTATAAGACGGTATCTCGCAAATAAAAAATCATTATTTTAAAATACATTCAATGTAAGTGCAAATGATAATCTTTTTGCTAACAATGGGTTACAAAAGTATTATTAAAGTAAGTTATTATTGTGTATACTATTTGCCCTGCAAACATCAATAATGATTACATATGGAAAATAAATAAAAGCCCGGGTGATAAACACAACTGGCAGGGAGCTATAAACTCATTGTTTAAACTTACCAACAGGATATCAAATACATAGGTTATTTTCTTACAAAGCAAACCAACCCCGGAAACTAACGTTGGTATCTTTATAGTGTGCCGATTTTTTCTTATGAAGACAGCCGACTACAGTAAGTCAAGTTTGGTTCCTTTGGATTCTTTAAGTGTGCCGATTTCTTTCTTCTTTTTTTATAAAGTCTGCCAACACACGGAAACCAGCATTGATTCATTTTACCTGTATTAACGGGGATTTTCAAAATAAATTGAAACAATGGAACAGTTTTAAAAGTGAAACAATCTAGTGCGTCGTGCATGCATACCGATATAAGGCTGAACAGTAAATTAGTTTTCATTAGTTTCATCTAAATATTCCCTATTCATACTTTATAGTGATTAATTTTTCAACAACAAGAAGCATGTACTTAGTCTTGTAAGGATAAATGTATGTCATTTCTGCTTGGCATCCTTTATAGGTGGGAAATCGTAACTAAGGGGAAGTAACAGCATTGTATACTTCTATTTCAAGTAATTAAATTGTTATTTCTTCTTTACACTTCATAATTTTTTTGTTCTTTTTGTGCGAGTATAACTACTTTTAATCATGTAATGCAAATGTGTTATAAAAAGGAAAATGTTAGAGTGTGGCCGGTGACCTTTAAATATTTTTAAAAATTCCTTTTAACTATGGTTCTGTACCTATTGTGAATAATAATACTATACTCTCCACACTGAACGGACATTAGTATTCACACTCACAAGCAGTGGGTTGTGGACATCAGTATTCACACACACAAGCAATGGGTTGTGGACATCAGTATTCACAATCAAAAGCAATGGGTTGTGGACATCAGTATTCACAATCAAAAGCAATGGGTTGTGGACATCAGTATTCACACTCACAAGCAATGGGTTGTGGACATCAGTATTCACACTCACAAGCAATGGGTTGTGGACATCAGTATTCACAATCAAAAGCAATGGGTTGTGGACATCAGTATTCACATTCACAAGCAATGGGATGTGGACATCAGTATTCACAATCAAAAGCAATGGGTTGTGGACATTAGTATTCACACTCACAAGCAATGGGTTGTGGACATCAGTGTTCACACTCACAAGCAATGGGTTGTGGACATCAGTATTCACAATCAAAAGCAATGGGTTGTGGACATCAGTATTCACACTCACAAGCAATGGGTTGTGGACATCAGTATTCACACTCACAAGCAATGGGTTGTGGACATCAGTATTCACAATCAAAAGCAATGGGTTGTGGACATCAGTATTCACACTCACAAGCAATGGGTTGTGGACATTAGTATTCACACTCACAAGCAATGGGTTGTGGACATCAGTGTTCACACTCACAAGCAATGGGTTGTGGACATCAGTATTCACACTCACAAGCAACGGGTTGTGGACATCAGTATTCACAATCAAAAGCAATGGGTTGTGGACATCAGTATTCACACTCACAAGCAATGGGTTGTGGACATCAGTATTCACACTCACAAGCAATGGGTTGTGGACATCAGTATTCACAATCAAAAGCAATGGGTTGTGGACATCAGTATTCACACTCACAAGCAACGGGTTGTGGACATCAGTATTCACAATCAAAAGCAATGGGTTGTGGACATCAGTTTCACACTCACAAGCAATGGGTTGTGGACATCAGTATTCACACTCACAAGCAATGGGTTGTGGACATCAGTATTCACAATCAAAAGCAATGGGTTGTGGACATTTAGTATTCACACTCACAAGCAATGGGTTGTGGACATCAGTATTCACACTCACAAGCAATGGGTTGTGGACATCAGTATTCACAATCAAAAGCAATGGGTTGTGGACATCAGTATTCACAATCAAAAGCAATGGGTTGTGGACATCAGTATTCACAATCAAAAGCAATGGGTTGTGGACATCAGTGTTCACACTCACAAGCAATGGGTTGTGGACACCAGTATTCACACTCACAAGCAATGGGTTGTGGACATCAGTATTCACACTCACAAGCAATGGGTTGTGGACATCAGTATTCACAATCAAAAGCAATGGGTTGTGGACATCAGTGTTCACACTCACAAGCAATGGGTTGTGGACATCAGTATTCACACTCACAAGCAATGGGTTGTGGACATCAGTATTCACAATCAAAAGCAATGGGTTGTGGACATCAGTATTCACATTCACAAGCAATGGGATGTGGACATCAGTATTCACAATCAAAAGCAATGGGTTGTGGACATTAGTATTCACACTCACAAGCAATGGGTTGTGGACATCAGTGTTCACACTCACAAGCAACGGGTTGTGGACATCAGTATTCACAATCAAAAGCAATGGGTTGTGGACATCAGTATTCACACTCACAAGCAATGGGTTGTGGACATCAGTATTCACACTCACAAGCAATGGGTTGTGGACATCAGTATTCACAATCAAAAGCAATGGGTTGTGGACATCAGTATTCACACTCACAAGCAATGGGTTGTGGACATTAGTATTCACACTCACAAGCAATGGGTTGTGGACATCAGTATTCACACTCACAAGCAATGGGTTGTGGACATCAGTATTCACAATCAAAAGCAATGGGTTGTGGACATCAGTATTCACACTCACAAGCAATGGGTTGTGGACATCAGTATTCACACTCACAAGCAATGGGTTGTGGACATCAGTATTCACACTCACAAGCAACGGATTGTGGACATCAGTATTCACAATCAAAAGCAATGGGTTGTGGACATCAGTATTCACACTCACAAGCAATGGGTTGTGGACATCAGTATTCACACTCACAAGCAATGGGTTGTGGACATCAGTATTCACAATCAAAAGCAATGGGTTGTGGACATCAGTATTCACACTCACAAGCAACGGGTTGTGGACATCAGTATTCACAATCAAAAGCAATGGGTTGTGGACATCAGTATTCACACTCACAAGCAATGGGTTGTGGACATCAGTATTCACACTCACAAGCAATGGGTTGTGGACATCAGTATTCACAATCAAAAGCAATGGGTTGTGGACATCAGTATTCACACTCACAAGCAATGGGTTGTGGACATCAGTATTCACACTCACAAGCAATGGGTTGTGGACATCAGTATTCACAATCAAAAGCAATGGGTTGTGGACATCAGTATTCACAATCAAAAGCAATGGGTTGTGGACATCAGTATTCACAATCAAAAGCAATGGGTTGTGGACATCAGTGTTCACACTCACAAGCAATGGGTTGTGGACACCAGTATTCACACTCACAAGCAATGGGTTGTGGACATCAGTATTCACACTCACAAGCAATGGGTTGTGGACATCAGTATTCACAATCAAAAGCAATGGGTTGTGGACATCAGTATTCACTCACAAGCAATGGGTTGTGGACATCAGTATTCACACTCACAAGCAATGGGTTGTGGACATCAGTATTCACACTCACAAGCAATGGGTTGTGGACATCAGTATTCACACTCACAAGCAATGGGTTGTGGACATCAGTATTCACACTCACAAGCAATGGGTTGTGGACATTAGTATTCACTCACAAGCAATGGGTTGTGGACATCAGTATTCACACTCACAAGCAATGGGTTGTGGACATCAGTATTCACAATCAAAAGCAATGGGTTGTGGACATCAGTATTCACACTCACAAGCAATGGGTTGTGGACATCAGTATTCACACTCACAAGCAATGGGTTGTGGACATCAGTATTCACACTCACAAGCAATGGGTTGTGGACATCAGTATTCACACTCACAAGCAATGGGTTGTGGACATCAGTATTCACACTCACAAGCAATGGGTTGTGGACATCAGTATTCACACTCACAAGCAATGGGTTGTGGACATTAGTATTCACTCACAAGCAATGGGTTGTGGACATAAGTATTCACACTCACAAGCAATGGGTTGTGGACATCAGTATTCACAATCAAAAGCAATGGGTTGTGGACATCAGTATTCACACTCACAAGCAATGGGTTGTGGACATCAGTATTCACACTCACAAGCAATGGGTTGTGGACATCAGTATTCACAATCAAAAGCAATGGGTTGTGGGTTTGACTCTGACCTAGACTGTCAGCCACTGATACATTTGTGCATATTCTGGCAAACAAGGTAATTTACTCTCAGTGCCTCAACATGAAGGGGTAATTAGCCTTTACAATTAAGCATAATCAGTACATCAAGTATTCACAACAGAAAACTTGTTTTGTTGTTATTATTATTATTATTATTGTTATTATTGTGGAATAGGCATGAAATAAGCATGGACATTCAAATATAAAAAAATTGGGGGGAGAATAATGGGAGGGTGGGCAAAACTAAAATTCAAGGGTCAAACACACACACTCATCATGGTAAAGCAGGATTCATTGGGGGGTAGGGGTGTGGCTATTATGGTTTGCAAACACCCTCCCTCTAAAATCGCTCTCTCCCACTGATCAATCTTTTGCTAGGTATATTTGTGGCGACGGCTAGGGTCTGACAACCAGTAATATAGCAAGATAAAGATGTATAAATATTTTTCCCACACTAACTCTCGCTTCTGTACAAGCTTCTTTTGGTCTACACATTGTTAGCCCTGCCATAACCCTTGGTTTTTATTGATCTCGTGTTCATGGACTCAGTTATCTGGCAAGAAAACACACTTGGTACTGCATTGGGCAGGAGTCACCTGATGGTCATAATACCAAGTGACTCTTTAATTTTATAGATGGTATCGAAATCGTCGTCTCTCAAATGGTCCCTGCTGACTATCTCACCTGTCGCTGGTCGGAGAACACATGGTACCATCTACTGAATGCAACTAACAATGAAAGTAGAAATGCAGGTATAACGGTACCAATTGTACAATCCCAGGTGGGCAGAGCTTAAGGTGTAGGGAACATTGTATTCAGAAATAAACAACAACACTAGCTGTGATTGGTGCATTATGTAAGAGTTGTACTTTCTGTTAGACTTAAGAAAAAGTTGAGCCTCTTGGCAACATGTGAGATTATGTTAATTCATTTAAGGATCATAGTCTGTACTTTTTGAATTTTTTAAAATGTGGTACACATGGCAGAAAATGTGTCTGTTGTGACTATATAACTCTTACCCCTGTCTAGTTCCAACAGAGTTATCTCTCTTAAATGAAATGGAATACCTGGCTTTTTTCCTTTTCAAATTGACTATCTAACATTGTTCTCTATGACAGTGTGTGACACTCATGCTGCGGTAGGATATAAAGTATATTTATATCACGGAACATTTGCATTGAGGTCTATGGTAAAACAATTGGTGCCTTGATACCTGCACAGTTCCCTACAGCATGTCACTTCTGCTTTGTCTTCTGGAAATTGCTGAGCACAAAATTGTCTAGCAGCGTTTTTCCTTGTGCAATAAAAAAATCAATGTTTTGTGGCCATTATTTTCATTAATGTTGAGGTAATTGACATAATACCTTTAAAAATCGCATCTTGAAGATTAAATATATCATATAAACGAAATTTGTTAGAGCACACTAGCAGACCTATAATGTGTTTGTACTGATGGATGGACATACCCATAGATTTATGTGTTTGCACTGTTGAATAGACATACCCATAGATTAATGTGTTTGCACTGTTGGATAGACATACCCATAGATTAATGTGTTTGCACTGTTGGATAGACATACCCATGGATTAATGTGTTTGTACTGTTGGATAGACATACCCATAGATTAATGTGGTTGTACTGTTGGATAGACATACCCATGGATTAATGTGTTTGCACTGTTGGATAGACATACCCAAGGATTAATGTGTTTGTACTGTTGGATAGACATACCCATAGATTAATGTTTTTGCACTATTGGATAGACATATCTATAGATGAATGTGTTTGCACTGTTGGATAGACATACCCATAGATAAATGTGCTTGCACTATTGAATAGACATACCCATAGATTAATGTGTTTGTACTGTTGGATAGACATACCCATAGATTAATGTGTTTGTACTGTTGGATAGACATACCCATGGATTAATGTTTTTGCACTATTGGATAGACATTTCTATAGATGAATGTGTTTGTACTGTTGGATAGACATACCCATAGGTTAATGTGGTTGTACTGTTGGATAGACATACCCATGGATTAATGTGTTTGTACTGTTGGATAGACATACCCATAGATTAATGTGGTTGTACTGTTGGATAGACATACCCATGGATTAATGTGTTTGCACTGTTGGATAGACATACCCAAGGATTAATGTGTTTGTACTGTTGGATAGACATACCCATAGATTAATGTTTTTGCACTATTGGATAGACATATCTATAGATGAATGTGTTTGCACTGTTGGATAGATATACCCATAGATAAATGTGTTTGCACTGTTGGATAGTGCAAACACTATTATTTATTTATTATATACTCTATTTATTATTGTATTATATACTCTATTTATTATTAACTATTTATGTATTATATACTCTTTTTATTTATTATGTACTCTTTATTTATTTATTATACACTATTTGTTTATTATGTACTCTATTTATTATACTCCATTTATTTATTATATACTGTTTATTTATTATATACTCTACTTATTTATTATACAGTCTGTCTATATATATATTATATACTCTTTTGATCACATGACCACTGTGTTGTTTAGGTTAGTATACCTGTATCAAAGTTTTTATCTGTAACACATATAATAACATGTTATGGCATCACAGATAATGTCTAGATGGCTTGTTAAACAAAGGGACAAGGTATTACCTAATGTATTTCAAAGTCATTTCTCTACAGTATTCTGTGGTGGTGTCAAATAAAATCAGGGGTTTTTTTTGTCATGTGATAAATAGAATCTTATATTTGTACTCATTCCGAACAAAAATTGATAATACTTTTTTTAAAAGTTAAATTGGAAAAAAAACAGAATGGATTTAAAGCAGTTTGGATTAGCAAGGTGATCTTTTCCACAAATTACTCATTTTATTTTAGATTTTCAGAACAACAGGTGTTTAAAGTTAAACTGTATTTAATTTAATTAAAATTCCTAGAAACATAGTGTCCTAAATCCCCAAATATTTAAAAACTTTTAACTTTGTATTATAGTTATCCTATAAAATTTTAAATGTATGTACACCATGAAGGCTTGTGTTGAATGCATGGTATCTGCTACATTGTATATATTCCATGAAGTCTTGTGCTGAATTCATGGTATCTGCTACACTGTATATTCACCATGATGTCTTGTACTGAATTCATGGTATCTGCTACATTGTATATTCACCATGATGTCTTGTACTGAATTCATGGTATCTGCTACATTGTATATACACAAGACTTCATGTCTTGTACTGAATTCATGGTATCTGCTACATTGTATATTCACCATGATGTCTTGTACTGAATTCATGGTATCTGCTACATTGTATATACACCATGAAGTCTTGTGTTGAATGCATGGTATCTGCTACATTGTATATTCACCATGATGTCTTGTACTGAATTCATGGTATCTGCTACATTGTATATTCACCATGATGTCTTGTACTGAATTCATGGTATCTGCTACATTGTATATTCACCATGATGTCTTGTACTGAATTCATGGTATCTGCTACATTGTATATTCACCATGATGTCTTGTACCGAATTCATGGTATCTGCTACAGTGTATATACACCATGAAGTCTTGTGCTGAATTCATGGTATCTGCTACATTGTATATTCACCATGATGTCTTGTACTGAATTCATGGTATCTGCTACATTGCATATTCACCATGATGTCTTGTACTGAATTCATGGTATCTGCTACATTGTATATACACAAGACTTCATGTCTTGTACTGAATTCATGGTATCTGCTACATTGTATATACACCATGATTCTTGTACTAAATTCATCGTATCTGCTACATTATATATTCACCATGATGTCTTGTACTGAATTCATTGTGTCTGCTAAATTTTATATTCACCATGATGTCTTATACTGAATTCATGGTATCTGCTACATTGTATATACACCATGAAGGGTTGTATTGAATGCTTGGTATCTGTTTACAGTGTACATGTATATACATCATAAAGGCTTGTACTGAAATCATGGTATTGGTCTACAATGGATATACACCATGAAGTCTTGTGTTGAATGCGTGGTATCTGCCTACAATGTATATACACCATGATGGGTTGTACTGAATGCTTGGTATCTGTTTACAGTTTATATACATCATAAAGGCTTGTACTGAATTCATGATATCAGTCTACAATGGAAATACACCATAAAGGCTTGTGTTGAATTCATTTTATCTGTCTTCATTGTATATACACCATGAAGACTTGTGTTAAATTCATGTTACCTTAAGTATAACATTGAAAATGTGTGTATGACCATAAAAAATGTACAGAATATTTTTGAATGTTTAAATCATGCTAAAAAGATGTCTGATGTGATAAAAGTTGTCTGGTACTGTATGTTGTAGATAGGATAGCAATATTTTGTCAAAAATATGTTTTAATAAAGAGCTATGTTGCATTCACTTTGTCATTAGATAATTTTTATTTAACCAATTCTAAAGTTTTGAATCAAAGTAGGTCAGAAAGAGAATTTTCCCTATTATCACAAAGCAAAGGTAGATTGGGTATAAAAAAGAATCTGTGTTGAACTTTTTTATATATCTAAGATGTTCATTTTTCACATTAACCCAATAGTCTGTATTCAAAACTTGCAGAATAAAGAGTATCTCCACTAAGAATAAAATAGTTTTCATATATATTGACTGTCAGATGTACAATGGCTGGAGATTGCCACAAATACTTTTTTTTTAATTTTATTACTATTGTTTAATCAAGATAATATCTTGTAAATTGTGCTAAGACAACTTAGAGCATCCCTGAGAATTTCTGAATAAACATGTATTAGTGAATGTAAATTAACAAAATTATTTTGCCAGTGCCACCATTCACACCACTTATTATTGCTATGGCTTCAACAACAAACCCAATTGGTGTGCCTCTGATAGTTGCCATTGTTGCAATTCCAACAGCACCATGGCCAATGGTTGTTTGCTGCAGAAAGTCCACAAATAGCATCCACAACCACACACATACATTTTTATTTTGCAAGTAAAATTAGTTTCCTGGTGATTTAAGCTCACTGCTGTTATTCCACTTCAATTATTTTGTTTATCAGTAGCTATGAGGGTCCATCATAGTTCTATGAATAATGTAATCACATTGTATAATTGCTCAAAAGGCAGACCCTCTACAGTCTCCCCACATCATGCACTTCTAACCAATTACTCTTTTTACTGGTACAACTTCTATTTAATCATAGAAAATAATAGCATGGAGAATATTTAAGTGTCTGGCAATCGTGCATTTTTGGGGCCTGGCTACTAGTTACACCATTGAATGTTGTCTGAAATGATCATTCTCATTTTCATCTAACATGGACAAGTATGTCTTTGTTGAATTGTCTAACTTTTCAGTAGGCATTTGGCTCGGACCCCACACCCGAACATAAATGTCAAAATATTCAAAACGGGGTGGGAAGGGTCATAGAAGACTTGGATTCATTTTTGGGGCAAGCCCAAACAATATGTAACAATTTGATGCAATACTTCATAAACCTGAACTGTAACTGCTGCTGAGGGTAGCACAGGTTAAATTAACCTGAATCATTTGGGTGATCCTAACAATATCTGGCATGATACTGTAACTGGTACTGTTGGATACTACACACAGAATTCATTGGTACATGGGAATATCATTAATATCTACAGGCCAACCAACCAAGAACTGTTTTCAGCTACAACTGTGCATTATGAACTCTATACTGTGGACATTCAGTCAAAATGGCCGAGTTATGTGTGGGATAGAGCATGCATATGTAGATTTGAGACTTCACTTGTCACCATTATTATCCTCTGTCACTCATTGATCCAATCTATTATACATCTATGGAAAGTCCAATTACACTAAAGGTAATTGCCCGAGTCTGTGGAAAACACAGGCAAGTTATTTGCATCAAGAACCAAACGGTCGTAATCAGATATTAGGCTAACTGTGATAAATGCAGGTTGTTGGAAGTTACGGCATAATGCATCAGACATTAACTCTCATCGGTCATCGACACGATTATACTTAGTACTAATATTAGTATGCTTACTCCTACTTCGTGGACAGTGTACTAACATGAGCATATACGTATCAATCACAGGGGTTCGTTACAAAGAAATCAATGGATGGGGGTTCTAACCTGTAACAATATAACACAGGTTAGAACCCCCATCCCTTGATTTTCTTTGTAACAAGCCCATGTGTGTCAATGGAGCACGCCAAGCCGGGTGTGATTCACACCCGGCGCTCTTTTAGCCTAATATCAACAATTTGAACAAATTCCTTGCGTTTAATGCAATAAATTGAGTAGTCCTCTTATTTAAAACCGGAAGTATCTCGCAAATCATTGTAGAAATAGTTCTAAAATCTCGTTTACCTTTTTTATTCGATATTTTCGTTGAGATCGTCCGCCATATTAGTTCAAATAATGATTACTTCCGTTCTAGCTGTTTGTGTTCTATATAAGGACAATGAGGCCTTATTTGGAAACGTAAACAAACCGTAGTAAAACTTTGGCGCGGTTTGAGTCATAAATTATGCGCGTTAAAAGTAAATACAGTTTATCGGCAACTTTGAAATTCCACCAAGAAGCGATTATTCGCCACTTGTTTGATAATAACATAGCGTAGAATATCCAAATA
This sequence comes from Sinohyriopsis cumingii, assembly GCA_028554795.2. NCBI lineage: Eukaryota > Metazoa > Mollusca > Bivalvia > Unionida > Unionidae > Sinohyriopsis > Sinohyriopsis cumingii. The sequence continues at coordinate 35,336,892 of CM068826.1, forward strand.
TGGTCTGGCAAGCCTTACGTAGAAAAGGGGTCACTGCGAGAGTTTCGCGTTATCTGTCATGGCGGACACGGTGAGGTTAGTGTAACCATGACAATTTCTGTTATCGTGTAAGGGCTTAATAAATTCAAAATAAGCCAAACTTCTTTCACAACATGATTATACTTATGTAGTAGATTTCTACACCGTTTGTTTTTCTGGCTTAGTGATTTTCTTTTTTTTTTTTTCTTTTTTTTTTTGTTGCTACATTAAATGATATGGGATCAGTTCGTAGCCTAAACAACAAATCAAGCTGAGGCTATGACATCGTAGCTAGATTATACTATGATGATATTCATACGTTTTCTGAGGATAGTCATTTGCTTGTGATGGTTCTTTCAAAGGAACTAAATGTTTTAAAGCGTATAGAGGAGCAACACAAAGCATGCAATCTACTAGGGACGAAACGATTTATCTATATATTGATGCATCGATACTTATGCTGAAACGATACATATATCGATACAAGAGATGGAGACTCTATACAAAACTATACTTACCGTATGAATGTTATTATAGTCTTCAGCAGTCATAAATAATTATTATTAGTTGCATTATTATTCTGTAAAATTATAATCCAACTGAAACAGCATTTGCAGTCACAGCCACTCATGTTTAACAGTAAAAGCGAAAAAGATAATTTGAGAATACCCACTCGCCGTCTAGAAGTTAACACAAAGTGATATGGCTCATAATCTGCGCCCCCCCCCCCCCATTGCATCCTAATTATCTTAACCCAGAAGTATGTCCAGCATATAATATACATTCCCCACATGTTTAATGAAGTACTTTACTCATAATTAAATAACCACTTTCACGGGGAGTTTCTACTTTGAATTGCATCTTGACTGCTTTGGTCGATTTGAAAACTACGCTACTGGTGTGTTGCACGCTGAAATGTGTTACAATGAATTCTCATTTTTGCTTCTTCCACTCCAGGTTAACAATAACAACCAATCAGAAATCAATGTCGCTTATTCACTGTGTGACAAACAGGAAGTATTGGCAGTGCAAAAGAGACTTCGCGAGAAAGTCATTAGATATATCATGTGCTTAAGCGGAGATGCTGTCAGTGTTTGCCATTGCGCGAATCGTGCAAAATTTGTACGAATTGGCGCGCTTGGAGAACAGCAAAACGCGAAAACTTCCGCAAATTTGTTGCAAGTCCCACATACGAAAATATGCTCGGCCAAATATACAATTTTAATTTAACCGTTCTTGTCGAGACATCTGTTTTTCGGGTAGCAAATGTTTCACATCTGGGTTCTTCAAATACGATATGAATGGTTGTGAAACTTTGTTTGATTATAACAGCGTACCCAGGAATAAAAATATGTCATAGTTTAAACAATTGATGAAGGTTTTACAAATACGTGTTTAAAATGCGGGCTACCTAGAAAACCCCAAATGTCGGATTTCCGGCGTGTTACATTACGACTTCTTTCACTAAATACTTGCTGATGATAGTGATGATGACAATAATTTTTAAAGTTATGACGTATATCAGATTATTGGAGCTGGAAAAGCATTAATCGAGACACCAGTGAGAGATTTTGAGCCCGAACTGATGTTAAACACGAGTCAGATGTACATGATGGATGGACAACAAATAGACGGCATGGCCCTTTCAGGGATATTTCGAAAGTAAATGTACAAAGGGCAGAATACTGAGCCTAATTAAAATGCAGAAAATTTAAAAGTATAATTAATTTTCATTTTTTTATTAATCAAATTCTGCCTGTGGATCATATGCTATAAAACCATATACATTTATCCATATCAGGGTTAAGATAAATTGAGTAAAATAAATGTTAACAAATGCAATAAAGAAGTAAAGATATTTATTTTAATACCTCTGTCTGCACAAGCATTGATGGACTAAATACCCTTATACAGCATTATGGAACATATAAGAAATCTGGCATAGTAGTCAGTAAACTACTGATTTAACAAAGAAAGTTTATGTTACTGAAACGTCCTATTTTGGAGCAGATGTATTCAAAAGATAATATTTGTGATCTCTGGAAAATTGTACATAACAGTCACAAAGATCAGTTTCACAACATATCCAAGCTGACAAAGCTAGCTATGTATATGCCCCTTCAGAAAGAAGCAGAGAACAATATTGATACAAGGTAAAGGAGCACAGTATGCTCAGAAATAATTAACATATTAATGCTTATACAACTAGAGGTGACTTGTGTCAAAGATGTTGATTTCAGTAGACAAATGAGAGTGGAGCTGGAAGAAAGAGAGACATATATTGAATTTTAGATAAATATGAACCTATCCCCTCCTTTTCTCTTTGATAACGGGGGAGGTCTCCCTTAAGATAAATTCCTGTCACCATCTCTCCTTAAATTGTACATGTGGAACAAATACGGAATTTATCTTTTTATGCAGATATATTTAACCAGTGAATGAAGGTGCTGACGGAATAAATTAAATTAGCATAAAATGAGCGAGGGGGTAGATTTCAAACCGCTCAAGTTTATCACCTTGTGTAAGATAAAAGAAAATTGTAGAATAGGACTGGGTGGCTTCATTAGTTTCCTTCTTCACTAACAAATACAAGTACCTGTGGCTGCAGCAGTCTTTTGCATCTGCAGGAAATTAAATGTGAAAGATTTTGTTGGTATTCTTTCTTATTCCCAATGCCCCGATATGTTCTAGATGAGATTTTCTTTGCACAAGGAAATTGCATTATTTCTTCTGTTTTGAAGATAACATCGTAATGTCTTCCAAGTATACTTGAGACATGTAATTGGTAATAATATGTTTTCAAATCATTAATGTTGTACAAAACAAAGGAAGTTGAATGGATTCACTATTAAATGGCCTAAAACGTTGGATAAAACTCACTGCAACCAGCAGGTACTCTGTTAGAAGTATTTTTGAAATCTTCTCATCAGTGAGAGTTGCACATAAATACATGATTACTATATGTCTATCTATAGTCTGCATACTGGACATACAACAACAAATGTCAACATACATGAAAGGGCACCACTTACCTTCCAAAGATGGAAAGACCATCAAGTTCATACTTGTATCGATATGTATCGTATCAAATGCTGCATATCGTGAATCGTATTGATACGCGGCACAGGTGTTTCGTTTCACCCCTACAATCTACAGTTACGAATTTATTCAAACAAAATAAGAATTCTTGTAGTTTGTATTAAACTCCGTTGGTACGATGTCCACTAAAGTATGCAAGCAGTGGGTACCCAGGGCATCAAGTGCACCAATAAGTGTCATCCCCAATAATATCAAATAGTATATGACGATTAGACTCTGACAAATGTTATTCATCCGGCAAGACAAACTACCTAATACTACCAAAGCTACCCACAACCAGCCCAAAACTACCCAATGCTACCAAAGCTACCCACAACTACCCAAAGCTATTAAAATATATTCCAAACCTATATGGGAAAGCCCGGGAAAGTTCAAATCGAGAGCATGAAAGGAAGCACATATTGTTTATCTAGCGCATAATTGACTTATCGCCACTTGCCAATCACGCTGTTCGATTACCCAAACAGCTACTGCACATTCAAGACACCTGCTGACAGTTACAATGTGTTTGTTTTGGAACAAGAGTATATTAACAAATGTACGATATGTTGGTGACAAATACTTTACCTAAATCAAACGTTCTGTCGACACCAATAATGCTACTGCTGGTACCGAAACAGTATTTTTGTTCTGCTTCTTATTATTATATAAAATAATTACAGGTTGTTTTCCTTTAGTAAGAATTACTTCTTGCATAAATGGATTTTCATCCAGTTGTCATATAATGGATAATTTGTTATCAGCAATGTGGCTACGGGGCACACGACCAGTTTTTGTCTTCTATGCTCACAGTATAGTTTGTCTGAAGATGACGAGCAGATTTTGGAGCCAGATTTTTTTCCTCCGCAGTATCATTCACTACATCAGTGGCCGTTTTCATCCTAACTTTATCTAACGCAGCCCGTATCACATTAGAATCGGTTCTTCTATACGCTTCGTCTGATATGGACTTTCCATGCAGGTGATTTTGGACAGATTGTCTGGTGACTACGTGTTATACAACAGTGCGAATTTGTAGGAATGACAATCTCTCGGGCGTCTCTGTGACTGTTGAGACTCCTTTTTGCAATTTGTGTCATTTTTCAAGTTAGTATAATACCTATGGATTGTTAAAATATTATCTAGAGGTTTCAACTCTATGGGAACGAATGTTCCAGAAATTACATATCGCATAATGTTTTGTTTTGACATCCTAGATTTGGATAAAATCACAGTAGTTTGTGATATATTTTAATAGTTTTGGGTGCTCTGAGGCTAGTTTTGGGTAGTTGTTTTTGCAGTTTTGGTCTAGTTTTGGGGTATTTCGTGCTGTCCCAATTCATCAATGCGTTTTAGTTTCTCGGTTCATCACTAGCTAGCTAGTTAACAATCTTGTGGCAGAAAACTTCAAAAATCACGAGTCGATATTGTACTACTAACACTGCCTTATTAACTAGAAAAGGATTGTATCCCTACGAGTACAACAGCAATTAGGACAAGTTTGCTGAAATAATCTTATCATACTCATCCATCAAGCTCTTTTCAATACTCATCCATCAAGCTCTTTTCAGATACAGTCTTACATTTCGAGGCATGCTCGTCAAGACCCATTTCAAAAATGCGCTTAAACAACATACTCAAATTTTATAAATTCCGCACGATCCACCAACTGCACTCGAGCCACCTTATTCAACCAGCAATAAAACTCATTTTGCTTGGGCTCGGATAAATGAAAACGCATTAATTTATTCCTGATGTAATACTGCTGCTTACTACAATTAGCAGCATTACATCAGGAATAAATTGAAGCGTTTTCAGTTATCTGAGCCCAAGCAAGTGACGCTAGTGACGGTGACTACGCTTCACTTACTCCCCTTCACTCTCTTCACAACAGATCATCTCAGGCACTTAACTCAAATCCTTATGCGCGTACCATATCAATTCCTTCGCACGCTTCAACAATTCCTTAGACTCCTCCTCACTTTATTCCAGCTCTGGATCAGAGCTCTTCTCACTCAAACCCAACTTATCTTCACTCCAGAGATAACACGGAAGATACATCTTCGCTATACTACAAAGCACATATCTAGTACAGTGAGCTAGAACACCCCTTCGAGCACAGGTGAGTAGTGATGAAAAATGAGCCAGAACCCCCTTTGAGCACAGGTAGCCAGAAGAGTAGTAGAGTTCTATGATGGTTCTTACTCACCTAGACCACACAGTGGGGTAGGTGAGACAGAACCCCCATTTTCTACTACTAATACCATACTGTCAACAGTCTTTCGTATGTATTGCTTTCGATCAAATTTTTAACATGAGCATAAATAAACAGGTGGAAGTTTCTTGTGGCAATATCTACATCGCATTAATTTTATATCGACGGTGTTGTGGCCCCTTATTTACTCTATGTCTCATATTTCTCTTGCAATCATTATTGCATTTAATGGACCGCTGAATCTCAATAGTTTTTAGACAAAGTTCGATCCACATCGGTATCTGCCAGTTACCCAAGCCTACAAAGAAACATATCTTTCAGTAATTGTCTATGCAACCGATTTATGGCAACGCGCAGTGCCTTGATCCGACTGATCACATCGCCAATCCTTTAAGAGGTGTATGAAACTCCAAGCTGGCATAGATAAGCCCCTTGTGGAAAAAAATTGCTAAGGACGCACCACACACGACAGTTATGGCTTTTCAGGATGTATACATTGCCACTGTTGTTCTTCGGGTTATTATAAGAGTTCTGCTACAGTATGTTCGTATACATGTATGCTTCCTCTGTGTATATATATATATATATATATATATATATATATATATATATATGTGTGTGTGTGTGTGTGTGTGTGTGTGTGTGTGTGATCCAGGTCTTGTTTCTAATTTTTACACTCACTAAAAATAATTAAACTAAATTGTTTATAATGATGATAGTACTGTGTAATAGACATGGCAACATTAATCTGTAATGATCAAATTAAGCCCACTACTACCACTGCTGCGGCAGCTTTCCAGTCCCAGCCTGTATAGATATCCGCTCATCCATACAACAACCATCAGGCGGCCATGTATGCATGAATTAATGAATGAATGCTCTTTATTTCATCCTTTATGAAAGAGTACAAGCTGTACCAAACAAAATTGGGGAGGATACATATTCACGCCAATCACCGAACATTATGAAACATGCATGTCTATAAAGGATTAGAAAATTAAATTTACTTATGGAAGTGGATTATTTCTTGTGAGTACAGTGTACATATTGTTGAGGTTTATTAATATGTTTATTTAAGGAGATACACGATATAATAGATTTTTAAACATAACAATCGGTCTTAGAAAGTATGTTTTCATCCATTTCATTATCAATTTGTATAGCGTGTATTAATTTTAAGCTTGTATGAGTTGTTTCCCTTGGGTCAGCGATGTTTATCGTTGCTAAAAATAGATTATTATTCAGACTGGAGTTGATGTTGACAAACAGTTCTAACAATATTAGGCTTACACTTCTTCTAAATTTAGGTACATACGAATGTTTTTCTTTCTTTAGTGTCCGAAACCAGCCTTAGCTGACCGCTTCACATAAATAAGGTAACGTGATTATTTTAAGCACCGTATAGAGCAGGTTAAGTATCAGTTTGTTTTAGACTCAAAGCAACACAGGTAGTTCTACAGGGACCGGTGGTTACTCTCGAGTTAGAATATATAGGGTACTCGTATAAACAAAGTAACCTCAAGTCCATGAGTGTAGATCAGATACTGTTTTTGGTTTTGTGGTGGGCGGGGAGCCAGTGTATCGTGGCCTAATTATAGACAGGTTTCAGTAGGATCTTGACTGAAAAATGTTGTGTCCTAGCCATTATTAAAGTGGTAATTCAAAAAGGAAGAAACTAGAGTCAGAAAATGAAGATAGCTGATATCATGGACTGAAATATTTCAGATCAAAATTCCAAGTAATTACAACCAGTATGATTTGATGATTATCGTTAGTTCGCTGTGCATTTTGCAAAATGTGGACTTTTTTTTTTTTTTTTTTTTTTACAATTACGTATCAGTATGTCTTTAGAACAGGATGCACATTCATTTCTATTGGCTCTTTTATACACTGCGTAACATGGCCATGTGACTTGACTTTTGGCTCTAATTTAGAGAGAGGCAGAATTACGTATTCGGTGTAGATTAGACCGAGTTTCCACTTGCCCTTGCTACCCCATTTTTATTTGGACATTTTTTGGGGGTGTAGGGGTCCCTACATCTCATCATAAATGTCCAAATATCAAAAATGGGTTGGCACAGGCCAGAGGAAACTCGTACATAGTGCGGATACTAGCTACTATTGCTTACATTTATCAAAATCAAATAATTTTCTAATTCTCTAATGGGTTGAAACATTTCTAAAACATTTCTGATTTAAAATATCATGAAAGATGTGTGAAAAAGTCGCTTAGTATTTGAATTATTGAACTTAATTCATCACTACTCTAAATAGAATTAAATTTTTTGTTACCACCCAATGTGGTTGCACTATGACGTCATGTAGGCCAGTCATACAAATTCCAATAAACTGAGACAATGCCTTTAATCAGAAGTCATGGCCCAGGGGAGAAAATTCTTTTTAAATTCAAATTTGATATTAGATTACATATATATAGCTTTATCAGCTGTGTAATAAATGGAAAGGGAGGTAATACATTTTCAATTTTGAATGAGCAGAATAGAGCCCTTTGTTTTCAAGAAACACTGGAGAATTGTATTCAGGAGAATACAGACTTTGCTTGGAAAACTTATGAAATTTGTGTCTAGGTGTAATGACCACAAAATGATATGAAAGATAGGGTTTTAAACTGTAGGAAGAAAATTTGAGATTTGTAGCTTATTTGGATATGCAGTGGATAAAAGGTATACCCAAATGATGCACATCTTTTGAAAAATTGGGATATAGAGCAAAATTTGTATGTTCTGGGATACAAGGAAATGTTCCACAAAACAGGAACATTGGAACCTTAAGTGTAGTAGTGGGCTGGCTTGTTCAGGGCATAGGGACTTTGTCAGATGAATGTGATAGCCATAGTGCAGCGGTCTACATGTAAAGTCACAATCTGCAGAACATTTTTGGGGCAGAAATGCCCACACTGGTTGCTCCTTGCAAGAATCCAGTTTAGAGTGCATTGTGACCATATGTAAACATGATATGGTGTTCAGATTTGTCCCAGACTGTTGGCTCTGGTAGGGTGCAGGTTCTGTGTTGGAGAATTTAAAGCTCAGTAAAGTCTCTTCCAATGGCACACACTTTACAAGAGGGCATTTTTATGCACAGCAGTGGTGTATCTAATCTAAGATCAATAAAGTGCAAGTGAAAAATAGGGGTACATGATGTCAAGCTGATGCCCCTACAACATGCTAGGAACAACAAGGATGATGAGTAATTGATGAGAATTCATCAGCTAAATTGATATAAAAAAATCCATATTTTATTTTCATTTCCCCACATAAAAGACGTTTTATCTTTAATTGGTTGCAGTATCATTTGATGGAAGAATATATCTTTCTCAATTCAGAATAGCATCCTTTGTTTACAAATTAGTTAGAATATGTTTATGTTACTTCTGTGTAGTTTGAATTTGCCTCATTGTTACTTACCTGTTGTTTTTTATTTTGTTGTGTTTTTTTTTTTTCATTTAGGGTGGATTATCTCATAGTGGAGATGCAGTGTTGTTTTACAAAGTGCTCAGAAGGGGCCATAATAACTCCATCACATGATCATGTAGAGGTCAGAGCCTTCCATTTGTCCCAAAAAGGCCAGCAAAATCTCCAGGCTTCTTGGAACACCGAGGGAGAAGCAATTTTTCATTCCACATGTTGGGATGATTTGTGCAAAGCAGCCAAGGGTGAAAGCTCAGAATTAGTACTCAGTCATTCAGAGACAAAAATGATCCTTGAGGCAGAGAAAACAGCTGAGTTCCATGACAGCATGGAAAAGCTGAAAAAAGAAGCAGAGAGAGTTGCCATGATGATTAAGACGTCAAGATACTGTATTGCATTTACTGGAGCTGGTATATCAACAGCAGCTGGTATTGGAGACTTCCGAGGAAAAGATGGAAAATGGACTAATATGGACAAAAAGAAGAAATATGGTAATGTTTTATAACATATTACAGAATGAAATGGAAGGAGAGAATATAAAAATTTATTTTACTCAGTGAGTTTATTATGCTTTCCAGAAATTATCAAAATAACTCAAGGCTTCACAGGAATTATCAAAATAACTCAAGGCTTCACAGGATGTCATGCTGTCCTGATTAATAAATTCAAGCAAGCATTCATGCTGTTCATTGAAATGGTTAATTACTCGGCTTTTATATTTGTGATTAATTTTGGTTCAAATTAATGTCTGCACCAGTTTCGCTGTTTTGGACGTTATACTTTTTGAAAAGCAGACTTGAATTTGATGAGACTAATTAATCAAGTGTGATTTGATTATAGATCATTTAGCATGGACTGATGGTTGGTCCTAACGTTTTGACTGTTTCACAACATTATCTGTATTTATCAAACCTTCTTTTTATGTGATATAATCTTACTTAGATGCAGTTGATAGATGAACTCCTTCTAAAATCCCAGTCTACGATTTTACCAGCAGTTTCTGATTCATCAGATTAAAATGAGTATTACATACATTTTTATCATTCTTTTCAAAGCACTAATTATTGTTATTTCTTATTTACAGTTTAAGTTTCAAAGTCAAATTGATTGTCATTTCAGTTTTTATTTTTGTCCTGTAGGAACTAAAGGAGTGAAAAAATCAAGACCTTCTATTTCTTCATATCGGCCAACTTACACGCACGAAGCTGTACAGAAAATGGTGGAAATGGGTTTCATAAAACATGTGATCAGCCAAAACTGCGATGGGTTACATCGACTCTCTGGCATACCTCCTGAAAAACTGTCTGAACTCCATGGCAACTGTTACATAGAAAAGTGTGAGAAATGTGGAACTCGGTATGAGAGAAAATTTTCACATCGTACAGTTCTAGCAGGGCACAAAGCTCTTGTCCCACCACAGCCATGTCACAAATGTCACATAAATCATCGGACAGGTGGCATATGTGAGAAACAGGTAAATTGTTAAATTTAGCTTCCTTATAAGTATTCCAGTTCTTTAACTGTGGTTGTAGTTTGGGAATTATTGTGATATTGTCCATTTGTCCATCCACCCAACTATCTGTCACTACTTCTGCCCAAACCACTGAGTGACAATTTGCCAAACTTGGTACATTGTAAGGTTGCAACCATCTAACCATCTGTGAGAGGGGTATCATATTTGGGCCTTCTGTCCTGAGGTTTCTGGGAGTGAATGTCAAAGGTTAATTATATGAAGACTGCAATTATGTGTTATTTTTAGTACTTTTTACTGCTCTGGTGGCCTAAGGGTTAGAGCATCCACCGTGGATGTGGGAGGTCATGGGTTCGAACCACAGCCAAGTCATACCAAAGACTTATAAAAATGGTACTAGCAGTTGTCTTGCTTGGCACTCAGCATTAAGAGGTTAGTGTTAGGACTGGTCAGCCTAGGTGTCAGGATAGTATGACCGGGTGGGACATGATGCTACGTGTCTGTGGCATGATGTCCCAGTACTAGACATCACTATAAACTGCCGCTCTGCAGACATCATAGTGATATGACTGACAAATTGTTAAAAGCTATGTTAAAATCCAAATCACAAACACATACTTATTAACCAGACTGAATGCATTTTTAGCAGTAAAACATATAATTTATGTTATGGATTTGGATTATAACCCTGGGTGACAATCCAGAGGGTTCAGGGTTGGGTGGGGGGCTGGGGTAGAAATGCAATCAAAAGTCATGGAAGTAGCTTTCGAAGCCTAATGCAGTGAGCGCCAGAATTTGAAAGGTTTGCCAAAATTATTGGCAGTGAAACCTTAACATGAATTACTTACATATAAGTTGGATCCAACTACAAATGGCATAGACCAGATCTGCCATCCCATGATGCACTGGCAAATCTGGATTTATGCAGTTTATTAGGGCCTATGTTGTTTGCAGTTTGACCTAACTTATACATAAATATATAATTAAATACCCAATTATATATAATTTTCTATCCTTTTTACATTTTTGTCATTTTTTTGTCATACACATAACTTTTTCTTATATTCAACTTTCAGAATTTTCTACTTCAGAATGAGTTAAACAAGTTTTACTTATAAACCTGAACAAATAAATTATTGAAACTGTTTGAGGTATATTTGTTATAGTATATATACATAGTCAGCAGTCTCTGAGTATTTTAAAATAACAGACCAGGACCATGTTTTTAACAGCTTTGGATCCAGTATCTTAGAAAATGTAGATGTATTCGACCACATCAAGTTTTGGTCCAGGAATTGGAGGTTCGTTAAGCTTTAAACTCCTGTTACAGCAAGCTCTGCAGAGCTCTTTGTATTGGAGTCCCTGCTTCCAGAACCTTCGTTATGGTGCTTGACTGCCAGTTTAAATTTGGTCAACAGTTTCCAATCTACTGGAACCCTCAGGTTTTGGAGGAATGTGTCCCAGGGCTTTTATTTACAAAATCCTACATAGAGCTCTCCTGTGATGTTTTTTTCAACAATGCTATCAGATATCTTAACAGGAATTGAATACCTTACTTTTGTGATGATAAGCCTGTGTTTCATGATAAACCCATGTTTCATGATAAGCCTATGTTTCATGATAAGCCCATGTTTAATGACAAGCCTGTTTGATAGGCCCATGTTTCATGATAATGCCCATGCTTCATGATAACCCTGTTTCATGATAACACCATGTTTCATGATAAGCCTTTGTTTCATGATAAGCCCATGTTTCATCATAAGCCTGTTTGATAGGCCCATGTTTCATGATAGTGCCCATGCTTCATGATAACCCTGTTTCATGATAACACCATATTTCATGATAAGCCTATGTTTCATGATAAGCCATGTTTCATGATAAACCTATGTTGCATGTTAAGTCCATCTACTTATACAGTGCCCCTCACTATAATACTTCAGGGGAGTAGTAGAAGTCTACAGAGATAAAGATAGGGTTACTTCATATAGTGCCTCTTACTATAAAACTTCAGGGGAGTCATAGATGTCTACAGTGATATAGATAAAGCTACCTTATACCGTGCCCCTCTCTGTTACAGTTCAGGTGAGTTATAGAAATATACTTGGATTTAGGTGAGGTTACCTGATGCTTGAGTACTTATAAAACGTCCCTCACTATTCCACTTCAGAAGAGTCATTGAAGTGTACTGGGATACATAACTCGGATACATATAAGGTTAATGTATACACAATTACATAATACAGTGGCCATTCACTAACACCACAGGGATGTCATGGAAATGTAATGGGTTATAGATGAGATTACTTTATACTGAAGTACATTATGCAGTGGCCTCTTGCTTTAACATCTTAGTGGAATCGTAGAAATGTACAGTGATGTGCTCAAGATTGCCATTTACTATATGAAAAAATATAATGCAGCCTGAACCAGTACAACAGGATATGAACTTAACTGAGTCTTGTGCTTTGCACAGCTCATTCATTATATTTTTAGCTTTTCATAGGGGGTTGTTGAGTTCTGAGGGTTTTGTGTAACCAGGATGCTGTAGCCGATGGTGACATTAGTTCAAAGGACAGGTCTGGTTTTTTCTGTGTGAGGTATCAAAGGTTCAGGACCAGCAGGTGTGCAGAATAAAGAGGTTCTCGGCAGGCCAGGAAGAGCAGACCATGTGAGGTTGTTCTTCATGACTGAACAGGAGCTGTGGAATTGAAAATCTCTCATGATCATTGACTGGATGTCTGGTGACTGTGATGAGATAAATAACATATGGTTCCACTTTTTAATAAACTTTAATTCAATATCACTGTTTGTGTGAAAATCTAATTCCATATCACTAATTGTATGAAAATTTAATTCAGTGTCACTGTATGAGTGAAAATCAATTATACATCCATCATGCTTCTTGATGATCCAAATATCAATTCACCTGTCTATCCTAATTGTGTACAATTCCATATATTAAGCATATTTGGTGATAATTCCATACATTGACCATATCTTTTGGTAAATGGGATCATTCGTGTTTTTTTGTTAAAATTCCATGTTTTGATTGGTTCCAGTTAGGAAGAATATTATTTTTGTATATCCATTGCTAAACTTTATGAACATGACTAAGGTGTCAGATTCATTTGTTATTCATATGCATTATAAATAAACATCTCATTCACTTAATTCTGCTGCGTGGGTTCGAGTCTCGGATTCGGCTAATGTGGGTATGTGAGAAAGCCTGCCAGTAGCTTCTCGTGGGTCGGTGGTTCTTTCCGGGGTTTTCCCGGGTTCTTCCTCCACCATTAATACTGGGCGCCATGTATAGCCAATCACGTGCTGAAAAATGGCGTTAAGCCCTACAACAACAACAACTTAATTCTGCTTAGTGTTTTCGCTATGTCCAATCCCACCCAGCTTCAGTCCTGTTACAACAACCACACCCATGTCATCTCAGTAAATGTTTGATACTGAAAGTTTTTTATAGTGAGGGACCACTATCTTTAGGATTTTCTATAATAAATAAATATGTATTTGTTTATTGCATTATCTAAACCAATAACCTGAACTCAGAATTCCAAATTTTTTAGACATGAATAATGCATGGACTCATGCACACCTGACCATTACATATAAAACCATACACTTTATTTATTTGGGACCAAAAGGAGTGACTGCTGACCACACTGAGGAGATGACCACTTTTAAGACTATTTATAATGCAAATAGAATTTAACTGCATAAATTTGTCCATTATATACTGGTAACCAGCTTTATGTCCAGGTGACCATTAGTACAGGTAGCTTGATTGACAAGGTACCATTGTGAAGGTAAAATCTTTGATTTTTGGTGATTCAGTTTATCAAAAACTTTAAATAAAATTAAGTGCTAAAATTAAGTGCTAAATAATTTTTTCCTAAATTAGTAGCAGAAATTTTACCTCAGATTATTTGTTTTCACATTAAGCAAATCATTTCTGTGTATCCTCTGCATCATTCTGGTACTAGGCAAATCATTTCTTTGTATCCTCTGCATCATTCTGGTACTAAGCAAATCATTTCTTTGTATCCTCTGCATCATTCTGGTACTAAGCAGATCATTTCTTTGTATCCTCTGCATCATTCTGGTACTAAGCAAATCATTTCTTTGTATCCTCTGCATCATTATGGTACTAAGCAAATCATTTCTTTGTATCCTCTGCATCAATCATTTCTGTGCATTCTCTGCATCATTCTGGTACTAAGCAAATCATTTCTGTGTATCCTCTGCATCATTCTGGTACTAAGCAAATCATTTCTTTGTATCCTCTCCATCATTCTGGTACTAAGCAAATCATTTCTTTGTATCCTCTGCATCAATCATTTCTGTGCATTTTCTGCATCGTTATGGTATTAAGCAAATCATTTATGTGTATTCTCTGCATCATTATGTATTAAGCAAATCATTTATGTGCATCCTCTGCATCATTATGTATTAAACAAATCATTTATGTGTATTCTCTGCATCATTATGTATTAAGCAAATCATTTATGTGCATTCTTTGCATCATTATGTATTAAGCAAATCATTTATGTGCATTCTCTTAATTGTTATGGTATTAAGCAAATCATTTCTGTGTAACCTCTGCATCATTATGGTACTAAGCAAATCATTTCTGTGTATCCTCTGCATCATTGTGGTACTAAGCAAATCATTTCTGTATAACCTCTGCATCATTGTGGTACTAAGCAAATCATTTATGTGTAACCTCTGCAACATTATGGTACTAAGCAAATCATTTCTGTGTATCCTCTGCATCATTGTGGTACTAAGCAAATCATTTCTGTATAACCTCTGCATCATTGTGGTACTAAGCAAATCATTTCTGTGTAACCTCTGCAACATTATGGTACTAAGCAAATCATTTCTGTGTATCCTCTGCATCATTGTGGTACTAAGCAAATCATTTCTGTGTAACCTCTGCATCATTATGGTACTAAGCAAATCATTTCTGTGTAACCTCTGCATCATTATGGTACTAAGCAAATCATTTCTGTGTATCCTCTGCATCATTGTGGTACTAAGCAAATCATTTCTGTGTAACCTCTGCATCATTATGGTACTAAGCAAATCATTTCTGTGTAACCTCTGCATCATTCTGGTACTAAGCAAATCATTTCTTTGTATCCTCTGCATCAATTATTTCTGTGCATTCTCTGCATCGTTATGGTATTAAGCAAATCATTTCTGTGTAACCTCTGCATCATTATGGTACTAAGCAAATCATTTCTGTGTAACCTCTGCATCATTATGGTACTAAGCAAATCATTTCTGTGTAACCTCTGCATCATTATGGTACTAAGCAAATCATTTCTGTGTAACCTCTGCATCATTATGGTACTAAGCAAATCATTTCTGTGTATCCTCTGCATCATTATGGTACTAAGCAAATCATTTCTGTGTAACCTCTGCATCATTATGGTACTAAGCAAATCATTTCTGTGTATCCTCTGCATCATTGTGGTACTAAGCAAATCATTTCTGTGTAATCTCTGCATCATTGTGGTACTAAACAAATCATTTCTGTGTATCCTCTGCATCATTATGGTACTAAGCAAATCATTTCTGTGTAACCTCTGCATCATTCTGGTACTAAGCAAATCATTTCTTTGTATCCTCTGCATCAATTATTTCTGTGCATTCTCTGCATCGTTATGGTATTAAGCAAATCATTTCTGTGTATTCTCTGCATCATTATGTATTAAGCAAATCATTTATGTGCATTCTCTTAATCGTTATGGTATTAAGCAAATAATTTTTGTGTATCCTCTGCATCATTATGGTATTAAGCAAATCATTTCTGTACACTCAGTCTGTTTTATGGTATTAAGCAGATACTTTCTGTTCAGCCTGTTTTATGGTATTAAGCAAATAATTTCAGTACAGTTTGTGTTATGGTATTAAGCAAATCATTTTTGTACAGTCTGTTTTATGGTATTAAGCAAATCATTTCTATACAGTTTCTGTTATGGTATTAATCAAATCATTTCTGTTCAGTCTTTGTTTTGTTATGGCATGACACAAATAATTTCTGTACAGTCTGTGTTTCGTTATGGTATTAAATCATTACTGTTCAATTTGTGTTTCATTAGGGCATTAAACAAATAATTACTGTGCACTCGGAATGTAATAATTACTGTATTTATCAATGCAGAGCACAGTGCAAAAAACCCCATGAACAAATCGGATGAAATGGCCACACCAAGCTCTCTTTATTCTTTCCTTCATTAACACCTTTAGCAAAACACATCTCCTGAATACATACATCAAAATATACAATGCACACAACAGAAAAACAATGAGATGACCAGTACAAATTGCCTTAAACATTTCTTTAGAAAAGATAATTTGCAGTATACCATATATACTTGCTTATAAGTCGAGTCCAGCTGCAAACTGCACATACCCAGATCTGCTTGGAGTAATCAGCAGAACAAACAATCTTAGACCATGATCTGCAGGTGCATTATGCTACATATAGTACATTTAATTCTCAGTATACACATACATTTTTCAGCAAAGAATCATGTTGCATGGCTGAAGGACAACATGCACACCTGCATGATCTTTCACTATCATCAACAGGTCCATGTTGCCATAAAACTTCCAAACTGTGAACTGTTGGCACCAGGTGCACCATTAAAACATGGTAGCAGGTTTTGTATACAAAAATTATTTATATGCTAAAAACATGTAAGTACATAGATACATAATCAGATGAGAAGAATCTTGTATGAAAATATTCTGTTACAGGATTGTGAAGGTTACCTGATGAACACCATAATAAATTTTGGCGACTTTCTGGAAGATTCTGTGCTTAATGGTGCAAAAGCAGAAGCTTTGAAGGCAGATCTTGTCTTTTGTTTGGGGTCCACACTACAAGTCGTTCCTGCAAACATGCTGATTGAGATGGGACAGAAACCTACCAGGCTTATCATATGTAATAGGTACACAATTCACACCATCATATTATTGAAATGTAATATAGTTTCTTTTTAATGTTGTTAAACATCCCTAAAGTTAACTTCTATAAAAAAAAGAACACATGATCACATAGGACAATATTGATTAACCTTTTTTATTTAGTTTACCTACATATTTCTTCTCTGTGTAAACATATGTTGAATTTGATTTTTGAAGACTGAACAGGCTGTTTATGAATTTTCAAATTTTATGGAATGTTGTGCTCAAATTGCCATTGCTTGTCGTGGCTAATTACCATGTATTTTATGACATATTCCTAACACCTGAACACCTTTCCACAATTTAATCCTAAATTGGGTCATGATTTAAATCAGTTACATAGATTGTGTTACCTTCTGTTATGATTGCATGAATGAAGTTTGGTTAAAAATATTTTAAAACTGACACTGGAATGGCAATTTTTGTGTATTTGACCTGTGACCAATTCCCATACATATCAATAATTGTGTGAGGTGTCTTGGGCTGTTCATTCAAAATGTGTGACAATATTGCATTATTATTATTATTATTATTATTATTATTATTATTATTGCAATAATCATTCATTTGTGAAAGAATTAAAAGCAAATCCAGTAATTTAATTTGTCATAATCAGTAATTTTACCAATTTTGATTGTAATCCATCCAAATGTTTTCATGTCATCCAATATTTTGTTAGAAAATTGTCACAGTGAACACTGTAAGCTGTACTTTGTTTTGCAATGGTTTTAGACAGCTATGGTACAGTAAACACAACTAATAGACTTCACTATCTTTAAGTAGTTAAATACTTAGGCTATTGATAGGTGACTGATTCTGAAAATCACCACTTAAGAATTTTAACTTTCCTAATGTATATAAATATTACTCCCCATTAGGTCCACTCACTTCCACCATAAAGGTGTAAACATATTAATGACCCCAGTAAGTCCAGTCACTACCAAAGTAAAGCTCTCAGAATAGCAAATATTAATAACCCCAGAAAACCTGTTCACTACCACCATAAAGATCAGCAGATATTACAGACCCCAGTTAGTCCATTTGCTACCATCATAAAGCTGTCAACATGGCAAATATTAACTCTTGTAAGTCTGCTCACTACCACCACAAAGCTGTCAACATGGCAAATATTAACTCTTGTAAGTCTGCTCACTACCACCACAAAGCTGTCAACATGGCAAATATTAACTCTTGTAAGTCGGCTCACTACCACCACAAAGCTGTCAACATGGCAAATATTAACTCTTGTAAGTCTGCTCACTACCACCACAAAGCTGTCAACATGGCAAATATTAACTCTTGTAAGTCTGCTCACTACCACCACAAAGCTGTCAACATGGCAAATATTAACTCTTGTAAGTCGGCTCACTACCACCACAAAGCTGTCAACATGGCAAATATTAACTCTTGTAAGTCGGCTCACTACCACCACAAAGCTGTCAACATGGCAAATATTAACTCTTGTAAGTCGGCTCACTACCACCACAAAGCTGTCAACATGGCAAATATTAACTCTTGTAAGTCTACTCACTACCACCACAAAGCTGTCAACATGGCAAATATTAACTCTTGTAAGTCTGCTCACTAACACCACAAAGCTGTCAACATGGCAAATATTAACTTTTGTAAGTCTGCTCACTACCACCACAAAGCTGTCAACATGGCAAATATTAACTCTTGTAAGTCTGCTCACTACCACCACAAAGCTGTCAAAATAGAAAATATTACAGACCTCAGTAGGTCTACTTGCTACCACCATAAAACTGTCAACATAGCAAATATTAATCACCCCAGTAAGTCCATTCACTACTGCCTTAAAGCTGTCAACATAGCAAATATTAATCACCCCAGTAAGTCCATTCACTACTGCCTTAAAGCTGTCAACATAGCAGTTATTAATGACCCCAGTAAGCCCACTCACTACTACCATAAAGCTGTCAACTTAGGTGATATTAATAACTCCAGTAAGTCCACTCACCACCACCGTAGAGCTTTCAACATAGTAAATGTTACAACTCCACTAAGTATGCACATTGTCACTATAAAGCTCTTAACATAGCAAATATTACAGAGCCAAATAAGTCCATTCTCTACCATCCTAAAGCTGTCAACATGGCAAATATTAATGGCCCCGGTAAGTCCATTCTCTACCACCATAAAGCTGTAAAGATAGCAAATATTAATGACCCCAGTAAGTCCATTTGCTACCACCATGAAGCTGTCAACATAGTAAATATTAATGACCCCATTAAATCTGCTAACTTTCACCATAAAGCTGTATGGTAAATATCCTATATTCGCTAAGCAGAAGCTTGCTGATCTGAAATACGCAGAGAAAGACTGCTTTAGAGTTGCTGGTTGGTTTTGATATTCCTTAATCAAACATTATGTCATGGAGCTGTCAAAAGAATTGCATGCACATCATGTCCAAGATCAATGCAAGCCAGTCATGGCCTATCGAGCACTTCTGCCTCTGTTTTTGAGAATGAGTTAACCAACTAGATTGGCCAGAAGCATGGGAAGGGGCTATAACTCTCCTCCCAACAGAGATCCATCTTAGAGAAGCCTGGTTACTTAAGTCAGATGTGCCTGACATAGCTAAATGGACACACAAAGACTGGAGTGAACTGAACCCCAGGATAGCTAGTTGGAAACACAAAGACTGGAGTGGACATGAACCCTGTGCCAGCTATTTGAAAACACAAAGATTGGAGTGAACTAAATCCTAAGACAGCTAGATGGACACACAAAGACTGGAGCGAACTGTACCCCAAGATAGCTATTTGAAAACAAAGACTGGAGTGGACATGAACCCTGTGCTAGCTATTTGAAAACACAAAGACTGGAGTGAACTGAATCCTAAGACAGCTAGATGGACACACAAAGACTGGAGTGAACTGTACCCCAAGATAGCTGTTTAAAAACACAAAGACTGGAGTGGACATGAACCCCGTTCTAGCTCGATGGACACAAAGACTGGAGTGAACTGAACTCTGAGTTAGCTAGATGGACACACAAAGACTGGAGTGAACTGAATCCTCAGACAGCTAGATGAAGACACAATGACTGGATCAAACTGCACCATGAGATTGTTAGATTGACACACAAAGACTGGAGTGAACTGAATCCTAAGACAGCTAGATGGACACATAAAGACTAGAGTGAACTGAACCCTGAGATATCTTTTTGACACACAAAGACTGAAGTGAATTGAATCCTGAGATAGCTAGATGAAGACACAATAAGTGGATCAAACTGCACTATGAGATTGTTAGATTGACACACAAAGACTGGAGTGAACAGAACTCTGAGACAGCTAGATTGACACACAAAGACTGGAGTGAACAGAACTCTGAGACAGCTAGATTGACACACAAAGACTGGAGTGAACAGAATCCTCAGACAGCTAGATGGATGCACAAAAGACAGGATTAATCTGAAACAAATACATAGCTGGATGGATGCACAAAGACTTGAGTGAATTGAACATCCTGTATGCCATCAGTGGTTATCGAGTTATTGAACTTTAAATGTATATGTCAAAATATTCTCCCAGGTCAAGTACAACTTTGGCAGTTTCTCTTCCCAAGCATGTCTGTTTAGCATTTGCATCAATATTAAGGCCCCATTGTTGGTGAAAATGTTTGTACCTACTTAATATACATAACTTATTAATATATTTGCATGGTTATTTTAAAAAAATTTCAGCTAGATGTCAATTTCATTTTAAATTAACCATGATTGGGAAAAGATGTAGAATTAAACTGCAGAGAAGTAGGGAACAAATAGTAAAAGAGAAGGATTCAAGTTTAGGGCTAAACAGAGAGGAGCATACAGTCTCAGCATCACAAAAATTGAAAATAAAAAACTTTCAATTGTATTATCAGCTTAAAGTCAGTTGCATGCATAACTGTGAAAGACAGCTGCCTCAATAGGCACTCAGCATTAAGAGGTTAGTTTTAGGACTGGTCGGCCTGGTGTCAGGATAATGTGACTGGATGGGACATGATGCAACATGTCTGTGGTATGATGCCCCAGTGCCAGGAATCACCATAAACTGTTACACTGCAGACATCATAGCAATACGACTGCAGAATTGTCAAAGCTACATTAAAGATCCAAAACACACACACACACACAGAGAACAGTCAGTTTCTAGAAGCTTGACTAATATTCATTTGGTTAATTTGGGCCAGAAAATATGTAACCAGTCTAAAGAGGATTCTGTTTTACAGAGGGACAACTTGGGGGAAGTTTCACTATGTTACTTTATAACACTATTTTCCATCAGTTTTATTAATTGTGTTCTTTACAGACAAGTGACTCCTTATGATTTTGTTTGCTGCCAAAAGGAAGAAGGGGCAACAGATCCCAATGGCTGCCGTGTGTTTGGAGACTGTGATGACCTGATGAGAGGGGTTATGTTGAATATTTTGGGGCCAGAAGGGGTCCTAGAGTGGGAAGAACTAAGACCTGAAAGGATGACAGTTTATGACCAGATGAGGGAAGATGAAGTAAATTGTATGCAAATGCTTTGACCTCTCATTAGATATCATTTTTCCTCTTCTTTCTTAATACATGTACATATACCATATGTACTCACTTGTAAGTCGAGTCTAACTGCAAACTGAACTGACCTAGATCTGCCTTTGTATAATGCATTGGCAGATATGGCTCTGGGCAGTTTGTTAGGAGTATTTAGTAGAGCAAGCAACATAGATCCTGATCTGCAGGCACGTTATGCTACAGCAATTAGGATCTTTGTTGTTTGCAGTATGACTCGACTTGTAAGCAAGTACATATGGTACATACATGGTACTGCAGTATAGTGAGAACTATTGAAAAAATGTTTGAGTATATAACAAACTGTGGTATAGTGAAATGGTCAAAACGTTGTCCCACTTATTTTTGTTCTGGTAACATTTTCTCTTTATCATGTCCATATATAAATGTAGCTTATTATCAGTGCTTTTGTGTGTGTGTGTGTGTGCGTGTGTGTGTGTGTGTGTGTGTGTGTGCAAATTTGTACTCTCTATGTAAATATACTAATAATAGATGGACACAGTGAGGATTAATTAGTTCATTGCAGTTAATTGTTTCACCCTTTTTAAATAAATTCATTATTATTAAGAACATTTTTATGATGAGGTGGCCCCAGGTTAAGTTTTTGTTGTTGGGGTCAGGGTGCAGATATATTTATTATGAGGTGGCCCCAGGTTAAGTTTTTCGTGGGGGTCGGGGCACAGAATATCTTGCTGTGCCACTGTATTTAGCTTATGTTAATTAAATACATTTTGTCAGTTAATGGTATTTGTATGTATAATTTTGTCAAAAATGTTTGAGAAAAGAAATAAAGACATAATACTAAGCTTAGTCTTGTTTCCTTTCCACACATATTGTCAACATTTGGCCTTCAGTTCAAGTACAATGGTTTTCATGTAAATTTTTCAAGTAATGGATGTTGAAAAAATACACAAAATAATTTTTGTCCAATTTTTTAAAAATGTTGATGACAGGGTTCACATAGATATCATGCTGTATCGATCTGGTATATGCAGAATTATTTACCGTAGCTATTATTTTCTCAGCACAGAAATCCTTTATATGGGGATTATCTCCCTAAAACAATCATTTTTAATCCAGCACTTTTGGAAAGACTGTTACTTGCTATGTGTTTTGAAACCTAATTTGCATACATCTGCCTGGAAATAATTTTCTTGTAAATATTCAGAGTGCAAAAATCCTTCATGAGAGATTCTGCCTGAAATAATTAGGAAATATTTTACTTTTTTTTTTCTCCAGAAATCCATGACAAAATATGAAGAAAATTTTGACTTTTGACCACTTGAATAAAAATATTTGTAAGAACAAAAAACTTTAAGACTTGTCTGCTCATTTTCTATCAGTTTTGAAAATTTGTAGTCCAGATTTATTTCTGCATTGGAAAGTTAATGACTCTTTATTGAAATTACAATGTAAATAATAAACTTTAATGATAAACTTTAATAATAAACTTTACAATATATATTGTACTTTATAAATTGCCACATTAGTATATCATCATTGCTCAGAGCAAATATTTTGTGATATTGAAATAGTTGTTATTCTTCACTATCTCATATAATAAACATATAATTGTATTTTAAACACTACTCATGCTATTGTTGAAATGAATTTCATGGCAAGTGATAAACAAAAATCATTATTATATATGTTGAATATAATTAATATTCATCAAATTTTTAATACAAAATATACTTTCAGATTTCAATGTCTGTCCGTTAAAGTTAAGTAGACAGTTTGTACACAACAAAAATCAGATCCTGTTAACTTTTTCTTTGTAAACATATGTATTGGTTTGAGGGATAGTCTTCCGATGCAGATGAATTTTGGTTCATTCTGTCAGTGAGGGATTCATCTGTGTGTGAATCAGCACAACAGGGCTGTTCATAAAGGTCACAACAGGGCTGTTCATAAAGGTCACACCTTGGCTGTGAAACTCTCTGACAGAATGTTATATGTAACGCTTGAATAACATTTCTTCAGTAGAAACTGAATGAATGTCCAATACAAGCTGCCAGCTGTGTGGACTTCACTTATTGGTTTTAGTTTGAAGAGGCAGTATAGCATTGATATTAGAATTTTGTATAAAATAGAATAGAATGAAGTGAATGCCATTTATTAGGAAAATCAAAATGTAGCTGCAAAATAGTTTCAAGTCCATTGAACACAGTAAGCTATGCAGCAGGTATGGCAGCTGTCACCCTCACTGTTCCAAACTAAGAATTGTTGAACAAAGCTGTTGGAAGTGACCACTGAAAATCATTTGATTTGTTGACGAGTGCTGTATTAATATTTGGCTCAACCATATTGGTGCAGACTATTTTATGTAGGATGGTAGTGATTGGTCACTTATTTCCACTGATAAACTATGCTTAAGCAATCTCATAAGCGACAGTAGTTTTTCCATCCATGCTGCTTGTCAAGTAAGGTTATTGAGACAGCAGCACTATTTCACTGAGATTTTCATGCTGGCTGTTCAATGATGTCACAGGAAGAAAGATATTTCACTAAGTTTTTCAGGAGCTGTATTCAGTAGATGACGTTTTAGTGAACAGTGTTGTATTCCATACCAAGAAATGCAAGATGGACAGAAAGACTGACATAGAGACTAAAAGAGATTTCATTGTTGTTTTAGTTTGACTTGATATGGTAATTAAAGCATTCAGTGTTGTCAAAATTAGTGCTGAATAATGTATAAGAAATATTGACTTATTGCAATCTGTGTGATTTGCAAATGTGTACTGTTTGTTTATTTTATTAATTTTAAAATAAATCAAGCTTGAAAATTTTAAAAGTATTAACTTTTGTTTCATATTAATACTGTACATTTATATTACACATGGCAAGTAGACATGCACAACAGTCTGATATTATCTTCCCAGTAAAGAGTGGTATTGTTTTTAGACTTTCCATAGACATTCATCATTCATAAAGTTTTTATTTTTGTATAATGTTTTGTTTTTTTTAAAAGAAAAATAATCACCTTAATGTGTGGGATATACCAGAAATGATATATTGCATAGGGATCTTGGCCTAGCTCAAAATATTTGTATTAAATGTCATTGTGATATGGGTTAACTGGAGGGTGTAGTTGGAAAAGTCTCACAAGAGATGAAGGCCTATGATGGCAGACTTTCAAGGGTTAACTGGAAGGTGTAGTTGGAAAAGTCTCACAAGAGATGAAGGCCTACGATGGCAGACTTTCAAGGGTTAACTGGAGAGTGTAGTTGGAAAAGTGTCAAAAGAGATGAAGGCAGACTTTCAAGGTTAACTGGGGGAGGTAATAGCATAAGTGTCATGAGATATGAATCCCTATGATGGCAGACTGTCAAATGTTAACTGGAAGAGGTAATAGCATAAGTGTCATGAGATATGAAGGCCTGTGACAGCAGACTTTCAAGAGTTAACTGGAGGAGGTAATAGCATAAGTGTCATGAGATATGAAGGCCCATTATGGCAGACTTTCAAGTGTTAACTGGAGGAGGTAATAGCATAAGTGTCATGAGATATGAAGGCCTATGATGGCAGGCTTTCAAGGGTTAACTGGAGGCAATAATAGCATAAGTGTCATGAGATATGAAGGCCTATGATGGCAGACTTTCAAGGGTTAACTGGAGGAGGTAATATCATAAGTGTCATGAGATATGAAGGCCTATGATGGCAGACTATCAAGGGTTAACTGGAGGCAATAATAGCATAAGTGTCATGAGATATGAAGGCCCATCATGGCAGACTTTCAAGTGTTAACTGGAGGAGGTAATAGCATAAGTGTCATGAGATATGAAGGCCTATGATGGCAGACTTTCAAGGGTTAACTGGAGGAGGTAATATCATAAGTGTCATGAGATATGAAGGCCTATGATGGCAGACTATCAAGGGTTAACTGGAGGCAATAATAGCATAAGTGTCATGAGATATGAAGGCCTATGATGGCAGGCTTTCAAGGGTTAACTGGAGGCAATAATAGCATAATGTTTCATGAGATATGAAGGTCTATGATGGCAGACTTTCAAGGGTTAACTGGAGGAGGTAATATCATAAGTGTCATGAGATATGAAGGCCTATGATGGCAGACTATCAAGGGTTAACTGGAGGAGGTAATATCATAAGTGTCATGAGATATGAAGGCCTATGATGGCAGACTATCAAGTGTTAGCTGGAAGAGGTAATATCATAAGTGTCATGAGATATGAAGGCCTATGATGGCAGACTTTCAAGTGTTAACTGGAGGAGGTAATATCATAAGTGTCATGAGATATGAAGGCCTATGATGGCAGACTATCAAGTGTTAGCTGGAAGAGGTAATAGCATAAGTGTCATGAGATATGAAGGCCTATGATGGCAGACTTTCATCATCGGCTGACCTTGTTTCTCTTTCCACTTTAACATCTAGGATATTGTGATACTCTATAACAATCTATCTGTCTGTGTTTCTATTAATGTCTCCCAAACTGGAGGGTACATGTTCAAGAAACTTTCTAATTTACATGTCCGCTGAGTAACCTGATGATGTGCATGAATGATATTATTCATGGTTCCTTCTCATATTCCAAGCAGAGTATGAAAGTTCAAATGAAAAGTGAATTATTTTTGGGGATTTTATTTTTGGTGTGCTTTTTTTTTCTCTTCCAAATTTTATATATTCTGTCTTATCAGAAAGATACCATTTATGTAATGGATGTATGATCATAAACCTGAGTCAGTCAGGGATGAGTGGGTTTCGTGTGTTGTGAAAGAGGTGGAGAGTAGTATGATCTGTGATGTAATGTGTGATTTTGATTTTTAATATAGCTTTAAAAAAAATTTCAGTCATATCGCTACGATGTCTGCAATGTGGCAGTTTATAGTGATGTCTAGCATTGGGGCATCATGCCGCAGACGTGTTGCATGATGTCCCACCCAGTCACATTATCCTGACACCAGGTTGGGACACCATAAAAGTTTGGATGCCCAAAATTATTTGAAAAGTTTTTCTTGTTGCAGTATGAGCTATAAGCTATTTTAGCTCAGTATGTTTTTCCTTTGTCATAACTAAAGTTTTGTGACTTTTGTACTTAACTGGGAGTTTCTTCCAAGGCCTTGGATTATTTGTTCAGTCAGCATGACCAGTTAACCACTTTATTGCTCCAGTTTACTAATTGGTTGATTGGTTGATTGAACAATGCAAAGTGTTTGGTGAAAAGGTCTACTTATTGGTTCAGGAAATGGCCGGATTTTCAGTTCCTATCAGTCTTTTTAATACTCAAAAGAGTTTGCTAGTGATCTAAGCAAACACCAATCGCATAGCAGTGAGTTATGCTATTATGAGAACTACTCAACTGTTTGCTCCAGCTATAATTGTTGTGGTTCATCATCTTGAGTGGAGCAAACAACCATAGGGTTGCTTGTGTGATACTGTATATACAAAAGGCCACTTACACTCATGAAAATGATATTCATTAAATACAATATTAGTGCCTACCAAGGCCAATATAATGTTATGGGAGTTAGAAGACTGCCCACAGAGAAATTACCTCTCAAGTCAGTGTATGGAACATCCCCTCTTTAACACAGTAACCCCTGGTGACGAGTTTATGTGGCAGGAGGTAGTAGCCTACTGCCGAGCTCTGTAGTGTCAAGGCCATGCATGATATACTAAAGTGGGTGGTGTCATAGAAAGGTAGACAGATGTAACTCTACAATAATAACAAATAATCTGAAAGTTCTAGTTGCACTACAAAATACAGAGAGAAAACCTAATTTTTTTTGGGACCCAATTTTTTTTCCACCCTAAAGTCGTCCGTGGTCAGATTTTGTGTCCGGATTTTAGACTTTTTGGTCTCAGATCTAAGGCTGACTGGTATGAACTGCAAACAGACAGATGAACCTTTGCAAAAAGTAGGATAAGATGAGCATTTGGAATAAAGAGTGGTCTCGATACGAAAATAATGGGTCCGTTAAGCCATAAAAATAATAATTACCCTTCTGCTCATGAGCGAACCAAATAGCCAATGAAAAAGGATGATTCTAGCACAACTAGGCATTATGTTATTGGAAAATCACATGGAAGTTGATTTATTAGGGTTTATTCAGAAATAGCTTTCAAAATGTGTTTCCTACTCGAATTTCAGGCGAAAAGACAAAAACCTCCAGGGGTTAATGTGTTAAAGGATTTTTTACATGGACCCATCTTTGAGATTTTATCTCTAGCAATATTTTCAAAAGAAGTCTCTCTAGGAGGAATCAGATCAATTGGAGGGTCCATATAGGTACGGTCTGTGTAAGGAGGTGCACAGTGGACCGATTTTATCAACAATTTGCACCAACTGAACCCCAACTACAGGATTGTAATTTCAACCCCTACTGTTCGAGCAGATCCCTATCTAGAAACTGTCAAAGAGGGGTTCAGATTAAAATACTTATAGCAAGGATTCACGCGTTTGAAAATTTTGACATAATTTGTCCTCACTGTATCTAGCTTTATTGTTAGCACTATAACACTCCTATTTCTCTGACTGGTTTTGACTAGTTGTTTCATCTAAACACGGGGGTCTGTGTGTGCTATTCACTATGAATGCCCCAGTATTCAGAAATTTTGTTTAATGAAGAATAAGTAAACATTGACTTGTTCCTCTTTGAATTGCGAATGAGGAAGAAGATGTAAAAAAAAAAATTGAATTGGAAATCAGTAACTGGTTACTTATTATTATAAACAACTTGCTCTCACTGCCTACCTATAGCTGTAGTTATTTTGAAACTTGTCAACCTTTCTCATGCTTTCTATTTGAACAATGTTTTCAGCCTTTCATAGTAGCTTTTCTCTAACTTAAAAATTTAGTATTTCATGTCTCCAAAGTTATGCTCAGAATCTGTTCAATATCCAAGTACATGCACTTTGTTACTTTCAAAACTTTACAACAGTTCTTTCAGTTTATTTGGTTGTTTATGTTTCTCTGTTTAAACCTGTATGTTGTCTCTCATATGTTTAAATGCCTCATTTCA
The DNA here is from genome assembly GCA_028554795.2 of Sinohyriopsis cumingii. Taxonomy (NCBI): domain Eukaryota; kingdom Metazoa; phylum Mollusca; class Bivalvia; order Unionida; family Unionidae; genus Sinohyriopsis; species Sinohyriopsis cumingii. Next base: position 35,365,633 of record CM068826.1, read on the forward strand.
TTATGTTCCATCACCCATTCAACACCTGTAACAGTACCATGTCCACATAACCACTTAATTCCCATTCTTCTTGCAGAATAACTAATATCAGGTTCTCTTGTGGAAGTGCTGCACTTAAGCATTTTGGGTAAACGTCTACTATATACTCTCTGCTTGTCAAACATGCACGTAAAATGGTTTAATTGTCCAACTTGCTAGTATCTCTGTTTCCTCAGGAACTTGAGCTATTCTTTGCCGTCCTTGTTGTAAAGGCCTGTCTTGAAGTTTAACTTTTTGTTGCTTCCATGTATTGCCTTCTTTTGTGCAGCAAAGACTTGAAGTTTTCCCCCACCTATTACCACTTCTAAGCAAGATCCTAACATCTTTAGACTAATATTTTGTAAAAGTGTTATTGGTCTTTTACCTGCCTGACGATAAGAATGTTTTCCTCAATTTTTAGAACAGGTTCACTTAACCAATATTGTGTAACATAAATGTTACATAAGCTGAACGAATCCTTGAACGCTTAGACTAAAACTGTAGATTATTGGAGCCTGTTGAAGACTTACAAATCCTTTAATAGATAAATAAATATATGTGATATAATCTTCAATGACTGCATCTATAATATGTTTATCAGACCGGCAGCAGTGGTTTAGTAATTAGCATGCATGATCCAAAGGGTGGTGGTTCAACTCTTAGAACTGGACAAGTCCTGGCGGGCTGACATAGTATGTTCTTGGACAAAACACTTTACTTCAGTTCACTTGCCACTAAATCTAAGTATATTGATATGATATAAAACACCCAAACTTTACAGAACATTGCTTGATCTTCATCGTAAACAAAATTATCCGATGTCCAGTTAAAATCGCCTCCATCACTTTCTTCTTCTTCCATTAATGCGCTGGGTTCCTCTGGAACATACTCGCTCATGGTGTGAACTATTTGCGTGTGGTTGGGCGGTCCAAGGGCAGCTAAACCCAGGTTAAAAACATCCTATGTCTGGAACTAAGCGATCTCCATGCCAACCCCTGCTCTGAAAGCATCGATGGAATTAGCGTTGACTATGGTGGCTGGTAAGGAGTTCCACAGGTGGATTCCTGATAGGAAGAAGGAGTCTTTGAATGCATTGAGTCTGATGTAGGGGACGAGAAATCTGCATAAATGACCTCTAGTGTAAGATCCTGTCTGTCGGAGGTATGGTGCTGCTTGGATGTCAACTAGCTGGTGTACAGTCCGGTACATCATAACAGGTTTTGCTTGTTGGCGTCGAGCTTGAAGCTCTTCCCAGCCCAAAAGTTGGAGCAAAGCCGAGACACCACTTGTTCGTTGATAATCACCAACAGTAAAACTAATTAAATTGATAAAAACATCTGTATGGGTTTCAGAGAGATGAGAAAAAGAGCATTAGTTTTATTTTCACTCAAATTTAATAATTTAAGAAAGAGTTTAAGACAGTATAGAAATGAAACAAGGAAGAAGATAATCGATAAAATATGAAGCAATAAGGAGTGGAGACGAAAAACAAATCAATAAAACATGAGAGCTACTTGTCTGATGTCAACAAACTAGTAGTAACTTTATTCGTTGATGGTTTGGATGAGTTACAGTCAGTGTTAAAAGAAGTTTACTTTAAATGATATTGGACTTTTCACTGGGTTCTTATAATTTAGGTTGGGAGTACCTTCAGCATTGAGTGATAGTTTGATAACACTGCAACATAAATATTAGGAAGTCAGCTTACGAAAAAGAAAACAAGAACATAGTTCTAGATATGTATTAAATGTTTTGTTATCGACTACATTTATAATAACTAGTTATTACTGAGGTATCTTTTATTATGTTGTTAAATGTTTCAGTAAAATAATGGAAGAGACAGACAAAAACGTGTTATTAAAAATGTCCTCAATGATAAAGGTGGCAGTTTTGAAAGCTTCTACTTTTCCCACGTGCTCCTGTATCTCTCTTTTCCATGGCATTGAAGCATATTTTTGCTTTGTTAAACACTTACTTTCATGCGTCTAGCGGTTGACTAGCGAAAGCATCTTCTATGTTGCTCTGGGATGAATAAATCAAAGAAGCACAAGGAATAATATGGTCTCTATGTTATATTTAAGTCGCTGTTAGTTCATATATATTACCGATTAATTTGCCAGTAACCCTAAATAAAGTTTGCATCAATCTGGTAATTTAGTTGCAAATAAATGGGGGAAAAAAAGCGCTATAAAACCAAAGAAAACTCGAATGTCGAAAAGGTAACTTCACAAAAAAAGAAGAATCCACATAGAGTTGATTTTGGTAAATAACTTCAGGAAACGTTCACAAGAAGTTTAAAGACTAAAAGCAGGAAGGTTAAAATGGAAGCCAAAAAGAAAAATCAACGTTTTCTTTTGAGTCATGTTGATATTCACAGTAAGACAAAATGTTATACTGGATGGTTGGTAAAATATTTTTGGTACTATGTTAATCAAAGTTGGTTTTGTTTTAAAACGCAACAGAGAAAAGGTTACATTTGATACTGTACCACACAAACACTGTAATCCGATTTCAGAAATATTTTTTAATTTCACAGTAATACATGGCAGTTTAGAAGAACAAGGTGATTAACATTACTTACGATGCAACTATTCACTCAGCTCTTAGTCAGTTAGAAAATACTTTCAAAATAGATGTTTACTATATTGATAGGTCCACAAAACTTGCATCGAATTCGAAGAAGTCATAGATCTGCTTATTGTAATTTCACTGAGTCAGCTTACAACTGACCCCTTCACAGTACATGGAATTCTACCAGACAAAATAAGCAATTAAACAGCATAAGCCACAAATAGTGGAAATCTTGTGGAAGCTACAGTAATTTATATTAGTGAACCGAGGGATAATTGCATTGCAATTTTAAGAAAAGCAGATTAAAGGAAACAGCGGAATTTAAACACAGACCAGAACCGACCAAGAGCCTGATAAATATGTTGCAAATCATAGTTTGAGTCCGAATTCTGAGCTATTTTAAATATATGCAAAGGAGAGAAACTACCAATTAAATAAGTTGAAATGTTAAGTTTTTTCTTTTGTGTTTCAGTTATGTAAAAGAATTTTTTTGAAATTAACTGAAATTGATAACAAAGATATAATTGTCACAGTAATTAAATCTTAGAAGGCCGATAGCGGCTGATAGTTACAACTCAAAAGAAACTATAATTTGTACATGTACACATTTATCTAAAATGTGTTCGTGACGGTCTACATACATACATACATACATAAATACATACACACATACATACATACTGACATACATATATTACAAAACAAAACAAATAGCCTGCACTTAAACAATCGTTATAAAGGTCATTGATGATTCACCTTGTATCACATGAACGTTTCAATATGGATAATTTATTAACAGGATCATTGGATGGATTATTTATAATACCAAAAGCTATCGACCGTTCTTGTATAATTTGCAAGAACTTTATGTGAAACAGATTGTGTTTAAAATTCACACGTAATTCCATTACGAAATGCATTTTCAAGTTTACATTAGATTTGTGCCTTCCACGCTTATACAAGTCACAAACTAATATACATATCAGAGCATGAAAAATAAATTGTAAATAATGTTAACTAATTTTAAAGACATGGACTAAGTTCATAGCAAAGATGATTAGTATTTATTAAAATATATGTAAATAAATGCTTTCGAGAAGTAGTAAGTCATCAGTAACATGTGGTGTATAACATATGCACAGAGAGAGAGAGAGAGAGAGAGAGAGAGAGAGAGAGATGTGTTCATGTTTGCCTCAAACTGTGATGACTTGTAAAAATGTTATTGGAACAAACATGACCAATGTTTTAAGCGCTTTCTTTTCTAATGCATTCGTATGCATAAAAGATGCACTCATAATTGCTCTGAACATGTAAATACGACGAGTGGAAAATTCCTTATCAGATACCATTGCTGTTATTTCTAATTTATTATTGTTAAAGGGATGCTAATTTGTTTTTCTGTGACCTGTCATGACTATAGTAACTAGAAGTAAAAATCAGAGAAATGTTTACCTTTAAACATTTTGCTAAAATGGGTACATGCACAGATTTGCATTTCTTTATAGTTAGTTGTAGACCGTCACGAACACATGTTAGAAAAATGTGAACATGTACAAATTTTAGTTACTTTGCATTGTACATTTCTTGCTAGATGACGTCTGAAAATCCTCATCATTGCTCGACACTTGTATTGTACAATATTATTTCATTGGCATTTAGGCTAAAACAAAACCTTTTTGTTTTTATTTTGTCAAACATTAAAACAAACTTCAGTGGACTACCATAACCACTGACCCGAAGATTGCATAACACAACATGAGCAGAACGAGCATTCACAGCTGCTGCACTCAAACCATGCCACTCCCCCTCCCTCCATGTTCCACCATCAGTCTCACAATCGTGCTAAAGGTCATGATGCAGGAAGTCTGAGATACTCAAAATTTAGTTTTGCGGCTTTTTATGATTAGTTCTCGAGTATAACTGTATGGCACTAATCCAACATCCAGCCAAATCCGGATCGTCTGCCAGAATCAGTCTCCCGCCGCATTCTTGCTATACCTTATATAACCACTTAATTTCTGCCCACTGGGAAGAACTACTCTTGTCATATTTGCTGCAGGAATAGCAAAGGAAACGTTTGCTTGTCTTCGAGATCTAGCCAATGAACATTCTAATGATATTTTCATTAGCTCTGAAAATAATCATTTTGTGACAAGAATAAATGGCGAATAATATTAGCACCTGGGACCAGTCCTGCAAGTTTACACGGATGTTCCTAGTAAAAACATGCATGTTAAGCTTTGTTTCTACCACAATCCCAATTCTCACTTACAAGTAAAGAAAGACAGAACGAAAGACAATGAAAGAAAGAACGAAAATATAACTATAAACAACAGAGTTTTACATCTCTACATTGATCAAACCTACAAAGCAGTAGTGTCGATGTAGAGCAAAAATTATAAAGCAATATGTACGGTACGACTCCTTCCTGGATGCAGAAAAGAGTACAGAGATATTACAGTTCTAGTCTACGGCTCGTCTGTTATATTGCTCACTGCGCTCTCGAGAGGAAAGTATAAACACTGAGGTAAGTAATTACTTCGTCAGCACAATGCATGGAAAGCTTGATAAGACTGTATACAATTATATAAGAGCATGTAATAATATAATTTGCTTTTACGCACAAGATGGAGAAAGAGTATTTCAGTAACTTAGAAGTTGGTATAGCATTGTGTGTGCGTGATATATATATATATATATATATATATATATATATATATATATATATATATATATATATATATATATATTCGTTCTTTGTTGTCTTGGGTGGTACGAACTGCAATCTAATACCTAATACTCGGTGCTCTGCAATTAACACTGCTGATGCCACGAACAAGTTCATAATTCAAAACCGAGTGGCGTATACATACAATTATAAGTCACTTGTTTGATAATCGTATACCTTCTGAAGAATATACACTGTGCCATCTCCTTCAGGTGTTACCCTGTTCAAAATACGTTACTCCAGTTGCCTCGGTACCAAATAACCTACTTGTGTTGTGGCACCCTTAAACATCAAATCAAACCAAACTTAATTGTATACATAACATGATGTTGTAAGGTTACCAGCGTATGAGAGAGGGGTGTAAAGAACCCAGGAGTACTGAGTAACACATTACTTCTGTCTCAGACATTTGGCATTCTAATGTGATAGTAGTAAGTAGAACGAGAGAGTGTGACCACTTTCATGTTATTATTTATTGTATTACTCCACCGGTATATGATTAGTCTGATACATCAACCCCAAAACATGTACTCATATTGATCGATGGTTTAGGTTCCAAATCGTCCATCAGTATCAGTGTAGGTTTGGGGATGATGTATCTAATATTCATTGACCAGAAGACAGGCGTTGACCTTATCGTCTTTGTTTCTTATTTCACTCTGTGTCTGTTATTATGAGCTTTTTATTTGCTACTCCTAAGCTACGACGAGGATTCCATTGAAACGTTAAAAGTAGATTCATCATAAGATCTAGTCGGTACGAAATAAAAATGTTGACCCTCAGAATCCAATATGACCGTCATGACATCATCTTGAAAATCTTATCGCTACAGGACACAATGTACCACTGATATGGAAAAATGTGAACCAGCCTGGAAATGGGTGAACATAAAATAGAGTATATATTTGTTTGGCTGACCAGGATTTGTTAATAATGTAAGTTATGTTTTAGGAAAAAGAACCTTTTGAGAGCTTATCCTAGTTGTAAGTGAAAAAAAAATAGAGACATTGTTTTATTGATGGAATTTCAGTCCTTTAACGATCTTGAGTTTGGAACACTCATTACTAAAATTAGCACCTGACTCTTTGGTGCGAAAGTGAAAGCACATGTTTCAAACACATGCAGGTCCAGAAAATAATGGGTCTCATATCCTTTACTCCACACAGATGCTGACATCCAGGTTTCATCTGTACTGATAAATATGTTTGATTATCAGCACTAAAAAATGTCAAGTTATTGAATTTTTAAAATCTTAGGGTTTGGATAGGTTTACTATAGGAACTGAATTGGTACCGTGAGTCCTATATTTATCGCTACAGCACATGAGTGCATAGACATATCGATATGGGGTTTTCACAGAAAGACTTTTTGTGAGATTTAGTTGATCCTAAGTGACATTCAGTATAGTCGCCATTGTGGCATCATTATAAATCTTGTTGTCGTTGCGTCCCTGAACGGATGGTCGTATTTTTCACTAAAAGACTTCTTATGATTTTCTAGTTGGCAATAAATAAACAATGGTCTCTTCAAGCATCCTGCATGGCTGCCATGACATCAAACTTGAAAGTTTTGTTATCTCTTTTCATCCCGAACCCGTGTTGATGTGGGATTTCACTAATATACGATTTCTAGTTCAATATTAAAATGGCGACTGTCGGTGTGTGTCAGACATACCTTTTGACAGCTAATATGGTCGCCGTAGCTGCCATCTTGAAAAAGTATCACTACTCATCTGAATAGATGTTTTTACTGACATTGGGTTTTCACAGAAAGGCTTCATATGACGTGTAGTTAGTCTTAAATGAAAATGGGGTTCAGATGTGACTTCCAATATGACCAGCATGAAGAAATTTGACTGTTGTTATGCTACCTAGCCGTACTTATATAGATTTTAATTGAAAGACTTCGTATGATATCTAGTTTGTGCTACACGAAAATGGACCACAAAAACATCCAACTTTGGCCACCACGCTAGCTATCTTGAAAAGCGTGTTATTACTACTTCGCCTTAATTGGTGGCATTTAATTATTTGGGGTTTTCACCAAACGACTTCTTATATCAGAATGGTCCTAAGTAACAATGATGCCATTGTATATCTTGTGTAGGAATACGAGAATGTTAAAAAAAACACAATACAAATGAAAGTTAAAATGTTACTAGTCCAGCATGACTTGGGGGTAATTTGAAAATTAAAGCTAAAGACATTGAGCCACCTTTATATATATATATATATATATATATATATATATATATATATATATATATATATATATATATATATATATACTCTTTCTCCCTGGTACACAAGACAGATGTAGTCCTTCATGATGTTTATTTTTAACGGACAAGTTAATATAAAAAAAAACTATCGAATACACTATCTCTTCCCACTGTATTATCTTCGATTAAGGTTAAAAGGAAGTAAATATTTTAGGAACAGGGGATTAGGGAGAGGACTAAAATATATAAAAATGACTTAGCTATTGGTGGAGATGGTATCTTTTTTATCGAGTGACATGGTTATGAAAATGGGTATAATGTAACAACAATGTAACGAAATCCAGAGACTCTTTTAACTAGGTCAAAATCCTGATTTCAACCCATCATTAATTAATTGCTTTTGTTACTTCATAGGCTGACAAGAAATCTTTGACAGAACGCCAAGAATGTATATAACCAAAAAAAATAGCCAAAGAGAGAATTTTTTAAAATAGAAGTTAAAGATTTTGATGATGATTTTCCTACCAGACGCGTTCTTTCCGACACTCTGACACGAATCGATTTATCAATGCAAAAAAGCCCTACAAAACAACAATATTGAACACGAAATATATATTTTTATTGATATTAATATTTTTCTTTTTGAAATATTTTATAATCTATGCATTCAATATATATGCACTGCATGATTTGTCTACAATGTTCTCCGTCCTTTCCTGATAATATTCTTTCGAAAAATATATTAATACTTTTACGATATTAATACCGAAGAATTCACATTTGGTTATAAGCTTAAATAAGCAATATAGCTAGTTTAGCAAGAAAAGAAACAACTTGTCCAACACTCCTGAGAAATCAACTTATTACAGTGTCAAAATTATTCCATTTAAAAATTATGCATTTTTGGCTAAATCATTTTTTAATTAATTCACTGTTAGTTTTGTTAAAGAATAAATTATTTTTGCCTCCTGATTGAGTACTTCCGGCATGTGTTTCTCCACGACATACTAAGCCTATTACAAAATTTGCTAGACGCAGAGCAATTGCTGCGGCTAATTATTTAATAGTTTTTTCAGCCCTTTGACTAATAGTAGCAATTCTCAAACTTTTAAATTGATTTTACACTATTATATCTAAAAGGTCTATCCAGCCGTATTAAATGCACAACTAATTGTCCTCTATTACATTCAACACTTTCGAAATGCACTTGCAGCTTAACCTTTTCAGTTGCATCATTCTCTTTACCGATGTCATTTAATCAGTCGAGATTTAACATCAGATTTTTTAAAAAATTTGACAACTTCTACAGCATTCAAACATAAACACATAATTATATTTCTCATGTATTTTGAATAAGCTTTTATCTTGATTTTTAAGTTATCCGCTTTGAATTGTTTTCGCGAACTATAGCTTTGGCTTCTCTAACCTGTTCTCAATCGATTCAATCTATTTATGTTTGCATCTGTGTTTCCATTTTTGTTTGTCTTAGAAAAGCGGTCGGTCCTAGCAGGTAATTCAGTTCTGTCTCATCAATATGTAACTACAATTATCGCCTTGTTTTATATGTATATTTCATTATTTAATTTAAGCGTTCGTTTGTTCGTTAATTTTTTTATTCCATTACATGCTATTGTAATGTAAATTTATTTATTCATTTAATGGAATATAGTTCAGTTCTGAATGATTTTTTTCACAAAGTGAACTACTATTACTAGAAACTTTGTATATATTGCTGACCTAGTTCCTGATCTTGATTCAGAACCAGTACAAATTGTAGCAATCAACTTTTTTCTTTTTTTTTAATTCTTTCTCGGAGCAAGATTCATAAAGCGGTATCGAGGACATACTTGGAGTACATGAGAAGTAACACGTGTTTATTGTTACAAACGTTTGTTTTCCCAGAATGATGAACTATTAACCTCCATCCGGGAATGTGTTTTGGGTTGTAGTTAGAGTTATTATTAATGTTTTGAGAACGAATTGTCATTCTTGCCTTAACGCTTGAGAAGTTACTGTTTTATGTTGTGACCAGCTTTGGGCTAATTATTTTGTTTTCTTGAATTTATTTGGATTTCAGGTTTGTTTTCCTTGGAAATACTAGTGCTCTAAATTAATTTTTGGAACTTTTGACACATCAGTACGACGCTGACCATATCATACGTCATCTTATTCCATTTTGGATTTCATCTGGATTCGAACTTAGTTTCATTAGGACTTTTTATTATTAGGACATATATTTTAATTCTTGGATTACTTTTGAATTTGATTCGTAAAACCGTAAGTTCTTTTTCTAATTTTTACCTTGTTTTTCTAGGGAAATAAATTATTTGTTAAATTTTACACAGCTTGCTGTCTTCACTCTTTTCTTGTTACTTTTGACTAAACACGTAACACTATCTCTCTCTCTCTCTCTCTCTCTCTCTCTCTCTCTCTCTCTCTATATATATATATATATATATATATATATATATATATATATATATATATATATATACCCATTTTTCAGTCATTTAAATAGTTAAGAAGAGGGAAATAGACAGCTGGTAAAATAATTAGGAATAGCTCCGTTTGTGCATAAACTGAAGAGTGTAATTAGGAATAGCTCCACTTGTACATAAACTGAGGAGTGTAATAAGGAATAGCTCCATTTGTACATAAACTGAAGAGAGTGATTAGGAATAGCTCCACTTGTACATAAACTGAAGAGAGTGATTAGGAATAGCTCCACTTGTACATAAACTGAAGAGAGTGATTAGGAATAGCTCCACTTGTACATAAACTGAAGAGTGTGATTAGGAATAGCTCCACTTGTACATAAACTGAAGAGAGTGATTAGGAATAGCTCAACTTGTACATAAACTGAAGAGAGTGATTAGGAATAGCTCAACTTGTACATAAACTGAAGAGTGTGATTAGGAATAGCTCCACTTGTACATAAACTGAAGAGAGTGATCAGGAATAGCTCCACTTGTACATAAACTGAAGAGTGTGATTAGGAATAGCTCCACTTGTACATAAACTGAAGAGAGTGATTAGGAATAGCTCCACTTGTACATAAACTGAAGAGAGTGATTAGGAATAGCTCCACTTGTACATAAACTGAAGAGTGTGATTAGGCATAGCTCCACTTGTACATAAACTGAAGAGTGTGATTAGGAATAGTTCCACTTGTACATAAACTGAAGAGTGTATTTAGGCATAGCTCCACTTGTACATAAACTGAAGAGTGTGATTAAGAATAGCTCCACTTGTACATAAACTGAAGAGAGTGATTAGGAATAACTCCACTTGTACATAAACTGAAGAGAGTGATTAGGAATAGCTCAGCTTGTACATAAGCTGAAGAGTGTATTTAGGAATAGCTCCATTTGTACATAAACTGAAGAGTGTGATTAGGAATAGCTCAGCTTGTACATAAACTGAAGAGTGTATTTAGGAATAGCTCCATTTGTACATAAACTGAAGAGAGTGATTAGGAATAGCTCCACTTGTACATAAACTGAAAAGAGTGATTAGGAATAGCTCCACTTGTACATAAACTGAAGAGTGTATTTAGGAATAGCTCCATTTGTACATAAACTGAAGAGAGTGATTAGGAATAGCTCCACTTGTACATAAACTGAAGAGAGTGATTAGGAACAGCTCCACTTGTACATAAACTGAAGAGTGTATTTAGGAATAGCTCCACTTGTACATAAACTGAAGAGAGTGATTAGGAATAGCTCAACTTGTACATAAACTGAAGAGTGTGATTAGGAATAGCTCCACTTGTACATAAACTGAAGAGAGTGATTAGGAATAGCTCCACTTGTACATAAACTGAAGAGAGTGATTAGGAATAGCTCCATTTGTACATAAACAGAAGAGTGTGATTAGGAATAGCTCCACTTGTACATAAACTGAAGAGTGTAATTAGGAATAGCTTCATTTGTACATAAATTGAAGAGTGTAATTAGGAATAGCTCCACTTGTACATAAACTGAAGAGTGTGATTAGGAATAGCTCCATTTGTACATAAACTGAAGAGTGTAATTAGGAATAGCTCCATTTGTACATAAACTGAAGAGAGTGATTAGGAATAGCTCCACTTGTACATAAACTGAAGAGTGTGATTAGGAACCAAAATGTAGCAAATGGTACATGTAAAGAAATGGTAAATATTTTTAACTGGTAAAGGACTGGAAAAGATAGAAGAAAGATAAATCAGGAAAGCATATAAAAGCGACTTAAATTTCCAACCCATTTTTTTAATGTAAATTGCTGTAAATTATACAGTGGCACCATTGATTATCAGATTTCATTTAATCGATAACTTTGTTGCCAAAATGAGCTTAATGAATTAGAACGAATTATAAACTTACAGAATGAATTACACATCATCAAATAATAACAGCTACTTCATATGAATTACACATCATCAAATAATAATAGATACTTCATATGAATTACACATCATCAAATAATAACAGATACTTCATATGAATTACACATCATCAAATAATAACAGATACTTCATTGGATGACGACTACGATTCAAATTTGGATAATGTTCTATTTGCATTAAGTGTAGTTTGATGACAATCATATATTAATTAAAATGGCAGCAGGAAATAATGACGAAACTGAAAATATTTAAAACGACCTGAGAAATAATCTGTGTACTGGTTGCTTTACCTTGGCTGCATTGTGCCATAAACCACTCTTGTTACAACTGCAGTCATAATAAGACTAGCTGCTTACCATGCAATACAGACTCGCAAGGAAAACAGACTAGGCAATGCTGTTCAAAACCGTGACAGAGGCAATGTGTGCTCGCACAGTCTCTTAAATGATGGCTTTAGCAATCTTGAATAATTCAACTTTTTACATACGATTTGGTATTTTACCTTCTTAGGGCATTTCATATTATTTTACTGTATGTATTCACTGTCTTTTACATACCTAGTATTTGATCAGTGAAATATTTACTCTTGTGATCAGAAGGTCAAAAGACGTACATGGAATGAAAAAATCAATATGAAAGTAATCTTCATTATTTCTTTCATGTTTTGTAAAATTCATTATCATTCCCTAGAGACAATTAATTGAACGACAATTATTTTTAAAGTCGTATTTGATTCTGTGTTTTGCATTACAAGCAGAGAAAATGATCTTTCTTGCATTTTGGATTCATTTTAAATTTTAATTACTTTAGGATATAGTTGTATGTATTTGTTCATGTATTCTCTGTATATATCTCTATTCTGTTTGGTTCTTCTTTTATATTGTTTTCGCCGAGGTCCCCTATGACAATTTTTACAATCGATTCTAGTTCTGTAAAACTCACTTATGTCTTGTTCTATTGCGTACCTAGGCATGTCTTGAAATCCATCGCTTTATTTAAGCATATTCATTTTGGATTATTTCTAGCTACTTGTTAGTAGCATTGTAAATCATCTTGCAGCTAACCTTTTGTAAACAAACAGTTCACGTAGAGTGGCCGTTTTGCAGGCAACTTGGAAAACGTTCACAAGAAATACAAAAACAAAAAAAGGGAACGTTTAAACAAATAATGAAAAGACTCAAACACATCACAAGATAAAAGAAGTGGTACAAGACTTCAAAGCTCAGGTACTACCGTTTAGGTGTTGGTGTGCTGTTAGAGTTATTTTGTTCATTTGGTCAAGAAGGAGAGTTGTTTCGATGCTTAAAGCTGATGAGATAAAATAGCATGTACAGCTAAGGAAATTTTTTTAAAAGTTAATGACATCTCTGACTTTGTGACATCATCTTTTGCAATGTCATAAAATTGCAGATGAATCATTTTCCGAATAGAGAGAGAATGCCACAGTTTATAAAATATTTGGAAATCATTTACACTGAAAAAGCTGACTTGGTAGCTTTTACTGACATCGATAAACTGTTGAACCTGAAATCAGTTGATGAATGAGATGTTCAGTGCTGGTCGGGTGGCTCTTAAATGATATAACACAATGTAGACCTAGTACGTCTTTTCCAAACGAAATAGTCAATCCCGTGAGCGTACCTGTGAAGAAAGACAAACGTGATACTGTCCTAAATGTAGCAGAATGTTTTTACATTTCATACAGCAGTACTGAGGAAATCCTGACTAGTGTACTATGAATGCACATGGCCTGTGTCTTCTGGGTGCCGATATTGCTTGATAAAAAACAAATGGACTTGAGGGCAAAAATCTCAAGTGACTTATTAAAGAGGTGCTCGTTCGAAGGCTATGATTTCTTAAAATCATCGCATGCATGAAAGGGATACACAACTTTGAACGCGAGAACAATATCCATAGAAGAGTTCGGAAGTACACAAGTTCGCAGTCACGCATACAAGTATATCTTTCCAAAATCTGCACGAAAGGCTAGGTGCATTATGGTCTTTAACACAGTGAATCAAAGAATTGCATGTGACGATAATTTGATACACTACTTTGAACGCAGAGTCTGAAAGTACGAAAATATATGGGAATGCTGACTGTCATACCATTAATTGCAGGGACGGAAAAGTTGACAACATGAGACTTTTGGTTTTGCTGGCACTGTTCCTGTTGCTGAACGTTACCCTTGCCGGGGTAAGTATATATTGTAAATTATATTCAGTAAAATAGTACCTCAAGCGATATTAATTGACACCTTTTTTAATGTAGGCAAAATGTTTTTAAAGATTGACGAAAACTTACCTCGGTTTGAGGACACCTCACTAACGTCGACACAAATGAAATAATCCATTTTTCTCACTTTCTTTGTCAATTTGAAGAGAACGTGTTAGCATAAATCTTCGCATGTTTGATACAAGGTGGTCAGAATTTCTAAACAAGAGGCCCAAATAAACCTGATATCGCTCTACAGGCTCACATAACAGTTGAATATTTCTCAAAACATGCTTATATAGAATTGTAAGAAACACAAACGATGTAAATACTTTAATAAATCTTTATATCACTTTGATTTAACATATTGTACTATATGCTAATTTAAAAAGTGGAACGGCATAAATAATATGCAGAGTTAATTGTTCATAATCGAAGTCGTGGAAGATCTTGATGACAGAAACTCATTACTAAGGTTTATAGAAAGTGGTTGAGAAATAAAGTCCCTAGATCTGGATAGGTAGGATGCAAGCATCTCATTAATATAAGCAGATGCCAAACTACCATAGAACGTGTCTACAATAATGACAATGTAAGCTTAAGGTGGAGCGAAATTCGGTTGGAATTTGGTCTCCAGATAAGTAGCAGTCTCAATGAATCAGATGCAAAATCACCTCATTAATATCCACGGGTCTCACTCATTATGAAAGTTGTCCAATATATAGGCATGTATTCCAAGTCTGATGAGAAATATGCCTTCTTGAGTGGCAGCAAATTCATGTCCTACACCTATTATAAGTCATGTACAATACATTTTTGGAAATGGAAGGTGCTTTCTGTGCGGTTCGTAAAATATACAATTTGTTTTCTTCAATAACTTGCGTGAAGGGGTGGCGAAAGGGTAACATACTGGATAGACTTGCCTTGTGTGTGTCTGTGTGTGTGTGTGTTTTATTTAATTTAATTTATTTATTACATTAATACAAACAAGGACTATGTGTCTCATAGTAAGGGAGAAACTGATTTGTTTTAATCCTATCCCCAGGCTCGGTAATTTTTCGTTTAATTTTATTGTTAAAGAAATGCTTTTCGAAGACTGTAACAATGTTCGTCGGCAGACAACTTTATCTCCCATCGTATTAAATGTAAACTGAGCATAAACGTCAGCCCATTATGGACAAGAAGTTGAAAGGAAGCGAGCTATACAGCATAAAATATATTCTGCTGTTTACTACGGCCTAAATGACGTCGTGGTAAGATGAATGAGATGAAATTGAGCCGATGGGGCCTTCCATTCAATGCTGCTGAGTCATATCGTTTGAATTTTCTCCGTTTGGCAGCAACTGGTGCATTGCTGACTAAGCGGTTTTTTTTTTGTGCTCATAACAAAAAGTATACGACACCATGGAAGTCAAGGTTCTCTAGTGTCGTCGCCTCAGAAACAAAGAACAACTTCTTGTACTTACTTAACCAGACCATAACAAAAACTATCGTTGAAACCACTGTCATGTTTTCCCATTTTTAATAGACATTGTGTAAAAATGTAGAGTGGAGTGTTGGAGTAAAATCTAGTGTCAGGGTTACATTTGAGACGAAATTACGGCGTTTGTTATCATTTGCACGTGCTTATATCTGCGCCTGTGTCATTCATTTCAATTTACCGAATGTTTCTTCATCTCAATTACCGTATGTTTCTTCATCTTAAAAGACACGCGGATGATACTGTCCTCCTTTAGCTTAAGCTATGAATCTCCTATGGCTAAAAAGACTCTTTTAGTAATTGACCTAGTATTGCTATTTGATTTGTATCTAATTCGAAAATATTTAATAACTTCACAAGATGATGAAACCTATTCCGTTTTGGCTCCACGGTGCTTGACCTACATTTGACAAAAAAGCATTTACTGGATTTTGACAAGATTAAAACGCAAACTCGTTCAGGCTCTGTTATCATCGCCATGTCAAAACAGAATCACAAAGTACCATCAATCTAAACATTTTTTCTCCCACCAGTTCTGTAATAAGATAACACCAATGAAGTTTGAAAGCGTTTAGGCTAATAAAGTAACATTGCTCTGTAACCAGGTCAATTTGTTAGTTTTCAAAGGACATAGTACTAGCGTTTTGACACATTTGCCATTTTCTGACAGCTGTACTTGACCTCTTGATTACGGGGTTATAGTCTTAGGACAAGTAAAAAAAAAGTTACAGTTTATATCCATGGCAATATGATGCCCCAGTGGAATGGCCCTGGCTATCAACATGACTGTGAGTCTGATGATTCGTGCTGGTATTAACTACTGTATACCTCCAGTTATTAGTCCACATAACGATCTTTTGCTTCTTTCTGTCATTTAGTGTAAGGCCATAGAGTTGTACCACTTTATATAAATCCAAACTTAAAATATCAAGACATCCTTAATGTTTATTCAGGTTCCATGTCTGAAGATGTTCGCTGTTTGTGGGTAGCATGGTTCCTCACATACCATGCCAAAATCGGGAAGTGTGGATGTGTGTGATTTGGATTTTTAACCTAGCTTTATCAATTTTTCAGTCATATCGTTACGTTGTCTGTAGTGTGACAGTTTATAGTGATATCTTGTACTGGGGCATCATGCCGCAGACATGTAGTGTCATGTCCCACCCAGTCACATTATCCTGACACCATGAATAAAAACTACTGAGTTATGGATTACTATATCTGCAAAGGAAGACGTGGTGATGCCTGATTAAATTCGTTTTCAAAACAAAGGCCATCTTATTTTTACTTATTTTAAGAAACGCATTTTAAGTGCTCCATTTGCAAACGTTTCATTAAAATTGGGTCATCAAATCATGGTCACATTGAACAAGAGATACGAGAACAGCTACTCTCTTATCAAAATTGATTCGGACTCAAACTAAACAGTTTCTTAACCATCGTTAACACGTAGTCGGTACACTTTAAATATGATATTTCAATTTCATATTTTTATAAGACCACATGTTATTCAAACAGTAAAGAGAATAATGCGCATGAATTTCGTCGGCTTATTTGGACCAATCAGAATGGCATAAAATAATATTTCACATGTTGTCGTATAAAAATATGAAACTGCACATACCATATGTAAAGTGTAATAACCGTGATAAAAGTTCAATACTAAATCATTACCCATTTGAGATCCTCTATCTATGAAAAAATACAAACATGAAACACGTGACGAGTGGAACATTCTGATCCAAAGTAAGATAATCTTAGAATAACTACATCTTGTCCCTACGTTCGAAATGTGAGATATTGTTCAAGGTTGAATTTTACAAAGAATTAGAGTGGACTGAAGCAGTGCGTCAACAGTAGAACAGATGTCAGACAGATATAAACCATAACAAAGCCTTTCTTAAGACAAATTTATCACAAATATATTTTGCAACTTTTGAGAACGCAGAATAATCTACTGATCTGAGATTTATCATGGGTGTTCTTCAGTTTCCTCCACCTCATAAACATAATGCGCCAACGCATGACCTGATCCCCAGTGACTAGCAGAGAGAACTTAAACAATACAGCTAATGAAAATTAACTAGGATATTCGTGAGAGTACCATGAAATAAACAATATACAACCACACCATGTTTAACAGTCCTTAATGTCGATAACTGAAATGTGTATGCAGAAACCATTTTTCTTCTCTCAGTTAGTGACCCGACATTGACCTTTCGACTCTCAAATTGATAGACTTTTTCCTTATTCTAAGTACAAGCCAGTTATGTCCAGATCTATGATGTAGAACTAATGTCATTAACTGGATTTTTTATATTATTAATTCAGTCACAGTGACCTTGACCTTTGAGTTTTTGAACAGAAAATGAATACGGTCCTTCCATATCTAAAGTTAATGCTGTCAACAGAGTCTGGTAATTGTAGATGGTGAACAACTTAGTTATTTGTGAGACCATTTCTTCTTTCAGTCACAGTGACTTTGACCTTTGAGCTTTCCCTGCCCAAGTAAAAACTATCCATAAAGTTTGGTAATTGCAGAAGGTGAATATCTTGAGTTAATGTGAGGAAATACAATTGGTAATGTACATATAAACGGACGGACAATATCATAACATTGTACGCTGCGTCATATGGCAGGCGATTTAAAAGAAAAAGAACAAAATTAAATGCGTCTATCAGCAGTCTCCTTCATACTTACAATGACTTACCGTTAAACATCAAAGCGCTGCCACTGCCTGACTGTTTGGTGGCAGTGACTGTTCACAACAAAGAAAAAGTATGTTGGAAATGAGAGTCATTAAATTTTGTATGTTCTGTATCTTTATCCGTAACAAACACTTTTCACTGAATCATCAAAAGAAACATGCACAGTTGCTTTACAAAACTGATACTTAAACTGCGATTAAAATGGATTAAAACCAAGCAAGTGCAATTTCCGACCTCTTTAGCTCTCTTTGAACTAATTCAAACATTAAAGTCTAAATTTCATTATAGACACAACTGAATCAATCATCGTCAAATAATAAAACCCATAACAGTCTAAAATGGAGAGAGAGAGAGAGAGAGAGAGAGAGAGAGAGAGAGAGAGTTGAGTTTATGTCTCGAAACTCTTATTTTTATTTTGTTCACAAAAAATAATAGAAAACAATTATTTCTCAGTACCAACCTCTCGCACAAGAATATAATAATATACATCGGCTATATCCACGTAGCCAGACTACCTTAATATCAACGTAAATGCATTCTAACACGTAAAAAATCGACTGTCCTTTAGTTTCTGGTCCATTTTCTCAGCCGTCATTGACATAATCCACAAGTAGTAAATCAATGTGCATCCAAATAGAAAGTAGTAAAACAGCATTCTTTAAACAGACGCCACTGTGGTTATTTAGCACACTACGTTATTTGACTCCTCGAAGGGTTTATGGATTTGCAGTCTACAGTCCTGGATAAATATGTTTATCCATTACGGATCTGTTGTCTGCAGTCCCAGATAAAGGCGTGTGTCCATTAGAGATATATTGTCTACAGTTCTTGATAAAGGTGTGGGTCCATTAGGGAGCTGTCGTGTACAGACCTGAACAAAGACGTGGTGTGGGTCCATTGTGAGATCTGTCGTCCACAGTCCAGGATAACAGTGTGGGTCCATTATGGATCTGTCGTCTACAGTCCTGGATAACAGTGTGGGTCCATTATGGATCTGTCGTCTACCGTCCTGGATAAAGGCGTGGGTCCATTAAGGATCTGTATTGTACGGACCCGAATAAAGGTGTGGTGTGGATCTATTGGGGGATCTATTGTGCATAGTCCTGGATAAAAGGTGTGGATATATTGGCGATTGGTGGTCTATAGTCCTCGATAAACGTGAGGGTCCATTGGGGATCTGTCGTCTGTAGTCACGGATAAAGGCGTGGGTCCACTGGGATTCTGTCGTCTACAGTCTTTGAAGAAGGTGTGGGTCCACTGGAGGTCTTTTATCTAAAGTCCTTAATAATGTAGTGGGTCCATCAGGGATCTGTCGCGTACAGTGCTGAATAAAGGCGTGGGGCCATTGGGGATCTGTCGTCTGAAGTCGTGGATAAAGATATGGGTCCATTTACATTTATGTGATATGCTTAAGTTATAATATTTGTTTGTCCGCGGATCTTCTCCGAACCTTGCTCGTGTGTGTGTGTGTGTGTGTGTTACATTTGGTGCAACAGTCTTTTTATTGCTTATAAATGAACTCATCAGACTGAAAATATTTTTTGCTTCTAGTGACTTACATTTTGAAATCACACGAAGCAAGTGCCCATTCTCGCGTTTTTTTTTTTTGTTGGTACAATTATGACGACTTTCTTCGTGTGAATACAGTTAATATTTTGTATTTTATGTAAAGAATGAAGTCATATAGCATGTAAAATGTGTTCTTGAAGATCAGATTTCAAACCAGAATAGTTACTATTCGATACGTTATCAAGATCGAAGAAAGAAAACTTTTAAGATTCGTAGTAGTACCGATAATCTGAATTTGCATGATTAAGAATGGGTTGTCAGCGTGTTTTATGAAACAACAAGCGAGGCTACTGGAATAAAGAGGATTGCGCAAGGACACACCTCAGTGGATGATCCAGGCTAATCTGATCAAAGGATTCCAACACGCACCCTTCGGTAACGAGTCCGGTACACTTACCAAAGAAATATCGTCGATCCTACCTGCATTAGTTGTCTCTCAAGACATGTGGCCTATTGTGCACCCCATAGTCCACGGGGGCCGGGGAAGTGGGGGAATAGTTATTCGTTCAGTAGATTTGTTTTTATATTAGAAAACAAGACCCAAATACTTAGAACTATTTTGTTGAACACACTGTCTAAAATGATTTTATTCTGTAGAAAATCAAGCGTAAGGAGAGGATCCGTACCAAAAGAATTGACCGAGGAGAGAATATTCCTACCGCCGTTGAGGGGGTATGTATATCAGAACAATTATTACCCAACCGCCATAGCAGAAAGCTTACTGTAATCAATCGTGTATGTGTCTCTGTGTGTGTGTGTGTGTGTGTGTGGAAAAATAATTCAAGGACTGTGTGATTGAGCTCCAAGTTGCATGAAAGTTGTTAGGATTAACAACGATACAAGGAGGAATTGTTTTCCTTTTCGGCAGCAACTTCTAGACTAGTACTATAGATTATTATTCATAAATATTGCACATCGGCGTCATCTGTGCAGTTTTGAAAGGCCATTAAATTAGAACACATTTTGAGAAATTTGGTCCACGTCTGTGGAGCAAATATTAAACATTATTGTTCTAGTTTATTAACAACACCCATAATTAACAGCCTGTAATTATAATTTGTACAAATGTGCAAACCCTTGATACCAGGATGCTTTCAGTCACTGGTTCAGATTATGTTGAATGTTTTTGAGAAGTCATTTAACGTTGTTTTTTTTTTAAAGTTAAGTAACAGGAGCCGTATCTAATGCAAACATGTACCATTTATAGAAAATTAAAAGACATTCATGCCGTGATTTCTTACAGTAAATGGAGCCAAAGAAGATTGAGCGGTTTCTGGGAAGAATTTAATTTTTGTTACGTATACATGTCTATAGTTATAACGGTTGAAGTATCTGACGGCGGGTCAGAGATATTTGTAGAAACGTGAAAACCCTTTTTGCCATGATGCTGTCAATATTAATCTATTCTTTTGTTGAGTGATAGTTGAGAAGCCGTTTAAAGTTTTCTTTTTATGGCAACGGTGGCCGTATTTAATGACAGATCAACATCATTTGAACATACTTGAAAGGCCTTTAAGCCAGAATGTTTAAAGGTTTTCCTTTTTTATTATGTTTTTGCATCTTAAGCCCGGAAACCCCAGTAGCTCAGTGGGTGTTGTTTTGGTGTCGGACTCGTAATCCAGAGGCCGTAGGTTTACTATTCCTTTGGCCAGCCTGGGTCGGGTGCCTCAGTGTGTTTTTGCAAAAGGTTCGTATGTTCTTCGGTATGTTATAGGCATTCATGTTTTTCAAGTGCCGTTAAAAACAACAAACCCCAAACAAAGCATCTTCATATCTGACAGCACATTAGCGCCGTTTCTCCAATAATAAAAGGCTTTTATGCCAGGATGCTTTCTGTCAAAGTAATGTTATGGCGGTAAAATTATATTTGCATTTTTGGTGAATAAAGATTATGGTGTTGAAATGTGTTGAAATGTTTTTATTTCTAATAGCGGTTGCAAGTAGTATAGCAGGGCTGTATAGCGTCAATGGAAAACCCAGTCAAAAAGGTCGTGGGGCTGTATAGCGTCAAGGGAAATTTAACATGGGGAATTGGGGCTGTATAGCGTCAAGGGAAATTGGGGTTGTTGTATAGGGATAATAGGAATCGAACAGGTGAGGTGACGTTACGGTACTGGACATTGGTAACAATGTTGCAAGGGGCTGACCTCAATCAGATCAAACAGCGGGGGGAAAACCTAGAACGGCTTGGCGGGGCGGGACATTGATATATATATATATATATATATATATATATATATATATATATATATATATATATATATATATATAACACATTCAACATACATACACAGATTGATGATCATCAATCTATCACACCTAAACTTTAAAATGAACTAAAAATTGAAAAGGACCTTTGGGTTTCTTGTTCTTCTTCTTGTTTGTCTTCTAATCTCTGCTTTTTCTCCACCAACTTATTTTCTCTCCTACATTCTTCTTTTTTCCTTTTTTTTTTTCTTCAATCCATTCTCCTTTTTCTATTCTCTCATTCCACTCTCTCATCCTTATTCTGTCTTCTTCACCCTCCTTGTCATCCCCTTTACCTTTTTTTAACCAGCTCTTTCAATCTTTTCTTCGTCTTCTTTACATTGTTTGTCTCCATCATGGTTCTGTGAATAGTATAAACACCATACTCCAATTTCACCATGAATTCCTCCACCATTCCAAGATCGTCTATAGCCTCTTGCAATATCTTCATGACGTCGATCTGATTTGATGCCATCTTTGATTATTCATTGTTGAATGGCACGAATGACAAACGCTCGACTTTATGTGTCAAACACGAACGTGAGGAAAACATCCCTTACACTCACTCACACACTATCAACTATTCACACAAACGTACGCGAACTCATACAAACCCCAAAATATACTATCCGCACACGGGAAGAAGAAAAAAACAATCACAAATACACTGTCGACGAGAAGAAACAAGTTCTAGGAGAGAAGGAGGACATTGAAAGTGAAACAATGATGGTACTCATAGACATTTTGGCAGAGTTAAAGAGTCTGAAACAAATGTATCAGACTTCTTTAATACGACCCAAGAGAAAAAGACCTTCCCGTGCCAAACAACCCAACCTTGTTACTACGCCTGCGATACCACCCCTAGAGATTTCTGCCAAATCATCATCGACAGGAGCAAGTCCAGAAGTGGCAAAGGCTTAAAGCAGTTAAAGTTGATTACGTCCCGTTCCTGATTTAAAAAAAAAGAAACAATCATCCAACGGCCCTTTTCTGGGCCACCCACCCCTCTCGAAAAGAGATAGTATTAATTTTGCCAAAATCAATTAAAACTCAAAATCCCATTCCCCCCCCCCCGATGATGTACGTTTGTGAGTGAGCGCGTAGGTGTAGGTCCTTATTCTAAAAATCAAAACCAAGAGACACTTACGTTTTTCTTTCTGGTCTATTTTGGTACAAATTTTACAACGCAATATCACAGCACAACATGTTAAAAGTTCATAGACTTCTTCAGTGCCTTTGTTCAGTCTCTCCTGTTTTGGAAATTTTTCACTCACAGTTTTTTTCCCCTTCTTCCTCATTTTCTCCTCTTCTTCTTTTCTTCTCTTTTTTGCCTTTCTGGACGTGTTTGGGGTTTTCCTTTTGGGAGAGCACCTTCTTCTTCTTCCTGTTCGGAACCCCTATCTTCCTCTTGCTCATGTTGTTTCTTACCGCAGTCTGAGGACCAATGTCCTTTTTTGACAATGATAACAGGTATCTTGACTTTTGTCTCTTCTGACATGTGTCTTGCTTTTTTGACGGTCTGGACATTCTGTAGCCCAATGCCCTTTCTTCTTACATATATAGCAAGTATCTTGACTTTTATCTGGAAAGGAGGGAGAGTAGTCCGTCGGCTTGTCTGAAGAAAACTTTCGAATGACACCTCGCAAAGATCTAATCAGAAGTTCGATCTGTGTTGGTTCTTCCATCGTTCTGCTCAGTTTGAGAGTGAAGTGAATACTGGGAGGGAAGACACTGACCCTTTATATAGGGATGACACTAGTCTGACATTGATATAGGGGCCCATAGCGTATAAAATGTAGTCATTTGACTTTTGAAGTCAATGTGAAACGATCACATTATTTTATGGAGAAAGGAGAAGAAAGTAAGAGGCAGACACGTAATTTATCGCCTTGCACAGTAGCTGAAGTCTTGGCTTAAATTCAAGCCAGCGATTTTGAAGATGACCTGAGTGAGCCCGAATCCAGACCTAGAGAGTCAACACCCAGCAAAAGTCCACTATTAACGCCTCAAAAGTGCTCCCACATTCGAGAGACGGAAAAGCGCTCCTCTAGAAAATTTAGAACTACGGCATACACGTACACAATGAAGTTTAAAGATTTAAAGTCCGAAGTACATTCCGGGAAAGCAGAAGGGTTCATCACCGATGTGTGGAATTCTTTGTTAAACACACTGAAGCCAAAGAAGACGATCGCTTGAGACTTTCCATTCATTACGACTGTTTGAAATTCTCCGTCTGGATCGAGTTTAGCAGCCCGGCAGAATTGACACCTTTCAAAGCCATCGACAAGATTCAACACGTGCAACAATCCAACGACAAGTTTCACATCACCGACAGAAAAGTGACACTGTTCCTGTCCCACGTACCTCTTCCCCAAGGGACAGGACGCAAAAAGGTGTTATTGGTGGACGAACTTCGTAGCATCAAGCGTAGCCTCGTCCAAATTAAAAACCCTCAAGACAATATGTGTTTATCCCGTGCCATCGTGGTGGGACGAACGTATACCGACAAGAACGACACGGCAGAATGGCAAAGAGCCTGGAAAACTATTAAACAATCTGGCCAAGCCAAGCAACGAAGAGAAACAGAACTCCTGTTACAGCAAGCGGGGATATCCAAAGACACAGCCTGTGGCATTCCTGAATGCAAAAAATTGCAAGACGTCTTGGCTACACTTTACACCTTGAAAGCACACCCTCAAGAAGTGCGCGGACCTCTGTTGTTTCGAGGCAAAGATTTCAAAGACTGAAAATACATTTACGTCTATCATCACGATGAACATTTCGATACCATCACCAGTATCGCCCCATTCCTGGGATAAATATATTATTGTGAAAAATGTGACAATGGCTATAACAACTGAGAGCAACACAAGCATTGTGGATCGAAATGTGACGGATGTTTGGCTTCCCAACCTTGTCTGGACAAAGGACAAGAACGAGTGCATAGCCCTACTTGTCAGCGCATTTGTCATCCTTACCAGTTACCAAAGACATCCGAAGACGCAAGGTTCATAACGGAAAAGTGCTAGTCAACTGCCTAGATTGTGCCCTACTTGTGGACAAGGCACACGTATGTTCAGGAAAGAAGCGATGTCACATTTGTCACCAAATCGTGGACTTGGAACACGAATGCTACATTCAAAAATACCATTCCAAACATCAAGAGGAAGAAGATAACCAGAAGAAAGGCAAGTTCATCTTTTTCGATTTCGAATGCATGCAAGAGACCGGCATTCACATTCCTAATTTCTGTGTGTTTCATCGAGCGCGCGAGAAGTGCATCCAGGAGCCTATCTTGAGTCATTGCCTTCACTGCAGCAAGATTCCTGGAGAACGTGAAAAAATATTTCGGGAACCGAACACGCTAGCCGATTTCGCCCAATGGATCTTAGACCCCATCGACCAGATGTGAAGTCGAGAGGACATCGAACGTCAAGGAGATTGTCATCGCCATGCCATGGTGATGGCTCATAATTTCTCGGGATACGATGGACAGTTTCTTCTCAGATGCTATACGGGAGAAAGTACCTAACGTCCGAAAGTGACTTTGAACGGAGCCAAACTCATCTACATGCAAGTGGGACAAGTGCAGATTAAAGATTCGATGAGTTACTTGGCCATGCCTTTGAGTCGAATGCCTAAAACGTTTGGGATGACAGAAATGGCCAAAGGCTATTTTCCTCACTTTTTCAATACCGAAGCCAAATTTACACGCCGTTCTACCCCATATGCATAAGGCTCACTACAACGACCGCGACAAAATGCGTACCGAACAAAGAGAAGCTTTCTACGCTTGGTACCAGACTCACGTCTCAGACCCCTTCGACTTTCAGGAAGAAATGTTAATGTATTTTCGATCCGACGCGAATATTTTACGGCGTTGTTCTGGAAAATTTTGAGAATATTTCATAGAGCACGGAGAGATCGATCCTTTGAAAGAAGCCTGCACCATTGCCAAACCGTGTTCCTTAGTGTACCGTCAATGATTCATGCCCGAAAACACACTGGCTGTTATAAGCCCTCAAACGACGAACTTTGTCAAACGTCAATACTCGGTCAAAGCCCTACGCTGGCTACATTACAAGGAAGACAAATGGATTCAACATGCCCGCAATGGAGGAGGTTAAAAGACCATCGGAACGTATTCAGTGGATGGTTGGGACTTAGAAAACCCCAAGATCGTGTACGAGTTTAACGGATGCTTATTTCACGGATGTCTCTTCTGTTACCCTCAATGTGACACTAAAATCAGTTTTTACAACGGACCATGGAAGACTTGTACCAGACCACTTGTCAGCGGCACTTGAAGTTAGAACAGCAAGGATACCAAGTGGTTGAAATGTGAGAACATGAGTACGATGGCCGTTTGAAAACAGATCCCGAGTTTAAATGCGTTGTGGAAAGTTACAAGCTGGTGGACCCACTGAAACTGAGGAACAGTTTGTACGGAGGACGAACGAATAACACCTGTTTGCTGTACCACGCCGACGAGGAGAAAGGAGAAGAATCCAAATACTTGGACGTGTGTTTGCTGTATCCTTACGTGTGCAAATATCATAATTTTCCGCAGGGTACCCGCAATTGCTGACGAAACACATCGACCTGGACAACATTCGATAATACGAAGGATTGATCAGTTGCAAAGTCTTGCCTCCTTCCGACTTGTACCATCCCGTTTTACGTCACCATTGCCAAGGAAAACTGATATTTCCTTTGTGCCAAACTTGTGCTGAAACACGCAACCAAGACCAAACTTGTTAGTACACCCAGGAAGAACTCTCATAGACTGGAAAGTGGGTCAGTGTGGAATTGTTTAAAGCTCTGGATCTGGGATACCAATAGTTGGAAGTGTACGAAATTTACCACTTTCCCAAGACAGAAAAATACTACAAGGGCGACGAGACTAGGAAAGGCATCTTCGCAGACTACGTGGATGCCTTTTTGAAACTGAAACAAAAAGTCGGCTGCTATCCTTCCTGGTGCCACACTCCCGGAGACCAAAATAAATTCAAAGAGAAATACTGGGAGCAGGAAAGCATCACTTTAGACCACGTGGAGAAAAACGAAGGAAAGCGATCATTTGCCAAAGTGATGTTAAATTTCTTGTGGGGTCAAATGGCCGTGTTGACCCATGACTGCGTATTTGAAAGAACCTTTCCGTTACTTCCAGATGATTCACGACAAAACCAAATACACGAAACACGTTGAAGTCGTTCATGAGGACTTGATCTTAGTCAATTACTAAGAAGAACTCGACTTTGTAGAAGCCGACGATATTGGAAATGGCATCATTGCGGCTTACGTGACAGTCCATGCTTACTTAAAATTGCACGAAGCTTTATGATCGCCTGTGTCAACGTCACTCTGACATCGAAGGAGACCGTTTAGGAGCCTGAACGGACGAGCACCCCGACGACAAGATTCTAAGTTTTCCTAGTGGCGTTCCTACATTTACGGCTATTAATACCGGGACAAACAAAGAGAAGTGCACACGGAGTGTAAAGTGAAAGGATTGACTCTCAACTATCGCGGCAGTCGAGTGGTGAATTTTGGCGTAATGAAAGAAGCATTGCAGTCTGGACAGGATGGAAACTTTAAAGTGACCACCTACGAGCCGCACAAGATTGTCCGTTTACCCACACACCAAATTGTCAGACGGCCTTTGGAAAAAGTGTATCAAATCGTGTACCAGAATCGAGTGCGACTTCCCAAACACTTCAATTTGTCATACGGACACATCGATATTGGTCAGCATATAAAAAGGGACAACGTCCAAGACCGATTGTTTATTGTAACTACAAATACCAAGCGAGAAAGATGAATACTGGTAGACAGACTGTTACGTGTTTAGGCTCGAAGAAAGAATGAAACCAACAAGCTTTGAAAAATATATAAAATAATTTATTTCCCTGGGAAAATACTGTAAAAATGAAAAAATACGAGAACTTACGGTTTCCAGAGTCAAATCCAAAATGAATACAAGAATAATCCACGAATAAAATTGTTGAAGTTCTAATGTTGAAATGTTCTAATGGTTCAAAGTTCTAGTCCCGACGAAGAATCCAAAATGGAAGGCGATGACGTATGATGTAGACAGTACTGTTTTGAAGTCTACACTTCCTTTTAGAAACACAATCCTCCGGTTATGGAAATCCAAATGAAATTTTCAAGAAATGTCCTTGTTCAAGAATTCTGTATGAATACAATATTTCCAAAGAAACGAATTAATCTTCCAAATAGTCCAGATAATCGGAAGAAAAATTAACATATAACTTAAAAACTCAAAATCTTCAATACTGGTCACAACAGAAGAAAACAACTTGACATCTAGTGTTTAAAAGCCCGGACTCTGAGATCTCTCTCTCTCTCCAAACACCATTATTACTACTAAGTATTTCGCAATTTCGGAAATGCCTAATTGCAAAATAGACGATCACGTGATCATGTTTACATGTAACAAGCACATAGCTCATGTACATTCTTGATAAGAACCAATCATTTTCCTCCGACAAAAAGTTGTTTACTTGACCCTCAATCAAGGCCAGGAACTATGTCAAAAATAGAAACAAGTGTTTCTATTATTAGATATCTAAGGAAAAATTCAGGTCAAACTGAATTTTCTGGAAAATATCAAATTCCTAATAAACAAAATTACATTGACATGTAAAGAAAACAAAATGACTCCAAAACCCCCAAACAGTCAAATCACATCAAATACAACTTAATCAGATATAAATTAAATCAAATATATGTAACACAGACATCATTCAAGTTCGGTGATTCTCAAGTGGAGTGCGATGATGTGCATTGCGATGTGAGCGGTGCCGTACGCTGTGACCTCAGCGATTCAGTACCTCATCCTATGAATTTTGCTATGACTACTACTACCACTACACCTACCATGGAAAGTGATGCTGTGCATGTCAAACATGTCTGATGCAAAAGCGATGATGTTCGTTATCATGGACACTTTACTGGTTTTCGATGTTAATGTCATCCTCCACGTGACACCATGCTTCTACCACCCTGCGGATGTCATCCAAAAACGAGCAAACCCCTGCGGATTTCACCGTACCCTCACCGAAATAAACCTGTGAAAGACGAATATTCGTTCCCTGTGCGTTTGCCTGAATACTGCGACTTTGAAAGTCGATTCCAAACCTTGCAAGGAACATGGCCTTTATATCTGGGAGGACCTACCCCGAAGAATTAGCCAGAGCCGTATTTATCTACTTGTCGAAGGGGATAAAGTCAAAGGCTTCAGTTGCGGTGTATCACTACACCGGGGGTGGGGTGGGGGTAAATTCTGCTTACCTGGAACATGCTCGATGGTCACCGAATTGTCACTACCTACCTTTAGTGGGACGACCTCAGTAATCTCTGGATGGATACTTTACAAGAGAACATTTATGGTTTGCCTGTGGAATTAAGATAACGTATTTACCGAGAGTTGGTCAAAATACAAGTGAAACGCAAAGAACAATTTCATCCGTTACGTCACCGATGTTTAAAACACGGGTATCTGAAGGCTATAAGAGAACTGATTCAGATAAAAGTGCTCGAGTGGTCAGACATTGTTAAGCTGGACGTGGGTGAGAAGGATTGGTTTGTTGTGACTAATTCTTTTTACTACAAGGTAAACATTCTGTAACGAATTCCAGAAGAGAGGATTACCATAATCTTGTGCACAACGTAAACTTAGTTCAAGAGGAAACTTTTGAACAGAGTGTGATGTGCAAGTTAGTGACTATACCATTTAGGTTCGCCACTGGAGTACGATCATCGTTGTGCAGAAAGTACACTTATTGCCTCCGACAAAAAGAGGTATAAAAACGGGCTACCATTCCACGGTCTTAATCAATCGTGATGCAACAAATTCCGTGGAAGGAAACCAGTGAGAGTATTCAAACGGTGGAGGATTTCCAACACTTATTACGAGAACTGTGTCCCATGAATTGGGTTCGTCGTGTGGTATGTGTCTTAGTGACATGCTTTCTGGGATTTCGTTTACCAGCCGATTCCTTGTGGGCTCTTTACGAACAGTACTTACCACCAAATAAAACATAAATGTGGTCTCTTTAAATGCCCACGAGAGACTCATTATGTTAAAAGTCTTGCGCTTTCATTTGGATACTTCTCGACCTCTACGAGAAAAAAAAGATTCGTCAACCTTTAGGTACTGAAGATGTGTACGACGATGTGTGTAGTTTATGACTTACAGCCCCACTGGACAGATGTACTTGACTGGAAAAGTTGGGGTTTCGTGGATTAGACCAAAGAAGTGGCAAGTTATGCCCAAGAGTTGTGCTCCTAAATTCCAACGTCCAGTGAAAAAGTAACTTTTAAACCTGTGTTGTTGAGAGTGCCAGAAGAAGAACCCTACACCGAGGAAA
Organism: Sinohyriopsis cumingii; assembly: GCA_028554795.2. NCBI lineage: Eukaryota > Metazoa > Mollusca > Bivalvia > Unionida > Unionidae > Sinohyriopsis > Sinohyriopsis cumingii. The sequence continues at coordinate 35,396,167 of CM068826.1, forward strand.
ACCACTCCCTTCACGACAGGACTGTCATGGACATTCCCGAAAGACCATTCCAGAAGGACACCTGTGTGAATCTACCCAATGTAAAGAGTGTAAGAACATTACACACTGTCCGTTGGTCACCTTTGTTACCACAAACATGTTGTACAGTGACTTGTTTATATTCCACTTTCATATTTGTGATATGTGTTTTATCGCTGTATTTGACCATTTGGCTTTTATGCATATTTCTCTTTTGTGTTGTTCCATTTTAAACATGTGGTGAAATAAATGCGTCCTGACAAAAGTATAAAAACTCTTGTCTTGTCTGTGTTCGTGTCAAAAGTGACATTCCCTGCACAATGACTACCTCTACTGTCCCTGCTCCCTCTTCCCCCACTTTCAATGTCATCGACAAAGACTTAGATCTTGGCAGATGGGAGGCCTTGTATCTTCTCCATCCCTTTAACATGTTAATTGCCGGACCTAGCGGTTCAGGCAAAACGGAAATTGACAAACATTTGATCAAAAATAAACATAATTTGATCGATCGTCCACCTCAACGGATCGTGTGGTGTTACAAAGAGTGGCAATTGGTGTACAGTCTCTTGCGAGAAAGTCAAGGCGATTCCATCGTGTTTGTGGAAGGCATTCCTGGCAAAGACGATGAGATCGTGTCTGACCTCAGTCAACCCCATCTGGTCATCTTCGACGAAATGTTAGGAGAAGACGAAGAAATTAAACTGGTTTATGCGCAAAGGGCATCATCGTAATACCAGTGTCATTTGCATCACCCAAAATTTGTTTCAACAATGTAACGCCAATCGCACCATCAGACTCAATGCTCACTACGTGGTCTTTTTGAAAAGCCCTAGAGATAAATCGCAAGTGGAAGTCTTAGCCAAACAGTTAGGAACGCCTTGGTTGACTCATGCGTACGACGATGCTACTCAAAACCCACACGCCTATTTACTCGGGGATTTAAAACCCACCACTCCCTATTATTTGCGATTTCATACTCATGTGTTTCGCCACTGGTGCTAAGATGGAGCGCCTGTCGTGTACATGTTCTCGTCGTCGACTTAACAACAACAACAACAAAATCTATAAAAGCTTCCGACACTTGATTCGTGCCTTGTACGGCATCAGTCGCGAAAAAAATCAACATATACGTGCTTGTATCTTTGAAGCCAGTCTCTAAGAAGTCGTACGTTGGTTTAGGGTGACAGCACGTCAATTACTGCAAGGCATCATTCACATTCCACATCAAACCAAACGCTTTTTTGAGAGAAACAAAGTAGCCTCGACGCAACTGGCCGATCTCTGCATCGACACTCAAACCAAACAGCAAATCATTTTGAAACCTGGAGGTAGCGGTTCTCTAGGATATGTAATCATTCGCTTCCTCTTAAAATGGGATCCTAATGCCCCCAAAGTCCTCCCCAAGAAAAAAGCCACTCTAAAAAAAGCCAAACGGACCCAAAAGAAAAAGGGCAGTAATGTGAAGACCAGGACACAGCCACAGAAAAAGAAAACCCTACAGAAAAAGAAAAAGAAAAGTTCCCAGAAAAGACCCCAGAAAACAGCTTCTGCCCACAAGAGAGGAAATTCGTCGAGGACGCAACCTTACATTCGCAAACAACGACCTTCAGCGACGATGACCGCGTCTCCAGTAGCCTCAGGTTCTTCTACTTTTCCATTGCTGTTGATGCCTGCCAAACCCAATTTGTCAGCCGTTCTTCCTCATTTGACGAAAGAATGGAAACACGCGTCTCCAAGAACTTTTCTAGCGGTGACACCCTCCTCCTCTTCAGCTGCAGAGGCAGCTGCTCACAAAGTACCCGCCTCCAAAATCAAAGTCCAAGAGAGATCGGGCTTGTTTCAGAGTTTACTGGATTTGTCCAAACAAGAACTGCCTCGATTTAGTCATTTGCGAAGCCATCCACGAAATGTGATGCCTGTCATCAAGTTGATACGACGTAAAGACAATCAGTGGCAACGAACTCCAGTATAAAAAGACCTGAAGCAAATGATAGGGATCAGTGTTATTGTGCACCTGAACACCCAAAGATGCCACATCAAAGAAGTGCACACTGTCACCATCGTCGTTCTTCTGTCCAATAAGGAAAAAGAAAAAGACAAGGACAGTCTCGTCATCTGAATTTTTTTTAGCCAAGCATCGAAGTCACCAACAGAATATATACAGTCGTCCAAGAAAAAAGAGGAGCAACCGAAGGGGAGGATTCTTTGGCGATTTTGGAAAACACATCGTCACCTTTTTGACGAAGTGATAGTCCAAAAAAAGAGATAAAAGGGTGTAGGCCATGTCATCGACATCAGTGTATTTTTGGTGTGTGCCTCGGAACCAACAAACAAAGATGTCGCCTCCCAGAAAATATCCTTCTTCACTCCCCAAAGGAAAGAAAAGGAAAGGACTTCCTCCTCGATTAATCAAACTTGGGGATATATTGTTAGTCCTGTCCAAAGTCTCTTCACCCGTGCGAAAAATCTCATTCAAACCGTCTCCAAAGGTGTCATCGATAACGTGAGCGAATGTTGTCTTAAAGTTTTGAAAGGCACGATACCTTTGTCTCCACATCGGAAAAAATGCTTAGCCAAACATCGACACGTTCTTCGCCAAATGGTCCAAAAGAAAATCCCCATCTGTCAAAAGAAAAAGAAGTTGGTTCAACACGGAGGAATTTCACCCCTGTTAACACCACTTGCCAAAGCAATAGTAGGATCTGCGTTTAGACTCCTGGGAGGTAATTTACCCCATGCTTCCAGGAAGAAGAGGCACGAAAAGTCTTTCAAACACCGTCAGCAGCCCCCATCCCTAGTAAGATTTCAGCGTCCTTGTTGACTCCTTCCCCCACTCCTCAACGAGAAGAACTCAAAGTTTGGGTTAAAAAGGTGATGTCCACTCCTCCTTCGACAGAAGTCAAAAAGAAAGAAGGAAAACCAGATGTGAGAAAAGAAACGAAGATCAAAGCAATCCCATTGCCACTCCCACCGCCACCACTACCCTCGACTTCTACTCCCGTGGCACGTCGGACACATAAATCCGTTTCCAAACCACCATGTCGCCCCATCCAAAGTAGCATCAGAAGTAGAAATGGAGAAGGTGTTAGCCAGCATTTACGATGATCGATCCCACCCTGAAGGTTACGGAGGAGTTCAGAACTTGTATCGTGCTGCCAAAACTCGACTGAAAGGTATCCGTTTACCTCAAGTGCAACGATGGTTATAAGAACCAGACACGTACACTTTACACAAACCCATTCGACGAAATTTTCCAGAAGTCGCAATTAATAATAAGCAACAAGTAGCTAAGCAATGCAATGTAACTATTGGTCTCATTCCTATAAATTTATTATATATATTTCACCTTTATTGCACCCTTACCAATCCCGACACCTCCTATTTATTGCATTGCTCATTGTGATATCATACTAATTTGATTACTGGAACTTTCTTCTTTTGCGTACCTGCATCCGTATTGCATTACTTAACGAATCACACTTCCAACGCCGCCTTCTTTTGCGTAAATAAGCAATGCGATGTAACTATTGGTCTCATTCCTATAAATTTATTATATATATTTCACATTTATTCCACCCTTACCAATCCCGACACCTCCTGTTTCTTTCAGTACCAACTTTAACTTAAAACAAAAACCCCACCCAAAACAGGTCACGTAACTGATGCTGATTCCATACAGACGGTAACAAATTTACTAGACGTCTTTATGAATTTTGCCTGGGTGGGGACGTGGTTGCATGGGTGGCATACGGTTCATCACCCAAGTTGGGGTGGTACCATCGTGTGCGCTTGCAGATGCTACATCTGCACCTATCACCCACTATGTCAATGCAGGCGGCATTGGAAGTGTGACTCGGTAAGCAACGAAATACAACTACAGGTACAAAAACGTGGTCGGCAGCCAAACCATCCCAATCTCTCCAAAATACAATTTTCTAACAATTTCTTCATTCTTTCTCCAGCATCTTAGGACATGGAGCATCATTAGAAATATAAATTATCAAAACTGGCTGTTATAAATTAGTTATTATAAGGTGGCTTAAACCCCAGCCATCAGGATCAGCTCCATAATGTGGCAACGACTGGACTAACTAAATCATAAAATATAGCGTAATACCCCAAATAAGCTTAAAAAAGGTGGTTAAAAACCCAAAGCCATCAGGCCTAGCCGCACAAAGTGGCAACTAAAGATTAGTCAGTTAAGATATAGAACCCCCCACCAAAAAAAATTAGACTTATAAGGTGGGTAAGACTAAGGCATCAGGACCCCCGCACAAGGCGGAAAACTATATATTATACACAAGGTTCCCTAACTATTAACTTTTCAAATAATTCCCCATAATATATCTTAGGTAGATCCACTATGCCACCTATACTACTACAAACAGCACAAATAATGTTTTCCCAAATTATAATTACGGCAAAACGACACCATTTACCTTTTGGAAAATTGGGAGAAAAAAACAAATGATCTCGGATGTAAGGCGTCTTCCTCCTATTCAGTCTGACAATCCCTGCATCCGCCAGACATCTTGTACACAAGTGAGTGCGTGTGGGTCGATTCCCACTCACAACATGTCCCGTGAGACAAAGATGTCTCTTAAACGGACAACTTAATCAGCACACGGTGTGTGCACCTCCTCGAAAAAATTAATCAGCCCACTGTGGGAGCATTAAACGGTCGCGCATGCCCTAGTAAGCAAATGCGACATTAATCCAACGACCGACCAGTCTGGCTACCCATCGTCAACGAGACAACATGAATAACAGAATCGCTAAATTGCTTGAACTCAGCTGCACCTGGAGTATGCCAGACGTTTATTGGATGAACTGGCTATGGAAGCCATAGCTGAAGAATCCAGGATAGAGGAGGAGGAAGATGAGAAAAAGAAAGAAGAGGAGAAGGAAAATAAGCGAGGTATTCTGCCTCACCTGATGCTATGACATCTGTGTGAGGTCAAGCCTGAGGTGAGGACACCTCCACAGGCAATAGCTGCACCATATCCACAGCCTCTGCAACCAGTACAAAGTGCAGTGGTTCGCCTGGCTCAAAGCTGGGAATAGGAAATAAGGAGGCCAGAGCATACACGCTTGTGGCATAGGAGAAGATAGAGGGAAGTCTTCACTATCCCTGAAAGTGAAGACTGGAAGAGCGAAGCCAGTCCCCCCCCCCCCGCCTCTGCGTTACCAGCGACAACCTTAAATTGGGAGCAGGGCTGGAGCGGGAGATGGGTCAGTGGTGCCAGCTTTGTGATATGTAACCATTAGCCAGGTGAATTTGGAGCTTTTTAAAAAAAAAAAACCTTTTCAGGGCTAACCAATCTCTAGAAAAGAGACTATTCAAGTTTGTTGTGTGAATATGGAGTAGTGTGATTATAAACACTCACTCGGTTCCTAATATATGTGTGTGTGTTTGCATGAGTGCGCGTACATTGTGTAGATAGTATATATGGGGTTTGTATACGTTCACGTACGTTTATGTGGATAGTAGATCTTGTGATTGTATGAGTGCGTGTACATTCTGTGGATAGTAGATTTTGGGGTTTGTATGCGTTCGCGTACGTTTGTGTGAATAGTAGATATTGTCGTTTTTCTTCTTCCCGTGTGTAGATAGTAGATTTGTTTGGGGCGGGGGGGGGGGGGGGGGGGTGGCGGTATGCGTTCGCGTACGTTTAGTGGATAGTAGATATTGTATGTGGGTTTTTCTTTTCTTCCTCTTCCCGTGTGTGGATAGTAGATTTTGAGGTTTGTATGCGTTCGCTGTCGTTTGTGTGGATAGTAGATCTTGTTTTTTTTTCTTTCTTTCTGTGTGTGGATAGTATATTTGGGGTTTGTGGAGAGTATATAATAGTTTTTTCTTCTTCCGGTGTGTGGATAGTATCTTTGTGGTTGTTTTTCATCTTCCCGTGTGTGGATAGTATATTTTGTGGTTTGTATGAGTTCGCGTACGTTTGTGTGGATAGTAGATAATATGTAAAGTGAGTGTACGGGATGTTTTCCTTCACGTCCGTGCTTTACAAATAAAAAGTCGAGCGGTTGTCATTCGCGCAAGTCAACATTGAATAATCAACGATGGCTTCAAATCAGATCGACGTCATGAAGATATTGCAAGAGGCTATAGATAATCTTGGGATGGTGGAGAAATTCATAGTGAAATTGGACTATTGTGTCTATAATATTCACAGAGCCAAGATGGAGAAAAACAATGTAAAGAAGACGAAGGAAAGATTGAAAAAGCTGATAAAAAGGTAAAGGAGGACAAGGTAGATGAAGCAGACAGAATAAGGATAAGGAAGTGGAATGAGAATATAGAAAAAGAAGAGAATGAGAAAAGGAAAAAAGAGGAGGAGCAGGAGAAGGAGAAGGAGGAGAAGAAGAAAAAAGAAGAATGTAGGAGAGAAAATAAGAAGTTGGTGGAGAAATATAAGAGATTAGAAGACAAGCAAGAAGAAGAAGAAGAAGAAGAAATCCAAAGGCCCTTTTGAGGTCCACTCATATGCCTCGAAACAATTTTTATTCTCTTTGTCTAACAAATTTTTAGTTGATTTTATAGTTTAGGTGTGATAGATTGATGTTCATCAATCTATGTATGTATGTTGTATATGTTATATATGTCTATGTCCCGCCAGTTCAGCCTCCGCCAAGCGTTCTAGGTTTTTTCCTGATGTTCGGTCCGATTGAGGTCAGCCCCTTGCAACATTGTTAACAATGTCCAGTACCGTGACGTCACCTCACCTGTTCCATTCCTATTATCCCTATACAACAACCTCACTTTCCCTTGACGCTATATAGCCCTAATATTTCCCATCTTAAATTTCCCTTGACGCTATACAACCCAACGACCTTTTTGACTGGGTTTTCCATTGACGCTATACAGCCCCACTATACTACTGTTGCCATATTTGATGGCAGATAAGTATCATCTGCATAAATCAGAAAAATTCTTCAAGCTAAGACAATTTCTGTCACCCTGGTTGAATTCTGTTGAGCGGATTTTGACAAGAGGTTGTAAAGGTTTGGTTATCTTTGATGGCAGATTCGCATCATTTATACAAATCTAAAAGCTTGTCACGCCTTCCTGTCCTCTAATACATTTGGCCAGGTTATATTTAGTGGGTTTTGAAAAGAAGTCGCTTAAAGGATTTTTCATGTTTGGCAATGGCGGTCATATTGAGTGCTGAATTTGTGTAAATAATACGGGATGCTTTATTGCAAAGTTGGTAAAATTCTGGTGAGTGGTTTCTGAGAACTCGTTTCAAGTTGTTTTAATGTTAATAATGACAAGTATATTTCATTACGAATCAGAATCCTTTGTAAAACTAAATGCAAAAGTCCTTCTGTCAAGATGTTTTCTGTCAAATACAGTAGTATCTTTGAGAGCAAGCAGTGTAAAGACCTTGATATCTTTAGTAACAGGGGACATAACTGCCGTAAGGTAAAATTTGAATTGGTTTGAAAGTCCATTATGCCAGGATGGTCACTCTCGAAGGAAGTCAGATTATTTTGGCTGGTGTATCTGAATCATTTGAATAAGACTGAAAACCCTAAGTGCCAGGATGTTTTCATAAATTTTAATCAAGCAGTCTTTTGGAAGAATTGGCTTAAACCACAGGGCCTCGTATCGTTGCATACAATTGACCTGTCATACGTGTACTATATAATAAATGCGCGATCAAGGAGACAAGTGTCCTTCCTTGTAGTTAGTATATAGTACATGTATGACAGGTCAGTTGTAAGCAACGATACGAGCCCCTGTGGTTTAAAAGGATGTTTCCTTTTTGTAATGACGACCATATCTAAAGGCGGATTGGCATCGTTTGAACACATTTAAAAATCATCTAGTTGATGATGATTCCTTTCAAAAATTGTCAGCAAAATTCTGTTTGGAAATTTGGGAATTCGTCGTTTAAATAGTCTTATCCTTTATTTTCTAGTAATGGTGGCAATATTTTGATGACGCATAAGCATAATTTTTCATATTTCAAATTGCTTCATGACGTGACGCTATTTGCCAAGTTTAAAAAATCGAAAAAAGGAAATGTTGCTGAACGCATGATGGCAGATACATGCTGGGCCGTACTATCAGATCATTATTACGACGATGTGAACTAAAAATGAGACTGACTGATTGCTTGGAGTATAAAGGAACATCAGAAACACGGCGCCGTGCGTGATCTGGGCAGGCTTCGAACCTGTACCCTTCTGGTCGCAAGTCTGGCAAGCAAACCATTAAGATAATGCGGCTCATAAGAATTTCAACTTTTTTTGTCAATGAAAGTTTTAAGATCATCTGTATCACTTAAACACGTGAATGGCTGATATGACGCACCTTCCGAGTCAATAGTACCAGGTGTAAGACAGTGTGGATACACAAATTTTAAATTGTTACAGGGTACTGATAATGACAAGGAAATTCAGTCGGCAAGTAACAGCCAAGTGTCCTCAAGTAAGAATCCTCTCTCTCTCCCTCCCTCTCTCTCTCTCTCTCTCTCTCTCTCTCTCTCTCTCTCTCTCTCGTGCACGTTATTGCTTTTGATTTCCTGTCTTCGTGTCCATTTGTTTATGATGCGTAATCGAGGTCTAAGCCCTTGTTGAAAACCGTAAAATGCTGTTAGGCCATGACTTGTCATTTTTTTAATTCAGGTAATTTGATTTTGTATACTGCGATATCCGTCTTTTATAATAGGTCAACAGTATTATCCCTCAGCTTAAATTCGCCCTTAATGTCCTATGTCTGTGTAACATTTCCTTCCCGAAACATTGATACAGCAAGTGTTTCTCCATTTCGATAACTTTGGGATGTCGCGATGGGGTAGCTCTATGCATGAAAGACAGATGTTATCTTTTACCGGATCGCCCAAAAGTGCCGACGATTAGAAAGTTTTAAACTTCAAATTTTTGAATCAGCTCCAATTAATCATGACCAGGTATAATTTGCTGAGGTATGGCGTTAAGCACAAAAAATCGAAATAAAAAAATCCAATAAACCCCAAATCTAATCAAAATTTATATCACGTGTTTTTCAAACATACGCTACCTAAACCATCATTAATCTAGACTATCTTAATCAGAATTCCTCTGAATATCTTTTATTTGCAACTTTGTCAACAAGTCTTTCAACTGATTCGTCAGTGCTGATTTCTTGTTTATTCGAACGGAAGGGACAGGAAGAACTGTCTGCATTGATGGGGTTTTATTGTACTTTAATATGGGATTTCATGATTACAAATATGATGCCTGGATGATGTTATATTATCAAACATCATAATCCGATTTCTCTTTTATTTTGTCGTAGGTGTAGAATGTTCTGTTTTGATATCCATTTTGTTTGGCCATGATCATCACTCCTATGTTTTTGTGACTTTGTTTCAGATGAATTCTAAACATAAATGCTGGGGGTGAGGGGTTTCAATTTTGAGCTTGGATTTTTTTTTTCTTTTCTTTGACCTCGAGATAATTAGATTTTTTTCAACTTACATAATGGATATAATAATTCTTTTATACCCTTATAAATCATAGCAAGAATATATTTTCAAGCTATTTTAGTCCAGAATAAGAAGGGAAAAAAATCACCCCAAAAATTACTTTGCCGATTTACTGTGCACGGAGCGTTCTCCACCCGACCCTCCCCCAATCCCAACAACAGCAATATAAGACAACAAAAGTACGCCAAGGATTTGCACACAACCAGTAGGTTTACTAAACTATGTCAATGTTCTTTTGAGATGCAGGTAAGATCACTTTGAGCTCACGTTTTTCAAGATATAGGTATCTCTATTCGAGTTGAGAAAAATTTGACCATATATTCAGACAAAAATAGCACTTGTTTCGATTCATATTAGCAGTATAAAGAATTAAACATACATGCGTATGAGAAAGGTAGTATTGGGCTTTATGAGGGCAAATTTTGTATTCTACGCAGATCCATGTAACAACAAGCAGTGTAATCGAGGGGAGACCTGTGTTCTAGACGAGGGCACTCCTCAGTGTATATGTCGTGGTCCTTGCCCCGAAGAAGACAACCCAGTTTATCAGGTACTTCATCGTCATCTTCGGCAGTGAAATATATCAACATTATGTAAAATAGCAACCGTAAAGAGAAAAAAGCAGCCAATAGTAAAAGCGTCATCAAAACAATAGCTATCACAAAGCAAAACATCCATAAAAGGGAGATAATCAAAGTGTCATAAAAACAATAGCTATCACAAAGCGAAACAGTCATAAAAGGGAGATAATCAATACAAGTTCATTGGAAATGGGCATTTGCCAATAAAATTAAAATACATTTACAGAATCTACACATGGGAAAGTGAAGGAATATTAGCATAACACAACATGCATGCATATATTAATCACAAGGAAAATGTAATGTCTGATGGAAACGGTTTCAGTTAAAGAAGGATTTTAATTACTATAGCATCAAAAAATCATTCTCATCGGTATAAATAGTCAGTCTAAATGAGTAATTAAAATCAAGGTTCTATTAAAATCCAGCGTTTATGCCTCATTATCTTTCAGTATGTCTCTCTTGGTTTATAGCTGTTTTTAAAGAACAAACATAAAGAGATTATACTTTGATAAAAACATATTTTGTTTCCAAAGGAACAAGAAATAAAAAATTCACATCCCCTATTTTATTTTCATTCACACGTTTTCCCCAGGTATGTAGCACAAAGAACAATACCTACCCCAGCGAATGCGACCTGGATCGAGACCACTGCTTGTGCAAGCACGGGAAACCAGATTGTTCTGTACCAGGTGCCCGTCGAGTCCATCTGGATTATTTCGGACCCTGTATAAGTGAGTGTACAAACTGATTTACAAAGACCCTTCTAACCTAAATGTTTTTCATGATTTTCCCATAGGTGCGTGTAAGAGATTATGGGTGGAGGCTGGGACTCCTTTGTTTAAAAACGAGTTTCCTGTCCCATGTTATTTGGTTGATGATGGTGGGAGTGAACCTCTTTAAATGGGAACAAAATAGTAAGGCTTTAAAAAATAATACTCGAATTAAAAGATCAAATGGTCACTGTCTTAGATGCTGCGTCATGAAGCTATCTAATATGACACTAATGAAAACTGACCTTGAAAAACATATCATCTGCTGGTCTTTCAGTTTGGTAGACGAAGGAAACAATCTTCAGTGAAATTGGGTCTACACACGTGCCAATTTGGCTTGTCAGCGTCTCTTTACTATGCAATATTAAAGTATCACATGTACCTAAAATGTTATATTAGAAAAGATAAGACTTCGATTGGCAGATTAGAGTAGATAAGTCTTCAGTTGACAGATTATAGTAGAAAAGTCTTCAATTGGCAGATTAGAATAAATGTCTCCGATTGACAGATTAGAGTAGACAAGTTCGATTCACAGATTATAGCAGATAAGTCTTCGATTGACAGATCAGAGTAGACAAGTAGGTCTTCGATTGACACATTAGAGTATAAAAGTCTTCAATTGATAGATTAGAGTAGACAAGTTCGATTGACAGATTAGAGTAGATAAGTCTACTATTGACAGATTAAGAGTAGATAAGTCTTCGATTGATAGATTAGAGAAGATAGGTCTTCAATTGAAAGAGTAGAGAAGATAAGTCTTCGATTGACAGATTATAGTAGATAAGTCTACGATTTGACAGATTAGAGTAGATAAGTCTTCGATTGACATTAGAATAGAGAAGTCTGAAGTCATCAGCATTAAGATAATCGCCAACTTACTCTTACATCTATGCATAACTAAGCGAGTTTGGTAATCTATTATTACTGTTTTTTGTAAAATTGTGCTGCGGTAGAAGGATCATTAATTTCACTGATAAAAAAAGAACCAATAGATCATATCTGATAATTAACAATATGCTTCGTGGTATTGCAGAAGTAACGGAGTGCCCAGCGGAAGAATTTCGGGATTTTCCTGTTCGCATGAGAGACTGGCTCTTTGTTGTAATGCAAGAATTGGTAAGTAATCGCCACATTTAGTTATATTTGATAGAAACAGTAAAGCTTTCCTATGGGTCATTGTTATTTCATTATCTAACAGCTTTTGGTATTTTAGCAATGTTGTCTGATATAACGAATGTTGGTAATTAACTTTTACAGACATCTCATGTGGCATAAAAATGCTCATGTCCTCTCTTCTACATGAATGTCAATTATTCTAACCAGCTGAACATAGCTTTATGTTGCAATTACATTGTCGGCTAGTTTGTGCAAGCATTCCATGGGGCCATGTTGGCTCACTGTAACATTCGTTTGTCCTGGCAGAAAGGATGCAAGTTCGAATCCTGACATAGGATCAGCCAGAATCGGTTGCTGTGGTGTGTCCTTGGTCAAGGAAGTTTACTGCAACTGCATTGGTTCTAAAGGACTCTCATGTAAAAGGCTAACAAACTATTTCATACTTTTAAGCTTTAACAGAGCAGTTTTCGACAAATGACATCACAATATTAATGTCAATCAAAATTTTGCAGTGTGCTCTGTTAGTAACTGAAATTTACAAGGTACAAAACACTTTAGTACAAAGCGGAAGAAGCAAGAAAGTTTTTGTGTAAATTAAAATTACTCGATGAATTAGCTCTTTCTGGAGAACAAAATCGAGAAGGTCCAACACTGATGTCATGCTGGTAATTTTGAGCAAGGTAATTAGTTTTGATCTGATCAAATGAGCTGAAAATGGATACCAGAATATACATGAGGCTTGGTTAAGCTGTAATGAACTGGCGCCTCATCTAACGGCAGTCACTTCCTCATATGAAAATAGGTATCAGTTAAGCCATATAAACTGCTTGTGGGAATGAAACAAAAAAAACTTGAACCATTTCAGCAGTCTCCATTTTTAACTTTGATATTATATTGATGTTCAAAGAAACTGTCTCACTTGTTTTAGGCAAAACGTCAGGAACTAAATGAGTATCAAGACATGCTAGAGTCTGCACAGCATGACGAAGTACACACTGATGCTGTGATCTGGAAATTCTGTGATCTGGATGTTCATCCTACGGATAGGTACGTCAGATCCTTACATAATCTATACAAGTTTCAGCTTATAAAATCCAAGCCATAGATGACTTGTCCGGAATCCTCAGGCTATATATGTTGCATCATCTATAACTTAAAAAGTCTCTGTTTTGTTGAATGTTAATCATATTTATACTAAAAAAATGTTTTTTTGTATTTTAGCTAAAAATGGGATAACCACATTCATTTTTCTCCATTTCCCAAGACTGTTATATTCATGATAAAAGGGTATTATTATAGTATAAGCTTCATGGGCAATAAAAAAATAAAATAATGACGTTACGTGTATTTTACATTCACAGATCAGTGACACGTCGCGAGCTGCTTTACGTTATCGCCAGCTTGAAGTCAATGGAGCACTGTCTAATCCCATTTCTGAGCATGTGTGACAAAAATGAAGACGGTAACATTGACCTTGTGGAGTGGGCAACCTGTCTCGGCATTGATAATGGTAATGATTTGATTCAGAAAAGTATGTTCAATAACGTCGTGAGAAACGGGCCATCTAACACTCGAATACAACGAGAATATATACAAGCACTCAGCAAAACCTTTAAACTATATACTTATCGTCTGAAATAATAAAAAAAAACACTGATCTACCTAATTATTAAACATACTGGAAAATGCGTTATTTGCATTTCTGGAATTGTGATAAGTGTTATCCTTCCATGATTAACTGATTTCATACGAAAATAATTATTTTCAACAAAAAAAAAACGATACAACAAAATGTATTCCACTCTACTATATTTAAGCTAATTTTTAACTGACAACAAGCTGACTCTCTGCATTGAAAATATGCAACACCTAATTAACGGACATTTTTGGTAAAATAAGATGAAGTTATATTTGATCAGGTCTCCAAACAGGCCTTGAATTTGTTGTTGCTAAAGTCTTTTGCTCTTAATTCAGACATATGTCTCACATATTTTCTCCTAAAGGTATCATGTGTTGACGTATCATTACATAAACAACATGGTGTGAGCAAATGATGAAATATCTGTGGCATAGACCCTGGAACAATCTTTCAACTATAACGGTTTTGAAAAGTCAAGGAGATAAGCTTTCAAACCCATTTTCTTGTATTTTTAGGGTATTGAGAATTTAAACAATTGTGAAAACACCGTCACCAAACAAACTTAGTCTGCAATACCTCTGTCGATTCCCCAACAAAGAAATATTGTGTAAACTAGGCCTAGTCACCTCTGAATTAAGCTTAGATGGCAATATCTTTATTCAATGTCCGACAAAGAATCAGTCTATAAGCTAGAATGTTTATTTATATTTCGTTATGGGTTTATTTGGCAGTTTAATGAATAAGAAAATTAAAACACAAGTTGATATAACGAGAGCTCCTGTGAACGATGTAGAATTTCATGATCTTGGGTTCAACATTAAGCAATTTTGTGTGACAGCATTAATTTTAACACCAACCTAACATGCCTTAGAGAAGGCACTTTTTACATGTAAGCACATAATAAAGTGTGAAGTATTAACTTTGTTCAACGCAGGTACAAATTTTTATATCAGCAACAATATTCAAGTAATCTTGGCATCTACAAATTGTATCAAAAAGCTTTGTCTGTGGGTATGAAGTGTGGGAAAATAATATTATCAATATCAACAATACTAATCTTTTTAATCAATCCATGGACTCAGACCATAATCAAGATTCTATGCACCCAGTCCACAATCAAGATTCCATGTACCCAGATTATAATCAATATTCCATGTACCCAGGCCATAATCAAGATTCCATGTACCCAGTCCATAATCAAGATTCCATGTACCCAGGCCATAATCAAAATTAGAATCTGGCAGGAACAAAAACGTTCTGAAGACAGAATACGGCCATTTTGTCCTGATAAGGTCAAGGATGATGCACATTTTGTACTTATATTTGGAATGTATGCTCATCTGAGAAACACTTTTCAGAGAGATCATTCCTTATGTACCACCTCTTATCTTGGCCATTTTCTCTCAAGAAGAAAAAGAAAGAAAAAAAACCATAATAACTGCAGCACAAATTTGCATGCAGATTTATAGCTTCCAACTTTGAGCTTAGAAAGTCCAAAACTTTCCTCATCACCATGTGGTTAGAAAGTCCAAACTTTCCCCATCACGATGTGCTCTGAAAGTCCAAACTTTCCCTATCATGACATGCTTAGAAAGTCCAAACTTTCTCCATGACTATGTGCTTTGAAAATCCAAACTTACCCTATCATGACGTGCTTAGAAAGTCCAAACTTTCCCCATGACTATGTGCTTTGAAAATCCAAACTTTCCCTATCATGACGTGCTTAGAAAGTCCAAAAATTTCCCCATCGCAATGTGCTTCATGAGAATATAGTGCTATCAGTATCAATTAATCGTCTTTCCATCAAATATCTGTTCCTAGCACAGATACCACATCAAAATATTAACTCTATAATTCATCTTTATTCATGCCCTGTACACTGTATGGTAGATGTTTTGGACCGTAAAGTGTCAGAGTTTCTATTTCAAGAGTGCACAAATACAAACTTTTTTTTAGAGTTGTTTCATTATAAACCATTTTGTTTCTTCAGAAAGATAATACAACACCTTGCACACTAAGGCCCTTCATTATAACATGGTTCCCATTATAAGGCACTCCCTCATTATAAAGCCCTTCATTATAATGTGATTCCTGTTTGAAGACAAGCATGGTCATGCATCCCAATACATTATTCAGTATTAGAATTCAATATAACGTATTATGTACTTCATTGTAAGGTGGTTTCACTATAAGACAGAACATTCTAGAACATTCTATGGCTCTGAACGACAGCATTATAATCAGATTACTATATGTCTTTGAAATCATCAGGTACCAACCAGTGTTTTTGAGCCAAATATGTAATAGCGTTCTCAACATTTAACCTTAACACTGTTTAACATACTTCTAGTTATAAACTTAACTGGAGGTTTATTATTTGGAGCTTATATCAGTTTCCATGGCATCAAGTAGCTTCCAGTACATTATTTCCTCAGATATATCAGCCTAATACAATTTAAACTCTTCGTAGATGTTGGTATACTTTTACAGCTTGGTAGACTGGAGCAAGTACATTCTGGTAGCCAGGGCAGATCCTAAGATTGCAACACTACCACAGAAGCATTTCATAATGGTTATGAAATACAAAGTGACCTTCTTCTTTACTAGACAATCCACATACATCCCACATTATACTACTGCCATCTGGAGCCAAGCCAGAGTATGCTTCTTTATAGTGACACAGACTATAATGAAATACATGTTACATAATTAGACATAATTTTAATACCACTAAATGGTTCAATGTCAATATATATATATATATATATATATATATATATAGCTTCATCTGCCTTGTCTGACACTTTGTTGTGCATAGGAACAAAAGTGTTGCTTTTAGCCATAGTTGCGGCTTTTAAGAAGTGTACATGTTTATCACATCCCATATGGTTGACAACGTGACTTTTTAAAATTTCTGAACCCCTAACTTATTAAATTGTTCTTCTGCTTGTGTCTTTGGCATAACTCTAAAAACATTGAATGCTTGCAAAACGTTGTACTCGAAACATTTTGTTTTATCTCAGCTACGAGAACTGGTTCAACCATTTGGTGTTGAAACTTAGTTTCTTTGGAACTTAAATTTTCATCACATTTGCCTCTCTTTCTCTTATTCACGAAGGATAGTGGTAACATTGTTTGTTAATGCCAACAAGAATAATAGTGCTTTTTCTTTGATATGATTTTATTCAGTGTTAAATACTTAATCAATTTAAACTATCAAATTGATTTACTATACTACTGAACAATCAATCAAACAAAAGTCATTTAAAAATGGACTGACGGTTTAATGGCAGAAAATAATTTCATGGAATTCAAGACAAGACTATTTCTACTGTTTATCTTCCTAGTGTTGAAACCATCTTCAACATTCTTTAGCGATAACAAGGTTTTAAAGTAGCCGCTGTGTGGACATATTGGATATAGGGCTGGTACCAGGAGCAATAGTGATAAGATTGTCAAGATGGCCACTGCAGGTGGCATACTGAATGTCTGAATATCACCATGGACCAAAAAGACATAGGGAGCTGTTTAGTAAAAAGCCCATGTTGATATGACCATCCATTCAGGAGGAGGGTGGACTCTGTGTTGGCCTTTTCCTTTTGAACCAACTATACATCATATAAAGTTTTTTGGTTAAAATCCCATTGCAGTGTTACCTTTCATTCAAGAGGTGTAGCAATAACTATAGTGCCATATTGGACATAAGATCATCACCATTTTTTTGTTGTTATGACCATCTATTCACGAGTAGTAGCCATACTGACAGTCAGATTAACGCCATTTTGTATTTAGATCCTGCTAGGTATCCAGTGTGAAAACCCCATGGCAATATGACTTTCTATTCAGGAGGAGTAGCAATAACAAATTTGAAAGAAGGCCACCATGGTTGCTGTATGGGACATCAAATGGGCACCATATTAATTTAGGGCAAACTTGATACCATATGAAGTCTTTCAGTGAAAACCCCATGTAGATATAATTATACATTTAGAAGGTTTAGTAATAACCATATTTTCATGATGGTCACTGTGATGGCCATACTGGACATCAGGTTGGCATCATTTTCATTAATGGCCAACCAGATGACATAATGTCTTTCTGTGAAAACCCCATGTTAATATTACCATCTGTTTAGAAGGAGAAACCATAACAAGACTTTAAGATGGTTGCTGTGGCAGCCATGGTGGACATCAGATTGGCACCACTGTCATTTAGGCCCAACTTGACATCATGAGAAGTCTTCTGGTGAAAACCCAATATCAAGATGACATTCTGTTTAGGAGGATTGGTGATAACAAGATTTTCAAGATGGCCACATAGTCTCCAAACTGGACATCAGATCAGACCCTTTTTCGTTTACTAGACGTCAAATGAATTCTATAAGTGAAAACCCCATGTTAATATGACCATTCGTTGTCATGGAGTAGTGATTACTAGATTTTTAAGATGGCAACTCTGGCACTATATTGGAAGTCTGAGTAGTTTCACAGAATTATTAACAACAAACTTGTGCTAATGGATGGACAGCTGACGGATGACTGACCATCCCATAAACTCTTTTGGTCTATGATAAGTAGAGCTAAAACTCTAGTATAGGTGCTTTGAATGCTCTTTACCTTTCTACTGTCTTCTGTGTTACTACTTTCATTTGAAATGACATTTATTGTTATAGCGGTCATGACAATCGAAAGCAGAGATCCTGTTTCATGTTTGACAGTATGCATAGCTGTATAGATAGAATCAGCTGGGCATAGCAGTGTATAACTTAATTTTTCTTTTGTGGAAGTTAGAAACCAGGAATAGGAAGCAATTATGACCAATGTTTGAGGCAGTCTGACAGCTGTCATACAAAGATTTGCCATGCCATGCTTGTTTTGTCAGATACGAGATTGAAATTATTTGATTCTACAGCTGTGAATATAAATATAAGAAAAAGAATAAGATTTACTTCCATAAATACCCATTATCTGACAGGAGTATTTTGCAGTCAGTTTGAATTTCATTACCAATGGACATACATATATGGCATATACAAGGGATTCCATGGGCTTGATACAGACATGCATTAAACTAAATTCTTTTTTTTTTCTCTTCAGAATCCATCAGTAACAAGTGCCGGGACATCCATGCCAAGTCAAAGAAACAGTAATGTTCAAGCAGCAGCAGCCACTGTTGTATGTCATCATAACAACAACACTGGCTTAATCTATTAACTATTACTATTGAATATTTTAAGTAAATAGCCTCTAACGTAAAATGTTATGCAAGAGAAAATGTCCAAGTCAGTCTGAATATACTACACATATCATGATAATGAGTGAATTAAAGAATGAAAAGCATGCCACTTTTGTAAAGCTTACTGTTATTCATTTAATAATTTTTCTAACATAAATTCTGTCTTTCTCAAAACAATCTGCTTGCAATGATATAACATGTGCAGTGTAGAACAAAAATCTGTATTCACTGAAGTGTAATTAAATATTGAGTTTTCATAATGCTGTATTCACTGGTGTAATTAAATACTGATTTTTCATAATGCTGTATTCATTGCAGTATAATTAAATACTGATTGTTCATGTTATATTCACTGAAGTGTAATTAAATACTGATTTTTCATAATGCTGTATTCACTGTAGTGTAATTAAACTGATTTTTCATAGTGCTGTATTCACCAAAGTGTAATTAAATACTGATTTGTCATAATGCTGTATTCACTGAAGTGTAATTAAATACTGATTTTTCATAATGCTGTATTCACTGATACCAAAATATGTTAATCAAATATTACATAGCTGTAGAATTTCGAAAGCATGCAACATTGTTATATATTCAACTTTTTCATTTTTTTAAAATTTTGTTATTTTCCTGATGAGAAGTAAAAGGAACAATAAAACATTAGCAAGTACAAAACGATTAATACAAATAAATAAAAGCAACAACTGCTTTGTAATAATAACATATATGCAAGAAAACAGATTAATACTACATGTACAACTGAATTTTTTTATATCTCAGCATAGCTACCAACACTAGAGTACAAAATACTGACTGCTTATGACAAAAATATTGCTTTTCAGGAAAAAATATTGCTTTTTAAAACTTTAATGTATATGTAACTGTAACTACAACCATCAGTAAAAGGGGAGAGTTAACTACTTCATTATTTAATGTCAAAGATGCACTCTTGCACTTTCTGTATGGGCACTCTGTTTCATTCGGGTGCAAATTAAGAAGGTGCAAGAGTGCTACACACTCACACTCAGACAGCCTTTTCTACATCTTGTTTTTTTCAATCCATATCGATTACAAAATACCATTTTTCATTGACGATCTGAATTCTGTGTGATTTGCTTTAATGAACTGTTTTCGTTCTAGAACACAGTAATTCACTGCAATTTTACTGTCCGGAAAAAGTGTACAAAAAAAAAGTGCCAGCAACACTAGAAACTTAAAGAGGAAGGTTCACTTGGAAAAGAAATTTAGTAAAACAAGCTTCCAATCTAATTACATCAAAGTTCTAGTGTTTATAAACGTTCTAAGTTCAGGCTGTGTTGTTGACGATGAAGCAGTGTTTATTAACTTTACATGCTGTTTTATGTCGAGCACCTCTATGCTCAATAGTGAAATCACGATTACACAATTTGCAAAATGCAAAGTTTTCTCCCTTACTAGATAGTTTCAAAAACCCAAACATGATGGCAAAATTGTCCTTCCGGTTCTGTTTTCTTTTCTTTTCTGTGTAAAATTCTGAATCTTAGCTTTCCTTTTCAACCTGACTAGAAGTTGAATGTTATGAACATGAGATACAGTGATAGCGGCAACCACAGGGGCTTGTTACAAAGAAAATTAACAGTATCAATCAACGAATAGGGAGGGGGTCCAACCTGTAACAATGTACACCCCCCCCAAAGCCATCTATTTATCCACAGATACTATTCATTTTCTTGATAATGAGCTTCTGTGGTGGCAACTGCTTTGTTCAGTCCAATATGGTGGTTAAAGACTGTCATGGCAGCCTTGATTTTGAATGAACCAATCATATTTCAGAACTCTATATCCCTATATCCATGCTTAAATGTACTCTCAGAATAGAATCAGGTGCCCGTTTTAAACAGAAAATTGCAAGGAAAATTTTAATTTTGTTTTTAAATTTTACAAAATTAGATTTTTAACAAGAATCACATACGCCTGTATTCAGGTCCTGAATACGGAACAAAAACGGGAAAAACGAGACAATTGGTACCTATATCTCATGCTATTACCATAACTTAAATATTCGCTACCTCCGACAATTTTGTGTTACTGAAGGAAAATTTTGAGCATCTGGAGAAAAAAAAAACTAATAAATACCTGACTCATACTTTATAAAGTTTTTCAATATTAAATATGAACATAGGAACATAAATGACCCTTCAGAAGGCTAGTAATCAACAAGGCAATGGACAACAGAACATTCTTCGACCATGTGGATTATACCAGTAATATACGATACTCTGATACTTTCCATTATCAGGTACATGAAATAATGTTAGGATTACACAGAAAATAATTCGCTTCAGGACTGAGTATGAACCAGTAATTCTGATTTTTGTTTTCTGAGCTATGCCATCCACTTCTAATCTTTTCCTTTTATCACAACAGACAACATTATATAACAAGGCACACAATGGTTATATTAAAATAGATACATAACAAGAGATACACATTTTTTCAGCTAGTTTTCTATATACCTTTCCAAACGCAAATATGAAAGTTTTGGTGCAAAAGTACATCTTGTATGGATTAGTAAATAAAAAAATACAAAGGTATATCTTGTACAGATTAGTAATGTACCAAAAAAGCATCATGTAAAGTCAAAGTATTATATACATCCACCGTTAGTGGATATTTGCAGCAACAGCTGCTGTGAAATAGTCGTTTGAATCAATGGGGTCATATTTTTTTCCTGTTTGATGATGCATCAGTTGGACACCAGATCAGAGTCTGTGTACTTTGCAGTTGGAAATGACTTGCAACTAAGTATATAAGTTACCTCTATATAAACCATCCTGACTTGCAATACCTTTTTTTAACTCTGCCTACAAAGGGAGACCACTGTATATAGATGGATAGATCAACTAATAGGAGACAGATTCCCAAAATGTGCTTGTTATAAATGTTTTTCGTACAAATTGTTATCTGTTTTGCAATTGGTTTCTCATTTGGGTAAAATGAACCAATAGCGAATTCTCTTATCATAATCCCATTCCCTTGAGAATTTTGTCTAATTTAATTTGATGAAAAATGTTTTTATGATGACAACTGCTCCATTGTGCAAATATTTTAGTTGACTGGCCCCATGTGCTTTACACAGAAGTTAAATTATGATTAAGGACTTGCTGCATCTTGCATCCACAAAGATGACATCACCGTAAATTGTGAAAATCTAATAATCTATACTCGATGATTACAGTCTGAAACTAAAAGCAATAAATCACTAGTTACGTGATTGCACTATGCAGATAGGATTGGCTTGGAATCAAGTCTTGGTGCAGATAGATGCAACTCTATCAAAATTTACAGAGGAAAATAATCATAAAATGTGTACATGCATATTAAGTAAGAACAAGCAACAATTCTCACCTAATTATGCATAATCATTGAAAATATCACAAATGTCTTAATCAATAAAGTGAACCTCCAAATGGGAGGGTTTATCTCCTGAATTTAGGGGTGTCTCCCATCATTCACTGAAATCTCCTGTGTATGCAAAATCATTAGTGAAATTTGATTATTTCCATTATTTTTTCACCTTTTGGTTCCGATGTTGAATATTATGGTAATACTATTTGTGATGACGTGACTGTGAACTGGTTTATGCAGGGCAAGACAATGTAGTTACTAACCTCACCCTTTTGATCATGTCAGCATGGTCTGCTGGCTTCACTGTTTGAAATTTGTCTATGTCGATTATATTATGTGTGAGCAGAAGTAATTCCAATAGGATCAAGGATGTTAACTGATTATGGTTGGGTTTCTAAAGAGCACAATTAGCATAAAACAATACACATTACTTTGATTCTCTCTACAATGAATGTTCTGAGTTGGTGCTTCAAGTAGTGGCAATGAATTAGTATATACTATGAATGATCAAAAGTAATTTGGACAGCATTAAATATCCTAATTGATTATGGATGGATTACTCTATAGCTCAAGTGGCATAAATCTTAGATTGACTTCAGTGTTTAAAGTCTGTTGATATGTCCAAGTAAGTCAGTGCATGAAAGTAGCAAATTTCAAGCAACTGAAATATCACATAAAATTCATTGATGGCTGGAAATGGGAATTTCAGTGGTTACAATCAAGATAAAGAGGACATGACTACGCATTCTGCTTTTCGTGTAAAGCTGATTTAGAAGTCTGTTAGTGTGGCAAGAATGACGTCACACATCATGCAGAAAGCCCATCTCACTGAAGCATACTAATCATGACAACAAATATGTCATAACTGAAATCTGGGATAAAGTTACATGTGCCAAGACATTATTTGCCAACTTAATGGACAAACATAATCTCTTGTTTCTGGTAACAGATCATTTTTCAGGTCTAGTCAAAATAATGTTCCTGGACTCATTCATCTCACAAAAGTTCCTGACTCATTCATCTCACAAAAGTTCCTGGACTCATTCATCTCACAAAAGTTCCCGGACTCATTTATCTCACAATTGTTCCTAGACTCATTTATCTCACAACAGTTTTCTGACTCATTCATTTCACAAAATCCTGGACTCATTCATCTCACAAAAGTTTCCAGGCTCATTCATCTCACAAAAGTTCCTGGACTCGTTCATCTCACAAAAGTTCCTGGACTCATTCATCTCACAAAAGTTCTCATGCAAATAGACAATAACTACTTACATTGTTACTGTTTTATTGTTCATAAAAAAATCATAAATTTTAGGTGTATAATAATAACAATAGTAATAATAATTTATTATATATTATTGTCAGTGACCATCTGCAACACTTGACCAACAACCAAGATTTAGGCAAAATGTGTCCACCACTACTATGAATGACTGCATCACAAAAACTGATATAAACACCACTGATCTGGATTTCATCCTTTGAAAACATGAATGTAAACCAGACTAAAGTACATGTCACTAACTGCTATTGTAATCTGTAAGGACTGGGATGAATGGGATATTTGTCATCATCTATAATACTAGTAAGTGACAACTCTTTTGAGGATTTGTCATTATTAAAGAGTTGTGATAGAGATGAAAATGATGATAACAAAGGTATCTACAAAGTGGGCTTAAAATCACAAAGGGTGTGATGGTATAATGTTCAATTTTATGCTTAATGTGGAGAATCTTACTGACATTAAAACATTAGATCAAGACAGTGCCATTCTCGAGTTGGTCAGCGATATGAATCTACCCATTCGTTACAATTGTACTAACATTGCCACATTCCAATGCAGATGCTGAAAGGACATTTTCCGTTCTGATGAAAATTAAGAATGATTGTAGCGAAAACCTGGATCCAGTAACTGTACATCATCTCCTAAGTGTTAAGATCAATAATGATGAGGACTGGTGCCAGTAATCCAGTAATAATATTGTAAGAAATGCTGAAAGTGTTCATTCAAATCCACAACCAAAGCACCTGTGATCATTCTCCAACTCCACTGCCCTGAACCTTCTGAACTGGAATCCAAATTCCTAATGCTTGATTAACCATTCCTTTCTAGAAGTTACTTTGGACATAGAGTCTACGTTTTCTTCTTCATGTGTGCTACTTTGGAAAAAGATACAGCTGTGTTGAAGTTTTCATCTCTTCTTCTTTACATCTATTAATGGTCATTGATAATTGGTGCCCAAGCAAACCAAAATCAGACATTACTGTCCGCTAATGAATGAATCATCTTGTACTTTTTTGGTAATAAGGATACATTATTCAGTATGCTTGGAATGTTCATCAGTCTAAAATAAACCATAATAATCTTTTTATCATTATTTTCATAAGTCTTTTTAACACGCTTGCAGGACACCTTGCAGGGAACTTGCGGATACCAACTATGAAGAATAAAGGTCACTGTCGCAAGGGCACGTCCTAAAAGTATCCCTCCATATGCATATGGAAGAAGAAAAATCAGTGTACCATTCTCATGCAAAAAATATATTTTTAGAAGTAAGGAATTGGAGAGTGCCATAATCCTTTTGAAATTGTTCAGGAAATCATAAAAATTTACATTTGAAAAGTCAGCTAGATATAAAAAGGAATGAGTGCACAAAATTTCATTCCAATATCTCTGATCATTCTCTTAATTTCTTGGCAGACTTAAAGAATTTTGGGAAGAATACAGTGTACACAGTGGGACCTTTATTAAGTTACGATCAGGCATTAATGCAAACTAAAACCATGGTCATTTATTAAAAAGTCTGTAAAAGAAAATCACAGTAAAAATATGTTTAGTTTTAAGCACAAATCCCTTGAGCATCAGGAGCAAATCTGGAGTAGCTGACACCACAGACTGGTATAGTAGAAATTACCAGTGTTCCTCAAGCCCAAAAATAAGATTACAGTGATCTAATTTTGGTATGGTTGAATTATTCTCCTCGAGATGTACCAACAAACCAATTTTCATAAGTCGAGATACTGAGGGTGTAATGAAAATAAATTGCTGAAAATTCAAATTAAGTCAGTGGCCTAGTTTTTGGTATAGGTGAGTTGCTTTTCCTGAGGTGGATCCACATTCCAAGTTTCATATACATGTATGCAGGTGAAATGTGAAATAGGTTTTGAAATATTGAGGGGGTAACAAAATAAGGTGAGGTAATGAATGGATGAATAAATGAATGAACACACAAATGGGCAAATGCTATATTAGTCGCAACTTTATTGAAGAGAGGATAATTAATGACTTGACTTAAATCATGTTCACATTCTCTAAATAGAAAAGTTACATTTTAATAACATCATCCTTTTCAAAATCTAACTAAATTCTGAATAAAAAAAAGCAAAAAATAAAATCTATGCAAAATTTGTGTTAATAGGTTTAAGGATTAATATTATAATGGTATTTTCAGAAATAACAATGTTAATTCAGCTGTATTTTGGTTAATAAACTTGCCCAACAACATTGGGTAATGAATGAAAATTACTACAATTTTAATAATGATTCCAAATCCCAATATTACTGCTGTCCCCTCCTGGGGACAGTACTCACCACCAATCCTCCCATCAGTGACCCATATGTCATAATGCAAAATCCAACACATATTTTATACATTTATCTGCTATGACTGCAAATATTCTTGGTCGTAAAGTATTTGGCAATGTCACTGCAACTGGAATTTATAAAAATGACTTTTGAGACCCCCATCCCTCAACTGAGGGGCCCTAAAGGCTATACACGAGAATGACCCACCTCTCACAGATAGTTAGCAGAGAGGTAACATAACAAAGATTTTTAAAGTTTGAACCAACAGTTTAGGAAATGTGACAGACAACAGACAGATGAATAAATGAATATTCCTGATGCTTGTCTCAGTAGAAACCATACACCACTCCCTTGATAAATCAGTGAACCTAGAAACTTGTATAAAGTATTCATACAGACAGTGACATTGTTTGGGACCTGTGCTGTCTTGTGATCATGTCATGTCTTACTGTGCATACTCTAGTGCTGTTTCCCATCCAAGATTAGTGCTTTTATTCTACACAGAGTGACCCAGCTATAAGTTGGGGTCCATGGAACCCGACCGTGTTATAACCAACCAAGTCAGTTAGCTGAGCAAAATGATGCATGTACCTACAAAATGACTGGGGTGGGTGGGCATGAAAATTGGCGCAAAAATATGTACTTTTGATTGTATAAAGATAAACTAGTCTGAAAAACACTTGTATATTTGACAACGTACATTTGTGAAGTGCAAACCATAATCTGTTAAGTACTGTACAAGTATATAATAAATCCATGAATTTGAGTATAGATCACATGATAAAAAATTCATGTTTCACTCATGTCCCGTTAGAAAAACTAATACAAATATATAAAAATTGGCAGTCCTCATTTGCTCTATATCCAACTGTCACTGAACATTTCATTCTCGCCAGTAGCTCATAGCTATAGTTGTTTACATGCTATATGTACATGTACTTAAATTGGCCTAGATTTTGGTCAGCTAGAAAGAGCCATCATCTTGCAGAGGCTACCCAGGGGATCAAGCTATTCAGAGTGACAT
Source organism: Sinohyriopsis cumingii (assembly GCA_028554795.2). Classification (NCBI taxonomy): domain Eukaryota; kingdom Metazoa; phylum Mollusca; class Bivalvia; order Unionida; family Unionidae; genus Sinohyriopsis; species Sinohyriopsis cumingii. Next base: position 35,423,014 of record CM068826.1, read on the forward strand.
TTTGACCCCAAATAACAGGCTTCGTTTTATTTACCCTAAGTGCAAGCCATCTACAAAGTTCAGTTCTGATTAGTGATGTACAACTGATGTTATTATGCAGAAACTATTTTTCTCCTTTCAGTCAATGACCTTTACATATGACTCAATAATGAGAGTAACTGGGTTCTTTTTTTCCCCAAATTGCAAGCAATAAATTTTTTTGGTCCCAGTATATCATGCAGAACTGTGATAATAGGCAGAAACAATTTTCCTCTTTCAGTCAGTGACCTCAACTTTCTGACCCCAAAACTATTAAGGTTCTTCCTTCTCTCAAGTACATGCCATCCACAAAGTTTAGTAAATTTAGATAAACGAAGAACTAAAGTTATTATGCAGAAATGGAAAAAGTCAATGGATAGAAAGAAAGACAGGAAGGGTAATGGCATATTTCACAATGCCAAATGGTGGGCATATAAAAATAATTCCTATAAAACTTGATAACATGAGAGCTCAGTTACTTTGAGTACCCAATTTGCTAGCCTATAAGACAATACTTTTTTACCAGAAAATCTTAGCTTCGTCTTATACTTTGAACTGACTTATATGGAATATGTCATCCAAATCACTTTATCATAATTTTTGTATGGAAAATAATTCTCCAAGAGTACAAAAAATAATATGTAAAAAATATTTCATTTTGGGGAAGAAATTGTGTATGAAAAAATATAGGATCCCACACCGAGTATTTTAAACAATTACATGATCATCAGTATTAAAAATGAACATAGATCGGATGTAACTGTGCTAAAGCAGCATGCACCAGTAATGTATGTTGTTTGTAATATACATTGTTTAAATTTGATTATATATATATGTGTGTTGCAACTGCCAAGTTAGAAGATGAATAACTATGACAAAGACATCACAATTTCCCTTTTGTACCTAATGATCAAATAAAACATATGCCCCATTGACAGAGACAGACAGAAATGTCTTCGCAATTGTAAATCTATGTTGTTCACTTACCTGATGACTGATCTTACTTGTGTACAAGTGCAGTACCATAATCCATTATCAATTAATACCAGCAGGAAAGCAATTCCTTCTAGTTTATGTTGCTCCATTATTAAAAGAATCAAATGGCTTTGTAGTGGTATTTACATGCTAATTAAATATGCTTCAGCCGTATTCAGTCAATCCAAGCTAACACCTGATTGCAGTCAAGATTCAGCAGACCAGATCAGATTAGTGAGGCTACCAATAGGGAAATGAGGCTACCCATGGGTATTATGTATACAGTACCATATAATGAAAGGAATGACAGGTGGTTACTTGTGTAAATGTCTCTGCCAGTGACTTTTTTTAAACTTACCGACAGAATCAACAGCAATTTAAAGTACACTTAGCATGAGCAAAGATCAAAGACAATTGCCACCTAAGTAAAGGAAGAGTACATGCACTTTAAACAAAATCTTATTTGTTGGGAATGGAGAAGTCATTATACTTGCAAAGAAAATAAGCATGCAAAATGGTCATTCTTGGGATTTAACCTAATGGAGTCTACATGGATATAACTAGTATGAATATTTAAACCCTGAAGGAGTATGGTATGTATTTTCATAGTTTATAATACACTGCTTAATTTATTAATGTTTTTTCTCTTTGACAAAAACTTCAGCAACACTGGGGCAATAAGGTAAAGAAAACAAAAAACATGATGGTATGAACTCTCTCTCTCTCTCTCATATATTGGACCATATTTTATTTTGATCATGAGGTGCAAGATGAAAAATGTGATGGAATATGTATGCATCCTTCTCTCTGTATCTCTCTTCCCCCCAACCCCCTCCCCCAAACAAACAAACTGGAAAAAGTATTTTAGTATTAATGATGCTATTTCCCTATTGCTGGTAATCTGAAATAGCATCCAGTGATACATTTAATATTTATGAAACTGGAAGTTGTTTAATTTAATTCGCGAGTTTTATCCTCTCTGTAACTCAATAAATTTTTGTGTCAGCATCATTATGAGTAGCTAAAAAAACAATATATTTAAAATACTTCATGTGAAACAAATTAGGTACTTTTAGTTACATTTAATGATCCTGACTGGAAAGGTTACTGAGTTACAGATAAGATAAAATTCACAATGCTGTGTGGAACAAAGTGAAAAACACATTCCAAGGTATTTATCTGACCTTGTCTTATACTCAGCATTGACTTATATATGGATGAAGGATGGAAAATGTGCCAAATTTGCTGATTCGACTTATACTCTGTATTGACTTATAGGCCTGCAAATATGGTATGTAAATGTTGTTGCTGTTGTCGTGTTTAATGCCATTTTTCAGCACAAGATAGGCTATACATGGTGGCCAGTATAACTGGTGGAAGAAGAACCCTGGAGAGTACCAGGAAGAACCACCAACCCACAAGAAGCTACTGGCAGGCTTTCTCACGTACCCATGTTAACCGAGCCTGAGACTCAACCCCACGAAGACAGGTGAGATGGCAGTGATCCAGAATGGTGAATGCTTTAGACCACTCAGCCTATCGAGGCCCCCGGGTATGTAAATAAATTTTTACTTTGAAGTATGATTTGTAGCAACTCCCTGTACAAATCTACCATTTCTGCTAGTCATAGTGTAATTTTCAGCAATGCTTTGCGGTTAAAAAAAACTTTGTACAGTGCTATACTCTCACTAGTTCACTCCCTATATCAATAAAAAAATGTGGTAAATGAGAACCTAATACCAGTCATATCCATAAAACCTTGGAGAAAATTACCCACAATGACTTGCAAAGATGGAGCTGATTCATACTGGAATTTTCAATGCCATAAGCCATTGTTTCTTAAAATCATACTTGTAACTTAAATATTATTGTTCATTTACTGGCTCATAATAACTGAGGTTTCTGGATTCAGTTTTTTGTAATCTCACTCTAAGACTGCTAAATCACCAAACTTTTTCCACTTCTAAAAATTCCTGCATTACAGTATATGTCAGAGTTGTTAGAATCAGTGGAACAATCCACATTATATCAATATAAAAACAAAATTTTCAAACCAGGAATGCCAAGTAATCAATCATGTATTCAAATTTAAAGATTCTTCTGATGAGCACATGCTCCAATGGCTACTCTGTCTTTGGTCTTCTGCTGAATTTTGCAGTAAGTTCATGTGTAACAATGGGCAAGGCGACAGCTGCCAGGCCAATAAGGGCGAAGTATGGCACTCGGAAAACTGACTCCACTCCGTACATCAAAAGAAGTACTGATAGCATGTGAACTGCATATCCTACCATCTTGAAGGTTGATCTGAAACACGTCAGAAATGGACAAATTTAGACTCCTCTCAAAATAGATTTAAGACTTTCCTCCAACTAATTTTTTTTTCCGAGTTGGTGGAGCATTATAAATGTATCTAAACACCTTTCAGGATTTTGTCAAGTCTGATTACTCTACTGCCCAGGGACATCATTTGGGGGACATTTGCCCCCCCCCCCATTTGCATGTGCTGTAAAACTGCTGTAGCCTATATATGAAAATTAACAAGCCCGTCAAGTTTTGCCCCCACCCCCCCCCCACCCCCCCGAAAAAAGTTGAAATTATGTCCCTGTGAGATTTAATAAGATGAACAAACTCTATTTAGGGATTTGACCACGAGCTTCAGTTTTGTATTCTAAATGATTCACAAATAAAGATATTTACTTTTCTTTCATTACTGAGTCAAGCCTGTGCATAAATCTAAAAGACCACCTATTCTGAGAGACAACATATTCAAGGAGATTATCTATTCTAAATGACTACCTATTCCAAGATATATCCTGTTAAACAGAGACCATATATGTATATAGTAAATCATGTGTAAGTAAGAAGTAAAATTAATTCATCAATTAAACCAGTAAGGCATCACTGTCAGGAAATGTCAGATAATTAATGTCTCCAACGGAAAATGAATGAGTCCTTTCTTATCATTTGACTTATAATTAAACTCTTCCTTTTCTGGTTTTGTAAATTTTCCAAACTTAGAATACATTATTGAATTTGTATTGGAATTTATTTGACAATAACACATTCTGTATTAAAAGTGACAATCATTAGTTGGAGTCATGCATTTAAATGATCATTTACCATATATACTTGTGTTGAAGTTTGTTCATGTCTAAGCCCCCCCGCCCCCCTGAATAGGTAAAAACACTTAAAAGTGCACGACCTGCAAGTTCAAGATGACATTACAAGATGCATGGGATAAGTTCTAAATACATTTATTTAGGCCAACTACTGGTATAGCAGCCTGACAAAATTCCCTCTTAACCCAAGTCAGTTTCAGGGCTTTCATGATTAACTGGTCTGTATTGCTGTTGGAAAACAAAAGACAAATTTACCAATTATGAACAAAGGAGACGCCAAAACAACCACCTTTCCAGTGTGCTGAAAATTATCCTTTCGTTCCACCAGAACATAAAACTAACATAGATTGATGAAGATCTTAGTTACCATTCTTTCATGAAAATGTAACAGTTATGTGAATATATGCTGATTATGTGCCTTGAACAATTAAACATGTGTACCTTTTCATAAAGATTACTTCAATTTGTAGGACCACTTATATCACTGAAAAGGAGTAACTCATGAGCATCTGGATCAATGTAAAGGAAACAGTTATGTACGTCTAACTGAAATATCTGGAAGAATTTCATTTGGTGGAAACAGTGAATAAAACAAAAGCTTTATCAAATATTGTTGGGAATAAACAAGGACTTAAGCGACTCTAAGCATGAATTACACTGTGTAAGTACTGTACATTATAGTACAGCCTGGTCTCCCAGGTAAACTTGAACCCGCCTGTGAATTATGAAGTGGTGTTAATTTCATGTTGGAGAAATCGGAAAATATGCATATGCAAAATAGTAAAAAATACCCAATCATAGTAGTTTATAGCAGTTTAGTAAGTGTCAGAACACCCAAAAAAAAATATTATTTTATGTTCCAAGATTTACAGCCATTATGGTAGTCAACAAAAATACATAAAATTTTTCAAGTTTGGACCTTGTCCCGTGGATAAGCCCCCCCTTCTTCAAGATTTTAATTTTTCCTAAATTATTCAGCTTATATGTAAGTATATATGGTACTAACATGTCCTGAGTTGTGGACACACTTCAGGATAATAGTCCTGGGCCTATTCTGAACCTTCAGAAACACTGCAAAATTCTGTCATATTCTTCCAAAATATGCTGAAAATAAATCTTTACCAAGGTCTAAAAAGGTCTAAATTTAAGATAAAACTTGAATTTAATTCATGTAGTCTTTTAAAAGATTTGAGCAGAAACAAAATTCATGATGGACAGATGGATGGACAGTATGGGTTGGTGGAACACAAGTGATAAATATGATAAGGGCATAAGAAAGACTAGTACTAATAACCACATGTGCTATGGACCACATTTAGTAGTTCCTATTATTGGTCTTATTAGATAGATTTAACTATACTTACCTCCCTGAGAAAGGAGTGTCACAAAGGAGGAAAATGAAGAGTAAAATGCTGCCCAGAAGTCCAGTTATTCTACTGGGGTCTTCAGCCATGGAATGTGTGTACCTGTCGGCAAAAATAGTATTTCTCTGCATATTTTCATCTTAATATTATTTTATTCCTTTCATCTCAACTCATTGTGTAAGTTGTTTCATTTTTTATTTGCCTTATTAAATGAAATGCACTTTCAAATCTGATATTAGAACAACCCACTTGAAACAATCACTTGTTGGTATTGGTCAAGCATAAATGGTGCTGATTATATACGATATATTAAAGCTTAACTTTGTATTATAAAAAAGCCTGTTCATAAACACCAAGTTCTGCAATTCCTCAGAATGACCTAAACTGACTGGTTTATATTGTGGTGCTAGAGTCTCCCAAATAGTTCTTAATCTTTTCCTCCAAAATAATCACGTGTTCTTTTATCTAGTGTACCTGAAAAGGACTGCACAATGGATTTTCCCTTCCAGGATCTGGTTCCTATTCAACTTTAGTCATTATCAATTTAGTAACCAATATTTTTTGCTTACTTCCCCACTTTCTCTTAAATTTACTTTGGTGTAAAACATAGAAGCTGGATTTATTGCAGAATCAAACATTTTGCATGCTCCCCTGTCAAGAATATCAGTCCCTCACCTCATTTGTATAACCTTACAAATGTTACACTAGTAAAGGTCCGTGACTTGAAGTCAAAAGTTCTAAAGAAAACAGCACAAAACCGAAGTGTGCAGTACATTGCATTATTAGAAGGAGCTGCAAAATTACAATCTCCAGAGGTGATTTTGGTAATTGCAAGTGCAACAACTCAGCAAGGGTATATTATAGAAAAGAAAATTTAGGTAGTAAATATCACTTCCATCTTAAAAAAAGAAAAGTTGGGGAAATATTTGAAATATAGGAGGGGTTTAATACAGACATGAAGGCAAGGCTTCAAAATATGACAGGTAATTTTCATGCATTTGTTTGATATTTGGTACGAGTTTTAATAAACTTGTGTGAATCTTGCAATTGTATGTCCTAATAGTTTGAGCTGTCTGTACTTCATTCTAGTCCTTGATCCTCAGTTGTTTTTTTTTTAAATTTCTAAAGTTTTCCATATATTTGTCACTTTGGTTTTGACAGATGTAGTCCTGGACTTCAGCTTCCAAAATCTGACAGAAAACATGTCAGAAGCATAAAGAGAGATAACCACTGTTTCCCAGAAAACAAATGTAATGGTAACCTCCCCTGCTGTTGTTTATAGGAGAAATGAAACTGAATAAAGTGAAAATATTTGTTATTTACTAACTAGACATGCTGTAATTAAACAACTTACTGTACATTTTTGACCCAGATGATGAGGGCCGGGGAATTAAGGATCAGTACCCACATCCAGGTGAGGAAGAGAAGAAAGAAGAAATGAAACTTGGATTTCAATCTTGCATCATTACTTCTACTCGACTGGTAACAGAGCTTTAGTACCTGAAAGAAAACAATGTCATATATCTACACCAAGTTTTAGAGTTCTGCCCCAGGCCTGTGAAGATAGTGAGCTTGCTACACTTCAGGAACAGCCCCAAATTGAAGAATTTTGAGTAATTTAACAGAAAGTATAAAGTCTGTCAATGAGTGGTCACAGCAAAACAGAAAATCAATGGTACTGTTTAAATTCCAAGATAAAATGCTCGTGTGGAAAAAAACCCAACTGATTTCAAATAATAATTTGAAGTAAAAACAAGAAAAAGCTCCCATCTGCAGTGGTTGACAGACAACTTCAAATCAATGAAAATTAGCTAATGTTGTAAACAATAATACAATATTATCAACAAGATAAACTCCAAGAAATGATGGAGTATTGCCTTTGCAGGCATAATGAAAGAATAAATACTTCATTTTCAAATATTTCTTCAAAACTTTAGAACAGAGGTGCTCTTTAAAAGTATGTCTAACAGTTTTTAAAGAAAAAAATTGAATATGCAAATCACACAAACAGTTCTGCTCTCAATTTTAACGACTCTAACCTGTGTGAGCGGGTGCAATCAAGAAGAAAAATAAAATTTAATATTTCTTGATAACTTGCATTTATTTATTACTTGGTTAAATAAAAATATAAATTGAATATTTCATTATTAAATTTTTAATTAAGATCTAAATTCTATTTTTTTTCTTCTTATCTCTGTTAACCTGCCTATCTATCATCTACTTGAGAATGTAAGATAAATTGGAAACTGAAACATAAGGTAGCAGCAGTAATCAGAAGTCATATGCCTGACAATGCACATCTACAACTTTTTGGTAATTTCTAAAAATTTTATTATTATTATTATTTTCAAATTGAATTTTTATCAGCCATTTTAATGTCCATCCTATATTATGGGATGTCAAAAAACAAATACTAATTAAAGCGCTTAGCTTGCTAGACTTGCAACCGAGTTTCAATTCTACCACCATATGAGCCAGCGTTGGCTACTGCTTGTGTCCAAGAGCAAAGTACTCCAATTGCACTAAACAACACACTAGTGTTGCTATAGAAACCAAACCAAAACTGAGAAAAGGTCCAAGTGGCCTTGGATCACACCATCTCCTGATGGATGCCTATTTTAGCCAAAATGCAAGAGCAGATGGCAAAGAAATCTGGGACAGTAGGTTGTTTTTTGTTTAAATTTCTTCCAATGCCTTTGACTGCATGTCATGAGTTTAAAGTCTTTCTAACATTTTTTATAAATTTTTTACTTCCATATCTGATGTTGGATCAATATCATTTGTTCAATATTGAACAGGATACATTGTGTCAAAGTTGGTGGATTAGCATAATTTGTATCATTCTGAAGCCCTCTGTATCAGGATGTACATTCTCAAACTTGGTCAAATTCAGCTGAGCAGTTTTTAGGAAAAAGTTGTTTAAATGTTTCTCTGTTTAAGTAATGGCTGCTATATTTGATGGTAGATCCACATCAGTTGTATAGACTTGAAATCTATCTACGTCAGGATGTTTTCTGGTAAATTTGGTCAAATTCTGCTGATTTTTAAGAAGTCATTTAATGGGTTTTCTATTTTTAGCAGTGGAAGTCATATTTAATATTGGACTGGCATCATTAGCACAAATTTTAAAAGTCCTCATGGCACAAAATGTTTCTGGTCATGTTTTATCAAATCTTTTCCAGTTTTTTATTTATTATCAACAATGGTGGCTATGTTTGATAGCAAAGCAGCACAGGCTGTACAAAACTGAAAGCCCTCTATGCCATGGTGCTTCTGAGAAATATTCAGTCAAGTTCTGTTAAGTGGCTCTAAAAAGGTTATTTTGAGGTTTCTGTTCTTAGTAACAATGGTCATATTTTATGGTTGATCATATCATTTTAATAATCAGAAAGGTCCTCATAGGATGCTTTCTGTAAAGTCTGGACAAATTCTATCCAACTTGTTTCCTTTCTTTGTTTTAACAGCAATTTTACTACATTAATGGCCGTATCATTCCGTGAAAATGGGAGCTAAGTGCCTTTCCAAAGGACATAAAGAGGCAGCCAATATCTAATTGCCTGGTAGGGTAACAAACTCACAATCCTAGGAATAAATGTCTGATGCTCTACCAACTTGGGTAATGTGGTTCCAGAATTATGTTTAAGTAATTTCAAGGCATTTCTATTTTCAGTAATGATGTCCATATCAGAGATTGATCAGCATCATTTCTTGCAAACACAATTCTGTTCATTGTTTTTGGAGAAGTAAAGGTTTTTTTGTTTTTAGTAATGGTGAGCATTATTTAATGGTAGATCTGCATCAGATGTACAAACTTTAAAGCCCTCAAAGCCTGGATGCTTTCTGTCAAATTTGGTTGAATTCTACTAATCAGTCCAAGGAAGAATAAGAATTTTTTAATTTATTTTTAGTAACAGTGGCCTTATTGGGTGGCAGATCAACGTAAGTTGTACAAAGTTGAAAGCTCTCAATGCCTGATGCCTTTTGTCAAATATAGTACATTTCTGTGGAGCAAATTTGAGAAAAAGTCATTTAACTGTTGTTCTATTTTTTTTTTGAAATAAACAGTGGCCATATCTCAAGGTGGATCGGCATCTTTTATACTTGGCCTTACGCTCAATTAATAGTTCTGTAAAAAAAATTTTGTTTCAAGTTGTTATTTTTTGTTTTTCTATTCACTGTCAAATGTGGTCAAATTCTGCTGAACAGTTACTGAGAAAGTCTTTAAAGGTTTCTCTATATTAAGTAACTGCAGTCATACTTTTTGGTGGACATTTTATATAAATTTTTGAAAGTCTTCATTCCAAGATGCTTTCTGTCAAATTTGGTTAAATTTATTAAGTGGTTCAGGAGAAGTTGATTAAAGATTATTCTTTCTTTGGTAACAATGACTATTCTATTTTTAGTTATAGTCATCATATTAAAAGGCAGATCAGAATCATTAGAATTTAAGTTCCTGGAATAATTCTTTATCAAACAGATTAAATTATGTTCAGAGATTTTGAAAAGTTATTTAAAGCGTTTTTAATATTTTTGGCAATAGTGGCCGTAATTGATGGTCAATTGACATTATCTGAATAAATTTGAAAACCCTTCAGGCCACGATGTTCTTTCCCAAATTTGGTCCACATTGGTCCAGTTGTTTTTGCTAAGAAGTTTAAAATAGCAATTGTTGATTGATGTACAACACAAAAATTGAGGGCCAAACCATAAGGTCACGTGGTCTTCAGCCTTGCAAACTAGAACTAGGCTTACTTGATAATTTCAAACAAAGAAAATATCTGTAAGTAAACCAAACATAAATCTGAAATTTGTAAAATAAGTTCTGCCCTTTTTTGTGTGTTTGTAGGGTCCTTACCTGTATAAGGCAGATGATAAATTATTTTTTTTAGTTTGTAAGGTCTTACCTTTATAAAGCAGATAATATGATTTTTTTATAGTTTGTAGGGTCCTTACATGTATAAACCAGATGATTTGTTTTTTAGTCTGTAGGGTCCTTGCTTGTATAAAGCAGATGATTTTGTTTTAGTCTGTAGGGTCCTTACCTGTATAAAGCAGATGATTTTGTTTTAGTCTGTAGGGTCCTTACCTGTATAAAGCACATGATTTGTTTTTTAGTCCTTACCTGTATAAGGCAGATGATGTACGAGATAAATATTCCTATGGCTCCACAGAACAATAAAGATAACACTCCAGCTATCACTGCCATTATAAGGCAAAGAAAATGGCCCAATCTGGACACTGGGCACCTGAAAAGGTCATTGTCAAAGAGAGAAATAAAATAGAAATAAACAAAGTAAATTTTCATATTGTATCTTCAAGACATTTTGATTGCAAAAAAAAAATAATAATGATGAAAGTTATTATGATTTGGAGACTATGCCAATTAATAACCTGTTTTCCAATTTTGGCTTAACAATATATAAAATTTGAATTAGCAAGAAACATAGTAAAATTTTTGATAACTCAAATATCAGTCACTTGAACACATTACTTCCATGAACAGCATCAGAATGAGCAAGTACTGTACAAAGATTCATGAACTGCAATCAGCAATTTAGCATGAGGCATTGTTATGTATACTGACATTGTGTGTTTAATTTTTGTCCATTATTATAGATTGTAATGATCAATTTTAGACAAGATATTACAAAGTTAATTTTTGTCTATGAGTGTAGATTCTATTTCAAGATAATGAGCTAAAAAAGGTTGTTTATTTGGGTTTGGGTATATATAATGAACCTGTTTACAGTTTGGGGTAATTTCCCATTGGATGATTAAGTCATTTGGGTTGTGTTGAAACGAAAGTCATGTGGAAGGTATTGTGACATACAGTTGTAGTAGAGTAGTAGAGATGTATATAAGGAGGTAGAAGAGAACATTAATTCATTCCTAATTCCTATTTTTATTACTGTTATTTTATTTTCATTCAGCAGACATATGAAATGTTGTATTTAGATTTAGTTTGATAGGAAGCATTTATTTAAATTATTTACTAGAATTACAAAGTGCTCATATGACTGTTGGACTAATTACTATTTTTGGATTATTGTGAATTCATTCAAAGAAATTTTGGACAATGCCATTGTGATACATCAAGGCTGTTGGTACAGTCAGCACATTCAAGGCTATTGGTACATCAGCACATTCAAGACCTAGAATTCATTCAGAATGCTCTATTCATTCTTTTGAGATTATTATTTTGGTAAAAATTCACAATACTTAAGTTCCCTAACTTTTTCATTTTTAACTTTGAGAATTCAATTATTTGCTCAGTTTTACATAAATTGTTTGTTTTGCTTCTTTCTGTTTCATAGTTTAAGACCATATAGTCAAAACAGAGATAGTCAGACATATGAACAGATTGACTGAGGTTATCACAATATTCCCCATTAAAGTGGATAATAAATATGTATACAACTTCAAAGTTATTTATATTGATTTTAATACTAAATAGAGAATGAAATTATATTTTTATTCCATGCTACTTTTTCTACATCTTTTTAGTAAATATAAATTTTCTTACTTTGAACTCGCTCATGAAAAACCCAGTACATTAATGTGATTGACAAAATTCATTCACAGCAAAAAATTTCAATAAATACAGAGCAGATTGGTGAACTACATTCTGGTGAAACTATCTGCATAGCACATTTATTACCAGACTTGCATAACTTATTTGAAAGCAAATCTGTATCTCATTAAGAGATCAAAGAGCCATCAAAACTAGAATGTAATTGATGATGACAAACCTCACCTCAAGAAGCTTTTAGGAGTCTCTGTTCCCCATTGTAAACAATAAATTCAAACTAAAGGGATCTTGACAATGAAATGACGGCCCATGACATGATGATAAAGACAGAATAGTCTTTTCTAGGATATCTTAGTAGAGGTACATATACTATAATGAGTTGATACAAACCAGCTATATACTTTTTTTTTATCACTATACACCCCTGAAAGACTGTATTTACTGGATTAAGTCACAGGCTTTGAATAACCTTACAGTGACAGTCAGTATGTCCACTACTAGAAGTTTAAGCATCTATCCAAATATAAAGTGTATAGTCATTAATAAGGAGTTTACCACTGAAGAAACATATTTATTCCACCTTCCACATGACAGGAATGGCATTCCTGTTTAGCTAGGATGTACAAAAAGTATTTCAAAAGTTCTTAATAGTAGTGCACTGTACTATAAAGATTTTTATTGTGTGTATGTGTGTGATTTGGATTTTTAACATAGCTTTAACAATTTTCCAGTCATACTGATATGATGACTGCAGTGTGGCAGTTTATAGTGATGTTTAGCACTGGTGCATCATAATGCAGACATGTAGCATCATGTCCCACCTAGTCACTTTATCCTGACATCAGGCTCACCAGTCATAACACTAACCTCATAATGTTGAGCACCAAGCAAGGCAGCTGATAGTATCATTTTTATATGTCTTTGGTATGACTCAGTCAGGGTAAGAACCTGCGACCTCCCACATCCAAATTTTATTAAGTGAACACTTCAGGCTTACACTATACTGCTGTAGTGAGCTAAAAAAGCAACCAAAAATGACAAAATAGCAGCGCATTCTCTAGTCTTATTCAATGAATAATACAGTAATAGATAACGCCCCAGATTTCAAAACATTATGTTCCAAGTAATGGCAAAAGTAGGCTGCTAATAATTACCATGTTGGTCAATGTATTTGAATGAATATAAGATTTTATGGAAAAAATGTACACCAAAATTCTCCCATGAAAAGCCCATGTTTGATGCTAATCACTATGAAATAATCTGTACAAATCTTAATGTAAAATTCTCCCATGAAAAGCCCATGTTTGATGCTAATCACTATGAAATAATCTGTACAAATCTTAATGTAAAATTCTCCCATGAAAAGCCCATGTTTGATGCTAATCACTATGAAATAATCTGTACAAATCTTAATGTAAAAGAGCTTTATCCAATTTTCTGAATTTAATGTTATTGTGGCTAAAGGATTTTATAGATGTGGTTGTTTGAGAGCAGCATATCCTGAACCCTAAGATGCTAAACTTGAACCTCAAATATATAAAATAAATGAATTAACACCTTATGGGGTACCTCCTGTCCCCGACAACTTGTCATATAAGAAATAATGAAATAAAAATACATACCAACCAAATATGAGCCCAAGAATTCTACTGGCTATTTGGATGACTGTATTAACGATAACAGCATGGAAGGTGATGATGCCAAATCCAACTAGGTACAAAATCATGTGAGCACCCCGGAACCATATTCCCTGTCGAGTCAAAAAAGCACCATCTACAGCTGGTATGTGCAGTAGAATGAGATACGGTTGTACAGCTTCAAGTCTGCAACAAGAAAAAGACATAAATAAGTCAGACCTGCTACTTTTCTGAGTCTAAATTTATGTTCTTTCTTTTATATTCTATTCCTTTCAAAAAACAAAACAACAGCAAATGGAAACCACTGATTCTATTAAGTGTTTACTTACTTGCATTTACTGCATACGTGTCCAATTCTGAATTACAAAACATGTGCCGATTTTGCAAGCCTCTCGATATATTTAGTGATGGTGGGGTCATTGAAACAAGCTCAAATTAATATTACTCGCAAATAGTTCCACAAGATCCCATGATATGAAGGTCTGGAAAAATGTAACACTGATCTCTGTTACCAGGTGCTTTAATCAAACTTTTTACAACCAAAACTACAAAGACATTTCTTGCTAACTCAAAATCTATCAGGGCAAATTGTACGCAATCATTCATGATACAATTCTACTGAGAGTGTTTAATGATATCATTAAACATATTTTAACAGATGCCAATGCTGGAGGTGTATCACAACCTTTGAGACTGTCCATGATTTATGTCAAACATGTCATCATATCTGAACAATATGTTATCACATCTCATCAGTCAATCAAATAACTTTTCCAGCTTTGGGAAAATCTCATTCAGCCTACACAAGGAAAACTCATTATTTTACTAGACCCTTGTTTGGCGGTGATTTAATGGAACCATTCGAAAGGTCTCCTTGAATGAAACAAAGGTCAATGACATTTTTAGTAGTACTGCAAGCTCTGCTGTGGATTTTTTGCCCTCCACCTTTAATATTACGATGTGTGATAGTCAATCACATTCAAAATCCTGAGAATCATCACTTTTTGCATGACTGGGGTTGGGAAACAACTCGCATTTCTTTTTGACTGGAAAATCCAGCACCAGGCTCTGGAATCCATGGCAACACTGGTAGCCGAGACAATTCTGACCAAGGCACCTAGCCAACATCATCATAAGGGATGGCTGTGACAGGAAGTCCAGCTTCAGCAGGCTGGTCGTTCTCCCGTTTGATTTTAACAAGATGCTTTATTTGCCAACTGTAAGTGCATTTACTATCCCCAATGATTTCTTCTTGTGGAAGAAATTACATGATCTTGGAAGAAATTACATGATCTTCAATCTGCACTCGAACAGTGTTGTGAACTTTAACCTTCTTGTACCTCGTTTCCGAGCTGGCATTTATTTTCTGTTTTAATTTTTTGTCATGGGTTCTGGGACTGTGAGTTTGACAATACCAGTACAACGGAGGGGCATGTTTAGAAACACACAGCAACTGATACTGTTTTTGATGTCTTTCAGAATGCCAAGAATCTGCTGTACAACCTTACCAGTAAGTTGCTGTAAAATAAGGTTCAAGCTTGACTGTTTTATTGCAGGTTGTTGAATACATCTCTCCAGCATGCCATATGCTGACCTCCATCTTATTTCACTATCAAGAAATAATTTCCACTTAGCCATATTTTGATATTTTTTCTTCTCTTCCAGGACATGAGAAGCTTCTGGGCTTTGCAGAAGGTCCCTTTTCAACTGCATGAAGCTTGGCTAGTACAGCAAAGAGCTCTGGAACTGTTGCGACTCTGCCAGTGTGTGTGTGTGTGTGATTTGGACTTTTTAACGTAGCTTTAAAAAACAATCAGTCATATCGCCATGATGTCTGCAGTGTGGCAGTTTATAGTGATGTCTAGCACTGAGGCATCATGCCGCAGACATGTAGCATGATGTCCCACCCAGTCACATTATCCTGACACCAGGCTGACCAGTCCAAACACTAACCTCTTCATGCTGAGTGCCAAGCAAGGCAGCTGTTAGTACCATTTTTGTAAGTCTTTGGTATGACTCGGCCAGGGATTGAACCCATGACCACCTGCATCCAAGACGGCTCTACCAGTTTTACATGAGGCTTCTTTTACTGCTAGGCCAAGTGAAGCTTTTCACTCAGCAGATCTGTCCTTTAGGGCTGAAGCAGTATTTTCACCAGTATGAGAAAATAGTCCCACTGCTCAGTCTCAAGAATTGGACCTGGAATCACTAGGTATTGGTTCAGTAGATTTCTGAACTTCATCTCTCCCACCTCATTAATGTAATGGATGGTCAATGTCAAATAATCCTGATTTTAGAGTGAAGTCCAAAAGTCTTTAAGGTCCTGTTCAACTTAGCCCTAACCTTATTGTAAACTTGGGGAAGCAGTCTAAGTGAACCAAAGCAGTCTAAGTGAACCAATTCTCTGATGGATGTTGATACCTGGTTCAAAGGTGTGTAACATAAGCTTACCATAAAAATACTTAATTATAAGTCGAGTCCTACTGCCAACTGCACAGACCCAGATCTGCCATTGCATAATGCACTGGCAGATCTGGGTGTGTGCAGTTAGCATGAAGTAATCAGTAGAACCAACAGCACTGACACTGATCTGCAGGCACACTATGCTATGGCAGATCAGGATCTTTGTTGTTTGCAGTTTGACTCGACTTATAAGCAAGTGTATATGGTAAATGCATCATTCTTCATAGTTGATAATGGGTGCAAGCCCTTCACTAAATAGTAAAACAATGCTTTAATGAGTTGAGAGTCTCTCTCTAAATTAAATGACTATCTGCAACTTAACGAGAACCTGTGCTAAAGTTGTCTTATTCCATATGCGGTTCCCATTTTCAGCGTACTAGTTTAAGTGGCATGTTTCATGGAATGTGATATTCAAGTTTACAGTTTTGGAAAATAGTTTTGTCCATTTGTAGTTTTTCTTTTTTCTAATGCCAAAATGAGTCCAAAACATAACTTTGACCTTTTTCAAACTTTATCTTTAATTAGCTACTGTGCTGATGTGTCATAAAATGTTACATCATACATACATACATATCATTCACTGCATTGCACTACCTAGGTGATTCTATTTTTTTCAGGGTTTCTGCACCATAATGATTTTTGTTTTCCAGGATATTTTAAGGACAAAATGACCAATATCAATCAGTTGGCCACTCTAAATGTGTTTTCTTATGTGACTCTGATTTCATATGTGATGTCAGGACGGACTCTCCCATGTTGGAAACATTGATATACTTTGAGTACATTCCACATCTGAAAAGGTTACTTCCTGAAGCCATCCATGAAAACGCTCATCTTCTAACCTCTTGCATTTTAAATCATTATAAAAACAAAATCAGACTGAAAGAACATTTAGTCTTGCCACTGTAGATGGTATGAGTAAAAAATGCATATAAAGAAACTTCCAGTGCAGAAAAAGGAAATCAATGACTGGGCGTGCTTACAAATGATTAGGAAAATGTGCAGAAATCTCTGTTACCTTTGCTACCAATGTAATAATATGATGATCATCGCAAAGTTGTTCACTGCAAAGTTGCATAAAAATAACATATTTTCTTTAAAGAAATTTGTAGCATAGCTTTTTACTACAAAATTCTAGGACATTTTATGACAAAAAGTAATGTTAAAGGAGGTTTCCGGTATACTTTTTGCTGATTTCAAATTCCAGCTGGATTCCAGGACCTCTTTAAAAATCATGAATGAGTGGGAACCCTGACTATTGTGCACGGCCTAATTCACTACCATGCACTATCTATAAAATGCACAACTGGTGTAAAATTAGTGCAATACAAGTATAAAATGAGTGTAATACAGGTGTAAAATTAGTGCAATACAAGTATAAAATGAGTGTAATACAGGTGTAAAATTAGTGCAATACAATTATAAAATGAGTGTAATACAGGTGTAAAATTAGTGTAATACAAGTATAAAATTAGTGTAATACAGGTGTAAAATTAGTGCAATACAAGTATAAAATTAGTGTAATACAGATGTAAAATTAGTGTAATACAAGTATAAAATTATTGTACTACATGTGCAGTACTAAGGCACTGCTAGTGGACAAGAGTGTTTGGTTTCATTGAGTCACAACTGTAGTTCTCAGGTCCCCACCAGCAACTATAGTATGAAACTTGAAGATCAAAGGTAATTTCACCTATTCCAAATTATCTCTATAAATATTCGGAGTTGACCATGAATAGTTGTAACGGATGAAAATATTTCATGATTAGTCAGTTTTGGTTTTTTAACTGTATATGCTGTTAGTTACTGCCCAGGTAAATGTCTTACCTACAGAATGCTATCTCAAATTATGAAGGTGTAATATATTATTACATCATGATGCTAAATATTTGTGAGGATTATGAAATACAAGAACCCCTCCCACCCCATATGCAGAGCAGGCTATTTATTTAGTAACCAAGAGTAATGCCAACAGCACATAATACTCTTTCCTGTCTTTGCTAATCCTTCATGTGGACACATTTAGAATGACTAGGGAGATTGCTGACCAATGGATCTCAGAGACCTGAACCTTTGATCAAGGTATGCAGTCTTGAACTAAACCTAATGTGCAGAAACATTTATGTTCTCATTACACCTGTCATGACCTCTAAGCCCAAGAATCTATAGGTTTTCAAATACCCTCAGTGCAAGACAATCACATAGTCTGCTCAAAGAACTTAGTCTAGAACAAAAGCTTTCTGTAAAACTAATTTTTCTGTCAACCATCAAAACCCTGACCTTTGATCAGTTGACCTAAAATAATGAACTGATTTCGTACCTTAACAGTAAGACCTTGTCAAGGTGCACAGTCAAGAACTAAAGTTATTTTGCAAAAAGGTTTTCTTCTTTCAATCAACTGACTTTGAACTTAGAACTCTTGATGCCAAAACTGACATGCTTCTTCTTACCAGGCAAGCCATCCCAAATTTTGGTCCATGCATGGGATGGAAAACTAATGTTACTGAGCAAAATCCTTATTTTTTTCTTGCGTTCAGTCAGCTAGATTTTTGACCTTTTGACCTCTAAATTGATAGGTTTATTCGTTACTTCAAGTGTACAACAGCCACAATATTAGTAACTTTAAATGTGGAGAACCTGAGTTATTGTGCAGAAACCATTTTTCTTTATTTCGTCAGTGATCATGACCTTTAACCCTGTAATGGATAGGGTTAATCTACAACCCAAATGCAAGCCATCCATAATGTTTGGTGACTGCAGATGGTGGATCATTCAAGTTATTGTGCAGAAACCAATTTTCTTTTTTCAGTCACAGTGACCTTGACCTTAAAACCTCTTGATCTAAAAATTGATAGGTTTTTTCCTTAGGCCAAATACAAGCTATCTACGAGGTTTGACTATAGAAGATGGACATTTCCAGTTATTGTGTAAAAATGAAATTGGTAAAAGAAATATACATATATGGACATCACCATACTGTGATGTGCACCGTCTCATAGAAATTTAAATTTGAGGTTAATTTAAACTTTAACATTGACACTAACTTAGGCTGTTGGGCATACGTGAGGACATACATGTGTAGAAGCCAAAGTGATCACTATGTCAAGCTTCCACCATGGTGGACTTGGAAAAAATCTAGTTTTGGACTTAATTTACTTGGTTCATTATTCAATTGATTTGAAAACATGCAAAATACAGATTAGTAAATAAAACTAAATGTTATCTTTATTCTACATAAGATGATGTTCTGAACCCTAAATCGTGCAGGTGTATCAAGATGCTTTGTATCTTTGTGATAACTTGCACATGGGCAGAATTATTTTACTATTCTTTTGTACTGGAAACATCAAGATCTGAGCAAACTTGTAAAACTGTAACATCTTGAACCTTAGCTCTAATGCTAAGCATCTAAATGAGAATGTCGAAGATCAGAGTCCTCACCTTTGTTGTCCACAGTTTCCTCTGAGCTTTTCATAGGGGGATAACACTGGACAGTTTGTTATTTTGTGAAAAATGGGGTCCTCATAAAATAAAATGGAGACCAACTGAGATATCCACTGGTGACAACTGGATAGTGAGCTATCAAATTGTCATTCCAGATTCATATAGACAGGAAATTAGCCTAGCCCATGAAACTCTCTTTGGTCAGTAAGACTTATCACGAAATCATTTTTACTGACCAAAAATTAAAAGTGATGTTTCTAAATGCTGTAGATCTCAGCACACTTGTCAAATGGTAGAAACATTCAATCAGAAAATAAAAAGGCTCATCTGAAACCTATTCCTACATTTGATGAACCATTTAGCAGAATAATGATACATTGTGTTGGTCACTTACCCAAGACGATGGCATGCAACCAATACTTGCTGACCATAATGTGGGTCTATAAATGATTTCCATTGGTAATTACACTTAATAATTTTTAAACCAAAATAAAAACTTTGATAAAGTTATTTTTACACTTTTTGGCCTTCCCAAATATGTCCAGTCTGATCAAAGGTCATATTTCATGTCTGGATTTTCCAACAGGTAATGCATGATTTAGACATCCAACAGTTCAAGTCTTCTGTTTATCACCCTGAAAATCATGGGCTTTGTAAAGATTTCATCAAACTTTGAAGAACAAGATTTCATCATATTGCTTTGATACAGATGAAGATTAGATTGGTGGTGTTTATTAACTGTTTGGAAATCAGTTCAAGAACCATAGGGTTTTATTCCTTTTGAACTGGGTGTATATGTGTGATTTGAATTGTTAACATAGCTTTAACAATTTTTCTGTCATATCACAAGGATGTCTGTAGCATGGCATTTTATAGTGATGTCTAGCACTGAGACATCATGTCCCATCCAGTCCTGACACCAGTCTGACCAAACTGGAAATGCAAAATATGTCACTAAGTTTAACCTTCTAAAAGGACACTACCAAATTCCACTCATGGAAAATGCAAAAGAAATTTTGGCATTTGCAACTCGAGATGGATTTTATCAATATAAAGTGATGCTGTTTGGTATGAAGAAATTCTCCATCAACATTCCAGCATTTAATGAACATGATAACATATGGTCTAGATAATTATGATGTGTACATTGATGACATCTACAACAACTAACTGGAAAAATCACTTGGAAACAATCTGGAAATTGTTTTCTTGACTAAGTGAAGCAGATCTGACAAATAATTTATGTAAAACTGAGTTTTGCCATGCCTGTTACATTTTCAGAACATATTGTAGGACACAGTTAAGTTAAACCTGTAGAAGTTACGGTCAACGTTATCTGAATTTCCAGTGCCTGTTAGTAAAAAGTGATGTGATTTCTGGGTATGACTAGATATTAATTGAAATTTTGCTAAACAATGTCCATAATTGCTAAGCCCCTGAACAATTTGTTGAGAACGAAAGTAAAGTTTCATTGGTCTGACAAATATCAGGAGGAATCTGAGAAATTAAAGGCATTACTTAGGAATGCACCAGTTCTTTCAGCTCCAGATTTCATTTGATCATTAAAATGTCTGTTGATGCAAATGATGAAGGTTTTGGCTGAGTACTGATTCAAGAAGACAAAAACTGTATGCTTCATCCATATTTCTCTAATAAACTAAGCAAGCAATTGAGAAATTATTTCACAATCAAGAAGGAATGTTTGGCTATGATATTGGTTTTGCAACACTTTGAAGTGTATATCAGTTAAGTTCTGTCTCCGATTATTGTCCATTGTTCATGGTTTCCTCAGAGCTTTTCAATCCAGGATCACACTGCATATATCGTTGCAACTTATTTTACAATAAACACTGAATGCCAGTAAAATACTGTTTTATTCTGAAGTAAAAGAAATCGTAATTTTAGAAGATAATTAATGTCACACAAGACTTAATTTACAATAGGTAAAGAAGGCTTTGATAAACTTGTCAAGTTGTACATGAAATAC
Organism: Sinohyriopsis cumingii; assembly: GCA_028554795.2. Taxonomy (NCBI): domain Eukaryota; kingdom Metazoa; phylum Mollusca; class Bivalvia; order Unionida; family Unionidae; genus Sinohyriopsis; species Sinohyriopsis cumingii. The sequence continues at coordinate 35,444,550 of CM068826.1, forward strand.
ATTATTTGAACATAATAATTGCAGTTTTGTACCACACTACTTACACAGTACATAACTTATTTTATTGTTAGTTATTTGGGAAGTTGATCAACTTAAATCACTGGTATGCAAGTAGTTCTTTACATTTCTATCAAACCTGAATTCATACTGACAGAAAAGTAAATACCATGGTTATTAAAGCCTCTATGCTAGGTCACCAGTAATAAACCTGCTATCTCTCAATAATATGAACTCAAAAACCAATATAACAGACACTGTGTATTTACTTATGCTAGATAAATTTTATGTATTATACAACTTTACTAAATATTGCCCAATGTATGACATGATAAACAACCCTCAGTTTTTGAACCATTTGAGTGCCAAAAGAACAGATCATCAATTTTTTCTTCTTTCTTTTGTTCTTTTTTGTCTATGTGAAGATATTGGAAAGATTACCATGGGGTATTGTTAGTTACAATGTCTTTTGACTGAGTGTATGGGATGATGCCATCCTCCTAACATTTGTATTTCCTGGGTGTTGGACAAAGGAAAAATCATATACACCCTGACAAAAGATGGTTTAATGAAATTTATTACCTGTTAGAACTTGTTATATTTGTCCTTTACCAATGGGTAGCAGTAGATAGCAAGGATTCAACTGAACAGTAAAATTTAATTAAGATCAACTATGAACTTTTTAAACAATTTAACAATGCAATATTTACAAACCAGTAAAATCTCGAGCAATTACCGGAAGTCAATTTATCAATCAAATGTGACAGTGAAAAATTTAATGCACTTACTGTCATTCTATCTTTGTTGAAAAATGACTTTAATCAATCTAATTCTGCAGATGATATACACTGGGTAAAATTTCTTCTCTCCTGATTTAAGAATTTGTTACATGTAGAATATTTCACACTCTATTCATTTCATCAAAGTCTGATGCATGTATTTCACTCTTACACCTTGTGAACAGGTATCCTGTTCCATTCTGAAGATAGAAGAGTACGAGTACAACACACTCAGACACAAGCAGTTTACAGGAGCTATTATTTTTTTCAATCATTATTGATTCCAATGTATCATCTTTTATTGATGATCCAAACTGTGTGCTTTTTTTTTTATTGAACTGCTTTTGTTCTAGTAATCCTTTGCAATTCTCTGTCTGGAAAAAGTGTTCAAAATAAATTGCCAGCAACACTGGCAAGTAAAAGTGGAAGGTTCATTTCTAAAATTTTTTTAGTAAAATGAACTTCCAATCAAATTACATCAAGGTTCTGTCTCATATTTATAAAAGTTGTAAGTTCAGGCTGTGTTGTTGATAATGAAGCAGCAAGCTGATGTTTATTAGCTTTTTTGTGCTGTTATATTTCATGAGCACCTCCATGCCCATAAGCGATATCACAATTACACAATTTGCAAAATGCAAAGTTTTCTCATTGACTAGATGGCTTCACAAATCTAAACATGACAGCATAATTGTAGTGTTCCATATCATACATGTCAATAGGCAAATTCCATGGAACATACAACAGATTATACCATGTAAATCTGCTAATTCCATGGAACACACTACATATCACACATGTAAATAGGCCAATTCCATGGAACATACAAAAGATTATACCATGTAAATAGGCCAATTCCATGGAAAAAACTACATATCATATACATAAATAGGCCAATTCCATGGAACAAACTACATATCATATACATAAATAGGCCAATTCCATGGAATATATATATATATATATATATATATATATATATATATATATATATATATATGTAAATAGGCAAATCCCATGAAACACACTACATATCATACATGTAAATGGGTCAATTCCATGGAACATACAACAGATTAGTAATAATAATAATAATAATAATAATAATAAATAAATAATAATAATAATGACCTTATTTAAAGAGGGTAACACAATTAGCTAAAAACTAATCTACCTTGAGGCCCTCAAGGTCCTTGAGGTCCATGTAAATAGGCCAATTCCATGGAACATAGTACAGATTACACTGGACAACAAATTTTTACAAAAGTCATGTTACTGAAATAAAATTAGTCAATTCTTATCAATTTTTATGTGCTGAACACGAATATGACAGTCAAATTGCAAAATTGGCTCTAGTTTTTTTGTAATCTGCAAGAAATTAATGTTTACATAACGAAATGCATTCCAATAGTAAAAGGTCAACTGTAATAGCCTACCTATAAAAAATCAAGTCATTGACTACATCTTAGATTTCTTCGCCTGTCTCTTGTACAGCTGTTCGGGAGCATCTCTGAGGAGTGTCCAGCAGTAGTCAGCCAGCATTGTAGTGGACCATTTTCCCTGGTATCTTTGTTCCATTGTTGCGATATCTTGATGAAAACGTTCGCCGTGTTCATCACTAACAATACCACAGTTGCTAGGAAAGAAATCCAAATGGGAATGAAGGAAGTGAATCTTTAGAGACATATTGCAGCCAAGTTTCTTATACTTCATCAACATGTCTTCTACTAGTTCCTTATAGTTTTCTGCCCTAACATTTCCGAGGAAGTTTGTAGAAACTAGGCGAAAAGCATTCCATGCTTGTTTCGCGTCACCTTCCAGCAAGTTGTTGAACCGGTCATCTTTGAAAAGCTCTCGAATCTGAGGACCCACAAAAACTCCCTCTTTAATCTTTGCTTCGCTGAGTCGAGGGAATTTTTCATGCAGGTATCGGAATGCTGGCAAAGTCCGGTCAATGGCTTTCACGAAGTTCTTCATCAAACCTAGTTTGATGTGAAGGGGTGGTAGCAAGATTTTCTGAGCCTCAACCAGAGCTGGGTGTTGGATATTCTTCTCTCCAATGGCTACATTCTGCCTGTGAGTCCATTCTTTCCTCATGTAGTGCATTTCCCTTGCTCGGCTATCCCACTCGCATAAGAAACACATGTATTTTGTATATCCTTGCTGCAGTCCCATTAAAAGGGCAACTACCTTCAAATCACCACAGAGGTGCCAGCTGTACTTGTTATACTCAATGGAATTCAGTAGCTGCCTTAAGTTATCGTATGTCTCTTTCATGTGGACAGCATACGCTACTGGAATAGATGGAAGAATGTTTCCATTGTGCAAAAGCACAGCCTTGAGACTCAGTTTCGAAGAGTCCACAAATAGTCTCCATTCTTGTGGGTCATGAGTGATTTTTAAAGCATTCATGAGGCCCTCAATATCGGAACAGAATATCAGATTACTTTCCTTTCTGAAGAAAGGCTCCAATTGCTGGTGGCGCTTTCGATATGCAGTAATTGTGACATCTTCTTCTAGAAGATTCCATTGTTGGAGTCTTGATCCTAGCAATTCTGCCTTGTTCTTTGATAAGTCCAAATCACGAATCAGGTCATTTAGTTCTTCCTGTGTTATTCTGTGTGGGGTTGATGATGCACCACAGTGAAAATCTGGATCACTGCATGCTGATGGACCAGGAGAAGAACAGGTCGACTCACCTTTGTCTTCGTCAGATGAATCAAGAGAATATTCTGCTGGAGGTTCTGGAATAGGAAGTCCCTCACCATGTGGAACTGGTCTCAATGCAGACGGAATGTTTGGGTAGACTATTCTCGACTTCTTTCGCTTTGTTATTCCGCCGGAAAGAGGAGGAACCAAGCAGAAGTAACAGTCATTTAGGTGGTTGCTTGGCTCTCTCCACACCATTGGGACTGCAAACGGCATTGATGACCTTTTGCAATTCAACCACTGTGAAAGCTGTGTTGTACATGTAGCACAGCATATATGCGGAGCCCAAGGCTTGTCTTGGTCACCAACCTTGCATCCGAAGTAAAGATGATATGCCTTCTTCACTTGAGAATTGATAGTTTTCTTCTGGTTGGCAAATGTCACTTCCCCACAAATATAGCAAAAATTGTCCGCGGTATTAACACACTTTCGAGGCATTACTGTTCTTTATTGTACGTAAATGGATAAAATAATAAGTTTTATGTAACAGTAGCTTGAACTGTCTCGCACAACGTCTAAAATATTTTAAATGCTGAACCTATCTGATTGGGCTTTATATAGTACACTGCTTACGTCAGCTTCAGCAGCCGCCTGGCATTAGTATAATAGGCCTACACATGTATAGTACACTGCTGACGTCAACTTACTTCAGCAGCCGCATGGCATTAGTATTGCATTGCATCAGAAAATGATGCAATCAACTGTGGATGATGTGAGCATGATGGTATTATGCAATGTTACATCATTATTCCGGATGTTGCTGCAGTCCTACTGGAGAAATTTACACAGTGAAACATAGAAAATGAGGTATATGAATATCTTCAAAACGAGAGCCAATACAAATTTTTCACGGTTATATTCGTGTTCGGCACACCAAAATACTACAGATTAGGGCCTTTTCAAGTCAGTAATGATTTCACTGTTGACCAGTGTTATACAATGTAAATAGGTCAATTCATTGGAACATACAACAGATTATACCATGTAAATTGGCCAATTCCATGGGTCATACTACAGATTATAGCATGTAAATAGGCCAATTCCATATCATACATGTAAATGGGTTAATTCCATAGAATATACTACATATACCATGTAAATAGGCCAATTCCATGAAACACACTAATGTATCATACATGTAAATAGGTCAATTCCATGGAATATACAACAGGTTATACCATGTAAATAGGCCAATTCCATTGAACATACAACAGATTATACCATGTAAATGGGCCAGTTCCATGGAACATTCTACATATATCATGTAAATGGGCCAATTCCACGGAACATACTACATATCATACATATAAATAGGCCAATTCCATGGAACAGACTACAGATCATACACGTAAATGGACCAATTCCATGGAACATTCTACAGATCATACATGTAAATCAGCCAATTCCATGAAACAAGACTACGTACCATACATGTAAATGGACCAATTCCATGGAATATTCTACAGATCATACATGTAAATGGACCAATACCATGGAACATTCTATATATCATACATGTAAATAGGCCAATTCCATGAAACATTCTATAGATCATACATGTAAATAGGCCAATTCCATGGAACAAGACTACAGATCATACATGTAAATGCACCAATTCCAAGGAACATACTACAGATTATCCCACGTAAATGGGCGAATTCCATGAAACATACTACAGATCATACCAAGTAAATGGGTGAATTCCATGAAACATACTAAAGATTATACTATATAAATGGGCGAATTCCATGGAACATACAACAGATTATGCCATGTAAATGGGCCAATTCTATGAAACATACCACATATAATATGTACATGGGCCAATTCCATGGAACATACTACATATCATACCATAAAATGGGTCCAAGCCATGAAACTCTAAAGATCATACCATGTAAATGGGCCCATTCCTTGCAATACACTACCTGAGAAAAGTGTATACTATTGTGAATGGGGTTACAGCAATATTTTAAACTTTTCCATGTAATCCAGTCAATCATAACAGTGACCAGAGTTTACAATGAGGCTGACAGCTGTTCTTGCACAACTGTTAGACTGTTGGACTGGTAATCCAAAGATCTCATAAACTAAATCTGCCATTTGGTTTGCAATTACGTTGAGTTCAGCTTGAAAATGTTTGGTGACTACTTTTGACAGTTAGACTAGAAAAGTAGATAAAATGCATAACTTAGACTTTAAGTGAATGACCAGCTTGGTTTATGTGAGTCTGCTACAAATGTAAATATCTTAAAATCAAGATGGTTCACAGGTAATGACAACACGTCAATTAGATATTATGACTGAACACCAATTATGCACAGGGCCCATATTGTCTAGGCCACCTTATCATGGGAAAAAGTCAAAACAGCCCTTGACTGTGAGAAATTAAAACTACCAACAGGAGGTTGTGGTAAGTATTGGTTCACTGTAAAAAAAAATATAGAGTTAACCTGAACACCTTAATTAAAATCTAATATGTATGCTTTCTGCAAAATTCATTGGACAGTTTTTATTGGTATCTTAATTTAATATATATATGTATTTTTCAATGTCTTAGTTCAATGAAAAGTCACCCAAAAAAATGTCTAGTCTAGCATTTTCCTTTGTTTATCATGTGAACACTAGAATAGTATATCAAATATTTTGTTATAAACAGTATATTATATATACTTGCTTTTAAGTCAAGTCAAACTGCAAACAACAAAGATCCTAAACTGCCATAGCATAATGTGCCTGCACATCAGGGTCAATGTTGTTCATTTTACTGATTACTCCTAACAAACTGCACAGACCCAGAATTTCCAGTTTAATATGAACTGCTGTATGAAAACATTCTTATAAAGTTTTCAAATGAATTAAGTTTGCAAACTTGGAGGTGAACTTGTAAGGACACGTGGTCAATATTCAACCTGTAGGTGATCATTCAAATCCCAAAACAATCAAGCTTATCTATTTGATGAAATATCAGTCACATAAAGGGGCTCTGACTATTTACATTGTCCTAGTGAGTTTTGATGGACAAAGTAAGATGATTTTGTTTTTTATCTGATATAAAAAATATCACACACTTAACATAATTATAACTCACTACAGTACAAATAATCCCTCAAAACTGATATGATGAATTATGACCGATAGTGTATTGGGCTCTTCCCTAACATTATTTCTAAAACAGAATTCAGTATCTGAAATTCCCAAGTGATATCTCATTTATTTTATGTATCTATTCTAATTTTCTCTCTCTCTCTCTCTCTCTATAGAGAGAGAGAGAGAGAGAGAGAGAGAGAGAGAAAGAGAAAGAGACAGACAGACAGACAGACAGAAACACACACAGGCTGAGACAGAAAGAGCTCAACAGACCATATTATAATAGTTTAAAACACAAAAAGACCATCTTCTTTTAGTCAGTAACCTCAAACTTTGGCCTCTTGAACCCCAAAATCAATAAATTTCTTTATTATTCCAATTGCAAGCCAACCAAAAATTTGAGTCAAGGACTAATGTCTTGAAATCAAATACAGATGGATGGACTGAGAGACAGGCAGGTGGATGTCAAAGCATCATGTGGTAGTCACATAACAAGTCAGTCACACAGTGACTTTCTCACATAATATTGCTTTAATACCTTAATAAGAGATATATCCATTTTCCATACCGTATCAATGCGAGTCACAAGTGTTTAATTGGCTGTTGTGGTTTGAGCATATACAAAGAAAATATTAAATATATCACTCACCCAACTGACATTGATCTGACAACTAAATGCTCTGGCCAAGAAACCTTCGTTAGTATAATGCGCGATGACATTTAAAGTTTTATTTTTAGTAACAACAGCCATATTTAATCACAGATATGAATCATTTGTATAAATCTAAAAGGTCTTCATGCTTTCTGTCAACTTTGGTTAAATTCTGATCAGCAAGTTTTTGTTAAAGAAAGCATTTTAAGGCTTTTTTTATTTAAAAAAAGGTGGATGATTGATTGGTGTCATTAAAAAATATCTGAAAGGCCTTTATACCAGTTTGCCTTTAGTTAAGTCTGGTTATATTCTGTCCAGCATTTTTGATAGAAAAAGTAATAAAAAGATTTTTCTGTTTTTAGAATCGGTGGCCATATTTGATGGTGAAACAGCCTTATTTGTAAAATCTGAAAGGCCTTTATGACACGATGTGTTTCATCAAATTTGGTTTAATTCTTTTAGCAGTTTATCTATTTTTACTAATGTCATCAATATTTGATGATGGTTAGGCATTGTCTGTAAAATGAGTTATCGAAGGGAATGATGTTCTACTGTACCATAAGAATTTCCTGGAAATCAAGGTATGACCATTTCTTCTTTTTAACTGCTGATATTCTTGAGCAATACGATTGTCAAATTAGCTGCTGTAGCAGCCATTATGGATGTAAAACACCATTTTCATTCTGGTCAGAACCCCATCTTAACACAATCGTACATGCAAGAGAATGGCAAAATTTTCAATATTTCGAAATTTCAAATCTTCATTGTGATAGTCATATTGGATGTTTGTGGGGCACCAATTTCATTTAGGAACTAGACATCATATGAAATATTTTGATGAAAACCATAAATTGATTTTGATCAATTCTGGAGGAATAGCAAACACATTTTGAAGATGGCCACAATGCTGGCCACATTGAATCTTGGATCAGCATCATTTTATTCAAAACCAATAAGAAACCATGAAAAATCTTCAGGTGAAAACCCAACTTTGATATGAATAGAATACATAACAATAAGATTTTCAAGACAGATGATGAGGCAGCCAAAATTAATATCAGATCAGAACAAGCTTTTTCAAATCCAACTAGATACCTTAGAAGTGTTCCAGTGAAAACCCCATGCTGATATGGCTTCCATTCAGGATGAGGATATTTTTAAGATGGCTGCTGTGGTGGCCATATTAGATACCAGATTGATACCATTTTCATTTCATAACAAGTCATTTAGTGAAAACCCATGTTGTTATGACCATCCATTCAAAAAAGTGGCATCAACAAGATTTTCAAGTCTGAGTGTAATCTTTTAGAATAAATCCACTATTATTTGAAGGCTTTAAATGAAATCCCCCTGCTGATGTGACCATCCATTCAGGAAAAGGCGCAATAATATAAGATTGCTGTTTTCCTTGCCATATAAAATGTCTGAGAAGCACCATTTTCCATTACTGCCAAGTAGACCTTGGGGTGAATATATGTGTTAAAGTTTCATGGCAATCTTCTAAGTAGTTAGGAGTAGTAGTGATAGCAAACTAGTGCTAGCAGGCAGATTACAGATGATGGACAACAGGCCATCAAGTAAGCTTCTCTGGTCTGTGACCAGAAGAACTAAACATTTTCTTGGCCTTCAAGCCCGGATGCTTTTTAGTAAATTTAGTCAAATTATGCTGAGCAGTTTTAGAATAAGTCATTTCACTGGTTTTCTATTTTTAGCAATGCCAGCCATTTTTGATAGATTAGCATCTTTTGTCTGTACAAATTTGAAATGTGCTTTCTGGCATATTTTATTTAAATTATGTTCATGTTTTTTTTAATAAGAAGCCATCTGAAGGTTTTCTAGTTTTAGTAACTGTGTCCATGTTTTACTGTGGATTTGATGCATCAATCATTCAAACTTAAAAGGTACTTCATGAACGGGTGCTTACTTGAAAATTTGGTCCAACTTCCATTTTGTCATTTTTGAAAAGATGTCTTCTATTTGTAGCACTGGTAGCCATATTTACTAGTGATGCAGCATAAATTGAATAAATCTGAAAGGCTTTCAAGCAAGGATTTCCTGGCCAAGTTTACTTGAAATTGGTCAAGTGTTTTTTTTTATTTTGGTTTCTTTTGCTCTCAGACAAAGTGAAAATAGCAATTGTTGATGAATGACATACATATAACCCCAAGCAAACAGGACATACCTAGAGATGTCATTACATAAAAAGATGGAAAATCAGCCTATATTATTGGTTCTGTATATGACTTCAAGCAACCAGGACAGACCCTGAGATGCCAGTTATATAATAAGACAGCAAATCAATCTGTGTTGTTGGTTTTACATGACTTCAAGCAAAGAGGACAAACCCAGAGATGCCATTATATAATATGACAGCAAATCAGTCTATGTTGGTTCTATATATACTTCAAGCAAACAGGACAGACCTAGAGATGCCATTATATAATAAGACAGCAAATCAGACTATGTTGTTGGTTCTATATATGACTTCAAACAATAGATAGGACAGACCCAGATCTGACATTACATAATAAGACAGCAAATTACATATAGTCTATGTTGTTGGATCTATATATGACTTCAAATAAACAGGATAGACCCAGATCTACCATTACATGTGATCTGCAAATCTAAGCCTATGTTCCTGATTCTACATATGACTTCAAACAAAAATGATAGACACAGACCTGTCATTAACGTAATCAGATAGCAAATGAGAGTCAGTGCTGTTGTTTCTACATATGATTTAAAGTAAAAACAAGATGGATCTTTCTTATCTTCTGGCACATTACTAATGACAGATCTGGGGTTAAGCTTCTGGAACTGGTTACATATTCCACACCTATATAAATGTGGTATATTCCTGTGCAAATCTGCAACGCAATTTCAATCATATCCCGAGGTTTGGTGTACTGTCTCAAATGGTATGCAACCTCAATCATATCCCGAGGTTTGGTGTACTGTCTCAAATGGTATGCAACCTCAATCATATCCCAAGGTTTGGTGTACTGTCTCAAATGGTATGCAACCTCAATCATATCCCAAAGCATCTCAAATGTATGCATCCTCAGTGTATAGCCCAAGGTTTGGGGTCTTACTTCAAATGGTATGCAACCGTAATCATATCCCAAGACTTGGGGTCTTACCTCAAATGGCATGGTAGTAGTAACAAGTATATTTGAAGACATTCAAGCACAAGTGTACATAATCACTTAATTGTTGCATGGACAAAAAAAAAGAAGAGAGTGGCATGTCTCCGTTCATAGATGTTCATAGATACAGTACTCATTCACTATGTGGCCATTCATTATAACACTGCCCATAAAAGGGTGAATAATGTAATGATCCCATTTCATTACGTTATATCTAATTATAAGGCAGTATACCCCATAACTCCATCCATGGACAGCATTACAGTGAAGCCCTGTATCATGCTCTTCATTATAAGGCAGTCTCACGATAAAATTTGATTTAAGGCATAACTCATTTTCATTGGTTAGAATGCCAGTTCCTACATTAAGTTGCCATCTTTACATGCGAGTAGTATTACCTACCATAAATAATCAGTCTAATACATGACTTGTGTTACATCCTATAAATAATCGGTCTAATACATGACTTGTGTTACATCCTATAAATGATCCGTCTAATACATGACTTGTGTTACATCCTATGAATAATCAGTCTAATAAATAACTTGTGTTCATCCTATAAATAATCCCTCTAATTCATGACTTATGTTACATCCTACAAATGATCTGTCTAATACATGACTTGTGTTACATCCTGTAAATGATCAGTCTAATACATGATTTGTGTTACATCCTATATATGATCAGTCTAATACATGATTTGTGTTACATCCTTTAAATAATCCATCTAATACATGACTTGAGCAATTAACCTCTTCTAAAGGTATGAATCTTGAAAAATACATGTGGAGAAAAATATGGAAAATTTTGTTGGCAGCAAAATTGCTCTCAGACAAACTGCCATAAACACAGATATGGCTAAGGTTTTATTAATACAGCCAGAAGGAAAGGAAGCTTACAGCCATGTATGTGAATTTGAAGCCAGGCAATAATGCTGTTGTTAATTTGTGTGTGTGTGTGTGGGGGGGGTGTTAATGCAATTTATCGCTTAGATGTACATGTGCCAGTTGACTGTACTGTAAAGTTGGCTGTATTACTTTGTAACAGAATGATTTAACTTGCAGAGATCGATCAGTTTGCTATTATAATCAAAATTGGCTACTTCTCCCTGTTTTGCTGTTTATTAAAGCAGAGCCTTAGCTGCCTGAAAACATTTTAATTTGTAAAGAGACTATTTCAGTTTTCTTTCCTCTTGTAAATAATCACAGCTGGAATCCCTAATTACCAATGAAATTAAATGATTTACTCTCACTACAAACCTAGTCTAGAAGAGGTTACATTATACTGTTCAAATAAGTCCCCAGGGCAATTTTCACACCTGCTGCAACATACATCTTAAATTTAAAATAAAGTCAATAGCCATGAATACATTTCAGCAAAACAGTCCTAATGGATATGTCTGGCATGTATTACAAATTCCAGGGACCAGCCATTTAATATTCTGGATAAAAAAATAGAATGCTCTGATTAACAGGAAAATAATAATATATATATACATTATATTACCTATAAAAATTGATTACCTTGTGATAAAATAAGGTATTTCAAAAGAAAATCAACCACCCACCCCAGAAGTCAATGGTCGGTACCCTATAGTAGATGAATATGCTATATAACTGTTGTATAAGTCATCTAGATATACAAGGCCACTTACTAACCAGCCTAGCTGATGGAGACCTTTCAGTCTAGTGGTATGTGTGCCCGACTATATGACAGACCAACCAGGTTTGATTCCTAAGTGTGACAGTTAGAATTTGTCTCCTCTCCTGTTACAGCTGTAATCTACAAATCTGTCACTAAAAATAGGATGATTAAGCTTACACTAGAGCTGATACCCTGTGAAAGACAATGTGCCAACATTGACCCCGTTGATAAAAAATGGGATGTGTTGACAAAGAAGCCTACAATTTACAACCTACACTACTGATGTAGTTGTTGCTGTTGTAGGGTTTAATGACATTTTTTCAGCAAAAGATAGGCTATGCATGGCGGCCACTATAAATGGTGGAGGAAGAACCCAGGAAAATCCTGGAAAGAACCATCTACCCATGAAAAGCTACTGGCAAGCTTTCTTACATACCCACACTGACCGATTCCGAGACTCGAACCCACGCAGGCTGAGGTGAGATGGCATTGATCCGTAACAGTGAGTGCTTCAGACCACTCGGAGCCCCCATTACTGATGTAATAGGATAGGAAACTTTGAGAGGGATGCCAGTACTAGGGGAAGATATTTAACTGAGAGGGCTAGTAAACACAAACAAATTCATTCAAAAAACAAGAAAACATTTAGTGGATATGAGAAATTATGTAAAATTCAATCAGCAAACAACTGTTCTCCTGAAAACATAAGGACGATTTGCAGTCTTAAAAAAATACAGTAGCTGACACATCAACATATGCTGGTAAATAACCAAAGATATGTTTAAATATCTGAATTTTTTTCCTAAAGTTGAATTTTGCCCAAATATAAAACTTCGCCCAAATATCATTCAAAATCCCATTTGGCCACCACATTAACATATCTGACACAAAATCCCATTTGGCACCACGTTAACATATCTGACACAAAATCCCATTTGGCCACCACGTTAACATATCTGACACAAAATCCCATTTGGCCACCACGTTAACATATCTGACACAAAATCCCATTTGGCCACCACGTTAACATATCTGATACATATCAAAGATATCATTAAAGGATCACAAATAAAATTATAATTACAATATTCAAAATTAATTTGTGACAATTACAGTTTTTTTTAAATAAAAATATAAATAAATAAATAAGTTTTCACTTTTTAACTTGTCTTCACCACTGCATGATGGAATATGTAACTTGTCTATACCACTACAGAATGGAATATATAACTTGTCTATACCATTACAAATGGAATATATAATTTGTCTATCCAGTACCACTAATGATGGACTCTATGTGAAATAATAATGTATACATTTACCATTTAATAGGTTTCCACTAATTTTATATCTCCCTCATAAACTGTGACTATTATGCCATCTGCACAGAAAATTTAGTCTTAATTCAATGATTATATCTTTTATCTTCATTTTCATAATCAATTTGCCAAATAATGGTAAATATTTATGATACATTACTGCAAATAAATGCACAATGTACCTAGTAATATTCTTTTTATGCTGCTATGTATATTTAATTTATTTGTTTGTTTGTTAGTTTGAATTTTAATGTAACATTGTATGCTGGATTTAACCTTGTCCAAAATTGAGTTCATATCTTCTTCACCTGACTGAATTTTGTATAAAAAAATTAATTTCATTTTTTTTTAAACAACTAATAATAGCTTCATTATTTTCTATGTGTATGAACTTAATATCAGGATTTTTATTCAGGCAAACTAGCAGAAGTAAATATGTTGATTTGTGTCAGAGTTTCGGAATTTCCTAAGTGAATTTTACAGGTTATTGTGTTGTAAGTAAACAAGACTCATTAGATCATTCTACAAGGTTCTTTTCCATTAGGAAATGAGTTTTTTTATTATAGAAAATGCTAATGGTGACCTGAGGTCAAGTAGAGAACTATATATTCTTGTAATTGTGAGGACTTGGTCATTTGTGCTTTAACATCTAGCACTTTCAAGTTGTATTATATTGTGATATTTTGGGCTGTATTTTATTTCTGTCAAATTACTGAATTCAAGTGATTATTTTCTCTGGAAATACATAAGGGCTCTGATACAATTCTTGGATAAAGACATTCACTGGAATTTATACTGAATTCAAACATGGAATTATATTTCTGAGATTCAACAAAAAACAGTTGACACATCAGGATCCCATAAGCTATAACAGACATGTCATTACCTTCAATTTTGGATTTCTTTGGGGCTTATACTGAATTTTATTCAGAACTTTAAATTATTATGACTTGTGTCTGATCTAATTCTTGGATTATTTTAGGATTTAATTCACGATACTGTAAGTTCTTTTTTCTCATTTTCACTTTGTATTCTAGGGAAATAAATTATGTTAAATTTTATAAAGCTTGTTGTCTTTCACTCTTTTCTGTTACTTATTTTAAGAGCACAGACTCGTAACAATGCACAAATAAAAGTAATATGACTTGACACTGTTATGGTCTGAAGTTAGAAATAAAAAACCCATGTTATTACAACTTTCCATTGTGGAGTAGCAGTGACTAAGAGTTTTCAAGATGGCAACCATGGCAGCCATACTGGATCGGCACCATTTTTATTCAGGTCCAACTACATATCACAAGAAATCCTTTCCTGGAAACTTCATATCAATATGATTATCCATCTAGAAGTAGCAATAACAAGATTTTAATAATGGCCACTGTGGAGGCCATGTTAGTGGTCTTATTAGCACCATTTTTGTTAGGGATCAACAAGCTATTATAAGAGGTTGTCAAGTGAAAACCCCTTCTTGATATGACTTTCTGTTCACAAGTAGTGATAACTAGATTTTCAAGAGGGCTGTTGTGGTGGCCATACTGTCTATCAGATTAGCATCAATTTCATTTAGGACCAACTAGACATCATAAGAGGTCTTCTGGTGAAAACCTGATGACTTTCCACTTAGGTACAGCTACTGTAGCAATAACAATATTTTTAAAAAAATGGCTGCTGTGGCAGACATGCTGGAAATCAGATTGGCATCATTTTCATTTACGATGAACTAGACCAAGAGATGAATGTGCGTGTGTAAAGTTTCATGACAATCCTCAAGGTAGTGGAGGAGTAGCGATAATAAACTTGGGTCAACAGATGGATGGATGTCGGACAACAGATGATGGACAACAGGAAATCCTGTATGTTCTTTTGGTCAATGGCTTAAAATAGCTGAAAAGTTGGGACCAGGTTTCTTTCAATGGACACTGTGTGATGTGATGTGACTTGGATTTTTAACGTAGCTTTAACAATTTTTCAGTCATATCACTACGATGTCTGCAATGTGGCAGTTTATAGTGATATCTAGCACTGGGTCATCATGCCATAGACATGTAGCATGAATCCCACCCAGTCACATTATCCTGACACCAGGCCCACCAGTCCTAACACTAATCTCTTAATGCTGAGCACACTGGTCAACAGTGAAATCATTACTGACTTGAAAAGGCCCTAATCTGTAGTATTTTGGTGTGCCGAACACGAATATAACCGTGAAAAATTTGTATTGGCTCTCGTTTTGAAGATATTCATATACCTCATTTTCTATGTTTCACTGTGTAAATTTCTCCAGTAGGACTGCAGCAACATCCGGAATAATGATGTAACATTGCATAATACCATCATGCTCACATCATCCACAGTTGATTGCATCATTTTCTGATGCAATGCAATACTAATGCCATGCGGCTGCTGAAGTAAGTTGACGTCAGCAGTGTACTATACATGTGTAGGCCTATTATACTAATGCCAGGCGGCTGCTGAAGCTGACGTAAGCAGTGTACTATATAAAGCCCAATCAGATAGGTTCAGCATTTAAAATATTTTAGACGTTGTGCGAGACAGTTCAAGCTACTGTTACATAAAACTTATTATTTTATCCATTTACGTACAATAAAGAACAGTAATGCCTCGAAAGTGTGTTAATACCGCGGACAATTTTTGCTATATTTGTGGGGAAGTGACATTTGCCAACCAGAAGAAAACTATCAATTCTCAAGTGAAGAAGGCATATCATCTTTACTTCGGATGCAAGGTTGGTGACCAAGACAAGCCTTGGGCTCCGCATATATGCTGTGCTACATGTACAACACAGCTTTCACAGTGGTTGAATTGCAAAAGGTCATCAATGCCGTTTGCAGTCCCAATGGTGTGGAGAGAGCCAAGCAACCACCTAAATGACTGTTACTTCTGCTTGGTTCCTCCTCTTTCCGGCGGAATAACGAAGCGAAAGAAGTCGAGAATAGTCTACCCAAACATTCCGTCTGCATTGAGACCAGTTCCACATGGTGAGGGACTTCCTATTCCAGAACCTCCAGCAGAATATTCTCTTGATTCATCTGACGAAGACAAAGGTGAGTCGACCTGTTCTTCTCCTGGTCCATCAGCATGCAGTGATCCAGATTTTCACTGTGGTGCATCATCAACCCCACACAGAATACCACAGGAAGAACTAAATGACCTGATTCGTGATTTGGACTTATCAAAGAACAAGGCAGAATTGCTAGGATCAAGACTCCAACAATGGAATCTTCTAGAAGAAGATGTCACAATTACTGCATATCGAAAGCGCCACCAGCAATTGGAGCCTTTCTTCAGAAAGGAAAGTAATCTGATATCCTGTTCCGATATTGAGGGCCTCATGAATGCTTTAAAAATCACTCATGACCCACAAGAATGAAGACTATTTGTGGACTCTTTGAAACTGAGTCTCAAGGCTGTGCTTTTGCACAATGGAAACATTCTTCCATCTATTCCAGTAGTGTATGCTGTCCACATGAAAGAGACACGATAACTTAAGGCAGCTACTGAATTCCATTGAGTATAACAAGTACCGCTGGCACCTCTGTGATGATTTGAAGGTAGTTGCCCTTTTAATGGGACTGCAGCAAGGATATACAAAATACATGTGTTTCTTATGCGAGTGGGATAGCCGAGCAAGGGAAATGCACTACATGAGGAAGGAATGGACTCACAGGCAGAATGTAGCCATTGGAGAGAAGAATATCCAACACCCAGCTCTGGTTGAGGCTCAGAAAATCTTGCTACCACCCCTTCACATCAAACTAGGTTTGATGAAGAACTTCGTGAAAGCCATTGACCGGACTTTGCCAGCATTCCGATACCTGCATGAAAAATTCCCTCGACTCAGCGAAGCAAAGATTAAAGAGGGAGTTTTTGTGGGTCCTCAGATTCGAGAGCTTTTCAAAGATGACCGGTTCAACAACTTGCTGGAAGGTGACGCGAAACAAGCATGGAATGCTTTTCGCCTAGTTTCTACAAACTTCCTCGGAAATGTTAGGGCAGAAAACTATAAGGAACTAGTAGAAGACATGTTGATGAAGTATAAGAAACTTGGCTGCAATATGTCTCTAAAGATTCACTTCCTTCATTCCCATTTGGATTTCTTTCCTAGCAATTGTGGTATTGTTAGTGATGAACACGGCGAACGTTTTCATCAAGATATCGCAACAATGGAACAAAGATACCAGGGAAAATGGTCCACTACAATGCTGGCTGACTACTGCTGGACACTCCTCAGAGATGCTCCCGAACAGCTGTACAAGAGACAGGCGAAGAAATCTAAGATGTAGTCAATGACTTGATTTTTTATAGGTAGGCTATTATAGTTGACCTTTTACTATTGGAATGCATTTCGTTATGTAAACATTAATTTCTTGCAGATTACAAAAAAACTAGAGCCAATTTTGCAATTTGACTGTCATATTCGTGTTCAGCACATAAAAATTGATAAGAATTGACTAATTTTATTTCAGTAACATGACTTTTGTAAAAATTTGTTGTCCAGTGGCACCAAGCGAGGCAGCTGTTAGTACCATTTTTGTAAGTCTTTGGTATGACTTGGCCATGGATTGAACCCACGACCTCTCACATCTGAGGCGGATGCTCTAACCACTAGGCCACCGGAGCAGTATATTGGACACTGTCTTATCATCAAAAAATATGGTATTTGAACTTTTGATGCAATTATTCTGAATCATGTGGACTTACCTTAAGACAAACTGTAGAATCATGGCAATAGGTGCCACTCTTAATGGTTTCCAGGCCCAAATTATTGACTGTAAACCACTTGAGCATTCTCCAGCTGACAAAAATACAAGAAACATTGTTAAGAACAAAATTCTGTAAAAAAGATAATGCTGCAAATCTTTGCAACAATCTGCAAAGAAATAATATTTCTGCATATTCATCTGCATAAAGAACTAAAATGTACAAACAATATCAATAGGTCATTCATGCCACAACTAATGTGATGCATTTGAAGTGCAAAAGTCTAGGTCAAACAGGGGCCATAACTCTGTTAGCTTGTTGGAAAATTGTGAAAATCAACTCACATCTTATGGTAAATCCTTATTATCAAATTTGATTTTAATATATGCAGTACTTTTAAAGCTACTGAATAAAATGAAATTCATAATGCATGTGATGTGACATGCTGTTTTCAATCAGTGGTTCTCTGAAAGAATGATGCCAATGAATGCTAAATTCTGATAAAAATGTGAACAAGTAGAACGACTACCTTTTAAGTCCCTGGCAAGTTAAAGCAGGGAAATAATGAATGTCATATAATATCAAATCATCATTGATACATATGATGACATCAAAATGAGTAGGCATTTGAAAAACATATAATGCTTACCAGTTTTAACTTCAGCCCCACCAATTTAAGCCTCTTGTCTAAATCCCCATGGCTAATCCAAGCTGCATATGTACACAGGGATGATTCAGGTATATTAATTATAGTCACTTGTCACTTTGGTTGGAGGCCCCATAATTTTTGTTTTGATATATCCTAATCAGAAAGTAGTAAATCTTGTTTTAACTTTTACCCTCATTAAATTTAAAGTGTTACAAGACTGGAACCGTAATTTTACCTTTTTCCTTATCAAAGGTCATCTTAAAGATAAAAAAACTTAGCACTGCTTTTAAGTGCATTTAATCAAAATAAGTTGGTTCAAAAGTGGACTTAATTAATGAGAATAGTCTGGTCATGCAGCAGACTAATCAATCAACAGAGAAACACAGGGATGGAAAACAAAAACTACTAATTTACTGCAAAAAAGCAATTCACTATACTGTACTGAGACACTGGCTGCTGATGAGATCAATTTACTCTGTGTAGACCTGATATACTAGAATTGCTGGTCTTTAAAAGGACTGACTTGATATGATTTTGTTTCTACTACAATATTCCCACTCTCATATGGTCCCCTGACATGCATTCATTCACTATTATGGCTAAAATTGCTACCCATTCATATGGTCAGCATGTTACTATAAAAAATTACTTAAATTACCCCTCATGAGAAGAAACTTGCTGGTGTTTACTCATGGAAATGTATATTTTTTATTTCTACACTGATAATGACATTTGATCCAAAATGCCAATAAAGTATCCAAATTTAATCCATAAAAGGTATTATTCTGATTATGTTTACTGCCTTTCTTAGTTGTTATATTCTGCCACTTTGATGATTACTGGCTGTCATTACTGCCAATATTTATCAACCTGACAAGAGCTGACAGCTGAGAAGCACAGTATCGTTGACCTCAAGTCAACATGACATCATGTCACTCTAAGTAAAACCAGCATGATAGCCTTCTTTGATTGACAACTACAGATTACAAAATGTATTTGAGGATACCAGGCTATAACCAGTCAATCACATGACAAACTCACTTACTTTGTAAACAGAGCATTTCCATGTAAACTAAGCTTGATGAAGTGGTATATTTGCTAATATATACAGATATTCGTCATTCAAAATAAATATATGCAGCTGACATTAGTAAAGACAAATGTAAATATGCAATTGACAGTAAAAACAAATAGACATATGCAGCTGACATTAGTAAAGACAAATGTAAATATGCAATTGACAGTAAAAACAAATAGACATATGCAGCTGACATTAGTAAAGACAAATGTAAATATGCAATTGACAGTAAAAACAAATAGACATATGCAGCTGATATTAGTAAAGACAAATAGATATTTTCAGCTGACATTAGTAAAGACAAATAGATATATGCAGATAATAGTAGTAGAGACAAATATACATATGCATCTGACATTAGTAAAGACAAATATACATATGCATCTGACATTAGTAAAGACAAATATACATATGCAGCTGACATTAGTAAAGACAGACATATGCAGCTGACAATAGTGAAGTCAAATAGACTTGCAGCTGACAATAGTGAAGACAAAAAGACATGCAGCTAACATTAATAAAGACAGACATGCAGCTGACATTAGTAAAAACACAGTCATATGCAGCTGACAATAGTGAAGTCAAAGACATGCAGCTGACATTAGTAAAAATAAATACACATATGCAGCTGAAATTAGAAAAGTCAAATAGACATATGCAGCTGACATTAGTAAAGCAAATAGACATATGCAGCTGAAATTAGAAAAGTCAAATAGATGTATGCAGTTGACGTTAGAAAAGTCAAATAGACATATGCAGCTGAAATTAGTAAAGTCAAATAGACATATGCAGCTGATATTAGCCACTTGATCCATCCAGTTACTTAGTCACTGGGCCATAAACTGGAAAATATTTAGATACCCACCCATAGATTACAGTGTATGTCTATTTACTACAAACAAAGCAATGCCTCATGAAATCATAACATTGCAACACCAACAGGCAACTGTCAGTTGATCCCACAGTTTGCAAACACTCCAGTCTGTCTGAAAATGAACTTGTGCCTAATTTCTGACACTTTTAACTTGCATTCCATGCAGATTCAGAAGCATGGAAATGATAAAACAGTGGTCACTCTTCTGCAACAGTTAAGTGGCCTTGAAGAAGTGACCTTTCTAGCAGGGAATCACACAGAAATTAGTAATAATTACATACAATATCGATGACATAACTATTGTTGAAATTAAGACCTCCCCATCACCAAGTCCCTGGGACACAGACAGATTCAGGGGTTGATGTCAGCTGCATATTTCAATTCATCTTTCATGTCTTGAAATTCCTATTAAAGGTAGTCCATTCTGTGTGTGTGTGTGTATATTTATACACACATACACACACACACACACACACACACACACACACACACACACACACACATATAAAATTGCATTTTGTGACCCCTTCAGACAGCACAAAGGTACATAGGGGGTATAGGGGGTTTGGGTTGGAACTTACAGCAAGTACATCACAAGGATCCAGGTTTAATGAAAAACTATAAGAGTGGCAATCTCAATATGCTTTTTAAAGTGCTGGAATAAAATGTTTCTAAGCCGAATCCTGTACATGTATTTGTAGAATTGAACAGTACCCTTGTACTTTTCCATAAGGATCATATCCCAACATCAAAATCACCTGTGTACATCTCTTCTGGTAAGTAATTCACAGGGGGCAAATATTATTTGAGTACGCATACGCACATTTGTTCTTTTCATGCCCAGTATGTATGTACTGTACATGGCTAGAGAGTGGAGGTTTCAATAGTGTCAAAACTATGACCATGGGGCCCAAGTCCCTGGGTGTAGGGTTGGATCTCAAGATCTCTTTTAACTGCATATAAAAATGTGTTTTTTTTTTATGCCAAACAATGCATATATGGGTCAAAAGCATTCATTTCTGTGCTACTACAGTAGATAGTTCTGCTGATCTTTTCTGGCATTTTATTTGCTAAATTATGCAAAACAAGTCTCACAACATCAATGGTACTTGATAACATAATGCAGCTGTGAAAGCAACAGATTAAAAAATCAGAGAAATTACACTACATACCATATCTGAATCAACATTAGAAATCTGCAGGTGTCAGACTCTTTCACAATGACAAAAACTGATGGACCAAATCCTTAAAAAGTCTCAACACTCAGACCCCAACCATAACTTTCACTTGCCCTGCATATCAACATGTGCAATATGGTCAACCCTGGTTTCAAAGAAAATATGAATGGTCAAAGATTTTGGAGTCTTTTAATTGTAAAACATTTTCTTATCCAAAACGATTACAAGTATTTCATTATTTCTGTCCCAAAGGCTCCCTCAAACTAGACATTTACCCATATGACAAAGCTGCCATGCCAATATAAAACAACTGAATACAAAAATGTCCAACTGTGGCCATAGCTGCATAAAGTTTTGCCAAGAAATGGTGTTCTTAATATAAAGCCTCATACCAAGTCTGATCCATGAAATCCTTCAGAAGATCCTGAAAGCAAAAAGTTCTGATAGATGGAGGGAACCTTGGTAGCTCAGTGTTGCACTTATAACCTATGGGTTGCAGGATCAATACCTGCCCAGGCCAGCCCAGGTTGACTGCCTCATCATGTCCTTGACAATGGCACTTAGCTCCATATCAAAATATGTTCAAAAAGTAATGTTAAAACCAACCAAACAAAACAAAAATCCCTTGAATGGACTGATGCTCTATTGTCCAAAAAGTATTTCCAGGAGTTCAAGATAGAAACATTTCTTCTTTTTAACTGCCGAGTCTCGAAGCCGTTCTTCATATTTCAAGATTTTCCAGTTAGCAACTGTGGCAGCCATATTGTATAGAAGATCATCACCATTTCATTTAGGACAAACTAGACATCATTAGAAGATTTTGGTGAAAACCCCATGTCAATATGAACATTAGAAGAATTATATTCATCAAGGCAACAATATCTGAGATCATTTTCATTCAGGACCAATGTGATATCATAATAAGTCTTTCCATTTGACAGGAGTACAAATAATATTTTCAAGATGGCTGCCATAGTAACCATACTGGATCACAAGAATAGTGAAAACTCAAAGCTGATAAGACTTTACACATAGAAGGATTATAGTGACAAGATTTTCATACATGTGAACCTCCTGGCTGGGATGGGTGTTTTCTCCATAGATTTATTTTTCCATCTGTTTCACACTCTGCTTCCACTGTATTATATTTATAGCAATACAGCCTGTGATCACATGATTGTGAACTGGCTTGAGCAGGGCAAGATGATTTCATTGCCAATTTCAAGCCGAATAAGAAAACACTGATATCCTTTTAATTATGTCAGCAAAGTTGGTTGGCTTCAGTGTTGAATTTTGTTGACATGGATTAAACTATGTGTGACTTGAAGTAATTCCAAAAAGGATTAACGACATTAATTGATTATGGTTGGATTACTAAAGAGCTCAAGTGACATAAAACTGGGTTGATTTAGATCTGGTGTTTCAAGTTTGTTGAGTGTTTGAAGTTTGTTAAAATGTCTAAGCATCTGTTATCTCCCAATGCTATACTGCTAAGTGTGTGTGTGTGTGTGATTTTGATTTTTATCATAGCTTTAACAATTTTTCAGTCATATCGCTATTATGTCTGCAGATAGACAGTTCATAGTGATGTCTAGCACTGGGCATCATGCTGCAGACATGTAGCATGATGTCTCACCCAGTCACATTATCCTGACAACACTAACCTCTTAATGCTGAGCACCAAGAGAGCTGTTAGTACCATTTATATAGGTCTTTGGTATGACTAGGCCACACTTTGAACATGTGACCTCCTGCATTCAAGGTGGATGCTCTAACCACTTGGCAATGGAGCAGTTTGCCAAAATCTAAGCAATCAAAATAGCACATAAAATCCAAAGATGGTAATTTCAGTGGTTGGAATCAAGATCAAAGGACATGAATATGCATTCTTCCATTCCCATAAAGCTGATTGTACAATCGTGTACAGAGGGGAATGACATGTGTCATGCAGAACCCCCCATCCTCATGAAAGCATATTGAAAGCGGCAACAAATATGCCATCACTAAAATTCATGTTTGCAGAATCTACATGGAAAGTGGATAAAGATGTATGTTCCAAGACATTGTTTGCCAACATTATAACCAAACATAATCTCCCATAAGTAGCAGATCATTTTTCAGATCAAGTCAAAATAATGTTTCCTGACTTGGAAATCAGATAAATGTTATCATATAGAGAAAACTACTCATACAGTAAACCAAACTCTGGGTCCCCAATGTAACAAGAAAGTTAAAGATATATGCGGCAATGAAAAATTCACCCTCTTCATTGAAAATCCTCCCTTTATTGAGGACAAAATTCCTGACTAAATTTTGCAACTCTCCCAATCTGTCATAAGCTGACTTCCATATTTTGTCAAGTGTAAGCATCGTACTATGTGATGGCTTTGGGAAGGAATAAAATCCAGATGTGGTCAGCTGTGCATCCAAAAGGGAAGTTCTCCTAACAAAATTGCTATGACACAAATATTTGCACATCTTTAGATAATGACTAAAATAGGTAACGTTTTACAGCAAATCAAAAACAAAGGGACTGACATGCTAATTTACGAAAGGAATTTCCAGGAATAAACGATGTGACCTTTTCTTCTTTTTAACTTCTGAGTGTTGAAATCATTGCTGATATTCTTGCATGATAACAAACTTTCAAGGTGGCCATGATTAAGATTGGTACCATTTGTTATTTAGGACCATCTAGACACAAGAAGGCTATTGGTGAAAACTTCATTTCAATATGATCAATCATTTTGGAGTAGTACTAATTAACAAAACTTTCAGGAAGGCCACCATGGAGGCCATATTTGAAGTTAAATAGGGATCAACTTCAACTAAACACCAGAAGAAGTCTTCCAGTGAAAACTCCATGTCCATATGACTTTCCATTTTAGAAGGAACTGGAATAAAAAGATTTTCAAGACTGCTGCCATAGTGGTAATAATTGCTGTCAGACTGGAACCATTTTCATCCATATTGAATGCCAAATCAACACCATTTTCCTCTAGTATGATTGTAAGGTGGTCATTCTGGATCTCTGAGTGATACCATTTTGCTTCATGACTAAACAGACCTAGGGATGAATATCTGTGTGTAAAGTTTCATGGCTATAATTTATGAGAAGTAGCAATACAGGCTCGAAAATGGCAGTAGTTTGCTAGCCCAAGGCTACCAGATTTCCTGTCGGACTAGTAACTTTCATAATGTTAATAGTCCAATGGGCTAGTAAATTTCGGTTATCAATAGTCAGCGTTTGTTTATGGAATTCCAAAGTAAAGACTTGACTTAGCACATGTTCTGTAGAATCACAGCAGTGGCCATTGTAAACACAGTCATAAAATATTAGCATGAGAAGATGAAGTCATTTTCTGCCTCGGAAAAGTATGTTTCTATAACAAGAATCAATCCGATTTTGTGCATTTCACTTAACAGTGCAAATTATGGTCCCATCATTAACAATGGAAGTTTGGTAATTGATCCTAATTAATCTGATAATGAATTAAATGAAAAAATGATGTGGTATCACACTTTATTCACTCGAACACAGTAACAAACTACAAAGCAGTATACCACACAAAAGAACACGGCAAAAACTATTCAAAGAAATTAGTTTGAACGTTTTTTTGTTTAAGGTTCTTTTTTTTTTCTCGCTACCCAAACGCTCTAACAGTCACAAACAGGAAACTACATATTTTACATTTCCATTGAAATAATTATAAGAATTTTATTAATTTAGTATGATTACGTTATTGACATATCCTTTCCATACAACTACTTTTTCTATGATGATAAGAATAGTTTTTATATTTTTCCCTTACAAGAATGAAGAAATAATTGAATACACGTGGAGATATCCAAGCAGAATGCCGTACATTTGTTGGGAATTAAAATCTCTGAGCACGGGCATCTAAGATTTGAAAATTTTCCGCCTTATTATTAATTTCAACAATACATTGAGGTTCGATTAATTAGGAACAGTTACCAAACTTACGGGTTATGATACCGTAATTGGAGCTGTTAAATACAACGTGCTGATTTTCAGATGGCTTCGTTTGATGGGAACACACATTTACCAAGCTGAAACTAACACTATCTTCTGATGCTAATATTTTATAACAGTGTTTACAATACCCTGCTTTGATCATACAGAACATCTGCTGAAGTTAAGTCTTTGTGAGGGAGAGGCCATTTAATTGTGGGAGGCGGCAAAGACACATGTTTTGAAACATGTTTCTTGCTCAGACTTTCTTATATAAAGGACACTGTGCCATTCCTTTTCTTGCTTTAAATAATTCGCGTCAGCTATACTATAACATCTTGTATTTCAAAACAAGGCATAATTCCCTCCTTATAAGACAGGCAAAATGTGGCATTTGATAGAAGGTGTTCATCCACTGGAAAAAAAGCAAAAGTTGAATGAGAATGATGAGGAATAATTCTTATGACAGGGATAAGCTTAATGGAAAATTTCAGAAGAAATGGACAAAAGACTGGGAATGGCTGAATTATGACGAGGAAAGGAACGTTATGTGGTTTAACTGGTGTACGCAATTCGCAAAAACAAACACACAGAAAACATCCAGTTTTGTTGTGGGTTGTTCGAACTTTAAAACTGAATCGGTAAACGTACATGAAAGCTGTGTGACATTGTTTTGTGAACAGGACTAGTAAAGATTTGGCAGGACTAGTAAATTTCTCAATATACTAGTCCTTCTGGCTACAAAGAAATTTGTGTTAAATTTGAGCCCTCCAATAGTAATCATGATGAACAATAGATAGACAAAGGATACTGCATAAGCTCTTCTGGTCTATAACCAGTAGAGCTAAAATCTGCAAGAAAAGTTGCAGTCATAAAAGTATATCTTACATAGCACTGAGCTAAAGTATAGAAAGGGCAATAACTCTAACAAAAATTGTGGGAGCAAAGTGATTTTGTCCATATGTGCATCTTCACATTATGACCATAACATATACTGAGTTTCATGGCATTCCAAAGAAAACTGGATGTGGATGACTCACTGCAGTCACAAAATTTTATTATATACTGCAATAAACTTCAAGTCAAAAAAGCAATAACTCTAGCAAATAATGATAGCCAAGTAATTAATTGAAATGTGCAGATGATGTCCATAATATTGACTAAGTTTTCTGGCAATCCTTCAAACACTGAGGGACTAAATGTATTTGTAAGACTGTGTAGTTCACAGAAGGGTTGACGGAGATGATGATTCCTAACAAGATTAGCCATTCCGTCATTTTGAATCTTGATTCAAGCGTAACTTGCAGCACATGACCATGTAAACAGATATTACTGAAAACAGCTACATACTACAGTGGTTTCAAAATGATTCCAGAAATTTTAACTAACCTACTCCAAAGCTGATAACCATTTTTATAAGTCCATTCACTCTTTTCTCAAGTGTGAATGAAATGGCAGAATTTATGTTTCCACTCAGAACCTTCAGCTGTCACTTGCAATATATCAGCTGGTTTTAACCTCCATTTAATATTAAGAATCAAAATTTATCCAAGTGGGCAGAACCTGAGGTTTCTGAATGTTTTCTGACAACTGTTTCTATTTTATACATGAATAATACTTTCAAATATGGAAGTCTGAATATCTCTATACTGATATATCAACTTGGTAATGTCGTCCAAGCTACCCTGTATAGACAAACATTACTGGTATTTGATGTGGCATCCATTTCAATAGTAATCATTATTGACAGGAACGTGAACAAGTTTCTTAAAGGTGTTAAATCTTGCTCTGAATTATTGCATGAGTTGATTTAGATGTTACCATGAAATCTCTCATAAATCTTTTCCATGAATACTGACAGATTATGACTACACTTGATCACCACTGAACTGAAGAAAGCAGACGGCTTGTTCTGTATTTAAATGCTGGCAAATAACTGACCAGATGACCATTGTTTATTACACTGGACCATAGCTATTTATCATTTTGTCATTTAATTCATTATTTGCTAGCTTGGAAAGACAAGTCATTCAGAAAACACAGGTATTTAAAATTAAATGAGATTGAGATCCAGAACAGAAAATGCCATGATGGTTTATTTCAGGTTAACCAGATATTTCAAGCATGTTAATATTTAATAAGTTGCATCAACACAAGATACATTTTTATTGCAATAATATTAGTGTCCAAGGAAAATATGACAGTACAGTGCAGTCCACAAAGTTAAGGTGGCAATACTACTGAAGCAAATTAAGATTATTTTTACAGTGTCCCCTGCCTTTAGGATCCTATGTGCAGCATTGCAAAAAGCTCATAGTTCCTCTGATCCCTATTATAGTTGCTGGACTGGAGCTATAGTAATTAGGAAAATATACCTTGTTATCAGTTGTACCCCGAGACACTAATGATTTTTAAAAAATGAATATCCATGAAGAGAAGCCTAGGTAAAAAATAAGTGATTTTGCTACATATGAAAACTCTGATAAAGTGAAATCTAAAAATACTTACTTCCAGCTAATGACTTCAATTGATACGTCAGACTCATCAAAAGGATGGCCACACAATATGCTGGAATTAGGGTTCCATAGAAACGGACAAACTGTAAAAGTCAAACAAAATTATGGAACAAATTAAAAATATTTTTCATATGTCTTTGAAACTATCATAATAATTAATCTCTATATATTTGAAATATGTGCATGGAAGAAAAATGCCCCATCACAGTGCCCTAAGATAACTGAAATATAAAATTTAACCAAGGTTTGATGGAAAAACATATGGATAGAGGTAATGCTATGTGACCCTGTAGTGGTGGTGCATAAATATGTAGTACAAATTTAATAATGAAATGAAAACATTTCTAAAAAATCAAGAAGATAATTTGTCATGTACAGTATTATCTATAAGTTTTTGTCAGCATTTAATTATATGGTTGGTGTACCTATCATTATAAGTAAACAAATTACAATGTACTTGTATTAAGTATACTTTATGGTGTAGCAATATTTCAAGGTGAAAAATTACTTATATTAAGTATACTCAAAGATGAGCCAATATTTTTAAAGTGACAAATTTTTGGTATTAAGTATACTTTATGGTGTAGCAATATTTATAGGTGAAAAAAATTACCTGTAGTATGTAAATACCTTAGTAAATACTGCCAAGGTATAGTAATATTTATAGGTGAAACAATTATTTGCATTAAGTAAACTCAAAAGGTATAACAATATTTACAGGTGAAAAAATTACTTTTATTAAATGTATTGATGGACATGTGGTTATGCAAACAACACAGATATCAGTAATTGTTATATGTTGCTTTTCTATATAGGCAAGCACAACAAAATGTATAGTGAACAATTTAAAATAGTATGGTAATATTGTATTTATTCACTTTTAAGTCGAGTCAAACTGCAAATAACACAGACCCTGATCTGCCATTGCATAATGTGCCATCTGATCAGTGGTCATGTCATTTGTTATACCGATTACTCCTAACAAACAGCACAGAACCAGATCTGCTTGCACATTTGTGAGAAGGATCTCTATAGATGTGATTCTATTGGCAGCAAGACAGAAATAGTTTTTAAGTTTATCTACCACATACACTTATTTATAGCTGAAATCTACAACTCCTAAAAGCTAAGACTATTGTACACCCCCCCCCCCCCCATTCCTACATGTTCTATCCACACATTACAGAAATCCCTGGTAATCAGTCTACTGGTGACAAAAAATTTTAAACTGGTGTAATTATGTTAGGTGTGAAGTTTAATAATTACAGTGAATATCATTAGTGGTTACCAATCAGTGATGTTGAAAGCCACAATTGCATGTGGATTTATTTTTTTTTTGATATCTCTCACTGACAGCATTGTCTGATACAGCTCTCCCTTGTTATAACGTGGTAGTCAGGGTCCATTTCTGCTGACCCAATTATATATGGAACCATGATGTACTGAGAATAGCATAACATACATGAAGCACTCTAAATAAAACAATACAATTTTTGTTGTTGAAATAATGGTGTCTTGCAAAAGGAAATGAAGACACAAGACAAGGCTTCACCTGGTTTTCTTTCAAACTCTACTTCATAAGATTAAGTTTCATCATGTTTTCTTTCAACTTTAACCATTATAAATTGGCATGATTCTGGTCATGAGGTCCATAGAAATCGTGTTGTAATGAGATGCATTACAATGGAATGGAGCTTTATTCATTATTATTTTAACATTTTCCATCAGAATCTGATTCATGTTGAAAAGCTGCTGTTTTATTACAGAATGAATGCAATATGTATGAAGTAAAAGAATCCACCTGCTTTCTTTACAATCCTCTTAAAACACACAGAAATTATGTGTATACAAAAAAATCAACTGGTTTAAAAGCCAGTCTAATGATCAAAATTTGTAATGCTACAAATAGGCCTTACCCATAGAAGTACAGTATCAGCTGCCTTTGAAAACACTGGTTTAGCCAGACCCTTGGACTGATGAAATAAATTTTTAATGAATTTTAAATTTGCATAAATTATTCACATGTGTGTGTGTGATTTTGATTTTTAATGTAGCTTTAAAAGATTTCCAGTCATATCATTACGATGTTTGCAGTGTGGCAGCTTATAGTGATGTCTAGCACTGGGCATCATGCTGCAGACATGTAGCACTATATCCCACCCAGTCACATTATCTTGACACCAGGCCAACCAGTCCTAACACTAACATTTTAATGCTGAGCACCCAGCAAGGCAGCTGTTAGTACCATTTTTAGAAGTCTTGGTATGACTTGGCTAGGGTTCGAACCTGTGATCTCCCGCATTTGAGGCAGACATTCTAACCACTCAGGACACCGGAGCATTAATTATTCTCACCATAATAAGCAAGACATCTAGGTAATTTTTACAAAATGATATTTGTCATATATTTACAAATGCAACCAAGACACCATGGTAGTTTTTACAAAATGACATTTACCATAAATTGACAGAGCTGAGCAAGACACTTAGGTAGATTTTACAAAAAGGCATTTGCTATATATTTACAAACAGGACCTATAAAATTAGGGTTTTTACTTAAAGACATTTGCCATAAAATGACAGAGGACCAATACACCTACGTAGTTTTTACCAAGACATTTACCCTAAGTTGAGGAGGACACAAAGTAGCTTTTACTAAAAGACATCTGCTATATATTTACAAATGGGACTATGACACCAAGGTAACTTTCCTAAAAGACAATTAC
This sequence comes from Sinohyriopsis cumingii, assembly GCA_028554795.2. NCBI lineage: Eukaryota > Metazoa > Mollusca > Bivalvia > Unionida > Unionidae > Sinohyriopsis > Sinohyriopsis cumingii. The sequence goes on from CM068826.1 coordinate 35,475,601, forward strand.
CATAAATTGCCAAAGAGGACCAAGATACCTGGATAGATTTTACTAACAGACATTTACCATATAATGTTAAATTGGACCAAGATACCTGGGTAGTTTTAACTAGAAGACATTTACCGTATGATATCAAATTGGACCAAGACACCTACCGGTAGGTAGTTTTTACTAGAAGACATTTACCATGTGATGTCAAACTGGACCAAGATACCAAGGTAGTTTTTGCTAGAAGACATTTACCATGTGATGTAAAACTGGACTAAGACACCTGGGTAATTTTTATGTGATGACATTTACCATTTGATGTCAAACTGGACCAAGATACCTGAGTAGTTTTTCCAAGAAGACATTTACCATATGATGTCAAATTGGACCAAGATACCAGGTAATTTTGACTGGAAGACATTTACCATGTGATGTCAAATTGGACCAAGATAGCTTGGTAGTTTTGACTAGAAGACATTTACAATATGATGTCAAACTGGACCAAGACACATGGGTAGCTCTTAGTAGATGACATTTACCATATAATGTCAAACTGGACCAAGATAGCTGGGTAGTTTTGACAAGAAGACATTAACCATATGATGTCAAATTGGACTGAGATAGCTGGGTAGTTTTGACTAGAAGACATTTACCATATGATGTCAAATTGGACCAAGATATCTGGGTAGTCTTTAGTAGAAGACATTTACCATATAATGTCAAATTGGACCAAGATAGCTGGGTAGTTCTGACTAGAAGACATTTACCATGTGATGTCAATTTGGACCGAGATAGCTGGGTAGTTCTGACTAGAAGACATTTACAATATGATGTCAAACTGGACCAAGACACATGGGTAGCTCTTAGTAGATGACATTTACCATATAATGTCAAATTGGACCAAGAGAGCTAGGTAGTTTTGACAAGAAGACATTTACCATATGATGTCAAATTGGACCGAGATAGCTGGGTAGTTTTGACTAGAAGACATTTACCATATGATGTCAAATTGGACCAAGACATCTGGGTAGTTTTTAGTAGAAGACATTTACCACATAATGTCAAATTGGACCAAGACAGCTGGGTAGTTCTGACTAGAAGACATTTACCATGTGATGTCAATTTGGACCGAGATAGCTGGGTAGTTCTGACTAGAAGACATTTACCATATGCATGTATTGACAAGCAGGGCTAGGATACCTATGAGTTTTTACAATACAGATAAATCCTTTCATACTGCAAAAACTGCCATTATTTTGCTGAAAAATCTGGTAAAATATTTAAAACATATCCAACCAACATTGCTGCTGAAATACATAGGAAAATTGTGTGGCATACTCTAAATATGTTCTCTTGATGCCAGAAAAAAATTTATGACTATTTTATCTGTTAAATGGAAATTTATTACCCACTGAAGGTAACTTTATATAGATGACTTATGATCCATGAAAGCGATAAGATTTGCGAAAAGTCTATTTAAGTGCTATTAAAACCTTGCCCAATGCTGTAGCTCAGGGGGTATTGCTGTATTTCATGCCAATGAGATCTCTTTATTATCGGTCATATCTCATTCATGAGCACCTTCCTGTCTTCATTTATGTGTGAAGACAGATACAAATGAAGACCTTAGTTGACACTGCTGATACTTGGCAAACATGTAAAACAGTTTCTCAAAATAAATCAACTCTTGTAACCCATGTTTCTCCTTGTGTATTTAAATACAGCATATATATTTTTCCTTTGGTACTACTATGACTTCAGTGTGACACACTTTTCTGGTCTTCATTTTATGTTCGTTCTCCAGTGGCAGATTTAGGGTTGTTCATGGGAGGGGGAGGAATGATGGAGGTGTTTTAGTATGTGTGTTGACTTAAGCCACTTTAATGTGTTAATGTGTTAAAGCTACATTAACCCCTAGTGACGAGTTTATGTGGCAGGAGGTAGTAGCCTACTGTTGAGCTCTGTAGCGTCAAGGTCATGTATGATACACTAAAGTAGGTGGTATTATAGAAAGGTAGACAGATGTAGCTTGATACGAAAATAATGGATCCGTTGAGCAAAAAAAAAAAACAAAAAAACAATTCCAACTTTTACCCTCCTGCTCATGCATGAGGGATATAGCCAATGAAAAACGATGTTTCTAACACAACTAGGCATTATGTTATTGGAAGATCACCTGGAAGTTGATTTATTAGGAAGTATTCAGAAACAGCTTCCAAAATGTGTTTCCTACTCGAATTTCAGGCAAAAATGACAAAAGTCTCCAGGGGTTAATGTGTTAACAATGTTTCAGTCATATCACTATGATGTCTGCACTGTGGCAGTTTATAGTGATGTCTAGCACTGGGGCATCATGCCGCAGACATGTAGCATGATGTCCCACCCAGTCACATTATCCTGACACCAGGGCAACCAGTCCTAACACTAACCTTTTAATACTGAGTGCTTAGTGAGGCAGCTGTTAGTACCATTTTATAGGTCTTTGGTATGACTTGTCCAGGGTTTGAACCCAAGACCTCCCACATCTGAGGTGGATGCTCTAACCACTAGGCCACCGGAGCAGTCTTTTAAAGTTATAAGTTACTTTTCAAGAAAAATAGAAATCTTCAATCCCAGCCTTGAACCTTCTTAGAAGAAAAAATCTGGACCTGTTGCTGTTCTCATAAAAGCATAGTAACATCTTTATTATTGAAAGTTATAATACAGTGAATGGGTAGGGCAGTTGGTAGAGCATCAGGCTCATGAATCTTGGGGTTGTGGGTTTGATAACCATCCAGGTCAGAACAGATTGGCTGCCTTGGTCAGTCCTTGAGAAAAGGTCCCATTTTCTCAGTATGATATAGCCCACAATCATTAAAAGTGACATTAAAAACCAAACAAAAACAAGATATAGTGAGACATTCGTTGTCTAACGACTACTGAGGGGGTAGCATGTCCATGAATTAATGTAGAAAAAGCACCTTTTACACTCTCAAGAACTTTACACTCTTGTACTTGCTACATGTAAAGAATCATGGTAGATCTGAACAAAATTTGCTGTTGCGATGAATCAGTTTTTACAAGGAAAGCAAGAAAACTGAAGAAAAAAAACAAACACGTAAGGCCATAACATTGACCTTTATTTGAACAGAACCCTCTTATGGCACCCTTCTCAAGAACACAACCTCAACAACCACCCAAGTAGAGTGATATCTATAAACAGAAAATACCACTGTGTCCTTGTATATGGATGTGCTTGTTCTATTACACAGATGTCCTTTTAGTAAAATATATGTAAGAAATAAAAATAAAAATAGTTCTATGACAGATTATTTTCATGGAGTTGACTTGGACCAATTTAATAATCTCACAGAAGGACATTTCTCTCAAGGACACCTTTTTCTTTGCAGTATGGATGACCTGTTAGTATGAGAATCACTGTATACATGTCACCTGGCTAGTTATATTTGCTTTCTGATCTAATTGGCAACTTTATCAACTGTCAATGCCTTTCACAACAGAGTCCTTTACTAAGATAAACCTTACGTCTTACACAGTGTTGAACAAAGCTGACAACATATCCATCTATTTAACAGTATAAGATTTTCAGACAGATACTGTATTGCTCTTGAAACTCATTAATACTGTGCTTAAGTGTACACTGAAGGTCAAATACGGAGAAAATTTTCAGTATGTATATTTTTTATGGATTTGATTGACAAATATGTGCAATTTAAAAATCAGTTCTTGGTAAAGCAAATTTCCACTGAATTGCTGAAAATGAGTCCTAAAGTGCATGTAAAGTGACACAATTATCAATTTACTTACCTCCCCTTATGAAGGCACTGTTTATTGTAATATATATATATATATATATATATATATATATATATATATATATATATATATATACACACACATACATACATACATACAAACACACACACACACACACATACTTGGTAAATGTATAACAAGCTGCCCAGCCAATATGACAGATGTGTATTGATGGAATGATTACATGTATTTTAATAAAAATAAAACAAGGAATAAAGTTTTTTTTCTCTTGTTTCCCTAACTTTCTGTGGAACAATTATATATATATATATATATATATATATATATATATATATATATATATATATATATATATATACACACACACACACACACATATTGATTACATTTGAGTTAACCAGAAAGTGTCATTAACAGTTTTGCATTCCAAGCATCCTACAGGTGATTAAATTATCACAAATTCTTTAAATTGTTGGGATAGAGGTGTAGACACAAATTTGCTGAATCCTGACTCACCCAATCTCCATATCAGAGTCAATATTTTATCAGGTAAACATCATCTTTATTCCGTCTGATGTCAATTCATCCATAATATTGATTAAAAAATGTCAGCCACTGACATCACAAAGAGAATTTAAACAAATGCTTGCTGTGCCCATCCTTGGTCTTTAAATATGCCTGCCCCCACCCCTTACATTTGTGGGCAAGTCTGACGATATCTCAATGATTTGTCCCACCATTGCAACATCTGTTGTTGGTTAGACAAATACAAAATAATTGTAGCAATTACCCAGATGACATCATGACTAAGTTGACTCCATCTTGACTTTTGACTTTTCAATTGTTTGCAAGTTCCACGCAAATGTAGGACAAAAAAATGACACAATTTGAAACTTCACTATAATGAAATGTGTGGGATAAAAAGGTCACAGGACAAAAAGTCACACTTTGAATTTTGTTATGTTGCAGTTTTTACATGAGACAAATGAATCAAGACATTTTATAACAAGAGTATGCATAGTACAGTACTTAGAGAATAATCACACTGTAATAACTGCCACTACTAATGCAAAATTTCATTACTGATTTAATTTAAATGGCTAGTAATCTTAAAACTGTCTCCTTTAATGTACATACTTGTTTAAAATGTAATTAGAGATTTAAACCAAATGTTACATTTGTATTCTTATCAAAACTGCTTTCACCCATCAAACAGAAGCCTAAGATAAAACTGTGATCTCACTGTTAAACATTTGTTTTATAATTTGCCCTAAAACTGCAGTTGCTAAACAATTTCCTTTTTCTTGCAAAGCCATCAATTTATTGTAATTAATAAACACAGAACTTGACTTCATGTTCTGTGACTTTTAGTCCTACAAGGCCATTGTAATTCAATTTGTGACTTTTTCCTGTGATTTTCTGTCCTGTGTGCATTTGTGACTTTTTGTCTTGTGACCTATCCATTTACAATGCCATAAAAACCAGACAGAGGGAAGGTCATTCTGGAAACTAAAGAAAACAGTACCCCCACCAGTGGTGGTATCAGATTAATATTTCCTTATTTTTCTATTTTCTTTCCTTTTTAACTTAAACTAAATTTTAACAAGTGTAAATACTTTATAAACTGATACTGTTCTGTCCTAGAAAGATAAAAATCCTATCTCTATGAAACTTTGTGAAATAACTGAAATCAAACCATAAAATTCCATTGGCAACCACTGAATTATCCATATTTTACTGTCATAAATTGTGACTATGTTGATATAATAAAGGAATAATTTGTTTTGCTCACTTCAGATAGCTTGACAATTGCAATAATCCTGGCTAATTTGAATGCTATGACCATGTCTACCGTACAACATGTTTAACTTCTCTTTGGACAATGCAAAAACCTAAACGCTTAGAGCTCCATTAAACCCATTCTCAACAAGAGTATGAAAACAATATAGAGGTACCATATATACTCGCTTATGATTTGGCTCCAACTGCAAATTGCACAGACCCAGATCTGCTGATCCAGAATACAGTGGCTGATTCGGGTCTCTTTTCTTTGAAGTTGGAGCTAAATCAAAGCAGCTGTGTTTTGATTTATTGTGTCAATACACACACAGTGCTTTAAGCCACCATTTTGTCCATGTCCACATTAGCAATAATCCATTTAGAGACACAATGACAGTAATTATCTACCCCAAGTACCCTATATAGCCACTTTTAAGTTGAATCCAACTGCAAACTGCACCGACCCAAATCTGATTTCAAATAGTATGTGAGCAGATCTGGGTCTGTAAAGTTTCTTAGGATTAATCACTAGAACAAACACAGACCCTGGTCTGAAAGTGAATTACACAATGGCAGATCAAGGTTTATGTTGTTTGTATTTGGACCCAACTTATAACTGACCACAGGCAGCATATGTGTTAAATAAATGGGCCGATCTGATGAATGAGTTTACTGGTCATTTTTTGGGGTAGAACTCTGGCCTAATATTTCCACAAGCAAGTTCAAGAAATTTGACACTTCTGACATTGTTACTTATTTTGCATTTATTTTCTTTTGTGAGTATTATGGTTTTGAAGTTTTAATTAAAAAATTACATTCAGTTCATAATGAAATGGAAGGATTTTTTTTTCATCACCAGTGGATCATTGTCTTTAAATAACTACCTTTCAGAAATCATAAAATCAAGAAAATTGGTACCCCTTGAAACAAATTTATGCAGGAGAAAAAATATGAAATAATAATTAACAGTGAGCATAATATTTCTGCAAGCAAAACAATTTTCAAAAAAAATTTATGTCCATTAAAATCATGTGACGAAAATATATGTATGATGGAAACACAGGTTATATCCTGGGATAAATATACTGGTGGTCACTGTTTCATAGGCATCATTAAATACTGTTTATAATGAGTCCAACTGAAAAACTGTATAGACCCAGATTTGCCATCACATAAGGTGGTGTCAGCAGATCTGGCTCTGTGCAGTTTGTAAGGAGTAATAAGCAGAACAAAGGATCTTTGGGGTTTTTTGTTTTTATAGTTTGACTTGACTTATAAGCAGGTATATATGGTAGTGAGGATGTAATATCAGTGAGTGAATAGATAAATTCATGACTGTTACTTTAAAGAGATGCTATTACTGATGTTGGTCTAAAATGTCAAGTAAACAGATGGATGTGAATCATATTATGTGCAGGTGGAATAAAATGGCCACACTTCATTTGTCTGTGCTGACAAAATGAAATATGCACACATAGCTTTCCATTAGATAGATAAAATTAAAGCCAACATTTTGATTTTTGATTATAGGTTATTCGCTAAATGTTTGGGACATTTTTTAAAAGTAAAGATTTCCTAAAATTTACTGCTAACATGTTGTGCTTTACAATATATGTGATGCACATGGAAACATGGTGAATACTTTATGAGAAACTTTCTTGTGTCTTTTTTATGTGCACAAGAGACACCATGGCGATACTTTCTTGCACCAAGGTTGACAAATAGTAGTCACTGGCATAAAGGAATACCATCTGTACTCGCTTGTAAGTCAAGTCCAACTGCAAACTGCACAGAGCCAGATCTTACATAATGTGCCCGCAGATCTGAGTCTGTGCAGTTTGTTAGGAGTACTTAGTAGAACAAACAACAAAGACCCTGATCTGCATGCACTCTAAGCTATGGCAGATTAGAATGTTTGTTCGCAGTTTGACTAGAGTTATAAGTGAGTACACATGGTAGATTACAACCTACCTTGATTGAGGGTTGTGTTTGGATCATCTTAAATTTCACCCTTAACAAAAATGATAAGTTTAGAACAGTTTCAAATATACATGTCAGCAATGAATATAACCAAATGATATAAACCAAAGGACAGCACTATCTTCTGCTCGTTTGATCCAAGGTACAAAAAGTCATAGCGCCATACAACACTTATCAACTGTAGATCTAGGTCTGCTGTTACATAATGATCAGGGTCTACTTGATTCATCTAAAATAATAAATAAAACATTACGGTAAGCCTGATCTACCAGGACATTATGTATTAACAAGCCTAGGTCTGAACAGTTTACTTAAATAATAAATGAAAATAATTAATGTAAGACCTGATTTGTCAGGGCATTATGCAATGGCAAATCTGGGTCTATGCCTTTTTATGGTAAGGAGCATTAAAGGTACTTTTTATTCAGCTGAATGATCTCATCATATTAGTAGTAGTTGTCTGAATGGTGTATAGGATTGTTACACATTGTCAAGAATTGTTGTTGTTGCAGGGTTTAACGCCATTTTTCAGCACAAGGTAGGCTATACATGGTGCCCAGTATAACTGGTGGAGGAAGAACCCTGGAAAACCCCAGAAAGAACCACAGACCCATGAGATGATACTGGCAAGCTTTCTCACATGCTCACGTTAGCAGAGCCTGAGACTCAAACGCACAATGGTCAAGGAATGAGTCTCAGTATGGTGAAGATACCATATATACTCACTTATAAGACAGTCCAACTGCAAACTGCACAAACCCAGATTTATTGGCGCATAATGCATCAGCAGATCTGGGTTTGTGCAGTTTGCTAGAAGTAATCAGTAGAACAAATCACACAGACCCAGATCTGCAGGTGCATTATGCTATGGAAGATCTGGAACTTTGTTGTTTTCAATTTGACTTATATTAAGTATATACAGCAACTGTTGACCAGATGTGGTATCAGGAAGACAGTCATTACTGTTAAGACAACTTTACCAGTCTGCTAATGTGGATCCAAGACCAAAATTCATCCACCTTTGGGTGTTGGAACTTTTTTGATCATGGACTGGAATTTGAACACAATTAGAGAATTAATGCACTGAAAAAGTTCTCATTCAGTAGTCGGTGATAGATAAGTGGACCTTTTACACAAAACAAGAATGGATATATTATAATGGATAAATCAATGAAGGTAAGAATTCAATGCAAAGTCAAATTTCATACATGACACACTTCACAGATTAAGGTCTTATTGTAGAGTATTTTAGATAAGGTGTGTTTTGGAAGGTATAACACCTGTCTCGAGTAAATATATATACTTCAAGCATATAGAGATGGGTCAGAAATGGTAATGGCTACAACATTTAATGTACTGGACATTAGGATTGATGCTCCTTTTTATGTAAGTACTGTCCAAGTTTTTATTTCACTACTCCAGACTCAAAAATTTCATATTTTGGAAGTACTAATCACACTGTCAGGCATTTTCATAAATGACAGTCAAGTGTCAGTCAGACTTTCATGGACACAAGTATTTTCCTCTTATGTGAGAATTTGTACTAAACAGATACAGAAATATCATTATGGGTTTTATCAAGGGTGAGTGTAGATTATTTCACTTGAATACATTAGTACAGATACTGATGCCATACCAATTAATAAATGCCAAAAATACCCCAAAACAAAACAAAAAAAGTACCATAGGTCCAAATGCAAACAACACAGACCTTGATTTGCTGTCACATAATATGTTGGTAGATCAGGGTTTGTGCTGTTTGTTTTACTGATTACTCCTAACAAACCGCACAGACCCAGATCTGCTAGTATATTATGTGACAGAAGATCTGGATGTATGCAGTTTGCAGGAGGCAGGACTTATATGCAAGTGAAGACAGTAATTGAATGTGATAATTACTAGTTACTATTCAATGCCTACTGCATGACATCTTGAAAAATCAGCTTAGAAAATATTCCACACCATTAGTCTCTTTTAAAAATATTTGTAATGGTATTTATTAGTCTTGACAGACCAACCTTAATCCCCTATAGAAAAGGGTACTGACTAGTATTACTTTTATCATTTCTTAGGAAATTCTAAATTGTGTATATTTTACAGCTGTTTACGTAAACATGTTAATAAAGTCACTATCAGAACAGGACACTGCCTTGCTCTATCGCAATCCATGAACACTCAAAAGGACTGCCCCACCATTAACAGGTAAAAATATTGTCCCACCCATAACAGATAAAAGAGACTTCTAACTATTAACTAAAATTCTGATGCAAAAATCACATGTAGCAAATACCTGTCTGGTAAGCTTTATGGAGCCTGTATGTTTTGATATTGTTCTAAAGACCTTATGAAAAATACCTAAAATTAAAGCCAATTGTTATCAATTCAATTTATTTGCAACATCTCCCAAGTAATTATTCTGGGACTCAGTTGTCTTAAAATGAAAACATGAAGATATTGGTAAACTATACAAAGCAAAGGATGACATAGTTGGTACAAATAATAAAGGATGGCATGGTCGGTACAAATAATAAAGGATGGCATTGGTCGGTACAAAAAATAAAGGATGGTGTGGATGGTCGGTACAAATAATAAAGAATGGCATGGTCGGTACAAATAACAAAGGATGGTGTGGCCGGTACAAATAATAAAGGATGGTGTGGTTGGTACAAATAATAAAGGATGGCATGGTCGGTACAAATAATAAAGGATGGCATGGTCGGTACAAATAATAAAGGATGGCATTGTCGGTAATAAACATTAGCCGATCTCAAGATGAAGATGTCGAAACTGCAGAGAAACAACCCTCACTCAGCTAAAAGCTCTTGTTTTTTATTATCTAAGATTTCAGTTTTCTACATCACAACTCAGAGTTGTCAACAGACCACTAGTCAGAGTAGTGTATGCATTCATGTATGTACAGGTCTAAACCACATATCAGCACAATTCTGACTATAGAGGTGGGTGGAGTAAGGTGGGGAGGTGGTGTAATGTCATTCTTCAGCACAGTATATCTGGTGGTTAAAGACTGAGGGAAAAACTGCTGATCTATGGGAAACTACTGGCAAGTCTTCTCTCTCTCTCTCTCTCTCTCTCACACACACACACACACAAACACACACACACACACACACACACACGCTGAACTTAGACTTCTACCCATGCAGAGCGAGGTAAGACTGAGTGATCTGTAAAGGCAAGCTCCTTAGACCACTCAGTCACCTGGCCCCCCTGGCGATATAGTGCCAAGTTGATGCACCTCAGACCACTCAGCCACCTGGCCCCCCTGGCGATATAGTGCCAGTCTGAAGTATAGTTCTAAAATATAATGGTAGAATTGCAAACAACTTTGGGAAGATCAACCACCCAAATTCACACAAATATCTAGTCTTTCAAGATAAAATACAAAGGACTTAAAAAGGCTGTAAAAATCTTAAGTTTAAAAACTGCTTAAATGTTCTGTAAGATAAACCCTTCTAAATAAAAGCAAATGCTTCCTCGTTCAAGATAAAACATTAGGTAAAGTTTATAAAAGAAAGCAAGAAAGGTTAAAAAGGTAATACTGGATCAAATTTTTTAATATATTCTACAAATTCTAAGAGGGGCCCCAAGTGGCTGAGTGGTCTAAAGTGCTCATCATTATGGATCACTGCCATCTCACCTCTGTTTGTGTGGGTTCAAGTCTTGGGTTCGACCAATGTGGGTATGTGAGAAAGCTTGCCAGCAGCTTCTCATGGGTAAGGTGGTTCTTCCTCCACCATTTATCCTGGCTGCCATGTATAGCCTATCTTGTGCTGAAAAATGGCGTTAAACCCTACAACAACAACAAATCCTAAGATGTTTTTCCACGTGGATCATCACCAAAAAGCTACTTGATCGAGCTGACATCACAAAAATTCTGCCTTGCAATTTGGAAGTTATTACACTTAACAAAAAATGTGCCTCACTGTCAGTAGACACTGGCATAGTACACATTCTGGTCAAGGTTGACCCTTCCGGTGGTATGCAGTGGTCAGGTTTGTGCGACACACTACCACCTTATCTGTGATTTCTTCTACGTGAATGATGCCACTCTCCAATGGTGGGTTGGATGTACTAAAACTTGTTTGTTTAGTTTTCATTCCACATATTTTGCAACCTTGTCTCCATCTTTCAAACCATCAGTATAAATACAAATATGATTACTATAGAAAGTTTGATTGACTTGCTTTAAAAACTGAGAGGACAGGTAGCAAAAGTTTTGAATCGAAAAAGATCAAATATTATTTATGGGGACGGGTCAATAACCTCTGTGGTAATTTTGTGATTGAGAATTCAACATTGCATGGTAATTTTGCTGTTTCTTGATGAGGACAAATTCATATGCCAAAAGGCAGAATGAAATTTGGTTTCAGATTGTACAGTTTTGGTATTTATGCCTAAAGACGACATAAAATGCAGGATTAGATAGATTACAAGATAGTTTGACCTCTCCGGTGGCCTAAATGGTTAGAGTATCGGCCTCGGATATTAGAGGTTGTGGGTTCAAACCCTGGCTGTCATACCAAAAAGTTATAAAAATGGTACTGGCATCTACCTCGCTTGGTGCTCAGCATTAAGAAATTAGTGTTAGGACTAGTCAGCCTGGTGTCAGTATAATGTGACTGGGTGGAATACAATGCTAAATGTCTGTTGCATGATGCCCCAGTGCTAGATATCACTATAAACTGCCAAACTGCAGACATTGTAGTGATATGACTGAAAAAATTGTTAAATAAATGTTAAAATCAAAATTACACACAAACACAAGATACTTTCATAGCAAACATACAAGCCAATTTTGTTTGTCTGAGAAAACATTATGTTTCATGTAAGTTCATTATGCTCCCCGATGAAGTCCAAATCCCAGATTGTGTATTGGATCATTAACCTGAAGGTAAAATTTTTGAGCTGATCGATATACAATGGGGCCATAGTTATGTTTTCATTTTCCTCAAGTCCTGTATAACCAGAGTTAAACCTAATAATATCAGATAATATAATAACATCATAAAATGTGTAAACAATAAATACTTTAAATCAACTGCAGTAGTTTCTTTTTTTTTTCTAAACAAGCAAAATGAGATGTGATAATTTTAATTTTTACCCAGAGTTCAGCAGGCTTATAGGAACCTAAAGGTTGTTGTTTGGGAAAGAATTCAGTTTCTGAGATTAGATTATACAGTGTACAACTAACAATAAAAAGTTTGCAAATCAGAAGCAAAAACACATGTAGCTAAGTAGTCTAGATGGTCTGCCTATATCTGTGAAATTGTAACCACAGTACTGCAAATTGCATGACCTATTCTTGTTGTATTTAAATAGATACATAAGTATCATTGACAATAACCTAGAACTGGGGTGAATGAGTTCTAGATACCCAATCATGGCATTATGAGACACAAATCTGAATGAATTGCATACCATATATACTCTCGTAAAAGTCGAGTCCAAATGCAAACTGCACAGACCCAAATCTGCCGGCAGATCAGGGTTTGTGCAATTTGTTAAGAATAATCAGCAAACAACACAGACCCTGAACTGCTAGTGCATAATGCTATGAAAGATCAAACTCTTTGTTGTTTACAGTTAAACATGACTTATGAGTATATGTGTGTCTATATATATATATCATTGTTCAAATTTCAGACTGGTATTGAAAGTCCATATAACAACTGTAATTTTAAATCATGCACTGATTGTACTATTTCATTTATACAGGCAGATATTGGGTCAAAGATTTCCAAAAACTTTTCATAAGAAAGGCTGACTTGTAAAATTACCTGCAACATTTAAAATACTTAAAAGAAAATAATACCAAAACATTTTTTCCATGCATATTATGTCAACAGATAGTCCTTGAGAAAGGACCTAACACACCTCATTAGATTATAAGTGACAAGAAGAATCATTTGGAACACATGTGCAATTACTGTCATCTGTGTGTGTGTGTGTGTGTGTGTGTGTGTGTGTGTGAGAGAGAGCATTTGTAACATATACAATTATTGTCATCTGTGTGTGTGTGTGTGTGAGTATTTGTAACACATGTGCAATTACTGTCTGTGAGAGAGAGAGAGAGAGAGAGCATTTATGGATGCCTATAAAGTCTAACAATTTAATTTTTGGCAAAATATTTCATATTCACAAGAAACTTTTAATCTGGTTATGTTTTTTTCTACATTGTAATGTGTAAGGACTACAAGTCCAAAGTAATATAAACATACATAAAATTTTTGGCTGAAATGAAATTTATTCAAGTCTGCAGTAATATAAACATACATAAAATCTTTGGCTGAAATGGAATTTATCCAAAGCCATAGCGATATAAACATACATAAAATTTTTGGCTGAAATGAAATTTATTCAAGTCTGCAGTAATATAAACATACATAAAATCTTTGGCTGAAATGGAATTTATTGAAGTCCACAGTAATATAAATATACATAAAAGCTTTGGCTGCAATGCAATATTAGAAAGACAAGCTGTTAGGGACCATAATTCAGATGATAAGTGCAACACTTGAAACTCAGCTCATTCAATGACTCATCGATATAAAGCTGCATGCAAAATTTTTGGTTGAAATTCAACAAACTTGTAGTTAAGTTGTGGAAAAAAGTAAAAAGGATGGGCAATTTGGGGCCATAACTCCTGTAAATGATGTCTTAAAAAGCCAGAAATATAACTCACTCAAGGTCTCATCCTTCTGAAACCAAATGCCAAACTGAGTTGAAATCCAAAGTCTGGAGGGCAAGCAATCATGAGGCCATAATTCTTCTAAATGAGGCTAAAATGGTGCATGGAAGTCACCAACACAATGCTGACATAAAATTATGTAAGAATATGATGAATGATTCTTAACCAATGCCTGTTACCTTAGCAACATCCCATGCAACAATAAAGTTTAACATCAAGACAAACAACAACAACAAAAAACAACAAAAGTCTCTGATGGATCTTGAGACACTGTGCATGCTAAACATCAGAATATCTTGAATGACTCCTGGGCTATGCAGGTTGAAAGAATCTGATGTAGTAGGCATTTAAGACTGATGGAAAAAGGGCAACAACTTTATCAAATTTGAACCAGAATAGATAAAACCTTTAAAAGATACCTCTACATATAATAAGCATTGCACCAACCAAATGCCATCTAATTATGTTTAAGGGTTAAAGAGCTATGCTGACTGAATGGACATAATAGATTATTTTCACTGGGCTCACACAACAGGTTCCAAAAGAATATGAAAAAAATTCATTTTCTATGTAATGTTGCAACAACTGACAAAATGCCTTTTGATCAACTCAGGAATCCTCTACATATCTGATTTTATTCCCGTGACTTCTCCATGACTATTTTCTTTAAAATTTACAACAAAAAGGCATGAAAAGTTAGATCTGTACATAGGAAATATTAATAAATATTATATGATAGGAAAGATAACCACATAATCTGCTGTTTTTTTTAAGATGACATCATCTCTTAGAGCCATCAAATACGCCTATTTTAAGACTACCGACTAACATGCAAGAGATTTTCAATTTTTGGTCATTGTTCAATACAACAATTTTTTCCATTATTTTACATGACAACAATTTTTTCCATTACTTTACATGACAATTTTTTCCATTACTTTACATGACAACAATTTTTTCCATTACTTTACATGACAACAATTTTTTCCATTACTTTACATGACAACAATTTTTTCCATCACTTTACATGACAATTCTTTCCAGGATTTTCCACGTTCATGGGAAAACTCATATGTCATGCAATTGATGACTTTTACATATACATGTATTTGTATTGCTCAACTTCAGCTGTGTATTTTTAACATTACTATTTGATGCCGATATGGTTACTTTGTTCTTATTTGCGATATTTCCTGACAAGCCAGGGGTGTGTGGGGAAAGTGGATATGATAATTAATTATAGAAACTGAGACTTTCAAATCAAATGTTACTTATACTATTTTAAAACAATACACAAATGAATTTTACAAAATGAAAAGATAACAAATATTGACCAGAAACATTTCTGAAATTTCCTAAAACAAGATAAATTTGTACTTTGTGTATTGACACTAGTTTGGAAAAAAAAGTACTGATTTTGATATGTTAATCTGGGCTCACATATGTAAGCAAAAATCTGTAATCAGATTCAACATTACCATATATCTAATGGCATTTTATATATAATTATAGTGGAATTATAGAACTTTCATCTATCTTTCTAGTATACAGCTTACATCGTATACTCGCTTACAAGTGAGTTCCAACTGTAACCAATGTAGACCCTGAGCTGCTCATGTAATGCTCCGGCAGATCAGGGTCTCTGTTGATTGTTTCATTGACTACTACCAACAAACTATAAAGACCCAGATCTGCTTGTGCATTGCGATGTATTATCTGGGTCTATACAGTTTGCAGTTGATCTGACCTGCATGTGTGTGCATGTGTATATATATATATATATATATATATATATATATATATAAAGAGAGAGAGAGATAGAGAGAGAGAATTATAAATATACACCAGACAGAACGGCAAGTGCTATCCCTTAATTCTAAAGAAGAATGCTCAATAATAGAAGGCAGAATTAATATTTAATACAAATAATAGTATCATACAGGTTAGAGAATTTTAAATTCATACTCTACAGAGATTCAAACCCAGGAATATCCGTAGAGCACAAAATCAAAATGTTCTAACCTGTATGATAGTATTATTTGTATTAAATATATATATATATATATATATATATATATATATATATATATATATATATATATATATATATACACAAAATTTTAGTGACACTGAATGACTAAACATAGTAATAAGTACAGCTGTTCAATTTAAGATTCTTAGCATGGCATAACTTTTGAGATCAGTTTTGTACTTACGCGGTCAGAGCTAATCTGCACTACAGGAAATTACCAGGCATAAATGGGTTGATGTTGTCAGAGCTAATCTGCACTACAGGAAATTACCAGGCATAAATGGGTTGATGTTGTCAGAGCTAATCTGCACTACAGGAAATTACAAGGCATACATGGGTTGATGTTGTCAGAGCTAATCTGCACTACAGGAAATTACAAGGCATAAATGGGTTGATGTTGTCAGAGCTAATCTGCACTACAGGAAATTACCAGGCATAAATGGGTTGATGTTGTCAGAGCTAATCTGCACTACAGGAAATAATAAGGCATACATGGGTTGATGTTGTCAGAGCTAATCTGCACTACAGGAAATTACAAGGCATAAATGGGTTGATGTTGTCAGAGCTAATCTGCACTACAGGAAATTACAAGGCATGAATGGGTTGATGTTGTCAGAGCTAATCTGCACTACAGGAAATTACAAGGCATAAATGGGTTGATGTTGTCAGAGCTAATCTGCACTACAGGAAATTACCAGGCATAAATGGGTTGATGTTGTCAAAGCTAATCTGCACTACAGGAAATTACAAGGCATGAATGGGTTGATGTTGTCAGAGCTAATCTGCACTACAGGAAATTACAAGGCATAAATGGGTTGATGTTGTCAGAGCTAATCTGCACTACAGGAAATTACAAGGTATAAATGGGTTGATGTTGTGAAGTGATAAAGCTATGGTCTTGATTTTTGTTTCCGTTTTGTTAAGTTCAGGGTTATTTTTTTTATATACAGATTCCACTAATTAAATATTAAGTGATATGAAAATAATTACATCAAATTAGGGGTTGCTTTCTTGTATGAATCTATTCAACTGCTTTATTTACTTGAGTATCCTGGAAAAGAGTGACTGTACAAGCATAACCTTCAGCAGGAAATAAAGAATGATCTACAATGAAAATCAAAGTCATGAACTGCCTGTAATTTTATACCTTGCTTTATAAATCAACGTCATAACTATCAGTGCATCAGACAATTTAATAAATGTCATAACTATCAGTGTATCAGACAATTTAATCAAAGATAAACTATCAGTGTATCAGATATATTATGAGAATGCTTGTCCATCTGGTATCCAATATATAAAACATGAAATTGATAAATGAAATCTTATTGTGTTGCTATACAAAATGTCTCTGGTGACAAATTCAAGAAGACGTAAAACAGTTGGTACTTATGACAAGGTCTTTTTTTCCCTCCCAAATTGAATTTTTTTTTTTAAAAGTAGCAGATCTGTAAATACCATGCAAAACAAAAATTGAAAAACTTGAAACTGCAACTTATGTTTAAATACAATGGCATACATGTGCGTTCATGATTAACTTGCAATTTTGTACTAAAATTGGGAGCTATTTTGGGAAATTTTCAAGTGGTCTGCATGTGACATCTAATTTATTATTTTTACAGACTATACAGGAATATGGGAATAATGATTAATATAATACTGTTTTGGTTGTCACGTGTGAACCATGTGAAAAAGAGTCCTTCAATGGTCTTTGGTACATGTGGACCATGTGGAAAAAGAGTCCTTCAATGGTCTTTGGTACATGTGAACCATGTGAAAAAG
Source organism: Sinohyriopsis cumingii (assembly GCA_028554795.2). NCBI lineage: Eukaryota > Metazoa > Mollusca > Bivalvia > Unionida > Unionidae > Sinohyriopsis > Sinohyriopsis cumingii. The sequence goes on from CM068826.1 coordinate 35,493,639, forward strand.
AGTCCTTCAATGGTCTTTGGTACATGTGGACCATGTGGAAAATGAGTCCTTCAATGGTCTTTGGTACATGTGGACCATGTGAAAGAGTCCTTCAATGGTCTTTGGTACATGTGGACCATGTGGAAAATGAGTCCTTCAATGGTCTTTGGTACATGTGAACCATGTGAAAAAGAGTCCTTCAATGGTCTTTGGTACATGTGGACCATGTGGAAAATGAGTCCTTCAACGGTCTTTGGTACATGTGGACCATGAGTCCTTCAGTACTCTTTGGTAGCTAGCATATCTATAAAGATCATGTATTAACTATATTTAACCTGACCTTTCTGCTATAATTTACTATAAAATGATTTTACCATGAAATAAACTCTGTGTGTGTATATGTGTGTGTGATTAGGATTTTTAACGCAGCTTTAAAAAAAATTCAGTCATATTGCTACGATGTCTGCAGTATGACAGTTTATAGTGATGTCTAGCACTGGGGCATCATGCCACAGACATGAAGCATGAGGTCCCACCCAGTCACATTATCCTGACACCAGGCCAACCAGCCCTAACACTAAAGTCTTAATGCTGAACGCCTAGCGAGGTAACTGTTAGTACCAGTTTTATGAGTCTTTGGTATGATTCAGCCAGGGATCGAACCCACGACCTCCCACATCCGAGGTGGATACTTATATGAAGGTGTAGTACTCAATACAGTTTGATCCATTAAGTCACATTACCATACACTGAAATGCGTCTTACACATATTAAATATCAAAGATAAAATTAGTTACTGAAGCACTAACTGCGGGCCATGATGACCTACTTTTGACATGACACTTTAATTCTTCCCAAATTGGATCCACACACACCAAAATACTAGACCCTAGCAGCATCTGAAAAATTTACCTAAGTAACAAACATTGAACCGTTGCATGATGGGGTGGAAACATATGGACAAATGGATGAACAAAAGGGCTTAATTATTGGGGAATAGTGGTGGCCCATTGGTTAGTGTGCTGGACTGAAAGGATGTAAGATTGAATCCTAGCCCTGGAGCAGTCTGGGTCAGCTACCATGGTATATCCTTGGCAAAGCACTTTACTTCAATTTCCTAAGCACTAAATAAAATACTTGTGCTGCATAAAGCATCAAACCAATTTATCACAGAATTTCAAAAATGGTTGGTGTCCTCTGAAAGCAAAGCAAAATGCTAATCTGAAGGCAAGAAGAAAAAGAGCTTAAAGTTTTGACCAGATAGAGCAAACATAAACACTTTAATCTTATAACCTTTGCTACAATAAAAAAGTTAACAAACCAATAGAAAAAGAGATTGAACTTTATATGCACATTTCCTGCATGTAATTAAAACCTTAAACCGGAACCTGCTATTCACATATAACAAACTTTAACCTCAAACTTATTTATCCCCACAATAAATTACAAAATAATTCAGTAATATAGGGTTGAGAAGAATTAATAATGTCAATCACATACTATTTAACCCAAAGAAGGACAGTTTTAAATGCATAGCTCCTTCCTACAAACATTACTAAAATCATGAATACAAAACTTTAACCTGAGGTGTATATACCGTATATACCGGTACTTGCTTATAAGTAAAGTCAAACTTCAAACTGCACAATATGCCAGCAGATCTTAGTCTGTGTAGTTTGTTAGACGTAATCAGTAGAACAAACAGCAAAGACTGATCTGCAGGTGCATTATGCTACAAAAGATAAGGACATACGTTGTTTGCAGTTTGGCACAACTTATTAGAGAGTATATAAGGTACTGCAAACCCTAACCCTAAACTTTTTCTCATAAACTGGGAACAAATCCATAGAAAGGTATTGAAGAAGGGCAGACACATGCTATTTAACAGGCAGAAGTGAGATTTCAATTTATAATTCCTTCTTGTGAGCCATAATTAAACCTCAAAGACAAACTTGAGCCAACTGTCTACATCCTCTGATGCAGATGCTGACACATTGGAATCATAATTACCTGTATTTTCTACAGGTAAGCTAAAACATTTTACTTTTAATGCACAGACAACTATGATTAGAGCATAGATGGAGGTCTATTTTTACATGATATACACAAAGAACAGCATCTACATTTTTTATTACATGCATGATTTTAAGGGAAAAGCAAGACAGAGAGTCTGTCAGAGAATTATATGATTGCAGATCAGAGTCTGTCAAAGCATTATACAATGGCAGATCCAAGTCTTGAGCCTTGGCAAAAATAGTTCTTCAGCAGTTTATAACTGATGTCAGTATATTTACCGGAAGACTGACAATTAACCTAGAGAAGGAATGAATACAGGAAATTTGTAATGCATTGTATTGTCCATCTGAATTCATTGATATCAAATGTTACCAAACTGTAAATACATACAATTATATCACAATAGATCATACATTATCTGGCCAGCTCAGTTTCGCCTCACCTGTTTTTAAAATATTAATTAACACAGTTAAAGCTGCTTTACATATCACCTGTATTAAGCAATCACCTGTCTTAAACAGTCATTAATTATTGTAGTAATAAACCCATTTTATCTAAACACTTTATCTATGAAGCCAATTTTCTCACATCAAAGAGGTGGCTGTTTAAGACCATGTTGGACTTTATTCAAATGTCAGGTTTCATTTGACAAAGTTGATGTTTTTGGAGCTGTGGTGGTGTGATGGATGTAAAGGTTGCTGGTATGAATCATGCCCAGATCAGTTTAATTTAACTGCTCTGGTTTGTCCCTGGCAAGCTACTTGACTTGCAATGCTTCAGCACTTTATAGTCTTTCATGTCTGTATGTGGCATATAAATACAAGCAAGCTGTTTTACACGTCCTACTTTGAGTACATGTCATATGAGCAGCAGATGACTTGATCTAGAGAAAGACAAATGTGGTAAAAGGTCTGGTCACGTTATTTACCACCAGTGTGTGTGTGTGATTTGGATTTTTAGCATAGCTTTAACAATTTTTCAGTCATATCACTACGATCTCTGCAGTGTGACAGTTTATAGTGATGTCCAGCATTGGGGCATCATGCCACAGACATGAAGCATGAGGTCCCACCCAGTCACATTATCCTGACATCAGGCCAACCAGTGAGATAACTGTTAGTACCAGTTTTATAAGTCTTTAATATGACTCTGCCGGGTTGAACCTGTGACCTCCTGCATCCAAGGCAGACACTCTAACCACTAGGCCACTGGATCGGTCTATTTACTACCAGTATAAGTCTGATATATCAAATCCCAAATCTGTATAGTATATTGGAAATTACCGATGTATCATAAATTTTTGGGGTGTGATTTATCGGACCATTTAACTACATGAATAGTTCTGAAAATTATGTTGTAAAACTAACAAACTGTATTTCAATTATCAAAATAAAGAGAAAACAGTTCTGGAAGTTTTTCTTGTAAAAGTAATCAATACGGTGACTAAGTAAGAATAAAAATCATACATAATTTTAAAAATTCAAAGATCAATAAGATAGATTTAGAGCCAACATTTTAATACAGAACACACTTAAACCGCTCCGGTGGCCTAGTGGTTAACGCGTCCGCCTCGGATGCGGGAGGTCGTGGGTTCGATCCCCGGCCGAGTCATACCAAAGACTTACAAAAATGGTACTAACAGCTGCCTTGCTTGGCGCTCAGCATTAAGAGGTTAGTGTTAGGACTGGTCGGCCTGGTGTCAGGATAATGTGACTGGGTGGGACATCATGCTACATGTCTGCGGCATGATGTCCCAGTGCTAGACATTACTATAAACTGCCACATTGCAGATATCGTAGCGATATGACTGAAAAATTGTTAAAGCTACGTTAAAAATCCAAATCACACACACACACACACACACACTTAACCCCTATATTAGGCCCTAGCTAGGCACTGGAATGTATACTGAATACATTTAACCCCTATATTAGGCACTAGCTAGGCACTGGAATGTATACTGAACACACTTAACCCCTATATTAGGCCCTAGCTAGGCACTGGAATGTATACTGAACACACTTAACCCCTATATTAGGCACTAGCTAGGCACTGGAATGTATACTGAACACACTTAACCGATTCAGCCCTGATCCCGTCTGTAGGCGTGATGAGGCTGTACCCTACTTCAAAGCTCTGCAGCATCAAGGCCATTTAAGATACACCAAAGTGGGTGGTATTAAAAGAAAGCAGACAGATATAGCTCTAAAATGGTATCAAATAATCTGGAAGTTCTAGTTGCACTACAAAATACAGAGAGAAAAACCTCATTTTTTGGACCCAGTTTTTTTTCACCCAAAATTTGCTCAAGATCGGAATGTGATTTTGGGTCTGGATTTTACACCTTTTGGCCGCAGATGTAAGGCATACCAGTCTTAACTGCACACAGACAGGTGAACCTTTGCAAAAACTAGGATAAGGTGTCCATTTGGAATAAATTGCGGTCTCCATACGAAAATAATGGGTCCATTAAGCAAAAAATTAAAAAAAAATTAAAAAAAAGAACTCCAACTTTTACCCTTCTGCTCATGCACAAGCAAAATAACCAATGGAAAATGATGTTTCTAATACAACTAGGCATTATTCTCATGGAAAATCTGTTGAAAACCGCTGTATTATGATGTATTCAGAAATAGCCCCCCGAATGTCTTTCCTATGCACATTTCAGGCAAAAACGACAAAAACCTCTGGGGCCGAATGAGTTAACCCCTATATTAGGCACTAGCTAGGCACTGGAATGCATACTGAACACACTTAACCCCAATATTAGGCACTAGCTAGGCACTGGAATGTATAGTTGGCTTGCAAGATGCAGTTTTTTGACCGATTAAACTGCTGTGACTGGATGGATAGAAAGATGGATGGATGGATGGAAAGATGGATTGCTGGAGAAACTGATAGATGGATGGACAGACTGAAATGAAAGCAACTAGTTGCTTTACCCCCATGAAATTCTGCAAGTCATAACTGTAAAGCAAGGACTATTAGTGGGACATGAAATTCTATACTTCCATTCACCAGCTATTTAACCAACAATACTGAACAAATAACTTTTCTTTGTAAGTCAACAGTAGCACTCAAATGTGAAGAACGTGATATCTATCATTAACCTGTCCTGTAGCATGACGTGTTTAATCTAATAATCACGCAAGCCTTAATTAGCACAACTCAGTAGTTAACACTAGGACATGTGTGATACAATCCTCAATACACATGACAATACACAAGAACAATGAAGCAAAGAACAATCAAGTCGCTTAAAAGACTATTGTAATGCTGCATGGCCAACCAGCTTTAATGGGATTTTATTCTTATTAAATGTACTTTAAATTTCAAGGCACACTAGCATGCACTTGTGTCACAAGAAGAATTGAGGTAAGGACTTGTATGACAGATCTTTTGGGGGTAAAATATTTGTGTAAATATGACAGTTACAAATGAAGCCTGATAGTAACATAAGCAAATCTTTTCAATTTTAACTGCTTAGCTGTTGGTTTAGCATTTTATGTGCAGCACTAATTCAAAAAATATACTTTATACACAAGGTCACACTTGATCTTTTATACCATGCTTGAGATCCATCTTTGACATAATTTTTGACCAAATTGTTACACATTATCACCATACCATTGCATAAAAAAATCTTTATTTGGTAAAAATGATTGTTATCACCTTATAGCTTCACTTGCCCATGTTTCCAATGTTTGAATAAACTAAATTGTCATGAAATCTGTATTCATAAGAAACCTTTTTGTTCCAAAAATGGCAGACAAAAGAGAGAGACTTTTAACTAAACTTCAGCATTGGTATTACTAAAAAAACATTTGAAATTTATGGGACATTACAACTTTCTGACTTGGTTATAAGTTTTAAAACTGTGCTAGTAACATAATCTTAGTAACCTGGGTTACAATTTTCAAAATCGGTGAGCAAAATACAAGAGGTCATTTATGTAGCAGCAAAGAAATGTCTTTTTCAAGGGAAACTGGCAACAAGGTCACACCAATTTCTGCTTTATTTTCAGATAGATTCACTGTTCCATCACATCTACAAACAACCACAAATTTAACAGTTCTAGTCTGAATATATGGGATATTAAAGCATTGCCGAGATCATAAAATTGTGCAAAAATCTTAGTACTGGACGAGGATAATTAAATGAGCTAATATATATACTTGCTTATAAGTCGAGTCAAATTGACAAAGATCCTGATCTGCAATAGCATATAATGTGCCTGCAGATCAGATCCACATTGTTCTACTGAGTACTCTGGACAAACGGCACAAACCCAGATCTACTGGCACAGATCTGGGTCTGTGCAGTGTGCAGTTGGTCTCATATGTGAGTATATATGGTATGTTGAAAATGAATATGATCAAACTGAGATGACAGAACCAAATGGCAATAAAATACACTACACTAAACATTTCTAGATGCACATGGATTTGTATCAAGAGATACCATTACTTGTTTAAGTTAAATTTTGATCCACTGTGTTATCCTTATATTAAAAATATTTAGACAGGGTTTGTTTTTGTGTTAGGAATCAGGAATGAAATGATGATATAAGAAGTTTATTGTTTTTTGTGTTGGAGATCAGGACTGAAACTACTGTTTATATTAGAGATCAGGACTGAAAAGGAGATCCATGAAGTTTATTTGGTTATACACTGGAGATCAGGACTGAAACTACTGTTTATATCAGAGATCAGGACTGAAAAGGAGATCCAAGAAGTTTATTTGGTTATACATTGGAGATCAGGACTGAAACTACTGTTTATGTTAGAGATCAGGACTGAAAAGGAGATCCAAGAAGTTCATTGGTTCTGTGTTGGAGACTGAAGCTGAGATTCATGAAGTTCATTTTGTGTGTGTTAAGAGATCAGGACTGAAAAGGATATCCATGAAGTTAATTGTTTCTGCAAACAAGGCCTACAGAATAACAGCACAGGCTGGACTTGCTAACAGAATCTTGTGAAACTGCTGCCAATAAACATTACATTTATTAGTAAAAACTTTACATGTATTTTCTGAAATTGACTTTTAGACATAGGATTTTATGCATCAAATTCCATTAGAAATGTTAAAGCTATTTAGTTTTAAAAAATGTATCAAAAGCACACCCAAAAATTACATGGATCAATGCCGATAAAAGGAAGTGATATACTGCATAACGCTTTTGTTAAAATGTAAAGAAACCTCTTGCTCTACCTTGGTTCTGTTGTCAATTCTTGTCCTGCCATGTGTGAAATTAGGGTTTTATTATATCGGATTCATATGTGGTAATGAATGGTTTAAATATCAAGTTCATATGTAAATGACGTATTATATTTTAAATAACTTTAAAAATCATGTCTGGGAATAAAGTGAGAGGTATAGTCACCATAACATTATTGCATAATATAAACAAATGCTTCAGTTTAAAACAACCACTCTTGTATGGAGGACACTGGCCTGATTTTATTTCCTCAGGTATATTTCATTTTTTTAAACAATATGTTTTAAGGATTTTATATGCGTTACTTTTATTGTTTATATTATATACCTTTTAATGCATTTAACATCTTTATGTCTTGTATTTTATTTTGTTCTATTTCACATGTTTACTTTTATTTGGAAGTGTTTATCTTCCTAATGTTTCTGTGCAATTCACTACTACATTCTTTGAATATTAAATTTTTTTTGGTACATTTTAACCACTATTGAGCTGATGTGCTTTAAAATGCTGCTACGGTACATACTTTATCATAATTTGTTCACATTTCTAGGAACATATATGATTTTATAGTTTAAACTTCTACTCATAATTTCCATATTTTACGACATACATTTCTCCCACCACAACTTTGGAGTGAGGAGATTTACAAAACACTGACCAATAGTGGTGGTTGTCTGTGATAGCAAGGGAAACTCAAATTTTGGTCAACATATGCAAGGAGGTTGGAGCTAGCCACATTGCTGCTATATGAGATTTAAATCTTGACTATTGAACACAAGTATCTGTCCAGTGATTTTAATATGAACTGACTGAGTAGTCTAAAGCACTCTCCATTACGGATCACTGCCATCTCACCTCTATCTGCGGCGGTTTGAGTCTCGGATTCAGCAAATGTGGATATGTGAGAAAGCTTGCCAGTAGCTTCTCGTGGGTTGGTGGTTCTTTTCCAGGTTTTCCCGGGTTCTTCCTCCACCATTAATACTGGCCGCCATGTATAGCCTATCATGTGCTGAAAAATGGCGTTAGCCCCACAACAACAACAACAACAATATTAACTGATATTTGACTGAAGAAAAAGAATGTCACTTAACTTGATCACAGACTTTTGATACTGATTCTGCTGATATTCAGTCCACAATCTGTACATTACTGGTTGTTGTTGTTGTTGTTGTGGGGTTTAACGCCATTTTTCAGCACACGATAGGCTATACATGGCAGCCAGTATTAATGATGGAGGAAGAACCCGGGAAAACCCCAGAAAGAACCACCGACCCATGTGAAGCTACTGGCAAGCTTTCTCACATACCCACATTGGCTGAATTCGAGACTCAAACTGATGAAGACAGAGGTGAGATGGCAGTGATCTGTAACGGACAGCGCTTTAAACCACTCGGCCACTCAGGGCCCCTACATTACTGGTAGTCAAGTTGGATATGCCTCCAGTTCAAGATCTGATCACATGTATACAATGGAAGCTGACACAAGTTTATTAGACTGAATTACACTCAAAAACAACCACTGTGAAATCCATCAATATATTTGTACTGGTTAATAATTCTTCAAGATGGCAATTTTAAATGTCAGCATACACTTCTTCATCAATGATTGAGTAAAACTCTGTGTTGCTTGTACTAAGAAGCACAGATGGCACATTACCGACTCATACTCCTGGAACACTACATCTAAATCTAAGGAAAAAAGCTGACCAAAAAATTCATGGTAAAAAATAGGGACATTTTAATTGAATGTACAAGCTAATTTCAAACATATTAAAGCAATGTTTGAAGAATAATTCAGATTAGCCAAAGCAGGGCTAAAAAAATAATAATTCTGACACAGGCTCAGGGCAAGTGGTTAAGTTATTTTAAAAAACCCACCTGCCCTGATTTAGTTCCACTTACTCCAAAGGGAAATTTTCTTATCTTTTATCATTGTAACAAACTGATTTAATTAAAGACAGAAATACAAATTTATTTTTTATGACACATAATTTATGCATTAGTTTACATCAGCAAAACTAGTTTGACTCTATTTACTAAAATCTTACATTCCATTTCATTTAAAGCACTGTTTTCTCCCTAATGTAACTGGTACTTGCATGCTACCTAAATAGTTTATTCTTTACAGTGTACTTCAGCAACAATTATTTTGTGACTTTGTTCACTTAAATTTTGAATCATTTTAACTTAAAGCATCGTTAGAAAGAATAGCATTAAATTTCATAATTACCCGTAGAGGATGCACAGCTATTTAAAAGATACATATGCGGTATCAGTGGAATCTGCAGGAATCAACTAATGGATTAATATCATAATAACTGTTTATTCATTGATACACTAAGCATGTGACATCAAACACAAACTGCTCATTATTATTCACAAAAGACAAGTGAGCACTAATCATAGGCAACCACTGAAATGTCAAAGACAAATAATATCTTTCCTCTATGTTCATGTACATTTGCTTCACTTGCTAAAGTTACTGCTTATACAAGTACAGACATAATATTCTGAGGGTGAGGGACCTACAAATGGAACCCTAGAAGAGTTTTTAATATTAATTATGTACTAGTATCTTTAAAAAAGCCCTTAATATCACATTTTATCATTTTATCTCTCAAGGTCTTGACAGGCAAACTTGATTAGTATTAAGGTATTTTTTTCATGTGATAAACAGAATTGTATGTTTGTGATCAGTTCATTTGCAATGAATATGAATTCTGCTTTGTAATTCCTTTTTTTATGTGCTAATGCAAAAAAGAAAAATTTATTTCAAGTTCAAAAGAATTAAGCATTTGTGCATGATTTGGTTGGCTAGAGTGTCCTAGACCTTCAAAAATTAAACTTCCTTACCATAAACTGGGTTCTTTAAGTTTTTGCAGTTCAAAACCTGGATTTAAACATGTGCAAAATACATACAACTTAAAATGATAAGGTTTTTATTTTGTGTCACTGCAAAGGTTGAACTTCAAACAGATGACATATGTGCCAGAAAGTAACAATTTTTAAAACCATGCAGTAAAACCCTTGAATATATTAGCATAAATTAAGGTCAAAGCGATCCAAAATCACTACAAAATATATTGGTTGGTTTGTAATTTCTTGCAATATATTTAATCGAATATCTAGCCCCAAGTAAAGGTCATTACAGAAAAACAGCATGGGAAAAAATACACTGTAACTCGTTGTCCAGAAAAATAAAGTTGAATGAACAGGTCATAAAACTTGTAAAGGATCTTTGACTCAGTATATCAAACATGATAAGAAAAGGTGATCATCACAAAAATTTTCTGCAACAAGAAATCTGTGCAGCTAATTTATGGCAGATCATAAATTGCTGAAGATTTCCAATGGTCTTACATACTTTTCACTGGCTTCATTCTTTTCTTTTACAAGACTGTTACCGAAGTTATGAAAATTGTGTAATTTTTTCCCATTATTTGTCAAGAGACAGAAGTCACAACCCTATCATTTTATGTCTAATCTCTCCCAGAGTTCATAGCACTATGATACATCTACCATATGTACTTGCTTATAAGTTGAGCCAAAACTGCAAACAACAAATATCCTGATCTGCCATCCCATTGTTTTTTCTACTGATTACTCCTAACAAACTGCTCAGACCCAGCTCTTCCAGAGCATTATACGACAGCAGATTTCTGTCTGTGCAGTTTGCAGTTGGACTCAACTTATAGGCAAATAAATATATCATTTTGTCATATCAATAAAACTACATCACATTATACTAACTAGTGACATTTTAATGATGACATAACAATACAATTTTATACTGAACTGTAAAAAAAATGTTGCATTAAAACCAGCAGGCATCGTAAATTTCTTACATTTTGTAGGGCATCAGCATACAAAAAATTAAGCCCCCCCCTCCCCAACATATGTAGAATATACCCAATGTGCCCTGCTGCAGGCTGTAAGAAGTTACTAATGATGGAAACTTTTTTTGTCATGGGTTGTGTCCCTTGTCATGGGATGTGTCACTTGTCATCAAATGTGTGTCCATTGATGATGTTTAAGCAAAGAAGATCTTGGACATTTTTAATCAGCACAATTTTGATATATAAAAAATGGACTTGGTCTTTTAAGGATAATACTCCATTTTGGCTTAATCTTGCTTTTGTTTGCCTTTCTGGGGATTCAGAAACTTATCTGAAACTGTACTGTCAGGAATGTGCTGATGTGCCATTTAACCATATGCATACATTTATCTTTCTACACTAATGAATGTCCTAATTTTGCAAACTGTCAATATGAATAAGCCAAATAAACAGAGTACTCAAAGGATCAGGGATACAGTACACTGAACCTATAAATTGCTCGAGTCCAAGGGAACTATGTCAGAAAATGTATCATGGCGAGAATGGAGTGGTAACATAACAGAAATCACAAGTCTTGCATTGGATTCCAAAATGAACAATTTTCTGTTGTTTTGCATCATGCTAGACATATGGATAAACTTTACCTAAATACACAAAATTTGATTGGAAAAGAAAGTAAATAGACATACCACACAGTTTTGGGCATTACCTTTGTCAAGACCCCTCCTTTCATTTACTTTTAAAACTCAATCATTATGAAGAAGGTGACAACATATGAGAGCTGATTAAAGGGAAAGTGATAAAGTGCTCTGCAGGGGTACTGTAAGTTGTTTAGACAGGCAACAGTGATGACAGTTTGGATAGTATTTTAACAGTGTAACCAGGAGATTTAGTGTATTAAACCATACATAACAATCATTCAAGATCGCAACTGCTTACATCTAATCTATTGAAATTTGACATCATGTGGTAAGTCTCTTGGTCTCATTGATTCTATATCCCCACATGACTGTTTGTCTGTTGTTCTGATATCTTTTATTCTCTTTCCATGGCTGCACAGCTTTTCAAATTCTGGACTGCATTATGTCGCCTTTTCTAAATATTTCTGCATTTACATAGGCCAAGTTATAACTAGTGTCATGTGTACAAATACTTGTAACTGCATAATATACTGCAAAAAAAAGATGGTGCACTTCATGTGAAGTGCAGATGATACAAATGTTAATGGTTTGTTATTTTAATCTTCTTAAAATAGCAAATTTTGATCCTTGACATATGCACACAAAAAAAAAGATGGTAACAGAAATATTATCTCAGATTTTTACATACACGTATGTAGACAGCAGTTACAAGCTCAGTGACTGCAACTTGACTGGTTCACACACGTCAAGAAAAGGAAATATCGATCACAAATCATGCCATACAAAACTGAATGTTTTCTATGGTTTCTCATTTCACCAAGAATGACATTATACAGATAAAAATGAGAAACAACTTTAGGCTGTATTATTCATTAAAAGATATTTATTATATACATTTATTCAAACATACTTTAAGCAGGTATATTCACTGATATTGTCCTTTAATAAAAACTGTCTGCTTGCCAATTTAAAATCCCCCCTTACAAAAATACTGGGGTGGGGGTGGGGACAATTCTCCCACTGTGAACATCCCGGAGAAAGCACTGCACACAGATCTATTGGAACAAATATTTGTTGCTGTTCTGGGTTTTAGGAACACAATTATTCAATAAAGTATGCCCCTACCCGCCCACTCCCATCATCTCAGGGTTTATTTAAACCCATAGCATTTGGTTTCATCAGTCAATTTTCAGGTCATCTTAGCTAATGGCACCCACAATTCGTAGAGTAGAAACAATTTAGTCCTGCAAACAACAGATGCAGATGCTGCATAGAGTAGAAACAGTTTGGTCCTGCAAACAATAGATGCAGATGCTGCATAGAGTGGAAACAATTTGGTCCTGCAAACAATAGATGTAGATGCTGCACAGAGTGGAAACAACTTGGTCCTGCAAATAATAGCTGCAGATGCTGAATAGAGTGGAAACAATTTGGTCCTGCAAACAATAGATGCAGATGCTGCATAGAGTGGAAACAATTTGGTCCTGCAGACAATAGATGCAATGCTGCATAGAGTGGAAACAATTTGGTCTTGCAAACAACAGATGCAGATGCCACACTGAGTGGAAACAATTTGGTCCTGCAAACAACAGATGCAGATGCTGCATAGAGTGTGCTGATTATAAGCTTGTTTTTGCCCACAAAAAGATAAGATAATTCTGGATCACTCAGTGCCATTAGTCACTGTCGATCAGCAACATCATTTCAGCCAGTCAAGTTTTTGCATGTTTATCTTAAAGCATTTTGAAAAATAATGTGAAAATTATGGCATAAATACCTTTTCTTATGATGTAATGATCTTTTATTATGGCATAATATCATGCAATATGGCATAATGTCCTTTTCTTATGATGTAATACCCATTTATTAAAGCATAATGCCCTTTTAAAGTGTCACAGTAATGCTACAGAAATCATGTTTGACAATATTTCTGTCCTGTGCCAAGACTTGATTTAATGGAAAACAATTGGCACCACAACCCGAAAAGCTTAGTCATCTTATGGCTTGATTACACAAATTTGAGAAGACAATCAGAAGATATTTTCAATTATATGATCAATGTAATGTGTGAAATTTACCTTTCCATTACATGCTATCAAGTCTATATTATAGAAAACTGAAATTTCAATTTTCCCTGATCAAACTACATTGCAATATAACAAGGCCATAATGTGAAAACATTTCACATTATCAAAGCCTGATCAAACTACCTGGCAATATAACAAGGCCATAATGTGAAAACATTTCACATTATCAAAGCCTGATCACGAACAGAATGATCAAGAATTTACAATGGCATTAAAGCGCATTTTTGAAGCTTGAAAATACCATCTTAAGAGAGCCAATCAGAAAAGTAACTTTCCTCCTGATCACATATTCAAAATTGCAAGACTGTATGTTCAAGCCTCAAGAATGCACAGTCCTATTGTCTTAAATCCATGATCATGTAATTTGATCAACTTCTGTGCTTGGCTCTCTCATTACTGTGCATTGATGCTTCAAACTGAGACCCTGCCAAGCCGTTTGAATTTGCAAAACAAGAGTTACTGTTTTTTGAACTGGAGAACTCATTTGTGCCTAATGAAAAAAGCCCAGATGCAGGAGTTACAGAGATCACACTATTGGTCCTCTTGAGTTTGTGTACCAGTAATTCAGCCCCAAAATCAGAAATCATTTCCAAGTTATGATATTAGCGACTTGTCATGTGCTTTCATGAATACTGAACATGCAGCCTTTGAAATGGAACCCTAACTTAATGCTTCTGCGTGCTACACAGAATTGGCAAAGCTGGGGTTACGGACATTGTTAACACATTAACCCCTGGAGGTTTTTGTCAGTTTCACCTGATATTCGAGTAGGAAACACATTTTGAAAGCTATTTCTGAATACATCCAAAAACACCAACTTCCAGGTGATCTTCCAATAACATACTGCCTAGTTATGTTAGAAACATTGTTTTTCATTGGCTATTTGGCTTGGGCATGAGCAGAAGGGTAAAAGTTGGGAGTTCTTTTTTTTGTTTTGCTTTTTTTTTTGCTAAACGGACCCATTATTTTTGTATCAAGTCGTCTCTTTATTCCAAATGCCCATCTTATCTTACTTTTTGCAAAGGTTCATCTGTCTGTTTGCAGTTCATACCAGTTTGCCTTCGATCTGAGACCAAAAAGTCTAAAATCCAGACACAAAATCAGATTCCGACCACGGGCAAATTTTGGGTAGATAAAAAAATGGGTCCAAAAAATGAGGTTTTTCCAGCTGTATTTTGTAGTGCAACTAGAAATTCCAGATTATTTGGTATCATTGTAGAGCTACATCTGTCTACCTTTCCCTAATACCACCCACTTTAGTGCATCATGCATGACCTTGACGCTACAGAGCTCGGCAGTAGGCTACTACCTCTTGCCATGTTAACTCGTCACCAGGGGTTAATGTGTTAAAGGTAATAAGTTGAAATCCCATGAGATAGGATTAGCTGAATGAGCCACACAAAAATCCAAATTTGGCTACCTTGGTAACTTCAACAATCGAACCTTTCCACAAAACATTAATTAAATCATACTGAGATATGAACTAGATACTAAATGTTTATTACATTTATGGTCACAAGTCATTTGTAAATAATTTGCTTACAACAAATTAATATCTAACACCTGTGAGGAACTTTTGTTGATCCCTTTCTACTTCAATCTAATTTACAAGTGAAATCGTTTATCAGTTATTCAGTCACACTTTATTGGACTCTTTGCTTGCCAAGATGTATATCTTTCAACTCTTGTAATGGTCATTGTCAAATGTCATTTAGATTCAATAAACAATATCAATATTATACACTACAGTTAAAAATAAAAATAAAGAACCACTTTCTTAAAACAATTACATGATTTTAACATATACTCATACAAAGAGTTTTAAAAGTTTTGATTCACATCATGGCTTAATATATTAAATCCATGGCACTCTAAGAGTTTAATGCTGTAGTTTACAGTATCACATATTATCCATCTTATCCCCTGTGACTTTTCCAAATGACCACTATTAGATAGGATGTTACCAAAAGTAAAACTGTCAAATAATTCTTATGAAACAGGAGGCCAATACTGGCCTGATATTGTTCACCATGGCACATATTGGTTGAAATAAACAATGTAGTAATAAGGAAGCAGGGCTGCAGACAGGATTTGTGGGTCTTACGAAAAATTCTCCAGTAGGCCCCTATGTATTACAAATTGTAACATCTGTAAGCCTCTGAAATATCGTCCAAGCTCTCCTACCCCGTCTGCGACCCTGTAAGGCAGGTGTGTTGAAAGGCAACTATGTTTGAATGACCAGCTCTTTGGTTGAAACTGACCATAACAAAATATTTTTTTAATTGTATTTTTACTTTGAGTACCTTCATCTGAACAAGATGATCCATTGGAAAGGTGTTCATGCTACAAAATATGTTTAGGCAGTTTTGGAAAGAAAGCAGTTTGTTTAAATATGTAAACATCCCTACCATGTTTGATCAAAAAGCCAGCTGTTAAATAAACTAAACAGATTTTTGACTGGTTGCTAAGGAAGCTTCAAATTGCTATGGCAGCTGCTCTAGATATAATGTTTACAGAGCATGACTTAAGAAACTTTCCTAACAAGTTTAATTCAAAATGGTTCTGCTTTTCTGGAAAGATGTATTAAATCATGTTTTCCAAATGGTTGCTATGGAGACTACACTGTTGTTAGGAAGCCCACTAGACAATTTTGATAAGCTACCAAACTATAAAATACCAAATTTAAACAAATATAGCTCAGCTGTTCAAGAGAATAAATTAGAAATAGGATTTCCATCTGGTAGCTAAAGAAGTTTCATCACTGCTATGTGAGCCAGCATGGGCATAATTTTGATACAGCGTAACCTAACTAATGCTGGCTCACCTATTCTAGAGAAGTTGAAAATAAGATTTCCACCTGGTTGCAATGGATGTCACATCTTTGCTAGCGGAGCCACTATAAATATAATTTTTGCACAGCATGTCCAAAACATCATTCCTTTTAAGTTTGATCCAAACTGACATACTAGTTTTTGAGAATTGAAAAATAGCAATTGTGGATAATACCCAAACAATAAAAAAAAAATCAAGTTTTTCAAGTGACATGTCATGTTCTGGCAGGTATGAAATAATGTTAATGATATGTTGATACCCAAATATGCCTACACTGTTTTGACCCCCCACCCCTCCCAAAAAATTTCTCAAGCTGTAGGATACCAATTACATAAAAGGTTAAATGTGCTGAGTGAAATTATTTCACAATGAATTATATATTATTTTCATAATGAATTATTTATTATTTTTATAAGGAATCATATATTATTTTCATAAGGAATCATTTATTTTTTCATAAGGAATCATTTATTATTTCATAAGGATTCGTTTACTGTTTTCATAAAGAACCATTTATTATTTTCATGAGGAATCATTTATTATTTTCATAAGGAATCATGTATTGTTTTCATAATGAATTATATATTATTTTCATAATAAATTATATATTATTTTCATAATGAATTATTTATTATTTTTATAAGGAATCATTTATTATTTTCATAAGGAATCATTTATTTTTTCATAAGGAATCATTTATTATTTCATAAGGATTCATTTACTGTTTTCATAAAGAACCATTTATTATTTTCATGAGGAATCATTTATTATTTTCATAAGGAATCATGTATTGTTTGCATTAGGAATCATATATTATTTTCATAAGGAATAATTTATTATTTTTAAATTGAAGTTGTTCATTTCAATGTTTATGGTAGCTAGGGAAACATCCTGGTTTTATTTTTATTTGCAAACCCAAAATATCTTTTTTTATTATTTTACTATCCATTGCATCAAGTTTTTAAATTGTATCTGCTCTCACTAATTTCTGGGCTCTTCTTTTACCCCCGTTTCCATTCTCTGATTTATTAGCATTATTTACTAAAGACTAAAAGTACAACCTTTCTTTACACTCTCCTTGCAAAAACAGGGTCTTAATCAACTGTTTATTAAACTAAACACTTGATTGTTGCTATCAACATGTTATAAACCCATGAAAACAATCCCAGATGTAAAGTGTGATGTTGTCACTATATTTTCTGATAATGTCCCCAGCCAAGTTGGAATTGCAGGCATGTGGTTTTGCCACCTCAATTTGTATTTCATTTGTTTCATATTTTATTCTTTACAGATGAAATTTTGGAAAATATTCTTTAGAGAAAAAACATAATAATCATCACCCTTTTTATGGTAATAAAACTGTACACATGGTAACAGGTGTGTTTCACAATTGCTTATGATCAAGGCATCAACTGCATTACATGTATATCTCATTGATTGACAGCAAATATTTCAGTGTTTGTTTTGTACATGTACAATGGTGGACTATCATAGCTGAACAGTCTATTTAGCTGTTATTAGACAGGAATTGTCCCAAATTGAGTGAAAACCATAAAATTTATTATAAAAAAACAAGGGTGCAAGGATAAATACGTTCCAGCAGCTATATCTTGATCCTATGTATGCATGTTAATATATATTTTGTTTACAATTTTGTGTTTTGTAAAAGGTCTGTGTGTGTGTGTGTGTGTGTGTGTGTGTGTGTGTGTGTGTGTGACAGAAAAGATGGTAGTCACCAATAAAACTTGTAAAATTTACTATCTTATTGTCCAGATATACTCTTAAGATTCTGGGTCCATATGTTTTAAGCTGTTTCTTTTTTAATTTTTAATCACAAGATTTAATAAAAATTATAAATTCTATGCACAAACCAAAAAAATAACTACAAATTATTTATGATTTGAATGACCTTTTTAAGTATGAAAACTTAGAGTACAGAAACTGCAGACAATAAGGTATATTCAAAAATCAGAAGAGATTTGCAAATCTAAAGTATTCAGTTGCCATGTACGTAACAGCAGTGACTTGTTTGAAGGCAAACCAGTTATACTGTATGTAATAACAGTGACTTGTTTGCTGGCAAACCAGTTATATTGTATATAATTACAGTGACTTGTTTGCTGGCAAACCAGTTATACTGTATGTAATAACAGTGACTTGTTTGCTGGCAAACCAGTTATACTGTATGTAATAACAGTAACTTGTTTGCTCACAAAGTCATTACACTGTACATGATAACAGCAATCTCTCTAGAAGATTATATCCACTGATTCATAACCAAAATGCTAAGTAAAGTTTCATTACAGTAGGTTAATGTATTCAAGTAAACATGTCACAAGACATTTCATTATGTATCAGGAGCAGAGAGCAGAGATAACCATGCCTATCATCAGCATGGCACATGAAGGGTTGAAAAATCCAAAACTAGGCAGAACAACTAATCTGAACTTGGGCAACCAAGTATCTAATAGTCTAACTAGATTTTAATGTCCATCCATGGTTTATAATGAGCTTGATTACTGCAATCAACAACCAAATCATGAATAGCACAATATACACCCACCCACCCACCCCATTTTTAAGAAACCTATGTGTAGGTACTAGTAGAAAATGGTTGACTTTTGGAGATTATTGACTAACATGTTAATCAGTGATAAGTTTTAGTGTATACTGAAAATTTTATGCAAATTGGGTGAAAAATACTTAAGTTATGACAGTGTGAATTTGTATATAATATAGCCTACAATGTGATGGACATTGGGCCAAAATATCTACAAGCTTTCAGTGCACATCACATGTAAATCACACAAGCCACATCCCTTTGCCAGCATTAGTATTGGTCAGTAGTAAATATGTATTGGCATGTGTTAGGGTTTGACTGACATATTGCAATACATTAATTCACACTATTGCTATGTGAATTTTTAGAAGTCATGGTAGTTCATTTTACAAACCATAAAACTTGTAATCCAAGGGTCCCAGGTTCAATACCTACCAAGGCCAGCCTGCCTCTGTGTGTCCTTAGAAACAGTGCTTAGCTTCAATTTGCTCAGCATTATACTGCCATAAATGATGTGTTAAATCCAACAAAATAACAAACATAAATCTGTCAACTTAATTAAGGAACAGTGGATATCATATTGCATAGAAATCAGTATAGAAATCATTTACTGAAAATATTATGATTATACATACATACATACATACATACATACATACATACATGCATTCATACAAGGTAATTTCAGTTTATTGTCCGATCAAATCTGTATTAAGCAGCCACTTCTGGTAAGAAAATTACCTTTCAAGACAAGAGGGTGCTTAACAGAGGTTTATTCCCAGTTTTACATGATGGGTTTTGAAAACTCTGACTGTTTAAGACAGATGATTACTTCATGCAGGTGTCCTTGAAGACAGGTTTGATTCTAATGGAATTCAGCAGCTTTTCAAATTACCTACTGTACTTGTATGGTAATCAAATGACTCACTGTACTTGTGTAGTGATCAAATGACTCATTGTACTTGTGTTGTAATCAAATGACTTACTGTACTTGTGTGGTAATCAAATGACTTATTGTACTTGTTTGATAGTCAAATGACTTACTGTACTTGTGTGGTAATCAAATGGCTCACTGTATTTGTGTGATAATCAAATGACTCATTGTACTTGTGTTGTAATCAAATGGCTCATTGTACTTGTGTTGTAATCAAATGACTTACTCTACTTGTATGATAGTCTAATGACTCACTGTACTTGTGCCATAATCATATGACTCATTGTACAAGTGTGGTAATCAAATGACTCAATGTACTTGTGTCATAATTAAATGACTTGTTGTACAAGTGTGGTAATCAAATGACTTGTTGTACAAGTGTGTTGTAATCAAATGACTTGTACAAGTGTGGTAATCAAATGACTCATTGTACTTGTGTTGTAATCAAATGACTAGTTGTACTTGTGTGGTAATCAAATGACTCATTGTACTTGTGTTGTAATCAAATGACTTGTTGTAAGTGTTGTAATCAAATGACTTGTTGTAAGTGTTGTAATCAAATGACTTGTAAGTGTTGTAATCAAATGACTTGTTGTGCAAGTGTCATAATCAAATGACTTACTGTACTTGTGTGGTAATCAAATGGCTCATTGTACAAGTGTCGTAATCAAATGACTTGTAAAAGTGTTGTAATCAAATGACTTGTACAAGTGTCATAATCAAATGAATTGTTGTACAAGTGTGACCTGTTCCCATTAAAATAATTTCCAGTATGTGGCCTATGGTTTATATAAAAAAAATCCACAAAAAAATTATTGCCAATATTTAAAGGTTAGTGATTCTTTGCTTTGACAAAATTCATAAAGAAATATTTTTTAAATGTTCTTTTCTTCCATGATAGTAACATAACTTTTTGTAATATTTATTTAGTTATAACTTTCTTTCTTTGCTGGAAAATAAGTTAATTTTTTCCAGCACTGGACAAGGCTGGTAAAGTACTTTGTCACCTTAAAGTATCTGACTTGAATTTTGATAAAAAACACAAAATAACCTAAAAACAGTTAAATACTGGAATGGATTATTTGTGTTTAAAATCCAATTAAAGCAATACTGAATGGCAGCACTCTAGACTAAACTAAATCTGGATTTAGATACACGCATCACATACCTTTGGCATTTGGAACATTAAAAATGCTATTGGTACATTCCAATCTTGTAAGTAAATTAACCAGCAATACTTAAATCACTCCTTATCTATTTATACAAGTAAATCTTGTCAATACACTGGCAAACATTCTTATGAAAGGGGAAAACACATGGTCTGAATACTGATTATAAAAGAACATGGCGAGTCAGTTCTAGCTAAAGCAACTTGGCACATAGTTACACCTAAGAATGAGTAATTTTTATTTCATTGCCAACAGTGTGCAAGTTTGAAGAAGATAACAACAAATGAATTATTTTCAAACTAATGTGAATGAATAGTTTCAGAATACTGAATCATTTATCACAGCATGATAACATTGTTACTTGAGTATTAAATCAATGCTTATGTTTTTGCAGACTCAGTTTACAGAGAGAAGTCTTTCAAGCTACAAAATGTATGAGGACAGGGTCAACCAAACCAATTCAACTAAGAAGTGAAAGAAAAGTTTTGTGCAGGTTTGGATAACAACCAGTGACAAGAAAAGAGAAAAATGAACCAAGAAGCTCTTAACCATCATGCCGAACTTCACGAATGGCATGATTTACATGTGCTTCACTCCAAACTGGGCTACAGCGAAGGAACTGAGGTGCATTATCTCCCACCTAAGAAACTACACCAGATTGAGTCTTGGAGACAAGATGTCAATCAATGTCTAAATCCACCCAAGAAACTTCAAAAGAAACAACTGTACATGAGAATAAGTTCCTCTTATTTAACTGGAAGGCCAGAGAAAAGTTCTGATCCAACAAAAAGGCGATGCCAATCTGCTAAAGTCAGAAAAAATTCAGAAAAGACTGTGAACATAGAGCGTGTATCTAGTGCCAAAAGTAGAACAAGGCATGGTGGAAACGATTTGCATACTGTTACAAATAATATAGTGGATTCATCACTCCATTATTCAGCTCAACGACAAGAAATCTATAGCAGACCCAGTAGTGGGAAAGTCAGATCAATAGCTGTCAATAATAGAGCAGTGTTAAATGTGGACACTCATGCCAAGAATGCAACTTCAGAGCTTGAAAAAACACATAAACATCTGAATGGTTGGGTCAGTCATGGTGACAAAAAGGAGGTTAATAACTCCTTGTTAAGAGAGAACTTGCCAAGCAAAGCTGATCAAAGTCAAACAGATTTGGAAACTGGTAAAGTCACAAAAATTGGCCATTCTGGTGGGGAAAACAGAGACCAATTTTTGGAAAAAGAGTTGCAAGAATCAATTCCTATAGGACTGATAAATGACTCTGAAGGATTAAAAAGAGATAATGAAGAGAATGTGAAAACTGAAAAAGTTGATAACCAAAAAGCAGATGACAAACTAGATTCAAATTACACTGAAGCTGAGAGACACAAATCAGGCAATACTAACAGAAGTACTGAGGAAGGTAATGGACTTGACATTAATGACCTTGACATGGAATCTCTAGGGCGACTGATTCATGTTAAAAGCAGACCTATAATCACATCAAGGTCATCATCAAACAAAATTTTGAATTTTTATTCAATTGATGACTGTAAGCTAACATGTCGATACAGACCAAATACATTACGAGAAAGAGAGCCAAGGATTAAAGTAACTTTAGCACAAAAGAGTGAAACTGACAAAAGAGACAAGATTGATGAAGAAGACAAGATTGTTATAGAAAATGATACATCTATAAGTCATGGAAATAAAACTGAAAATGAAAATTTCTCTCAGAATCCTGGTGATACTGAGGCCGGTGTTTCAAATGTTGTGGGAAATACTAAACATGTCAACGGAGATGGTGACTATGACATCCAGACAGTAACTTCAATATTTGATGATACAGTCACTCTGTTGAAGACAGCCAGTCTATCTAGTCATTATGATGACAAGAACTTTATGTCCTCAAGATCTGATGTCACATTAGATTTACAATCAAATAATATACCTAACACAAATGATGCATCTGAATCTATCACCAATCCTTCAAACTATGGACGAATAACATCTTTAAACGCCCCATCTGAGCATACAAGACAACGGGAGAAAAAGCAAGTTAGTCGGCCTGTGCGAGTATCCAGGGCTATTGACATTATGGTGGATGATAGAAAAGTAATGAATACAATGCACAGGGACTTTGATGGGAGAACAAAAGTGGTTGGAAGGACCATAATTGAGAAAAATGAAGGAAGTGAAACATTTAAGCGTATGAATCAGAAGTTAAAAAAGCAAATTGAAGACCTGATGCATAAAAGAAGTGCACAAGTGTACCAAGTTTATCACAAAAGGAAAAATTCAGAATCTGGAAGTGTTTTGGGGAGTGTAAAATCATGATCATATAGATCTAATGAGTACAGCTGAATACTGTCAAATCTGGATCAACCAGAACTACTTAGTAGGGCTGAATACTGTCAAATCTGATCAACCAGAACTACTGAGCAGGGCTGAATACTGTCAAATATGGATCAACCAGAACTACTGAGTAGGGCTGAATACTGTCAAATATGGATCAACCAGAACTACTGAGTAGGGCTGAATACTGTCAAATCTGGATCAACCAGAACTATTGAGTACAGCTAAATACTGTAAAATGGGGATCACATGGAAGCTATTTGGGTACAGATAAACACTAACTATGATCACACAGAACTACATCAAAGGGCTATATACTGTAAAAATAGAATCAAACAGAATGAGTAGGGCTAATTATTCAGGATCTTACAGAATATCCTAACAAGGCTAAATGCTGTAAAATTGGAATCACAAAGAATAAGTAGGACTAAACGTGACAAAATCAGGAACACACAATATTACCCAGGGCTAAATATTGTAAACTCTGGCTCACATAGAATTAATTAATAGGGCTAAAAATATCATAAAATCATGATCCCAAAGAAGTACATAGCGAGTTAAAATATCGTAAATTTGGGAACACACATTATGAATGGGGTAAATATGATAAAATCAGGATTGCACAGAACAAAAGAGTAAGATAAAGTACTGTAAAATCTGAATAAAACATTTATATCCTTTTTGTTTATGTAAATAAAAGTAATTTCCACATAATTTGTATACAGATATATTGATACTGAAATTGACTGCAACTATGTGAAAAGTTCAAAATAAAGGCATATTACATAAAGATGGATAATGGATACAAAGTTAGCAAGAAAGCAAAATCTGAACAAAGTAAACTGCAGTCACAAATTAACTAATAAGGCACAGAACAATCATATGAAGATAAAATTTATTGTCATAGACATTGTTTTATATTTACAAACATATACACCGTTAATTTTGTTACAAGAATTCTGGAAGGCACATTTGCTGGTTTTACTTTCCATATCCACTTGTTTTGACACAAACACTTATCATTCAGATTTGACAGTAAGCTAGACAGGAATATCTTGGACATTCTCCTGCTGTGTGGAGCAAATAATTTATATTTTATTAGTTGTTGTTTAAGTTTGCTATTCATGTTTCAAAGCAAAATGCACACAGTATAAAATCAATTTTGGGACAATTTTTTCAGTTATATATAAGTTACTCCCAAATAAACTAGGCTTAATTTGACTTCATTTTCTTTTCTGGGTTTTAAATTTCATGGTTTGCATAACGCAACACTATTACTGGCATTTAAATCTATGTACAAGTCTCTGATAGGGAACTATTCTTCAATCAGACTCTTGTGTGGTTCCATGTTAGCTTTGTCATATGAGAGTGATAAACAATGGAGTTTTTCCCATAATGCTTGAACAAGATTTTCCCAAAAAACTGAAAGTTCTTTCATAGGCTGATTATGTATTGGTGCCTTATGTAAATGTGATAACAAGGTTTATTACATACCCATTGAATATTAC
Organism: Sinohyriopsis cumingii; assembly: GCA_028554795.2. Lineage (NCBI taxonomy): Eukaryota > Metazoa > Mollusca > Bivalvia > Unionida > Unionidae > Sinohyriopsis > Sinohyriopsis cumingii. The sequence goes on from CM068826.1 coordinate 35,518,770, forward strand.
ATGCTTGATATGACATTACACATCACGCACCCAGATTAGAACTACTTATGTCTTCTTTGATATCCACGCATCAATATTTTTGGATATAATGAATCAAACTTATATAAATCCAAATTTGTTTTTAATCTCCTTCATACAGTAAAGCTACAAATATTCTGAATGCATAAAAGAAAGGGTATAAAAACCATATTTATATTTTGTTTTGTATTGGAGAAAGACATTGCTGGATATGGCTAATGAATACATCTTAGACTGACAGCCTTCACTTATCCATGTGCCATATCAACTTGTTCTCTCCACAACTCCAAATAAAATACATACGTGTGCAGTTTTATCTATGTGTCATACATATTAAAATATTCACTTGTTGAATGAAATATACATCCGCTACTGTAAGTGGTATTACCAGTAAATTATACCCTGTATATTTTTGTTTGAAAGACTGCATAAAAAACCCCACTGAAAAATGATAAGACTGGGGTAGGTGTTTATGCAGCTTCAACAAATTTATACCAAAATGCTTCTATCAGTAACAGAGATCAAAAAGTATTTTACCAAGCCCTTGTTTGGTGAAGTTCTCACAAAACTGCGAGTCAGTATGAATGTGACTCGCTGGGCATGGGATCCTAATGTTGACAGAGATAGATAATTTTTTGTCCAGTCTTTGCGTTTGCAGCATGATACACAAAATGCATAACATTGGTTATCGCGTGAAATAACAGTGAATGCAGTTTATCTAAATGGGTGTGAAATGTGTGTTGCTTCTTTGAAATACATTTTATTTAAGTTAAAAGATTTGTTTGTTAAATTGATATGGTGTTACAGTAAGTACATAAGCAGATCTCGTATGAGCGGTTTCACACATTGATTTGTGATTTATCTCTGCTGGGAAATGGCCAAATATTCTACATATCTGTAAAAATGGTAGTTATTCTACGATTTACAATACATCTAAAATATCTTGGCAACTTTTTTTTAGTAAAGGGAAAATGTTAAATCCTCCTATTTTCCTTAGTGCATATCTGCTCACATCTACATTGCTTCCACCAATGACCAAAGTTGCTAAGGTGATACAAATTTTAAGATGGCAGTTAACAACATTTTCGGCAATCAAAACATTGAAAATCTGTACAAGACTGCCAAGCTGCAATACAAAATGTCACGGACAGCTAGTGTAACATTTTTTTGAGGTTGTTTAATAACCCCAGGGACTCAATTTCTGAGGGAAAAACTTTCATAAATACACAATTTGGCATTTAATCAGTTAGCCTGGAGAAAAAAAATTAATTCAGAAAAAAAAAGGAAAAATGCAGGCAGATAATGTGTGAATGCTCAAGTTAATGACAGCATGATCTGGAAAGAAAAATTCAACAGTACAGATGAGCCAGATATTCCAACATGTAAATGTAAGCATGAATTACTTGTGCTCTTGATAAAACGTTTACAACAATAATATAAGTGTCCAAGGAAAAAAATGATAATGCCGTGCAGACGACAATGTTAAGGTGGCAAAACTGTCAAAACATGTAAGATATTCTCTTTTTTCTATATTTTAGCACTGTTTTAATGCATTGGAACTATCTAGTACTTTCCTTTGTTTCTTTGATATTTTGTGTCCCCCAAAGTTTATGGATAAATGTGGATACAATATCCTCTGCCCTTGGAATCCATGGTTTCACTGGCATAACACTGTTCAGAAATGGCATAAAAGTGTACTGTATCATAAGCAAGGTTGCTTTAAACTTAATTAGTACCAAACATATATTCATCGCAATGACCATTCCATATGTACTTGCTTATAAGACAAGTCCAACTGCAAACTGCATAGAACCAGCTCTGACACTGCATAATGTGCTGGCAGATCTGTGTCTCTGCAGTTTGTTAAAAGTAATTAGTAGAACAAAGATAGACCCTGATCTGCAGGTGCATTATGCTACTGAAGATCAGAATCTCTGTTTACAGTTTGACCCAACTAATAAGCAAGTATTCTTGGTACCTGTGTTGTACAAAGGAACAGGCTATATACTGAAGCACTTTACTGTGGGAAATACTGTAGGAGTGCTGTACCGTTAATGATCCTATTAATGCAGTGTGCTTACCATTTTCTTCCAAAATCCAATATAAATTTGGATAAAATTTACAGTATTTCTCCCATGATAAGACCTGGGGATATGCCTCAAAAGTAGTGGGTGGACGTATTATAAAAATACATCCTTTATAAGTATTCCCACCAATTTTGTAACAACTGGGGTGGATTTATTACCAAACATGGGTTTATCATAGAACAAGTATGGTAATTTATACAGCACCAAATAGTATTGACCCTTGATGCACTGGCTTAGTCTCTGCTACCTCAGTTAATTGCAGTTCTAGACAAGCAAATACAGCAAAGACAATACTCCCTCACAATAAGGTACTTCAGTATAAGGTAGGTATTGTCAGGGATCCAATTTCATTATTTAATAGTGTTAAATATATAAGATGACCTCACTTAAAAGGCAGTCCACTTATGTTTCCTACAAACAGCATTGTAGTGAGGGTGTACTGTTTCGATAAAATCTTTCACTTTTGAAGAGAACTGTATTGCTTTGAAAGCAAACCAAAGTATAATTGTTTTGTTTTCTTTACAGTCAAAAATCCTTAGCCTTGACAATTTTCTGTAAAAATTTTTGTATTGGAAAATTATTTTGATTATGTTTGGTTGTTTTTCCTGTGCTGGTAATTTTATTCAACAGCTTTGCTTAACATATTACTATACCAATGTTTTTTGTTTTCCGAAAGTGAAATGCTTTCTGAAGTATACAAATTTGAACTAATTGTGAGTTTTATGCCGTGGGATTTTGTAATGTAGTGTTTACATTTATTTAAAGTGCCAAATCTGTTGGGAAGCTGAGGTAAATAAATATATAAACAAGTTTGAACATCTTCCTTGTCATTCCTTAGAAAGCTCTTTTCTTCGATCATATAGGAATTTCCAGTATCAAGGAGGTATTATTTGACACAGGTAGCACCTACATTAAATATAAAAATTAATAATAATAATAATAAGAAGAAGAAGAAGAAGAAGAAGAAGAATGATAACAATAATAATACAAATGATGATGATAATAATACTAATGCTAATACTAATCTAATAATAACAATAATCAGCATTATCATAATGATGATGATAATACTACAACTATTAATAATAATAGCTAGAAGCCAAGCCATTCCTAATTTTGCATAATGAACTTCTGACCTCAACCCAATGCCACACCCTGGGGCTGTGATCTGAAACTTTTGTTATCATATGCTTAACCTCATGAAGTATCAGATAAAATAATAGCATTCTTCCTCAATCAGTAAGGATAGAGTTCAGGTTACAAAACAGATTTCATGTTACCTACAAAACTGTTTTCAACCCAACCACCCAGCTCCATGGTAAAATCAGGTTCCATAACATTCTATTGTTGACTAAAATAAGAACAATACTAAAGTCAAGAAATATTATATCCCTTCAGATTAGGAACTTACTGTATGTACTTGTTGATATGTTGAGTACAACTGCATACTACAGAGATCAAAATCTGACACTGCATAATGCACTGGCAGATCTGGGTCAGTGAATTTTTTTGATGAATAATCAGTAGAACAGTCAACATAGACCCTGATATGTAGCATATTATGCAATGACAGATCATGGTCTATGTTTTATTGCAGTTGAACCTGACTTGTAAGCAAGTCTACCAGAATATGGAATTAATGGATAAAGATATGCTGGGAATTTATCAGCAAAATATGACATACATCAATTTAAAAATGTCAGAACACAGTTTTTCCCCATGAGTGTTAACAATTTTGTGCAGACTTGGTGTACCATGGCATGATTATAAAGAACCAGTGCCATTCTCTGTGTGACTAGTGTAATTTAATATAAGCATGGAAGACAACTATAATCTCTACAAAAAACATTTTCTTCTTGTAGTTAGATCCAAAATGGTGTCAAATTTGGCAGTGACAAATTTTATTAATAAAGCTTGTGTTTCATCCATTAACAAATAAGCATTGCTTGCCATTAGAAATGTAAATTGAGACAAAATTGTCCATGAACAGCTACATGATAATATAATAACATAATTTTAATAAAATTACAAGTAAATTTAGTTGTATATAGAATTGCAAGTGAATCAAAATTTTGTAAACATTGCTTGTTGCAAGCTAATTCCATCAGCTGGTATATTTCAAATTAAAGCTGCACACTTACAGTTAGCCTGACAGCATTGGATTTACTTTCAAGGTCTATGATGTTTGTTCTTCTGATTACTCCTAACAAACTGCACAGACCCAGATCTGCTGGCACATTATGCAATGGCAGTCCTGGGTCTTTGCAGTTTGCAATTGATTCTTGTCTTATAAACAAGTGCAAACAGTATATTGGGTTGTTCTGCAAAGGTTATATAAATACACAATAAATGATCTTGACATCTGTGACTAAAGCAGACAGGCCCTGACAAGGGATCCTCTGTAACTATTTCATGTAAACTAGATATCCCCAGGGTACAAATTGATAATTTTATGCATGAACAAATATGTTTATCTCAAACATTATTGATTTTAACATTGTTGTAATAATCAACATTCATTATTGATTGGATAATTGCAGTTAATGGAATATAATATGTACCACCAAGATCGTCACTATCAACTCCTATCATAATAGCTATCAATGTGATCATCTATTGTTTGATTAACAATACACAGAAAGATAAGTTATGACATTAATACCTCAGTCATAATTTAGACTCCACTTTACAGAATATATCGATATCTATATACGATAATTTCTTTCATGCAGATTTCCCAATTACTCTTTGAATTCATTCATTTTTCCATGCTTTTGCTTACCAATATACAACAGAAGGGAACAGAATCTCAGATTTACTAACTGAAAATTTCTCTACTTTTCTTGGTACAATTGTTTTAAAAAAATGTCTAATATATAATTGAAAGTAATTCCTAATCTGTATTAAAAGGGACTCATTAGTACCTACACTAAGTATCATCTGTACTCTTAAGTCGAGTCAAACTGCAAACAACAAAGACCCTGATCTACCGTAGCATAAGTGCTTGCAGATCTAGGTCAATGTTGCTTGTTTTACTGATTACTCCTAACAAACTATACAGAACCAGATATGCCAACACATTATGTTATGCCATATCTAGGTCTGTGCAGATTCCAGCTGGACTCATTCTATATGAGAGTATTATGGTATGGTTTTGCCTTTTTAAAGAGTAAGCAAGACTGCTACTACTCTGCAAGATGGTTGGTTTGGTTGCAAAGTTGTTGTTGTTCTTGTTGGTGTGGGGTTTAATGCCATTTTTCAGCACATGATAGGCTATGCATGGCGGCCAGTATTAATGGTGGAGGAAGAACCCGGGAAAACCCCAGGAAGAACCACCAACCCACGAGAAGCTAGTGGCAAGCTTTCTTACATACCCACACTGGTTGAATCCTAGACTCAAACCCATGCAGACAGAGGTGAGATGGCAGTGATCCGTAACGGAGAGTGCTTTAGACCACTCAGGGCCCCGATTGCAAAGTAAACAGAAGAAAAAAGTACTGACCAACATAACTCTGGGTGGATTTAAACTAAGTCAAGAATCCAGCAACCTGATTGGCTAAAATCTGAAAAAGTACTGACTAACATAACTCTGGGTGGATTTAAACTAAGTCAAGAATCCAGCAACCTGATTGGCTAAAATCTGAAAAAGTACTGACCAACATAACTCTGGGTGGATTTAAACTAAGTCAAGAATCCAGCAACCTGATTGGCTAAAATCTGAAAAAGTATTGACCAACATAACTGAGGCCTGGATCTAAACTAAGTCATGAATCCAGCAACCTAAATTTAAAGTCAAACCTAATGCATACATTCCAGATTTAACTTTATAAGGCAAGCATTAGTAAATTGAGGTCAAATGTAGATTTCACCAAAACAAATTGAAGTCTGGAATCCAGCAGTCTGATTGGTTGAAAGCTAAGTCAAACGATCAAGACGATACTTAAAAAATGACGTCACATGTTGAAAATGGGGTCTGCATTAAGAGGGTCAATTTCATGCCTCAAAGCATGTAAATGAAATTCAATAATGACTGATTGATCCAAGTATGACTGCCTAATGGTATTATGCTGTTTATTGGAAACCTTAATGAAAAGCAGCCCATAAATAAAATCTAAAATCAATTGGAGGGACAAATTACATGAGGTTCAGTATTCCAGTCTTTTATAGTTACCCAACCAGAAATAGTAATTAGAATTGAAATAATTACAG